>CM056691.1:1250000-2500000 GCA_029849275.1 Papilio elwesi | reverse complement strand
GAGTGCAAGTTGCCCTAATGATCGCCGAACTTTGAATGAAGATGGCACTTTAAGAAGATAGATCTAAGTAACTGACTTAAGCTAGAGAATTATTCACATTCAGAGGCGGTTCTACGGTATGGCCTTTTGGGCTGCAGTCCAGGGCCACGTAGATTTTTCATTATCCAATTATATTCTTGACTGGTAAAAATAAGAACAAAGTAAGACAGTAATTGATATAAATGTTAACGGCAAAGAAGTGGAACAGGAACAGGAAGAGTTTGTGTATTTAGGATGTATGTTTAATACAGATATTATATTTCGTAGACATTTTAAAGATTTTGAACGACAAGTGAATGCGGGAAAAATAATGAATGGGGCTATAGGTAAAGTAGTGAGGAGTCAACATGTTTCTCTGAAGGCTCACCTGGTAATACACAATGCTGTAGTAGTCCACACTTTAATGTACGGAAGTGAGAGCTGGGTTTGGCAGGAAAAGCATGTTAGTTGAGTTAATGCCGTTGAGATGCGATCCTTAAGAAGTATGTTAGGCGAGACGTTGAATGATAACATTAAAAACAGCATTATGAGGGAAAAGTGTGGCTAAAGTGGATGTTGTGACTAGAAGTGAGAAAGGTGTGTTTCGGTGGTTCGGGCATGTTGAAAAGATGAATGAAGGGAGAGTAACGAAACAAATTTGTGTTGCAAAAGTGAGAGGCAGCGTTAGCAGGGGACGTCCAAGGAGAAGTTATGTCGATCAGATTAGTGACATAAGTACCCATAATCGACGAGCTTGTATACGTAGATGTATGGGTGTAAAACAAGCGTGGGAGGTGTGCCAGGATCGCGCCAAATGGACATCCATGATCTCTGCGTACCCTTCTGGGTTACGGGCGTAAGCGTGTATTTATTTATTTGGTAAAAATTAAGGCCCTTGAATATTTTTGAGATAGGCTCCCATGTATAATTAGCCCAGGGCCGCAACGAACTCACGGCCCTGGTCATATATGGTAAATTCCTTGACTTAAGGACATTTCACGGAAATTTTCACTGTATCAAATATCTAATCTCAAAGCTATATTGCTTATTAGGTACTTTGGTGTTTCACTGCCCACTTATACGTCGAGAGCTACTTATCGATTTCAAAATATGCGTGGGCTGACCAACCAACGAGTACCTTTATAAAGGTTGTCGAAACAGTCCGTATGTTGCCCAGTATAATATTGCTGACATACTCGACTGGTAATTTAACACTAGTTAATTAAAACATTGTTTAAAAACAGTGGCAGAGCCCGTAACATCTGTTGCACGAATTGGCCGGCTAGACCGGGGAAAGACCATACCTCACAGAAAAGAGGCGTGAAGTAGAGTATTCTGCGTTTCGTCTTATGAATGAGGTGCCGGCGACCCAATACTCTTCCTCTTCTCACCCTTTTCTTATGAGGAAAGGATGGGAAGAAGAAAACTTGACGGTGGATGGGATGTATATGAATCGGAAATAACCATTTTCTGTTTGTCCCCTCCTCTGTCCTGTAAAGGTGGGCAACGCATCTGCAACTCATTAGTTAGTTGCAGATGTCTATGGGTAGCGATCGCTTGACATCGGGTGAACCGCTTGCTCGTTTGCCACCTAGTACTATAAAATATATATATCCTTTTTCCTGTCTATACCTGTCCATTAAGGGTTGGCAACGCATCTCCAACACATTTGCCTGTTGCGGATGTCTATGGGCAGAGCTCACTTAACATCAGGTGCAGCGCTTGCTAGTTTGCCACCTTCTTACATAAAAAAAGTTATTAAATATTTGATATTTCTTTCTCTACGGTTGGTCCCTCATGTCCAAGGATCGTGGTCAGTATGAGAGTTGCATCTGGAACGCGTGATCAGCTTCCAACGGTTCCTGTCCAGTCCAGTTCGAAGGACGAAAGCTGGTCTTTAACTTACTCGGTCCACCTTTTTAGTGAGCGGCCGCGCGCCTTCAGTGATACTGACCAATTCCTTTTTTCTCCCAGACCTGTTCTCTGTTCAGCATAAAGTTCATTTGTAAAATAGTTTTCTTAAGGTATATTGGTATTTCCTTAGCTGACGCCGACTGCAAATATAAATATGATTAAGAATTGATTCTTATGTTTCCTTGCGTAAAATTAGTTTATACTTTTTAGTGCATTATTTGTTATTGAATATAGTTTTTTGAAGTCGGTTTTGTTTTTGTTAAAAAATTACGAATTATTTCCTTCCAAAATTTTTTTATTGGTTTGACTCATATGCATATGTAAATGCATTTCATGTAGCAACCATGACGAACTAATCCCCCCCCCCCCACCGCTAGTTTTAATGCACATAGATTTTTTTGATAGAACAACCTTATAGCCTAGCTATATTGGTTAGAGTATCTGATCACAACACATTTTTTGATTCCAGCCAAGGTAAAAACATTATTTTTAATATAATAATATAAAGAGAAAGGTTTGATTGTTTGTTTGATCTGGATAAACTGACAAACCAATGATTTATAAATGAGATTATCATAGGTCATATTATTTATGTACCTACCTGAGCTGCTAATAAGTAATACTTATAAAGTCTCTTGCTATGAATCCTTCAGCCACATCTGGCCAAAAAAAGGCAAATAAAGTATAATGAAGGTATTCCATATTTACAATCTTACAAATGTTCAGGCTACCTTACACAAAAAATCAAAATAATGTAGGTATAGCTTTAAAGAAATCCCCTTCCTAGATATTAATGTTATGAATAATCAATGCCAAACAACAAATATTTTGCTTATCTCAAGGTTGATAAACACTCTTTAGACAGTAACATGATAAGGAAGTTACATTAAAAGAAATTAGCAATTCTTGAAGAATACATACTTTAATTATAATCTTATACAATATAAAATAACTAAGTAAATACAGTATAACATAAATTTAGTGAACAACATCAACTTACATTACTTAGTTTGAAGGCATAATTAGACAGAATGGACCTCATGGTGTATAGTAATGGTTTTGGTCCCATATGTTGTCACTATTTCTCTTCTATTTTCTTAAATGCAGTATGTTTTCCAAAAGGTTAAAAGTCTTATGAATGTGTATACAATGCATTAAATAGTGAACCACTGTATTTATAATTTAATTAAAAAAATATTTGTGCAACAACATGATACAAATTGTGCTTATTATAACATGTTTGTATTATTAACAGGCAACATTCAAAAGCAGGTTATATCTAATAAGCAACAACCACAGTTTAACATTTTTTTTGTCTTTCATAATGGCTTATGTAAATTTCAGTTCTGTGCTTCTGGTCTAACAGGACAATAAATAAGCTCTGTGGGATAAATTAGTAACTTTTAAATATATTACAACTTCTATTTGCTGTACAAGTTGGCCACTTTAAGGTATAATTGATCGCCATATATAAAGCAACACCTAGTAATAATACTTAATATCGCTATCTTCTAAATATTAGTATTTGACTTAAAGTCAAGAAATAAATAGTAAATATTTAGTAGAATAATATTCAATATACTTTTCTCTATGCATTAATAATTTTGTAGACAAGTATCAAAAGCTATTGTATAAGATTTAAGTTTTGCAAGAAATATATATTAAGTCTGAAGGTAAATGTGGTATAAAATATAGTTTCTCATTAAGTTTTCAGTCAAGTTATAGGTCAAATATCTTTCTTAATAGAATGGATTTGAAACATGTGGCTGTAGATATTGATGTAATTTATGTATGTCTATTTGGTTATTCTGCATATGACAATGGTAAATTACTTATTTAAAAAAATGAGTGCATTTTACATTCACAAGCCAGAATTTAAAGTTGGAATTTATTTACTTTCTTTACTGTTAGCCAAGAGTGACCAAGTAAACCTCATGTATATTAGTTTGACCAAGGACAACACCCCAACCATGAGGAAGTGATTCTATGTCATTAAAAAAAATGATGTTTTGATTACGAAATTCCGTTTTTTCACTCAGGAAGTGTGTTTCCTATAAATAGGAACAGTGTTGGGATGAAGCGGGAATTAGCCCTGCAATCCCTCCCCCCATCGATCCTAAAAACCCAGCTTTAAAAGTGTAACAAAAAAAATAACAGCATACAAGTTTGATATTTTTTCTTAAGACACTTGGTGAAAAAATACTAGCATATGTAAAACAAAAGACTAGATGGTCAGCTTCTACAATAAAAAAATAGAAGATACAGTCCTCCATAAGTCTCACTTGTAGGTTTACTTTAAATGATAAATGTTTTGGTAACACCCTTCACATCACATTTTCTCATAAGCTTGCACTACCAATTAGTTTGTAAAAAAGTTACCAATCATGTGACTTTTTATGCCAACTCAAGAGAAAAGCCAAAATGATTACACCCATTAGTTTATAACTAATATTAAAATGGTGAGTTTTTGGTGCAAGTTTATGTTGATGACACCAAAATGTAATTTATTAACTAAATAATGTACCATTGACACAATGCAGAACTAACATACATTTTTGACCACAATTATCGCCCAGAGGCTGGTGGAGCTTCAGTAACCGGAGGAGAAGGAGCTGGGCTGGATCCCGATGTAGCCCACACAATTATGATAATAAGTAGAACCGCACCGATAGCACCAATAATTAGCATCATCTTCATGTTTTGCCACCAGTACTTCCTTTTCAGCTTACCGGCCTGTTGTTCAAATTGCGCTGCTCCATGTTGTAATGCATCTGCGCGATTGTCTAGTTCGGATAACTTTTGATCTCTTTCCAATACTTTCTCAACATTGACACGCATTATTCCAACAACTTCGTCTACTTTAGCCTGTGTTTGTGCTAACCGTTTATCGCTTACTCTCGGTGCAGATGTTCCACTCTGTTCCTCCATGGCTAAATATTTTGAGCGTTTTTAAAAGAAAGAAAGAAAGAAAAATGGACACTTTGCCTAAATAACGAACCTAAAACGTTGTTACTTATCACGTACAACATAAATAAGATAAAGCAATATGGCGTCCGACATTTCCATTTGACACTTCCTTCAAATTAACTTTTTTTAAATGAGTCAACGATCAGCATAATTGTATTGCCATAAAAAATATTATTTTTGATTATTTGTCACATTATTTCTAAATATAATTTTACTTCATTAATTTAGAAAGATAATTTTATTTAGAAAGATAATCACACAATATGACATTGAAGAACAACAGAGGGTGCGAACTTTCATTTTAAACGTGTTTTAATTTTCATAGGGTCTGCTTATACATTTGACATGCATGCTTAATTATATTATGCTATCGATACTGTCCTTGCTTTTTTTATTCGATTCGATGATTCGCACGGTTACGCTTAGTTTTTCCATATAAGCGTTCATCCCGTTCAAAAGCTAATCTGATCATCATGATTGTTTTGTGCTTTAATCGAGATAAATTATAGACATTTTAAAATAACATTTGAGTAAAATGTTATTAATCATAATATACACAACCAACCACTAAATAATGTGTACAACCATAAACTTTTTACTTTACAATTTTCAAAGCAATAAGCAAAGCATAATATCATACACGTACAAAGCGCCTGTATTGGGCTACTGGGCACTGGGCAACACCGTTTTCAACGACGAAAAGTTGCGGCTCATGTCTCATGCATGTTGATTTCTTTCTTTCTATAGTTTCAAGTAGCCGCTTTGGTTAGGTTTTATAACTTAATTCTATAAATAAGTATTTGTGGCAAGGATTCCCAATAAATATCAAAATGGTAAGTATTTTCTTATCGAATTGTTGTCATGCAATTCGTTTGTATGTTACGCATAAGTTATACCGATCGTTTTCTCCGCACATGTGATCATTTTTGGCAATTTTTTGTAAATGCGTGCAGGTATCACTTAATCCAATCAGAATATTAAGAAATGAAGCAGAAGAAGAAAAAGCAGAGATTGCTCGAATGTCCAGCTTTATTGGAGCCATAGCAATTGGAGATCTTGTAAAAAGTACTCTAGGCCCTAAGGGCATGGATAAGATTTTAGTATCTAGCGGCCGAAATGCCGGCCAGGTACGTCTGTTTTTATGTTTACCTAGTTTTATATTGAAAAAAATGATGTGGATGATGATGATGATGCTAATTACGGAATTTTAATGAAACAATCTAAATACGAATTTACAGGTTGAAGTGACCAATGATGGTGCTACTATATTGAAATCTATTGGCATTGACAATCCTGCTGCAAAAATTTTAGTTGATATGTCAAAAGTTCAGGATGATGAAGTTGGTGATGGCACAACATCGGTTACTGTATTAGGTACGATTTTAACTCTTTCAGTGTAAGACTCGATGGTGCTATGTTGTACAAGTGTAACAAAATGTTAAACACAAGAATTGCTAATGCTACAAATTTTCATAATCAATCAAATTATCATGTATATCATGTATTCAAGGAATTAGGGGTCTTTGTTTTAGTTGATACTTCCATACATGTATATATTTTATTTATAATGTGTTAAGTATTTGTTTAAATATATTTATGTTATAATGTTTCTTTGTTTACTTTAAATGAAATGATAATACATGACATAAAATATTATCATAATAATATTTTATTACTATAAGACAATTTTTCATTTTGTGACATGCTTTCCAAAATCAAAGGCCTATCCTTAATTTTAAAATCTTAATCTGATTTTTCCTTATTAATTGTGCCAGTAATTTTCAGCCGCTGAACTGCTTAGAGAAGCAGAAAAATTAATTGAGCAGAAGCTTCATCCACAAACAATTATAGCGGGCTGGCGCATTGCTAGTGAAGCTGCAAAGCAAGCTCTTGCCGAAGCGAGTTTCGATCATGCAAAGAACTTAAATGAAGCTTTATTACGTGTAGATCTTGAAAATATTGCGCGCACAACCTTGAGCTCCAAAATACTTTCCAATCATAAAGAGTAAGTGGTATTAATTATTTGTACTTTTTGAAGATGTATTCTTGTCATTTCTCTTCTAAATCTACTTATATTGGACTTTTCTTCACATTATATGCAATATAAACCTATGTATGTATCTTAACCACAAGTGAGTGTTCTCCTTAGTATTTATGTTTACATAGTCGTTTTTTACCACTTTTATATTTGTTTATTTCCTCCTCTGTATTATGACAGAGTAAATATTTTGTATATTAGATGTTACCTATTAGTAGTTTAATCTTCCATGGTTAAGTTGGGTATGTGAATTCCAAAATAGATTACTGATATTTTATTAATATAAATAAAATAAAATAAATAAATATGTACTCACACCTGTATGCCAGTGGTTGCGATCCTGGCACACCTTCTCCCTTCTTCTACATTCATACATCTGTGGATATGGTTATGGATGCTCCTTATATAACCCTTTTTTAATAAACCACTAATTAGGGTGTCCCTATCAACATACATTTTTAAGCCACACTTTCCCTTTTGTTACGTTTTTTTCTTAAGGATTGTATTTCGATGGCAAACCCAGCACTCATTCCCATACATCAAAGTGGGGACTAGTACAACATTATGAATAGCCAGACAAAACTTCATAGACACATTCTGACTCCTCACTACTGTGCCTATAGCCCCATTCCACCTGATCCATGCAACCCATTTCTTTCTTAAAACCGGAGAAGATTCATTCTTTCTTCTGTTTCTTTCATGACTCTTTTAATCAGTATCTTAGCATAAAGTTTTCCCACCATTTTATTTTTCTGCCAAATATATCAATACATTTCAGAATAAATCAAAAGTATAGCATTGATACTAAAATGAGTTCCCTGTTACAATTTGATGACTTAAAAAGATGGGTTGTTATTTTGTTCACTTATACATAAAACAAAGATTTATATATTTTAGGTAATAAGAAGAAGTTAAATGTTTACCTTTCATGTTTTTAATGATACATTGTCATTTAAATTTTCAGACACTTCACAAAGTTGGCGGTTGATGCGGTTATTCGTCTTAAAGGTTCTGGCAATCTTAAAGCCATACAGATAATGAAAATTAGCGGAGGCCTTTTAGAAGAATCTTTCCTAGATGAAGGTTTTCTTCTGAACAAAAAGGTTACTATTATAAATACATGCTAGACTATTGATTTACTTCATTTTGATGGGATTAATAAAAAATTTACCTTTTTGTTTCCATCAAGTTAAATATGTTCATACATTTGATTTTCATGTTTGTAGTTGTTATTAAAATAATATTGATGAATTACAAGTTATTTTGACTGCAGCGGCATGTAGATGTCGCTGTTTCTAAATATAATTCTTTTTATGATAAGCGGCGAATCTGTTAACTGCCAGTTAATACTATTTTATATTATAAAACAAACCATATGTAAAAACATTATTAATTTGTATGTATTATACTTTTCCAAGGTCGGAGTACACCAGCCAAAGCGAATTGAAAATGCAAACATTCTTATAGCAAACACCCCAATGGACACTGATAAAATCAAAGTGTTTGGATCCGTCATCAAGGTGGACTCAATGGCTAAAATTGCAGAATTGGAACTTGCAGAGAAAGAGAAGATGAAGGACAAAGTTAATAAAATATTGGCTCACAAATGCAATGTTTTCATCAACAGGTAAGTGTCTAATTTTACCATATTATACAAAATGTTGACTAAAGAATGTCTTTATCAGACCATTTCATATTAATGTGGATGGATTTGACCATTTGATTTGACTCAGGGAACTTCTTGGTTCTTTTATTGTTTAAGCACTTAACATAATCAGCTCTCTGTCCCAATCCCTAGACTATAGTTTGTTCTAAATCAAGATGTAAAGTTTGTAAAGAAACAAATGGTAATGGTAAAACATGGTAGCCATTTTTTTTTGCGGCCCCTTAAAATATACAATATCAAATACAATTCAAAATATATACAAGTTAAAATATGGTTAAAAAGAACAATTTCAAATAAATACACTTACAACTGCTGTCACAGTACCTTATTTCTATTTATAAGGGCTAAGGATGAACAATATCTAATAAATTCCTCTCTCTTTAACTCGTTTCTGATCAGCTTACATAGATTTTCCTTGATTATCCTTTTTTTAATTTTAATTTCTAATTCAGTTCAAACACTGGCCCACTCTGACAATAAATGCCGCACAGTTTCCTCCCGTGCTGGTTTACAGATGCACGAGGGGTTCTCCTTGCACTTAAACCTGTGCAAGTACAACGAGAACCGTCAAAACTTGCACAAGCACGGGGTTCAGGTCTCTCCGGAGGCCTAATTGTAGTCCTTTTCCCCCTCCTACCCTTTTCTAATAAGGAAAGGATGGGAAGAGTAAGAGGATTTGACGCATGAGGAGGGGATGGACAGGGAATGGAATTATCCTTTTTTCTGTTTGTCCCCTCCTTCGTCCATGAAGGTAGGCAACCCATCTGCAACTCATTGGCTTGTTGCGGATGCCTATGGGTAGCGGTACTTATTTCCAGGGGACGCTTGCTCGTTTGCCACTTTGTAATATAAAAAAAAAAACTTCCTAAGTGTGACTTCCCGTGTTCTCTAGCTTCTTCATACTTTCCCTAATATGCTCCGCGAGGGGATAGAGGGAGAGACCATTATACTATTATACTTTTATCATAAATATAATGTTGTGGAAATCGGGAGTTAAAGTGAATTAAAATAGTACAATATGGATAACTAATGTGAGAAAAAGTTGGTTTCCGAAAATATTTTGAAATTTACGAAATAATAGCGTGAAAGATCTACCTTTAGTTTACAAAATTTACACCTCGGTTTGGAACAAACTATACATCAAAGGCCTCCACTAGAATTACCATAAAATTCAGTTCCTAGGCACCTTAACCAATGGACTCTGGCAACCTTGATAATATTTTCCATTCATCATGTGGAAGACTACATATATATTATGTATTATCGTCGTATCGCCGCGAAATATTCCATAGACTCTAATGCACATGGGCACATGAGTGTATGGAAATATGTGACACGATGATAATATCGCCGCGGTTCTTGCGCTCGTTAGCCCTTAACTTATTTATCTTTATAAAGTTTGTAAGAAACGGGATTCTTACCACGATTAACCTTTTTGACCTTGTCCAGTCCAGCCCGTGACGCAATGTGATGCAACTGTGCCGAAATATCGGTAGCTCAAAAAGCTATCTTGGTTTGAATCCCGTTTTGTACAAACCTTATATTAGTTATAACCACGAAAGTTTAAAGTACCTTACATATACCGTCCACATTATCGAAAACTAGGAGATGTTGTCTCAATAGTTGATGAATCGCTTTGACTCATTTCATAATAAATAGGTTTGTATTACCAGACTTGACAGTGAGTGACTGAAGTTCCAATTTTCTTCTAATAATATTTTTCCGTGCAGGCAACTTATTTACAATTATCCGGAACAATTGTTTGCTGATGCGGGTGTGATGGCCATTGAACATGCGGACTTTGACGGTATCGAGCGTTTGGCTTTGGTTACTGGCGGTGAAATTGTTTCCACATTTGACACACCTGAGAAGGTGAAACTGGGACATTGCAAGGTTATTGAACAGGTAGGCAACAAAAGTTTTTAAAGTGTTTATATGCTATTAAAATTATAATGCAATAAAGAAACCAAACAACTTAACAATACCACATAAATAAATAAACACAAACTTGTGAAGTGTAATTCCTATCTAGTTATTGTTGTTTGGTAAAATAAATTGCTCACACCATTCATATATATCTTGACTGCAACTTACGACAACAAAGAAAAGTGTATGGATGTGAAATATATCAATGTAAAAACCTTGTTTCATAGCAACAGTAATGTTTGTACACAAACAAACACCACTTACATACATGGCGGCCATTACACTTTTTACACTTTCATCGTAAATGTAATTTTGTGGAAATAGTGAAAGATGTGAAATTGTATAATGTGGATATCTAATGTTATAAGGTAATGTGAGAAAAAGTTTTTCAACGTAAAATCTTTTGTTTACAAAAATTACATCTTGCTGTGAAACAAGGCATAAAAGAAACTATCATTCCATTCCAATGGACATTCATAATTTTTGTAGCCCACTGGGTATCTGGATCTCTGTATGAGTATTGTGTTTTCAACTGTATACAAAATTTAGGTCCTGATTGGCGACGAGAGTTTGATCCGTTTCTCGGGCGTGGAGCTGGGCTCGGCGTGCACGGTGGTGATCCGCGGGGCCACCCAGCAAGTCATCGACGAGGCAGAGCGGTCCCTACATGATGCTCTCTGTGTGCTCGCTGCCACTGTGAAGGAACCGAAAGTGATATTTGGTGGTGGTGAGCAATGCTGATGTTTATAAATTTCCACATCATAGAAAAAGAGTACTACATGTAGTACAATAGAAGCGTCACGAGTGAGAGAGATGGTATCGGCCCCATTCCTTTTGATGGTAGTGTGGTGATTACATAAAATTATGTAGACTTTCTTATTTGCCTCCTACTAAATGCCGAATTAAAATTTATTAATTTATTGTTAGTGTATAACATTGTTTACTGTCGCCAGGTGCCAGTGAGATGTTGATGGCGGAAGCTGTATCCAAAGCCGCGTCGCGCACGGCGGGCAAGGAGGCGCTCGCGGCAGAGGCGTTCGCAGTGGCGCTGCGCCGCCTGCCCTCCGCAGTGGCAGACAACGCCGGCTACGACAGCGCTGATCTCATAGCTAGGCTGAGAGCGCATCACGCGCAAGGAGAGAACACTATGGGACTTGGTATGTTGAATACGACAAAATGATAAATAAAACGCAATAATCAAATCTGTTGACAAATGCTGACCAACATACATAGTTTGCAAAATTAGCTTCCGAAACGGAAAAAAGGTGTAGGTGCTCGTGATCGTTTTTAATTATAAGAATAAGCACATTCGAATGATTAAAACATGAAAAAAATAGTTTTTAGCATCGCTTTTATTAATTCAAAATCTCGCAGACATGGAGAACGGATGTGTGGGCGACATGAAGACTCTGGGTATAACAGAGTCGTACGTGGTGAAGCGGCAGGTGCTGCTCTCGGCGGCGGAGGCAGCCGAGATGATACTCCGCGTCGACAACATTCTGAAGGCCGCGCCGCGCCGCCGCGGCCCCGACCGCCGCCCCTGCTAAATTAACCATACAGTATACCGTCATTGTCAAACCAATATCTGCTGTGTAAGTTAATTGTCACATACCTGATTTTATTTAACAATATTAACTGTTAGAAGCGGCCCTATGTAATGTTACAGAATATTTGGTACAGACCTTCGACAATGTGTTTTTCAAATTTCACGATCGATTGAGGAAACTAACTTACGTTCGCATTTATACCATAAGTTATTTCTTGTTGATGCATAAAACATATTGTGTATGCTTAATCACATAGCAGTTTTATTATTCGAAATTGTTGGTATTAATATGTCGCCGTGAGCGGCGGATAGACAGTAGAACGGCCTGCGTTGCCCCCCAATCTCGTACATAAGGTACTGAGGTACAGAGCGGTACAGACCTTGCAGTCATAACATAGTTACAATGGTCGAAATGTCTAAATCTTCAAAAAGTGTACATAGAATATGTTTGTTTGACAATGACGCTACGTTGGATTGGAAGTGTCACTAAAATAACAAAATGTCGATATATTACTTTTATGTTATCACATTTTGCTCATCCCTAGTCGATTTCGTCTAGGTGTGAGCTAAAAGTATCGATATTAGTTCTGCCATCGATTACTATCCCAATCAATGTTTAGCTAGCGATGTTATGTCGTTTCTGCTACATGATAATCGAACAAAATATCGAATGTGTACGAATATCAAGAATGACCATCGTCATTGATTGTTACTTACACTTCTGGTTATAGTTTTAATGAACGTATGCTTATGCAATAATTTTCACAAATAGCTATTTTCTTTCGTTTAGGTGGTCTGCAAAGGAACAAGCATTTAATTATTTCTTATATTAATGGAAGTTATTATTTTAAACTTTCGTGTAATCCATTTATTTTCTTGTTTTCGTGCACAAGTTTGTTCTTTTGTGGCAATATAACTGACTTAGTTTTGCTAGAAGTTCTATTCAGAATTATTTGCTTTAGTTTGCTTGGCGCAAGTTAGACGTAACAATTAATTTAATAAAAAAAATTAACACTATGTTTTTTATTTTTATTTATTTACGTATTAAGTAGATTACTATTCTGAACGTGATAAAAAATTTCTAATTTGAAAATTTAGTGATAAAATCAAAATACATCCATATTCTGTAGAAAAAGGACTGTTATGTGGTGATTTGTACAGTATTCGTGTAAGGGATTTAGCCCGCAGCAAGAACATATGTTCCACGAATGGGCCGGCTCGCCCGGTTGATGTACCATGACCTTTCAGAAGACAGGCGTGAAGTAGAAGTATGCTTTTGCGTTTCTTTTGATGACTGAGTTATCGGACGCACAATCTCATTTCTCCGCTCCCCATCCTTCTCTAAAAAGAAGAGGGTGGGATGAGGAAGAAGACTGTACAGGTGTTGATGTATAGGAAAAAGGAAACATTTCCTTTTTCCTATATGTCCTCTGCCATTAAAGGTAGGTAACGCATCTGCGACTCATTTGCTTGTTGCGCATGTCTAGACCGGGAGGTGTGACACAAAATTTCTGGATACTTTTTACTAGAGTGGCAATTCTTTAGGGGACTAAATACGTAATGAAAAGGAAAATAATGCGCAAATCAGCGGGAGCGCAAATCGCGTGTGACCCAAATGTGACCGTTATATTTGCCATTCTTCTAGTAGGGGGAAAAAGTGGCGCCGTATCGTAAAGATCGTTGTATAAAATCTAACAATTTTGAAAAAACGTGTACAATATTATATATGTCCTAGGATATTGTATTATATTTATGATCCTACCAAAAACTGGCAAAAAATTATAGCGTGGTACAATCGTTTTGCAAAAGTAAATATACTTTCAGCGGTATAGCGACCATTTGGAACCATTGGGAGAAGAGATGGTGATGGCGAGTGAGTGATGGTGGAGTAATGGTCCGGCCATTATGTAATTTATTTTTTATCAGGGGTAATTATTTTAAGAGTAACGAAAAACAGCTAACCCAGTTAATAGCAAGCATGTCACGTTCATGAAAGACAACGTCTTCTGGGTCTGCCAGTACCGTTTAAAACCGTTTTAATAAAAGGTAACTGCTTGTTTGCATTGATCGTTCGTTGTTGGAGATCTTCCGCAAGGATCACCAAAAAAAACACCCTTCTTTCTGGATACTTGACCTAACTGTGGATTTATTTACTGAGCGGTCGGCCTACGTTACGTCGTTCAGTAGATACTTGGGTTCCTTGAACATTTTAGACCCAGGGACGGATACCCTACTATTATAAATGTGAAAGTTGTTATGTATGGATGATTCTTGGACGCAAAAACTGCTGAATGGATTTTAATGCAACTTTACAATAATACAGCTTATAAATCAGAATAACACATAGTCTATAATTTATAAAAATATTGTATGAACTGTCTAAAATATAACGATAAGTGTTAAGTAAGTGGGGAAAAATCAGCAATATGCGAGCTCCTCTGGTCAATCATAATAGGCTTCAGCTTAGGTTGGAAAATCGTCAGTTAAAATGAATGGCGGGTGAGACCGCAGGGCACAGCTAGACTGTAAATATATAAACTCCATTATAATATTAAATGCCATTATTAATATTACACTAACTAAGACTTAAGGACACGTGAACTAAGCGATTAAACTTCTCCTGCCTGAACCCTGCAAACAATCCGTTAAATCCTATCAACAAAATGAAATTCCTTACTTTTTGTCTCGACAATTCAATGGTTTATCCGCACCAGGGACTATAACACAATTTACCTTTATTATTTGATTTACCTCTTCAATTTATTCCCGTATAAAAATAGAAATCGAAATTTTCTAGTCGAAAGGTGTTTTATTTGCTATCCTTTTGGGATAATAAAATGTCACGGTGAATTTATTGCAGAAGGGCTTATCAATATTTGTATTTATTTGGCACGTTCCACAGTTTTTTATTTGTTCCTGAAAGATTGACAAGAATAAGAAAGCCTAAAAATGTTTTTAATGGAGAAGGCGGCAAATGAGCAACGTTTCGCCTAATGTTAAGTGATCACTGCCGCCCATACACACACACAATATCAAAGGAACTGTAGTGCGCTGCCGGCCTTTAAGGTAGGTATTGATAAAAAGGAACTCTATCTCTGCCAACCCTCGTAATGGCAGTGCCGAAAGGTATTTCTCGCTTCAGCGCTTAAAAATCTGAAGGCTTATTGTGGTAAGCATAAAAAAAACCGGGTGATGTTGAATTCAAAACGTTACTTTTATACATTTTTTGGGCTGTTTTTCAGCATAAGGCATAACTGATAGTCTCTATCTAAAAAGTACTTACGTCCTTTTTTATGGGATAAGGTGGCAGACGAGCAACGGATCACCTGATGTTAAGTGAGTGCTACCCATAGACATCCACAACAAGAAAATATGTTGCAGATGCGTTGCCTACCTTTAATGGAAAGAGTAGGGCATAGACAGGAAAAAAGGATATATCCTTTTCTATGCGAAACACATCCCCGTCCAATCCTCTTATCGTCCCCATCATATCCATATGAGGAAAGGGTGGGAAGGGGAAAAGGACTGAAATTATGCCTCCGGCGGTCTTCTGTGGGCTCGTGGTATTTCACCGGTCGAGCCGGCCCATTCGTGCAGCAGAACAGTGCCTGCTTAGCAACCTTAAGATGTCGAGTATTTCAAAGAGATTATGGTGCAGATTTCAAATTATACTAAGTTTAGAGAAGGTTAAAACAAAATAAATATGCGCTCTAACCCGTAACCCAGAGGGATAGACAGAGATTATGGAATTCCATTTGGTGCGATCCTGGCACACCTCTCTCCTTTCTTGTACATCCGTATATCTACGTATATCTTCTCGTCGGTTACTGGTACTCCTTATAGTGCTTTTCTTTAGTATGTCACTAATCTGATCGACATAAGTTCTTCATTGACGTCCACTCAGGCACTCACTTTTGGAACATAAACTTGTTACGTTACTCTCATTTTTATCCATCAATTCAATTCAAAATTTCAATCAATACATTATTTCAACATGACCAAACCACCGAAGCATACCTTTCTTAATTCTAGGCTAAACATCCACTTTTAGGGCACACTTTTCACTTATAACGCTATTTTTAATCCTATCACTCAACGTCACGCCTACTTCTTAAGGATCGCATCTCAACGGCAATAACTCTACTCACATGATTTTTCTGCTAAACCCAGCTATCAGCATTTGATACAAAAACTAGCATGGCATGTAGTTATTAGTAGTAGTAGCACCAGTGGCCCAGGATTTGGATGGGGGGATTGACTCTCCTGAGGGTTTTGTGAACAATCAGAACAATATAGTCCAATGCTGGCTTACTCTACTCGAACTCTTAAAGTCCTTGAACAAAAGCTTAAAATAAACACGATAAAATGTGTTTTATCCCAGAATAATTAGTACACTTCAAAATTTGTGACGGAAGAATTCTGATGATTTTCGAGCGCCTTGCATGCCATTACCATGCGATAGCATTAAAATATATTTTCTTTAGACTTGCGTCACAGGTAGATACAAATGGTCTAAAATTAAAATTGAATAAACGATCTTGTTATGCTTTAGCTGACGTAAAAGAATTTAATTGTACTGATAAGGCGAAATAGTCGTCTGTGGATATGAAATAACTACGATAACATGATTATACTATGCCGCTTAATAGTACAGAAACATGCGATTGCTAACGAGTAAGAATGCCTTCTTGCTCGTTAGTTCTATTATAATTTCATTTTCGAAATGTTTTTTTTAGAAATCAGACTAATAAAGCCAACAAAGAACGAATAAAGTTAGCATGCTAGATTAATTATCACACGATAAACATTATGTACGGAATGTTACTTATTTTTAAAATAAGTTGTGTGTTATTTTAGCAAGGATTGTATAAATATCGAAGAAACGAGACGAAAAAAAATCCTTTTGATGCTAAGCTACGTTGAGAAAGGGAGTGGGAGTACAGACCTACTCATGGTGGAATTCTTTACCATATTGTTCATCGAATTCAATGAAGTACCCGTCATTCGCAGAAGAATAAATATAATAATAAATATGCGTATAATTTTACATATACATATGCATATAGCATGTTTAAATAAATATTCCTACGTAAATTTACACAAATGCATCATACCGAGGACGGTTGGCGTCAGGCGGCCGGTCGTAAAAACTGTAGCCAAAACCTATACACTATGTATTACAATCATACCCCACATGACTGGAAAAGTGCAGGGAGATGATGACACATACTTATAACAATTTAGTTATAATTTGAATACCGCAGAGGAGCTGTTAGTAAAAGAAGAGAAGTTCTCATTCAGTTTCAAAGCCATTCTCGGTTCTTGTGAGTTTTAAAATATTATGATGGTATTGTATCACAGAGAAATATTTTAAAAATAGGTAAAATAAACGTTACTAAAAATGAAAAAGATTATTTCTCGCAATCATGTCGGCGATAAAACTGACACAAACACTTCATAAATCAACCGCGACTAAGATAAACATTCTTAAGTGTATATCCTTTTACGTATTATATATTTTTTCCGCGGGACGAATCGGTGCAGGCGAGATTCGGCTCGGCTCGTTCATTTTTAACTCCACCCTCGCGCCAGGTCTGAGACAATTTGGATAAATTGCGTATATTCGCTGGCGACCGCTTAAATTATTCAGACGCCAGCCTTCGCGTCTTCATGACAAGAAAAGGATTGCACAATAAAGCGGAATATTTAGAGAGTGATCACGTACTTATGCCGAGCCTACGTACAGAGCCGCGCAGTTGACGTCTGTTCCTGATATTGGTGTTTCTATTATCACTGTACGATTATTGCGGAGTTTGGCTAGGTAAATATATGTCGGGACTAGGCCTACTGTCAGTTATGAAAACTTAATTTGTTCGGTATGTGAAAAGCTGTCTACCTTCATCCCTTTGAAAGCTACGTTACCTTAATCATTATACGAAAGTCAGTTTGGATATTGCGACCGTGTTAATTTTAACGGGATCTTTAATTTAAAGTATGTAAAATATAATATATTATATTATTTATATATTGCTCGTTAAAATAAGTCGAGGTCTGATCACTGATCACGGTTTGACAGTTTGCACAATGTTGATGGTTTTCGTTTTTCCTTTATATACTTTTCAAACGTATCTTTTTTATGGCAGAAGGTGGCAAACGGGCAAGCGAGTCACCTGATATTAAGTGACCGCTACCCATAGACATCACAACAAGCTAATAACATGCAGATGCTTTACCTGCCTTTAGAGGATATCAAAAGTTTAAACTACAATGTAAAAGTAAAAACTACGCGCAAGTGATTTCAAAAGCCGCGCAGTAGACGGCCGGGCTTAGCGATGTGTTTATTACTATGTACTTTGGTTGATTATCTTTCGTTGATTGACAGTTGGTTGTTATCATGTATGCCCATATAAAATTGATCAAGCTCTAACCCAGTTGTTCTTATAAGCAATTATAGTCAATTTAATAAGCATTACTGCTTATTACATCGACTTTACATTGACGGTGTTCTTTTTTTACTTTAAAACTACGTTGTATTAAGCCAATACGATGGGCACGTTGCTCCTCCGACTCGTTAGATAAACGATCCTTTACCAAGTCAAGACCGTGATTACGTTTTGTGAAATTTTCTATGTTCAGAACTTTTTAGTAAGCCCGCATTTTCGAAAGCCTGTTTTAGCGTTTTTCACTAGTCTTTTGAAATGGCACTGGAAGTAGATTTCCTAATTTTAGATAGGCAAAGATCTAGAAATAAATATTTTTTTTAACAAAAATAAAGCCGACTTCATAAAAACTATATTCTATAACAAATAATGCACTAAGAAGTATAAAATAATTTTGTTTGAGTCGGCGTCAGCCAAGGTAGGTCTATAACTAGGGTCACTGTCGACGCGAGTTCCCTAGGTTCCTGAGTTTAGTGGCGATCGGATCAACATAATTATTGGTACCCGGTCGAAGGCGGGGCGGGTCACTAGTATAGTATAAATTTCATTTGTAAAATAGTTATTTTAAGGCATTCTAGTAAATTGGTATTTCTTTAACTGACGCCGACCGCGTAATAAAATGTAATAAATATGATTAAGAATTGATTCTTATGTTTACTTGCATAAAATTATTTTATACTTTCTAGTGCATTATTTGTTATAGAATATGTTTTTTTTGAAGTTGGTTTTGTTTTTGTTAAAAATTTTGTTTTATTATTGTGTATTTGTCCTGTTTTATTGCTTGTTACTATATATAGTTCGTTTATTCTTCACTTTGACTTCATTTATGTCAATGATAATATAGTTTTCAATACAAACCCAAAGTTTTATTTATAGGGGAAAATCGGGGAAACAGGGTAATCACAAACAAATTGGTTGCAATATGTTTAAAAGAGATGATAGTTATATATACCGACATTATGATATTAGTGTACACCGATTATATATCTTAAGGATTAGTCATGCCAACTTCACTTACAATTCACTTACAAGACAACACGGGAGACACGGCCTAATCCAGAAGAACGAATATAACAATTTTCTCGGTCACTATGAAGTATTTTTTTAAATATCATTTGATGTCATTTTATTGCTATCACAACAGCATTGTAAGGTTTATATTATAGTAGTCACATATGAACGATTCTAACTTATGTGATTTCAACAGCAAATATAAGAAAACCTACAATCTTCTGATCAATATTATTATTTTGATCTTATGCGAAAAGAGGAACTTAGCTGAACAAAGGTCAATATGATGATGAAGACTGCATTGAGCTCATAAGAAATGTACAAACGAACAGCCAACAGCCATTATAAATGCGATCACATTCAAAATTAAGATTGACCACAAATTTGCTATGGATGATAGTTTCCGACGAAGTCGAAGAAACCCGAACGCGATATTGTGTACTCAAAACACTAGACTTTAGTCGTTTTTGTTGCATTATTTAGGAACATTATAATTGTTGACTTCTAATATAGTAAGCTATATCGATATTAGCCTTATTATTATTTTTCTTAGGAGTCGTATTTCCCCATCTTTCTCCTAACAGCTACGAAGCGACCGGCACCTTTTCAAACAGGAAAAAAATAAGAGAAGCTTTAAAATGTAACTTTAACAACGTTTCATTAAATGCCAGACGCAGAAAAACAAACAAGCCAGTGAATAATGCTAACTAATGACGGATGTTTGCAGTTGTTGCACGCGCCCCGCATCGGGCCCGCACCCGTCGCCCTGCCAACTGCAACGTAATTACTCGCCGTATAAACTTGTAAGCCCACCTTCAACTTCATTACGATACAAATTTAAGAAAATTGCGCTAGTGTTTTAAAGTGAAGACATCTTTAGCCGCGTTGGCCGATATTTGGTAGGGGAAAATCTTATAGGCTTGCTTAAACAACACGCTCAACATGCGGCAGTAAAATACTTATTTCAATTTTGTTTTTACAGTTTCGACGAACTTTTTATTCATTTTCCTTTTATTAAATGTATGTGAATTTTATTATTTAGTTACAAGGATTTATTTCTGTTGATTATTTATTTTTGGACTATTATTGCCTGTGATTTTTATTTTTTTAGAATTGAAGTTAATAACATAATTCGAGGCGATAAAGTAAATAATTAGGCTCACAGACTAAAGGTGCAGAGTGCTTATCTGTCAACTTGCAGATATACGCACACATACTTTTGTATATTTGTATTTACCTACGTTTCTTCAAGAGGAGTATGGACAAGTGTAGATCCATTCATTACATTCTACGGATTCATTCTTAATCCTGTCTTATCTCAATTTTATTCAAGTAAAAGATCCCGGTTACGTTACACTCGAAGATGGTTACAGAGGTGTTTTTAATCGATACAATCCTATATAATCCTGTTCCGCCAGAAAGCAGGCCCTGGTATAAAAAAGGCAAGTAAATGAACTCACTATCATAATTTTTCATCCTTCACATATTATATTATTTCCTTAAGGCCTCTCCTGTAGAAAGATATATAGGACACCTAAATGTTTTTACCTTATAATAGCTTATCCGTTATCCGGCTTACCGAGGTAGTAATTACCCAGCTATTGTGATCGCAGCCAAAGTTTCGACGAAATAGTTTTCTTTGCTCTCGTTTATCTTTCTTAAACACTGGAATTGGCCGGGGATTTGGGGGCTAATTACATTGCTGCTTTGTTGCTTAATAAGGCGACCGTATTTCCTTTTCAGGATATAAACATCGGTTAGTTTATTTAATGTTTTTTTTCTCAGTAGACTACGCACTTGCGCTTAAATTGAGCTGTAGTCTATATTAAGAATACCCCATTAAAATGTTCACAACTAGAATGTAACTTTTAAATGTTAGTGGTATTATGTTTTAACAGCTAACTAAATCTATGATTGTTGCGATTGAAACTGGAGCACTGCATGAAGTTTTTAACGTGTAAGAAAAAAAACGGGAAACTGGCCATTAATGATATACGTAGAATAATGTACTTGTTATCAGATCAATCGTCAAAGTTGTATCGACATTCAGTTTGGTCGCGTGTAAGCTCTAATTGGCCCAGTTTAGTTGGGCAGAGATCGCACCACTAAATAGAGATTTGTGTGGGACTAATCCTCCTTGATCCGTACAATCCTACCGGCATACCTTTACATAAACGAAGCAAACGCCGAGCTCGGTCGGGCCTAAAACTTCATTGCTCTAGTTTCCGAACCTACTCGGCAGAACAGGAACGCTTTCTATTACGTAATCTTCATACCGGCTTTGTTTATTGTGGTTAAGATTCACGTTATTTTCTTCTAAATGTTAAACATAGAAGAAATATTTATTTAAATATAAAAAAACGCATGGCCCTACCAATTGCTTTTTGCTAACTTTTAGAAACTTTTAACATTATATATTTTTGCATTTTGCAGGCGTATTCGACGTAAAAAGCTAACAAACACTTATTTACGGACATTGAAATTGTGTATTACAAATAAGCGACATCTGTACATTCATAATAATTCTTGTATATCGCTAATATGTGCGTGTAAATATGAGGCAGAATATAGTCAAGAGAAGTGGCACACTAATTTAATGATAACTCAAGATGCACGATGATGCAACAAAATTTAAAAAGTTAAACAAAGTAATAATCTTTGTATCTTTTATTAAGCTAGACTTTGATAGGATCAACGGTTGTTTGTAAATTTACGAAGTAGTAGGGAGCTTACTCCTTCTGTTTCGTTGATCACTTGACTTTCGCTTTTGCCACCTTATCCTAGTACTACTAATAATATAAATGCGAAAGTTTGTATGTATGGATGCGTGGATGTATGGATGTTTGATACTCTTTCACGAAAAACTACTGAATGGATTTTAATGAAATTTAACAATAATATCGCTTATACACTATATTATAGCTATAATTTATAAAGATATTGAGTGAATTGTACAAAATAGAACAAAATAGAAATTCAGCCATATGCGAGCTGTTCAGGTCAATAGGGTTCAGCTTAGGATGGAACATCGCCAGTTAAATTAAATTGAACGGCGGGTGAGACCGCATGGCAGAGCTAGTCTTATAAAAAAGTTTCTAAATTTTTCGCCAGAAGCAGAAAATTGATTATGATAGAACTTTGTATCCATCATTTCGACGTGACAAGGGAAGACGGAAAGAGCAGAGAGGATTGTATTACTTAAATATTACAAACTTAATGATATATAAAATAATATTATCACAGGCGTTTCATCTAAGACATAGTAGGTATATCTGTATATCTATCATATAGAGAGTATTAACAATCTTTAATAGTTTTTCCTCTTACGTCGTATCAACGGCGTGTGGCTTATGGACTTTAATTTCTTGTTTTAATCGGTCTGCGTATTTAACAAATAAAAGTCCCTTAAATCCTTAGTGGCAGTTCCCATGAATACGTTTTTTTTCAATAATTTACTGTTTGTCTCGAGTACAATTTTACTTTAAAATAGAACTAACTGAGTTAATGTCGATATCTATAGACACAGACACCTTTATTTTCTTCGTTATGTTGGCATTTGGGTAGATATCTTTTATCCTCGAGTCAGTATCTTTTATATTTACTTATTGACTTGAAAACGAAATCGCTAAAAGGTTTAAATTTCCCAAATCTGAAAGTGTATCCTAACCCTTATAATTTTTAGTAGAAATTCAATTGTAAGGACCAGAACCTACTAGAGCGGAGATCAGTGCTACATCAAAAATAAAATCACAGTTTCATTCGGCTTTATTTAACTTATTCTAAATTTACAAAAAATACACTCCCGGTGCATTTTAGCAATTGGGATTGAAATAAGATATAAAGATAAGATCAACATGTTATATCAAATTTAAATATAACATTAATAATTTCATATTAACGCCTATTAATATGTTAAAGAAGGTCATTTAATAAAATGAAAATCGCTTATATTTCTGGAGATTGATTTGCTTTAGTGTGTGCCAGACTTTAAGGCTATTGTACGAAGTGACTTCCCGACACGACAAAGTTTACCGATGCGCCAGGATAAGTTTCCTAAGCACCTAATATTGTTTTAGTTGGTAAGTCGCGAGCGGGACTCCCAGCAGACAGTTTTGGCAGCTGTTCTGTACATGATGTATGTTAATGTCAAGTCGGAGATTATTTCTTGGCACTGAAACATGGCGCCCGTCCGTGCGATTGTTAGCTTAGCATACTTCCCTTCCGACATGGTATTGTGCGTTGTGGTAGCGTTTGGAGGAGGTTTTGAGAACTAATTTTAATTTAAAGATTGTATTTTAATATTTTTACTATAGATAAATTATTGGCGACCATATTTATATGCTACGGCCTTATGACACATCTTCATCATCTTAACTACCATCTCCCGAAGTCTCCTATCAGCTTGTTACCCTATTCAGGGCAGGGGACAGAGAAAAATACCCAGTGCAATAATCAAAGAATCGACATCATCACAAATTTTTCGATAACAGTAAATCCTAGTAATATTATTTTCCACTTGAACAACTCGTGAAGTGCTATAAATTGTATTCTACAGAAATCCAACTACGTTCGTAGTATCCGCGCAAATAGAATTCAAGCGGCGAGTCTGTACGTTCACAAAAAGAAAACAATAAAATACAATAAAGTTAACGTCTGCCTGTGATTGGATTCACTAAGTTTAAAGTGTGTTATTTCTTCGGCTGCGAGTTCGTCCCGGAGCTGACAGTAGATGATATTAAGTTCAGGATGCGTGCCAGTTGGAGCCGATGAATACAGCAGCTGCATGCTCTATTAGATTTATATTCTTGAATGAGATGTTTTTATCTGCGACGAATTCATCGGAGTATTTCGAAAATTGTAGTGTTGTAATTTAAAAATATAATAAAACATTCTGAGCAACGTTAACGACATGATTAGAACATACATAAATCTAGCTTTTCGAATGTCTGAATCGAAACTGAATGAGGTGAGTTTATCGCTGTATGTAATTACTGTATTAATAGATTAATGGAAAGAACTTTGAATGTAGGATAGCATATGATCCGGGATCTTTGTCAGTCAATCGAGTCGGATACCTAACAATTAGCTATCATGATTGTTTTATACATATACGAAAATGCTATTGGAATGATGATTCCAGCCAGACTGCGGCCACTACACAAGCAGTGATACGTAGGTCGTGGCGGAGCCTATATAACGTACGAAGAGCAGGAACAGCAGAGCGGCAGCAGGGAGCGAAGCGATAACTTGTGCACTACCCAGGAATAATAGTTAATACACGTAGAAGATATTAACAAGCTTAAATGTAAACAGCTTTCGTCTTAACTTACGTAATGTTACGCAAAATACAGACAAACCTTAAAAAAAGTATATATAGTGAAGTAAGTATCGTTAGAGTTTCTCCACAAATACAAGGCTTTGTGATGCTTTACCGATTTGTTTCCTTTCTTTTTCCCTCTAAATTCTACTTAAAGACTGATCTTAAATTTCAAGTATCTTCGCTTATTGGAAACGGAAGATATCATTTTACATAGATCAGCTTCTTTTATTTCTTCTCCCGCAAAAAAATCGTAGAATTAATATTGGGTGGGCATCAAGTAAATCACTCTAAAATATGTTAGGTTTGAGTGTAAACTTTTATACACATATTCATGGACTTAGGGGGTAAAAGTTTTTCTTATATTTATTACCATAAGGAAAGTTTGTTTGAATTGACCGGTATTCATCGTGATAACCTCATAACGTAGACACACAAAGGTTTTATGAACTACATTAAGCTAATGGAATTAGACATAAGGCAGTTATTTCGAATGAATAATGTAAGGGATCATTTTACTTTGGCTCCTACAATGTATGACTTATAATAATAAAAACGTTCCTCATTAATCCAACGAAATTGCTTGCTCTGTATTTTGACTTCCAACCTGGGTTTTATAAATTTATCTCTATTTTTTTGTAGTCACACCTGCAGTGTTGAACAGATTTAAATATTATAGTTTATCCCTAGAAGTGACGCGGAATAACAGCAGACATGCTCAAGTTACGCGAAGTAATGGCACCATCCACTTCACGTTAACTTCACCGCTCTGTACGTGTCCCGTAACTAACAGCTGCATATTAATCAATGGGCGGTTACCGCTCGTCGCTTTGAAGTAGTCGATGAACCAGCTTCAAATATGATGAAAAGATGAGACGAAAATTCAATAGGTAAGATGACCACTGAGTGACTTATGCGGAGCAGTTTTAAACAGTGTAGCATGTTACTTGTTAGCTTTTAAAATACATAGCGTAAACAAGTTCTCTGCGTTATCACAAACATAAACCAGATTTTATTAGTTATTTTTGAACTCAAATTTGTCATAAAGTCGGGCCCTTTTCCAACGTGTCTACCAGGGTACAGGATAGGCGCGTGCAGCGCGTCATGGACTGCGTCCGTGAAATTGAATTAGCAACTCATTAGTGACGCCAATAAAACGAGCCGTCGAGGCACCCCACTAGCGCCTGGATCGTGCCGAACCGACTTATGCGCCCGTGTTTACGTTTTATTACGTACTAACGTATTTAAGTCGACAGAACCTTAATGATGCTCCGCTTAGCTTGCGTTCGTTGACTTTATAAATATTAACGATAACTCAAATTACAAGTAAACATTAATTCATTGATTGTAATTGTGGATAACTATTTCGTGTAGAATTATTGAACGAACATTCTCACACAAGTAAATGTTTGCTTTAAAGGAAATTCCAAATGTCTGTAAAAACATTCGTAAGAATGTTTAATTTCTAAAGAGTACCATCATCGCAAGAAAAAAGTCATTCGATTTTTTTTCTCATTTGTTTTGATGATTTACGTTAATATTGTACCATTTATAATGTCGTTAGCACGACGCTACCGACGAGGAAATAAACCGAAAGCTTATGTAAATGTTATGTTGAATGTCTACCTCATGCAGCCAAATCAGCCTGAATTCAATTGTTTCGAAATCAAAAAGAGTAATCACGAATGTATTACTACACAGAATAGATACTGGCGAAATTCCATGAAGACGGAAGTGGGTGCTGGTTCTACAGGACTGGAAATTAGCGCGGGATTATTACCACAGATGAGATGAATGCCGATCGGCTAATGAACCTGATGAGAAGGACTGGACCAATAGCATTCCTCGCGAAATGTGATTACATCTGAAACGATGTTGTCTTTGATGACATTTATAAAAAAAGAGAGTTAAATACAAGCAATTATTCCCGAGGAGGGTTGACGTCAGGCAGGCGGCGGCCGTAAAAACGGTAGCCTAAACATATACAGTACGGACTACAATCGTACTGTGCCGACCCCACATGAGTGGGAAAAGGGCGAGAGACGATGATTATAATGTCGTTAGCAGTAAATTACTAGTCGCTTTTCTTTTGACTCTAGTGAAATATAAAATTAATTAGAATATTTGCAGATAAATAAGATATGAAGGTAGCAGACACGTTAGTAAATACGTGTGTATGTGAGAAATATTTCAAAGTGGCGGAGCGGGATTCCCCCGGGGCGGGCGAGGGTAAACTCTTGCGAATTATAGGCACTTAGTTTAAACGATGGCCCGTCGGGATACCGCCGTACAGTTACCTACCCTACACACTCACTACTCTCAAACAGAATGTGATTTTAAATAAATCAAATTTTGTCAGCTCTTTCTAGTTTTATGTTAATTAGGTAATTCAACATTTGGAGCTCTAATCAAGAGATCCGATCTCTAAGCTAAATATTGGATGTGCTAATTTACCTAAATATCATACGCAAGCTGGATTTGTGATTTAGAAAAGCTGCACTATTTCGTAACAACTCATGTATGAATATTTTTAGAGATGTATTTTGGAATACGTGGTGTTGGCTAGGCCAAAATATATCGGATGTCTATTACGAGTCACCAATCTAACTATAGGCTTACACTGCCGAAAATATTAATGAAACATTTTGTCATCTCAGGTTTCGGAGAAACCTTGTATCGCGACACGATTTTACGATAGTGAAACCCCACGGTAAACATCACTAGAGACGCTGGGCTATTTATTATACTACGAAATAGTTTACGAGTATATACTTACTTACTTTTTGTTCGGACCAGTATTTTTAAGGCATTTGTGTTTTTTTATAAATTTCATCAAAATACAAACGCATTATCAATGTAAGTAAAAATTTTCAAAAGCTTTAAAGTTTATTAAAAAGACAATTTATTCCTGAGGTTTTGCCTAACGGAAGCAGGTAGTTATTTCATCGCCATTTTACTGATCGAGACCACGATAAATCGCCAAAGCTTCCAAAGAAATAGCATAGTAATTAAATACAACACAGATAGTAACAGAAGGCATAATTGATTAAGATAATAACGAAATAAAATAATAAAATAACGAATATTAGAATAACATATAAATAGAGAATAACGAAACGAAATGTTCTAAAAGTGAGTTCCATTGTTGGCAGGAGACGCCCTTAGAGAACTTACATGTATCGGTCAGATTAGTGGCTTACTAAAAAAGGGCAAGGATATAGAAGAAGCGAGAGAGGTGTGCCAGGATCGCACCAAATTGAAATTCATGATTCTGCCTGCCTTCCCTCTGGGTTCGGGGCGTGAGCGCATATTATTATTGATTAAGCTCGTTTACATTGTTCGACTTCTGAAAAATAAAGTTCATAAAGTTAATTTGTTATTGGCGTTCGCATGCGTGCAAGAACAAAGTTTGTGCACGAGTTTAGCGACCAATCGAAGAAGTTCTGTTATGATCGACCATTACTCTACAACTCGGACGGTTTGCGTCGGTTCGCAATTTGCGATATTGTCTCTAAAGTCTAAACAGTTTTAGGGTTATGTGTAGAAGCGCATTGAACTACGAGTAAGAATACAATCAATGGAAGTGACAACATTGTTAATTATTTTTTTATCGGAATATTACTAACTTATACCACTAACTTTAATTACAAGCTAATTGTCATGTTTTTGATACAATAAGCTAATTTTATTTAAATCTTTTGAATTAATTTCATCCGAAATTATTTCATAAATTTTCACTACCCTAACCTAGAAAACAACCTAGAAAATAAAAGAGTGTTCTAAAGCTGGCTTTTCACTGTTGGATATAATATCCCGAAATGTAAATCATATCTTGCGATTAGCCTCCTACACACTGTAAGATATCTTTTGTTCAGCTTCTGATCTTTTCATCGTCATTGGATATATCCAATGACATATCATTGATGGCGTAGCGAGGGCGAGGAAGGTTCCTCGCCCTCGCCGAGAGAAATATTACTGAAAAAATATCGCCTCGTCGTTCGAAAAAATATTTGATATCGAAGAAATATCTTGAGATGCAATATATACTACTATATATTATTCGCAGCGTAAATGGTTCCATTTTAAGGTAGGTAAGTGATATTTATTTATATATCGCATAAATAGTTTGAACTTAAAAAACACATTATTTTTGTTTCGACAAAGTCCTTTCTAGTATATTCCATAATTAGATTCAGTGGTTGCCACTGTCGCGACTCTGTGTAAGTTAATGTTGCGTGTAAAGTTATGGCCCAGTTTGAGAACTGCATGCACTAACTCCGCGCTGGCTGTATGAGCTCCTAGAGAAACACACGTCACGCAGCGTTAATTCAACCCTTACTCACAATATTTGTTTTACTCTGAATATTAAATTAAAATGTTGCTGGGAGACAACGAGACTACTTATTTCCTGCCTCACTTTTGCACATAAAGTGCAAATCCATTTACAGTAGTCAAATAACGGTTAAGAAAACATTAGACTTTTTCTTTGCCACCCTTTTTGTCGAAACCCTTCAGCTTAGGTGCACGTTAATTGCTCCGTGGGAACTAAAACACCTTCCGGACTCAAGCGTAAGGTATATGTTGTACATAACAACCAAAAACCATTAAAGTCTTACTTTTGTTTTGACTAAGGTCGCTTGACAAATTTTGTCTGTTTAATACCCTTTAACGTAGTCATAAAATACCAACTTCTACATTAATGGATTTCGGAGCGGTTTCTATAAAGTACATATACCGTAAAAGAACTGCCAATATTAAGAATACGGCAAAATTCGAACTTATAACTTTTAAGTCACCATCGCTTAAGTAAGTTTATTACTTAATGTCGCCGTAGTTAGCTTTACGTAAGAAACGTTATAAATATATATTACCAAATCTCTGAAGTTAAATACATTACAGTAAAATATTTGGGTGCTTATAATTCAGCAAGTTTAGCGTTCATTAATTCATACCGCCCACCGACCTGCGCCCCTCACGTCGAACCAAAATCTTATTATAAATACGGAACAGATATGAAACATCTTTTTTATGTTTCCAGATATTTATTTAACTATAGATTGTTCAGTTACGGAAGACGCGCCTCACGCCTCTCGTTGTCGTGTAGGATACTTTAAAACACCATTACTTATTGTAAAGTTTTTTGTACAACTTTAAAAAGATATAGTTGAAAAGAAAAATAAAACTTAATAGGTAACTTTATCTTGATATTGAATTAAGAATAAAATGAGCATCGTGTGTATGGTGATTATCCCGTTGAATTTAAATAATGTCGCTTGAGGGACTCATAACGTAAAATATTTAAGGCGGATGACAATATTTTAGAAAGAATAGCTTTATTTTAAAATGAACACCATCATAAATCCCAGCTCACTGCAATAACGCAGGACAGCTCGGATGTGCACAGAATATAAAACACACATAGTTTTAGAACGTTAAACCTATTGACATCATAAATTTTATTACGAAGTATTATCCGGATAGTGTAACAACTTGTAATATAAATTTAATCACAAAATAATTAAGAATTACATTTACAGTAACAAAGAGCAGCATAAGCCAGTGGAATTAATATTTAATAATGAAAAAAATAATTAATGTGATATACTATTTAACACCTCAAAGTAACGAGCGCCAACACAGAGTTTAGCACGATTTTTTACTTTAAAATCCTGCGCAGCAAACTCAAATATGTACATACCACGAGGTAAATATTGTAACAGTAATAGCATTTTGTGATTTTTTTAGAAATAAGCAGTTCTTTAAATGATAAGAGACCGCCGACACCATTAACATCCATAATAAACAATTGAATAAGAGATGGGTTGACAATCATCGTATAAGAAAGAAGAAGGAATAAAGATGGAGGATTGATTGAGATATATGGCGCCTGCGCACCGCAGTCAAATGACCAAATGCATAGGATATATACCAATTACACACCTATACCTTGTTTCACAGCAAGATGTGATTTTTGTAAAATAAGGTTTTTTAGTTAAAATTTGTAAATCAAAATATTTTTACAACTTTTTCTCATATTACCTTATTACATTAGCTTCTTCTATGTTTTTTTTTATAAGAGAAGAGGGGCAAACGAGCGGCGTGAGCACCGAGGTGATCAACGACGGCCATGGACACTTGCCACCTGAACTGCAGTTGTGTTGCCCGCCTTTGAGGAAGCTTGCTTCTTGAAGGAACCTAAGTCTGTCTACTGATTTGGAAATACCGCCGAGGACAGACCATTCCACAACGCGGCTGTGCGTGGCAGGAAATTTCGCGAGAACTGCACTTTTGAGGAATGCCAGCCATCCAGGTGATGCGGATGGTACCTGGCGGTCTGTCGTGTCGTCCGATGACGAAACTCAGCGGCAGGAATCGTTTCAAACAGTTCTTCGGAATTCGGTCAATCTCCCGATTTGCACAAAATTACAACATCTCCAATAAAAATATAAAATGTGTAATTGCCGCCATGCATAGCAAATGACGTTTGCTTGCTTTCAACAATTATACATATATTGCAATGAAACAAGGTGGTATACCTTCAGTATTCTGTATGTTTAAGCATGCAATAGCTTATTTTGATAGTGCTAAATCGGTAGATTTACGGTGGTACCCGTCCTGCTTATAATTTAGGACGAATGGATCGGATATCAAACGCTCGGAGACATGGCGGTGGTAGAAGCATATACCCTTTACTCTAAGTCTACCATGAAAGAAAACCTCAAGTAGGGACGGCATTGTTGCCGTTGTAACTATTGTTAGTTATAAAGGTTTCATTTGATTTACGTAACATTTCTGAACGCAATTTGCGTAATGTATGTCTGTGTAGGTAATTCGAATATTTCACACGGCGTGTGAAATTTCGTTGCGAAAAGAAGGGATTTGTATTAAGATAGATTTATGTTCTAATTAGCCATTCTCGGATGGCGGGGACCTGCGTAAAATAAATTAATGCGACAACACTTTCCTGTATATTCGAATGATATTCTGTGGCTTGTCTCCTATTCCTATAAAAGTAATATTATAGTAATAACAATTGATTTTAAATACGTATGAAGAATCAATGCCATTTTTTACGCTCTAAATGGCGAGCAGTGAAAAAAATCGCCAGTATATTTGCAAGCCTACGGCCATTATCAATTCACACTGAATGGATTGCAACAAAGGGTTCATTCGGGTTGTCGTTTTTATTCCTTTTTTTTCAGCGCTATAAAACGTCCCTTGCGTTAATTTAAAAATCCTTGCAAAACAAGAGACAATGTTTCCATAATTTAAGCTATCAGATTTTACATTATGTACTTAAAGAATTATCATGTCGTACTTATTACAAATAGATATCACTTTTGGGACTACAAGGTAATACGTATTATATTCAGTCATCATTTATATAACACACAATGATATTATTGGACGGTACGGTTGGCATGGTTGGTAAGATACTTGCTTAATCACGCCGCAGTTCATTACATTTGTGTGCATGAACATTTGTCCATGTTGTCATTCAATCGAAATCGGTCCAACCGTTTTGGAGTCTATAGGTCTATATAGATAGACTATAAAAAATCGCATTCGACTGTTTCCATTGTACCCTCTCACCGGAAACCCGCGTCGACAGCTCCACTAGTTACAGACCTACCCCCCGACCGGGTTCCCGCCTTGTCGTGGCGGTGGGGCTCAGTAGCCGTGGGCGGAGGGCCCATGATGAAGCTAATGGAACCCAATGTGTCCGTGAGGCAGGACCGGCCAGAGAGGGCCGCTCGGGATGGGCTCATTGGACCCACCTTCGAGCGCGCTGGAGGGCTGCGGGGACGAGTCCCTGCAGTGAGGGTGAGCCCCGAAGGGAGAGGAGTGTTGGTGATGCGGTGTGCCAACCGCCCTGCCCTCAGCGACTCAGCGGGCTTGCACCGCTGATGCGGCGGTGGTGGGGCTGCGAGGGGATGGTCATTCTTCCCCTTGCAGCTGCATTTCGCGTAATTCCGGCGGAGGAGTTCACGAGGAGTGAACCTCTAGAAAAAACTCATGGCGGCGATTCCCGAACCTGTATTGCACGGTGCCGTCTCCTAGGAGCGCCGCAGACCACCTTGGGGCGCGGCGCCCTTTCAAGGGCGCAGAGCGGGGCCCCATCCCGGGCGGGCAAAGAGCGTAAGGCCAGGCATTTTCCACACCCCAAAAAAAAGTTACAGACCTATCTTCGCTGACAACGACTCCAAAAAGAAATATGACAAAGACTTGATTGTTCTTATGTTTAATTCCGTAAAATAATTTTCTATTTTAAATCAATTAAATGAGACAAGCGATGATACGACAAAACGCCTACCTCAAATTAGGAAATCTACTTCCAGTGCCATTTCAAAACAGACTAGTGAACGCAAAAACAGGCTTTCGATGCGGGCTTACTAAAAAGATCTGAACATAGAAAATTTCAAAAAAACGTAATCACGGTCATAGCTTAATACACGATTGTTTATCTGACGAGTCGGAGGAGCAACGTGCCCACCGTATTGGATTAATATGCGTCGTTTTAACACAAAACAAGAACACCGTCAATGTAATCAAAGCCAATTAAATACGCTTTAATAAGAATAACTCAAAAACGACTCAGGTCAGATCTTGATCGCATTTATATCGGAATACATGTACTTAGTAATGAACACATCGCTAAGCTCGGCTCTCTACTGCGCGGCTTTTAAATCACTTACGGCAAGTACTAGCTGAAGAAAGCACAAAAAATGAATTATCTAAATCGGTTCACCAGGAGCGGATTTCTGAGGTAACTAACATTAAAAAAAATCATACAGACGAATTGATACCTTTTTTAAATAACCACATTTTAAATAAAATTTAGAACCAGTATTAGTTTAGCAGTAATAACAATGAATAATAAGACACATTTTGTACTTTAAGTAAGATATTACGCATTTTAGCCTAATTTAAGTTCTTGTACTAAGTGATTTCCAAAATTCCCCGACTACAATTGTTGTGATCTTTTATACATAACTATTTATGGATTTTTCTTATTATTAAAAAAATACAAAGTAATATAAAATTTTTAAAAATCACAATTTCATTTTTATTAAGGGTTACAATTGTTTGTCATGATTCTCTATTATGCGGGTGGTTTCTAGGTTCTTCAGGGGGTATAAATGATTCATTTGTAGAAAATGTCGTTTTATCCGTTTCTAGGGATTTTCAGGCAATGAAACCGCCGGTTTCAGTCCAGATGGCATTATAAAACGAGCAAATGGATCCACTTGCTCGTTTGTCACCTTCTTTTACCTTATATTGACGCTGAGAACAGTATAATGTATTTATATCGCTATCTCCTGATTGCAGTATGGTTATTATATTATTGTTAGAGTTCCCACACGCGGTTGAACAAAATAATGTTCGTTGCGGTGTACCGTCAGGAACCTGTTTTGAAGTTAAATTACCAAAGTTTGACAAGCGGACCGCCTCACTAAACTACGCTGGCAATAATTCTGCACGCTGTACACCGAAGACTATCTCTGATATGCAATTGTAATTGATATTTTTTTAAGATGGTTGCAAATGAATAGCGGGTCACCTGATCTTACGAGACTATCGCAATAACCACAGGAGTTCAAATTTTTGTAGCTGATTACATTTAATTACTACGAGGTGTGTTGTTCTTCTTTGTGTTCTCCTACAGTGACATGGTAAGGATAATAGGATTTTATTCTCTTATTCATCAAATTTTGCCTACCCCTTTTAATTGGGATTGAGGGTTTTTTCTTCTCTAGTGAATTCGAAACAATGATCGACCCTGTTGTCAAAGTGTGCAGTATTTTTATGGTTTTATTTAATTTTATTTTAAAATTTTGAACGTTCGCTTTATATGAGTCGGCCGGCGCCCGGTACAGGTGGCCGTGGCACCGGCGAGCTGATTGCTTCCTTACTTCTAATGAAATACTTCTCCCAAGGTACTCGGCCGCGTCGTCTCTCAAATTGAAACTGAAGATTATCTTGTTCCGGCAATTTCGTCTGTTCTTTATACTTTTCATTAAATTGAGCGACTCTACGAGTAATGTTACAATTGACGATAATTTGACCGTCTCTTACAATTTACTTGACTTTGTCTTTAAAACGATGTCAATTTCAAATAGTTTCAGTGCTTTACACAAGTATATCATAGTTTAGATGTCGTACACTCGGGGTCGAGAATTGCCCAATAATATTAATTTCCTATAAGTTTGGGAAACAAGGAGGCTTATAACATTAGAATAATTTTGTCATTCCGAGGACTCCCCGTGACTGTTAGCAGGCCGTTTAATTAAAACTAACAGTTGTCTCACACAGTTTCATCTGGCAATTTGCGAGGTATTACGGGCCGAAGTTCACCCACAAATTATCCCGACTTCATTTAACAAAGTGGTTATGTTAATACGATCTTGCGCGCAGATTTTCTAAGAATGTTTTTGTTGTGTGAGGCGTGTACCTAATGACGGCATTAAGAAGAATTATGGTATTTAATTTAAAGTTGATAATAATCCGGTGCTATATTGCAGTTCACGGCGTGTCGGGGCAGCGGCCATTAAAGCGAAGCGCAAATGAGTTTTTTATAGGCATCATAACACTTACAGATGTTGAAATGAACTATTGAATTAGTAATAGCGTTTAATAAACTTTACGGCGCTTGTGATGGAGTTTCGAGTTAATGTATCTATGAAAAATTTTATCGTTTCTCGCGATAAAACTTTGATGTAGCGCGCCGGGAATAAGTTAATACATTTTAAAAGAATAACGTCATTAAGTTTCAGTGCACGAATTTAAGCGGAAAGTATCAACAATACTTGTATCATGCAATAAAAAAAATCGCCCCCATATGTTTAGGAATAAGATCCGATTGTCTCCATGCATATAAAATTCACTCGTACCGGCCGTGAAATATTATGTGACGCAAATGCCGGGAATGAATCTAGAGGAGGCTGACATCGTGCGGGTTATCCCGCTCCTATTGGCTGGCGCCCTTATCTTTACTATGAAATAAAAGGCAAAGCACCATTCTCTGAGCAATATCTTATGCGTAACAGTGCTTATGAAATATGAATTCCATCTCACAAAACATATTATTTTGTTATTACCGAATATACTAGTATGGCTGAGGTAGGCGAATCGGCATCAATTCAAAACACGATGAAAAAGTGTTCTACTTTACGGGGGAATATAATATTTTAAGTTATAGGTAAAAGGTTTTTAAAATTTTTGTACTTTGCATCGGTGAACCTCTCCCGCAGTTTGCTAATGAGTTGAGGCCTTATAGCAACTGTTGCTTGTGGGATGAGCAGTGTGATGGCAGGCAGAAGTTTGCCAGAACGTTACCATTACCAGGGAGCGCCGTGCGTCTCCGGAATACATGCGTGTGCTTTGAATATCTAAACGCTCAAAGTGTCTTAGCTGAAGCCTGCAAATTACACTGGAAGTTGCAAAACCCTCTTGTTTTGTACTTTATATAATCTTTCAATCGTCATCATTTTAAAGATCATAATATATGGTTAGCTAAAATGTATACCTATTGAACTGAACAGCTATTACCTCGAACAGATGTTCGACAGGGTTCGACTTTAAATTGATGCAACATTTTTATTTATGAACCGATTGAGATAAAACAAACACGAAATGTTAAAGGAATCTTATCAAAATACATAAATGAAACCCGCACTCATAGGTTAAGCCGTTTCTGAGATAGCGCTAGCGCATAAACGCATAGACAGGCAGATAAACAGACATACAGACAAAAATCGAATAATCATTGTTTTGGGTTTCATTGCGTTTCTTAAGGCAATAATTGTCTCAAATATCTTCCATGTACAGACAGCGATCAGTAACATTTTTATTATATGTACAGAATAATTACAGGTCAAATTACAAGCGCGTTCTACATTAAAAGTTATAATAATCAATAGATTTTTAGTCATAATGGATTTTATATTTTTCAATGAATTACATTACGTATAATAGAACTACAAATTATAAAAAAAATACCTAACACACATTATCCACATTTCACGATTGACCACTCTTCAGTTTCGCATCACGATGCGATTCTGAAAGGTTATCATTGAATCAAAATTATTTGCATACCTGTATAACGGTAGGATTTTCGAAATTTCGAAAACTAATAAATAGTGATCGGAGAAATATGTAAAAGAATTAGAAAAAGTTTACTAAGATAAAGCTTCCTTGTTGTCGAGCAAGTTTTAGTAGATTCCTTGGTGCAGAGAGACGTAGCAGCCCGTGACGGCGACGGCGCGGCGCCGCGGGCCAGCGTCAATGTCGTGATCGTCGGATGCCATATATAAATTGTTGTCTAAATCCAAATTATATTGTATACCATATATCTATTAGATGTATACTTTATATATTAGCTAAAAGTGTTACTTTTATTTCAGGGTAAGTAAATTGTAGAGTGTGCATAGATGGAACGAAATAAACGCTAGTAACTCACCTGTGATTGCCCAGTACCGCTGATATTCAAGGATAGCAGTGTTCATACATATACATATAACCATACACATAAAACCTTAGTTTTTCGTTTCAACTTTTAAATAAGAGAACATAAATAGTATGTAAATTATAAAGCTATAGCGATATTTAATATTCTAACTTTATTTACAAATATACAGTTTGCTTTTGTATTCTAAAACTACAACAGACTCAATTGTTTAACAAAGCAACGAACAGATTCATCTCGAGCAATAAAACTGGTGAATCTCAATAGACTTGACAAGATTCTAAAGTTCGTAAAATTAGCCGTCGTTGCCAAAACGTCGAGGAATAGTACTTTGGGTGCGTTTTGTTTTTGTTATGCGTTTCGCCTGGCCTTAACGATTACTCCGGCCATTGTGAGCGCGCGGCCGTTGCCAAGATCCCGCGGAGAAAGAGCTAAACTCACAAAAGTTTCAGACTCGTTCAAATGGGCGGCTTTTGTTAGAGAGCGACTTATTGTTCGGGACAGATTGCGGGGGATCAGCGTCGGCCCCCGGCTCCAAATTCGCGCTAGACGTAAGACACGTGTAAGTGTTGTGGGAATTGTTTTCTTTTTTATTTTCCTCACCAGATCATGGCGTCGTACGTAGGCAATTGTTATTGAAGATTCTTTTGGATTGTGATTGTGACACAAACAATTGTGAAAATATCCTATAAAAACCATGATTTGTTGTATAAAAGGCAATGTGTTTGCTAATGTATGCGGTCAAAAATGTTGTATCTATTTTTGATGGACTCAATTGGTTTACACTTATCTTTGAATATTCAAAAAATATCTTTAATAATGGTTGGTCTCGTCATTGTTTTTTTACAATAACAAATAATAGCTTATTTTTATAAATACTGCAAATACTTTGATCTAACACCGTTAACATTGTGGTTTTCTCGCTTCGACATACTCGCTTCACATATTATTGACTATTTTACTATTTAAAAAAAATATATAACTACCGTAAATATTTCTATTCACCTAACTTGGATATTGTTTGAGAAATCGGTTTAATTATTTATAGTAGATTGATATAAATATGTTTAATAAAGTACGTACATACATCGTACGCATGTTCTTTAAGATTTTTGTGAGCGCTAGCTGGGCGACATAACGAAGGAACTCGATCTGGCGTCACTTCCGGCGGCCGTCGCGCGGCAACGACTTCCGGCGCGGCGCCAGCCCGCACACTGCTCCTTCACTTACAATCACTTAGCCTTTGAAGGCTGAGGAAAGTTCTGTAAACATTGGATAATACGTGATTTTGGGAATCTATAAACACTGTATACATTAATGGAATACCCAAGATAAAGATTGTTGTTGAAGGAAAATTAAATCGAAAAAAAAACGTGCCAAAACATTTATATTGGCTATAGATTAAGAGAGGCGATAGATTTGTAGAGTTAAGAATATCATTTTAAAATTAACCAGAGAGTTCGCCTTAAAAGACCCCAACTTTTTGTTGAAAGAACTGGCCGCTATAGGGCAACCCAGCAATGATCAAAATCATTTTTTAGTTGAGGTATTGTCTAGAAGTATAACCACGGTTTGACTTACGTGACTTACGCTACTCACTAATTACGAAGATGCTACTGATATAAAAGAATTACAAGTAATGTCATCGAGATTGTACCCTCCGATCCCGTAGTGTATACACAAGTGTGTATTTAAAATTTTAATTAACATGGATAAACTGAGCTGTAAGAACTAATACATTATTTGGTACCTCAGAGTACAAGCAAGTTTTACCGCTCCGAGCCAATATGTGGCTGACAGTGTTAATCCCACTATGTACGAAGAGCTCGGGCTATAGGTCGACGGGGCGTAGAATTACACGATCTAGGTGAATGCCCGCAGATTGCGAAAACTTTTGCTTTAAACCTTATAATTAATTTGGTTAAGGAAACCCTAGATTATATTGTCCTATCGACAAATTTTTGAAAAATTAGTATCAACATATTGGTTAAAACAAGTAATATAAATCATAGGAAAATAGAAATGTCGGCAAAAGGATTATTGACATAAGCCAGTTTTGTTTTGTAACGCTCTTGGTTCAAATAATTTCAGTAGATTAATGTTATAAAGCAACATTTTTTTTTATAATTGAAGCAACAAGAAATACCCAATGTCATCCGGCTAACGAAGCTTTTTGTTTATGACATTACAATAATAGTGATAAAGATCTGGCTCACGCTCCACCGAGCTTAATCCGTTCTTGTTTTCCATAAATCCGTGTTGATGCGCGAATCCTCGGCTATTTTCATATATCAGCTTAATTTCCGTTTGGGCATTGTTTTTAGAGGGATAAACGATTGCACAAGAGTCGAAGGTCAATGTGGACCTAAGTAATTTCCTTTCGTATTCAATTTAATACTCCGAGGACTGGATGTCGCCGACCCTGTAAATTACATATACCGGCTCGTTAAGTCGAACGTATAAAAGGAAAATTCATATATGAAAATACAATCGTTTCGAGAATTGCGAGAGCCGTGGCCCGCTTGGCTGCCACATCGATACATTACTGCACTCTGTCTTCGCTTCAGTAGCCTGAATATTACTCGAGATGTGTAATGAAATTTTATGGACGAAGTACGCGAATCTGCGCTAATGTTTTTGAGGTCGGTTTTTATTAAAAATCGTCCATCATTCTCCTGTCGCTAAAAAATTGCTGAGCGGTGACATTACATTTAACGCGATGGCCCTGACGTGTCACAAGAAGATACACGAGTATGCTTTACAGAGAAACATATTAATAACGTAACGGTAACCTTGGGTTGCTAATAAGGTACTCATTGAAGACACCAAATTTTACGTTTCATTGTTACGGTTAATATATATATATTTATAATTATTTCATACAAGGCATTAGTACAAAGTAGTGTCTCAATAAGTGCGTGCCGGTGTGCGGCTGTGTGTCGAGTCGAGCCGCACGCGATGTCGCCTGCCGCACTATCGCATTACACCCAGTTAAATCTGCCCCAATATTTGTAAAGCCTGCTTATTATTAACGCGTCGTTTTGTTTAATTGTTTCGTCTTGTCACGCCGCCCGCTTTTTGTGTGCACATTAGAATTTGTACAATGAAAATTAATTGCTTGTCGTAAATACTACTCGCGGAATATAAATAATAAGTTTTTAAAGAGCTTTACTTAAGAAAAAATAAAATTTTATGTTATAACAATTGTGTTTGATAAGGATTTATTAATAAGGCTAATTAGTATCTAATTATATTAGTAAATTTTTAAATTAATCTAATTCTATCTAAAGAAATAAGTTGGAGCAATTAATTGGAATTAAAAACGTATCAAAATTTATTAGGGAAATGCGTAGGTTTCATTTTTTATATTTTGAAATACAAAAATTAATATCCATATTACTTTTAAGGAATAAAATTTAAAACACGTTTTGCTTAATATGTGCATTTAATTTTTAGTCTATTTTTGTACAAGATGTAATCGTAGTACGGTTTAAGTCGGGCCATAGGATTGCGAGGCGACGATGCGACGCGACGGGCCCGTGAATAGTGCGAGGCTGAAAGAAAATCTAATTTGGATTTGAGGGATTACACAGGGAGTTGTTTCGGCCTAGTGCCGGGTTAGGGGGCCGCGTTGCCCTCGCGCCGTCTTGCCGTGCAAATTGAATTGGAGTGAAGGATTTTCCCGAAGCTATTTCTTTCAGTGTCTCTGTCTGGTTGTATGTGAGCTATGCCCATTTCATTGAACCCATTGATTGTTTCTTTTGTATGGTAATCTTGGTTTTGAGATACGAAATATTTATTGTCTGCTGTTGTAAGTGTAACTTCTTTTTTATTAATCGTGGCTGTTTGTTATTTTCGATGCTACTCAACTACAAGACATTTAGAACATTTAATATATGTTACAACATATAACACAACTGACTGATAAAATAATACGATGTTATCTGGGGTTTTGTATTTCTTGTTTAACTTTATTTAAATAATTCTTCAAACGAAACGAATGATAAAGATTTTAGAATGGTAAGAATTAATATAAAAAAAATAATTATAATAATATTCATATAATATAAAATAATAATATATAAATATTCATATAAAAATAATAATATATATAAATATATATAAAATTTTAATTATAATGCACTCAAAGGACCAGTAGGGAGAGATTAGTCAGGTAACAATCGTCAAGTCAAATCCTTAAGTTTGCCGTTTAAACTATCCTTTGGGATCCGCGTCGGTTCCATGCCTGCTTGTAAGCGGATAGCAAAGTTCATGTTAAATGTACCGCGCCGATATTGAATAACTAATGTCGGCCCGGGTCGAACTCGGGACAGAGTTGGTTGCATATTTCATATCGAACGTTGAGCTCTTTTATTTGTGTCCGACCGCTGACTCGCCGGTCGCGATTCAATATTTTTATTAAAAAACACGAGCTCATTGTTTATTGTAAACAACTGTATAATTCATGAGTAAAAATAAAATATCTATAATTCATGGCGGTTTCGGCAATTACTTTTTGATAAAAATATATCTAATTTTGTGATAATGTTTTATGAGTGACTTTACATTTATCAAAGCAATTATTAAATAACTAATTGTCAAAGAAATTATTGTGTTGAATAAAGACAATATAAACAATAGCTTTTGAAAGAGCTATATCTTAGAGGTATATTTTAGGGTTTACATATAAAGTAAATCTGTGCACCGAAAACACATTTGACATTTCACAAATACAAATAATTAAAAATTATTTCACTAAATAATGTTAAGAATTGTACACATTTATGAGATAAATATATATCTAGTCTCCGATTATTTTATGGTTCAAGACACTAGATATACAGATATTTTTAAGACGTAATTGTTTTCCGACGAAGTTGAAGTTTTTAGAATTAGCTTATGTACTTCCGAAAAACCAATTAAGTATTTTTGCTTTTTCATTTGATTAGACAGGAGATTGCCTAAACAGGGCAATGAAAGTTTATGAAACATTATCTTCCGATACCATTCGCAGCCGCTTGTGTCCGAGATGATGAGGGGAGCAAAGATTTGATTAAGTTATCTGAGGAAACTACCTCGACTATTTATGAGAGGGAGGAAATATAACCGCGCGGTTATCAGTCGACTATTCATTCCGTTATAATTATACCTGACCAGCTTGCTCTTTCTTACCATAATGGATTTAAGATATGATCATGTACGTGGGAAAAGAAGATGTTCGATAGACGTTTATTTAAGACTAGCTGTAGCCCGCCATCAGATGAGCTGTTAAAGCGTAACAAACAAACAAACTCAAATTTGCACTAAGTAATATTTGTTAGGTTTTGTTTTTCATGGAATAAATAGTAACAAAAATGAGATGCATACTGCAATATGAATAACAGCATATACATCTCAACTATTTTAAGACAAAAGCGCACTAACCTAGCACGATAATTATTCGATTTTTGTCGTTTAGGTGCTGAAGGTGTAAAAGGCAAAAGGTGTCGGTTTTAAGAACATGGAAAAGCGGCAAATGATTCCAGATTTAAGTTCTCTTAGAGGAAGAAGGGAAGTAAGAAAGTATTAGATGGGATTGGAACTTTGGTAACCTCAGAGACCATGCTGAGTGAAGAAGTCAAACAGAAGCTATCTGTCATTTCATAATGGCTTGCAATGTTTTAATTTTAAATTAATTCGTACAACACAGACATCCTTATAAACTATGCTCTTTAAATAAATACATACATCTGATCTTAGATAATGTTCACTTTTATTATAGTGTAAAACCATTTATTTAGCGTGGCAACAATTCCTATGTTAATACTATTAATCGGTGTTATGTAGTAGTAAAATGGCCGTGTGAGAAAACATTGTAGCCAATCTTCGTATAAAGGCGATTAATCCGGATGTTACTAAATGATACGCCAATATATTGGATCGTAAATTTGCCGTAAAACCTCCAAATTCTCGCTAATCGAAAATTAATGTAGGCTGTAATTTACGAAAGGGCACCCATCAAATAATATCAGCACGTGACATTTTAGTTTATTACCCCTTATCTTGTCTTGATTACTAATCGTGTTACTAATGTTATCATTAACTATACATATAACTTATTTACTACAAATAAATAATAAATAGTATGACGGAATGTACATGTCAGAAGTCATAACCGACTTAACAGTCTGGACGTTGAACATCACAACGACATAGCCTGTATTTTGCCTATTTTAAAGTTAATTCATGCGGCACATTATGAAAAAATTATAAGAGATAATAGTTAAAATGAAGTGTAACCTTTAAAATTTGATTATTACGTTTAATACATTATTTTTATACTTTGATATACTTTTAAAGGTGTAATTCGATACAGTATACACTATATTTTACACACATACTCTAGATCATAATACACATTTGCCTGCTAAGTTGTATTTGTGTAATATTTAAGACAATAAAGAATCATTTACCGAAGTAACAAAATATGTGACAGTTCAAGTCATTTGGAATAAAGTGACGGGAAGGTTTGTGAACGGCGACAGAAAGTCATTGTACAAAACACGGTGGAAAATAAGCAAAATTAGAAAACATGGAAGCCATTGTCGCTGCACGATTGAACATCTTATCCCCTGTAATACATTTTCGGGCACATGTTCCTTTTCTGCTCCCGTCCGCGCCTAAGACAGATAACTTCCCCATGATTTAGTTTTATTGTTATCCGTAGTCGAACTGCTGGCTGCGATCGCTCGCTACGTGCGTTCGTCTTACAATTCCGATATCTATCGGAATATTCCTTGTAAACACGAAATTATTGATAACTATTCCAATAGTGCAAGGGGGAAAATCGGACTAACTTTTTATGTTCAGTAATGTATCGCGTTGTAAGAAATTGTAGAAATGTTTTTATTGTTATGATGTAGCTGTAACTGTTTAAAACGGGAGAATCATGTAGGTTTCTTGTTTGAAACCTTTAAGTATCATAAAGTCATATTTTACCTCACGATGATTATATTAGTATAGGCAAGTCAGTGTTTTGTGAGCATTTACCTCCTTAACTCAACTGACGTAATCTACGTTATATTATGATTTAAATGTATCAGAATGGGACTGAGGCACAAGCCTTGTAAATATGTCACAAAATTCCATACTTTCTCATATGTGAAAAGCCGAGTTGAAAATTCGTTGAGGAAGGCCAAAGATAACAACTCACTATCGATTATTCTTGATGCTCTGCAGATCCATTAGGCTATTGCCTATTCAAAAGTTTCACAAGATACCTTATTAAATCAAAATCTAGTTTAATTGAATCCCGCTTTGTTTGAAAAATTAGGCCTTACCTAGGCAATCTATACAATGGTTCTTTTTTCACTTTTACAACATTTATAGACCGAATAAGCGAGATAAATCGCCTAAAATTATATTTTCAACTTCAATCTTAGAGTGCTTAAAGACCAATGCCCTGGAGGCTGGCTGCTTGATTAAGGCGTATTGATGACATTTTACTCAAGACATTTTAGTGTAGATTTTTGAGTTAGCATGGAGTACTAACAGTAGCATGGAGTACGTCTCTAATTGTTTATTAGGATAAAATATGTCTGTTTATTTTTATTTTAGGTGTTGCTTACTGCCATGCCATTAACACAGTGTAGTGCAGTTGAGTTTTTCGAGGGGGAGTTTATTGGCTCGTTCGGTCACGTTTTGTCGAAAGATCGCCTCTTTGGTCAAAGTGGAGGCAGTTTCGCGCGATTTGGGTTAACGGCATCGATTCATCGTGGGAACACATCGTGCCAGTAATGTTTATAAAACCCTTTCAACTGACATTTAACTGCAATGCAAGTTGATAAGCTGAGATTTTCTATAACTAATCTACCTTCAATTGCTTTTGAGTTCCTCTCGAGTATATCTCGTTGTCTGTTTTTTATATTTACGTTTTTTTCTCAATAAACGTTTTTAAAGTTTTTTTTATTAATCTACTTATTCGCAAAAGTGTGTAAAGGTTGAATTGAAAGGCAGGAAATTTTTAATTACTTTTATTTCAGTAACCAATGACAAGTAAAGGTTTACCATAGACAATGGCAAAATAAATTAATGAAGGTATTATTATACCTTCATTAATTTATTTTAGTAACACATAGGATTTTTGTTATTTATTGTCCCATAAAGAAACAGCCTTTAAGTATCTTAACCTGGTTAAATTGACGGTCACTCCTAAAATTTTAGGGCGTCGAATAGCAATTTTTCTAACTAAATTCAACCTCCGCATAAATGCATATTACGATAAAGTGGATGATAAGTTTAAGGGGCACGATGAATAGATAATAGACGGCTATAAAACATAAACGGACTCTTGAAATTGCGGAGGATATGCGGACATAAACGGAGTCTAACACGAAACAACAGTAAAGCTCAAGCTTGGCTTGAATTCTTTGTGACTCTAGGGGAAGAGACGAGAAGTGCAAGGGTATTAGACCTTTCAACTTAGTACAATTATTTCATACCATTCAACTTTCTGAATGCAATGACTACGTTGTTTTGTAAAGTAAATATATGTACTACTATAAAGTCTTTTTGTTCTTTCTTTTAATATTTTACACTTAAAAATAACTCAATTTTCCCAGTGAATGAATTTATACCTTTTAAAATAGTTACAATTCTACTTCAAAAATAGAATAAAGTGTCTAAGAGTCCATATTTAAAATTTGTATTTATAAAAGAAAACAAACCTGTACAAAATATCACAAATACAAATTCTAAAGCTATCCTTACATATGAAATTCAAAGTGTGCAACAACGAAAAAACTTTTCTATTTGTAGTTGTGCAACGGCGCAAGTAAATATGCAAATAGTTTGATACCAAAGCCTATTTACATACCTCTCTTTGAATAATCTGGAGCACAGTGAATAGAGGGTGCATGATAATAAAACTAAATCACAGAGGCTCTTCCATTGTGCCTCACCGGCGCCGGCGGAAAGCGGACATATGTGTAGGGGACAACTTGATTCTACTCGGAAATAAATTCACAAATATATACAAAGTACACTTCAATTTTCGCGGTTTTCCGACGGTACTTCAATTAATATAATTTATAGTATTTTAATTAATTAATTATTTTTATGTGTATGTATGTATGTATGTATGTATGAATTAAATATTGTTGTGTGTTGTATGTAGTGAAATTAAAAAAAAAATTACACGCTCAAATTATTCTTCTGGTTTAATGAATGTAGTATTTCACAGGGTGAGTGTTATAAGTTACCAGAATTTGTGCTAGAATACAGCGCATAGGACTACCGTGATATATTTAGGATACATTTCCTTAACGAATATAAGTTTACTATGAGCATTAGTTTTAAAGGTGCCTCCGATCAGTAATATTAGATGTAAAACGTTTTAGTGAATGGTGCTGTTATACTGGAATGGCGTGTTTCCTCCTTTTGTGACCGGAATGTAGATATAATCGATGTAGTTTGGCGCAGGCCGGTCAAAAGTGAATCGCGAACACCCCGCCGGAAACCGGACGCGCCCTTACGAGTTTCTTCCCTTGTATCTACAACGTTTACAATTGAATAATGTTGTTTTAGAGTATTGAAGATTATCGATATTTATTTCGTTTGAATTAAATCTTCTCTAGGCACGTTGAGATAAGAAAAAGTACTGACCTCGTATGATCGTTACGCTACCACGGAGTATTCACTTATCGAATGGTTTTTAAGAGAAATTATTTTCATCAACGTATTAATATAGCAGTTACATTTTAATTTATTGCGATGTTTTATGAAAACAATAAAATAATAATTATTAAATAAAATAATATCTATTAAATCATAAGAATTTTATAAAATTTAATCAATTGTATTTTCAACATTAATTTTTTATATGCAAACAATTTGTGTTAATTACTTACTTACTAAGGTTAAAAAGAGCCTTTTCGAACCATTCCGACTTACCTTAAGAATGTGCTAGGAGATAGTTCACACACGGAGATAGTATACACTCAACTTTTAGGCTAACGACGCATCAGTGTGTCGATACGCAATAATATAACTGTCTGCCTGCGGCTTCGCACGCACTCGTTTCTTATTTTCCTTTGGAAAATGATTCCTCGTATAATAAATGAAAATTACAGGTAAAATGTGTCAAAAACTCATAATTGTCATAACATGAGATGGCATGGAAACCATAGCAACCGTACATGAAGGTTTTATGTATCTATTTATTTATTTAAGGAGACATACAGAAACAAAAGATAAAAAAATATAGATAGGGGTACGTAAATTATAATAATAAGTTCTAATGTTTCCTAATGATCTCACTGAGAACAATTATGGTTAAAATTATTTGTTTTAACAGCGTTAATGTTTTCTAAATTAAAATTAAATTACTTAAAACTATATTACACTAAAAGAATGAAAGAAAAAAAAGAAAAAAAATGTGAGGAAAATATTTCATTATTATTGATTGAGTTTTAATGAGTAACAAACATAATGATTTCTAATATTTACGCGAATACTACACAAAGTTGCTGGCGAAGTACCCACATATTTTCAATTAATTATTTAAGGGGTTATATTTTAATAAATAAATTTAATGTGTTAATCAGTTTACCCAATGTGAAGTATACGAGAAGATTAAGTTTTAAAGAAAATTGTCTTAACGGCTCAGTGACCAGCAACAGGTTCAACTTGCTCAAGTTAACTCCTAACTTTTCTTGGAACGTACTTTATACTAACAACTTGGATAGATTCTATTTTAAGAAACTTTACTGCTCTTAGTTTCTGAACAAAGTTTTCTAAAAACATTTTTGTATATAAAAATAAGCACTTACTATTTTAGACTCTTGTTGGGTAGATTGTTCTAAATGAAAGGGAGATTCAACATTTCTACATACAAGAAACTAGTCGAACCCATAAACAAAAACATAATATAAATATAATTTGAAAAACATAACACAATGATCCGAACGGGGTCGCCCCATCCTCCAGTCCAGTTTTTTCCTGCGTCTCATAGATGTTTTGTAGGGTATTGTATGACATATTTTAATAGGGCTTTATAAATTCCGTTTATGCAGACATTGTAGCAAAAATCATAAAAATAATTAAGACGTAAAAACAACACGTCACGTATAGTTATTTTTGTTTAGATTAATATCAATTCATAGTTATATCTATCTTAAACTGAATAAAATAATCGAGATTACATACATACATTACATAAATTGATTGCCGGAAAATCATACAAAAGTATAATATAATTCTATAATGAATACTGGTAATTTAAAAGTATTGAAAATTACCATCAACGAGTTAATAATTAAAAAGCTCTTTCGTTCGGAACACATCATTCTCGTACATCGACTTTTAATTACTTTCACTGCGCCTATTTAATCTCGAACTTGCCGCATTTGTTTTTGAGTTATGGCCGAAATTAAAATGAACGCGTCTGCATAAAATAATCGTAGGAACTGCGAGCGAATGTCGAAAATTGTTTTCGGTTATTCATACAGGAAGGGAAGGGCATTTATGTGAGAAACGGTAAAGGTTATATCAAATTTTATGCACGTACCTCAAAAAGTTATGAATTATATTGCACAATACAAACGTTTTACGTTTATTGGACATATCTGCGTACTTTTACCCGCGTAGAACCATCTTATGTACGATAGAATTCAATTCGTGTAATAATTTTTATTTTAACAAGAACTTTTAGTAATGTTGTAACGCCAATATAATATGCATTTGCATATTGTTTTTGGCCATTGGATCGTACCTATTGTCAGTCGCGATATTTCACTAGTTTCGGCGCTAAAACCTAAATGAAGTAATGTTGTAACGCCATTCCTTGATGATGAAGAATAAGCACTGGTGCTCAACTAGCAAGCAGGTCTTGTTGGAAGGAAGATTTTATCACAACTAATTTAACTAACACTATATTTTGAAAGTGCTCTTTGGAATCTGTAAGTTAACATTAGGACTGTTATATATGTATATATTCTAATTCAATCTAGGCTATTATTATAGGAATAAAGGAGTTAACAGGTAATAAATAGAAAAAAATGATTGTTGGTTTAAAATACATATTTTATTTATTAATGTTAATTTATTTCGTTTTTAATTATGAAGGAGATGTATTTAAATACTGAGTGAACTTTTGTATAAATGATTGCTACAAGCTCTATGAGATTTAATAGAAATAAAGAAATATAAAATTGTTTTGAAAATATTAATGACAAATATTATATTTTATACGAATTGATTTAAATATTTAAATTCTAAATATAAATTCCGACAACGCGGAGTGGTGGTTTATTACGAGTTGTGCTTACTTCAAGGCGCTTCAAAGAGACCAAACCCAAAGAAATAAATATTTTATAATACTTTAAATCTCCCGTTTATTTTAGTAATGAAATTTATTACTCACAATAGGTAACATTAAATCAAACCATTTTTTTCTATTTTAGAATATATTTCTATCTAAGAAAAAAATTTCACTTCATTCTGGACACTGGACAACTCTCAACAATTCTCTCAGGCAATAGCGAACAGTTAATTTGTTATACCAAATTAAACTTTCATATACTATATCTTTCATATATATACCTTACTATCTACGATCATCCGGTTAGGTGTTCAGTACAGCAGTCCAACGTTATACCTCTAAATTCCGCATTTTCAAGGCTAGTGAATAAAATAGGGAATGAAACCGTGATAAATGCTTCCAAGTCCAGAAAGACCTATACATTTTTCACTACAATCTAGATATGATGAAATTTTTGGGACAATGTGAGCTCTACATCTTCTGTAGATAGCCCTTTTCTAAATCCGTACTGATTCTTACTTAGTATATTTTCCTTCTGAATATATTTTATTACCCTTTTGTTACACAATTTTTCCAGGATTTCAGAAAGAGAAAATAGTGATATATGTCTTTAGTTTTTGTAGCTGTTCTGTATCACCAGTATTGAAATAGGAAACACAATAAAGATCCTTTTTTAATATCGACAGAAATGTACCTATTTCAAAACTCATATAAATGCCCCGCCAGTTGATATACTCTTTTTCATCAACTTGGTTATGATCTTATCTCATCCAGGAGCACTGTGCGTGACCCGTGACTATGTTTCTTACTTGAACAGGACTTGTAATGCCATAGAGTTGACAGGTTGGTTCAAACTTCTGACTAACAGTACAACATGATTTTCAGTAATATTTAGCTTATTAAGTGTGGCGTTCGCAATTGCTTTACATATTGATGTAAAGTATGTGTTAATCTCATTGAGTGATTCAGTGGGCTCGCTTTTTATATCCAGTTTTGTGAAGAATGTGTAAATTCGTGTAAACTTCAGACTTCTTTAATAATGTTCCATGTTTCTTTTATATTTCTTTGACTTTTAAGAAGTTTTTCCTTGTAATACTCTTTCTTACAATATTTTTGCACATATTTATATATATTTTTCTTGAATTCCAACATCATTTCGTTTTCTAATTGCTCCTAGAACATCTTCACTAATCCAGGGCTTCAATGGCATTTTCCTCTTCTATATTTTCTTCATTTTCATTCATAATCTTCACAGGCTGAAAAGAGCAGAAAAATAGAATATAACTACCACTCCCTCAAGAGCAGAAAAACAAGTCGATCCGCCATAACTTACACTTCGATACTCCACAATAGAAAGGTAGCGACAAAAAAATATATACGATTAAAATAAATATAAAAATTAAACTACTGATGTGACGCACTGTGGGTGCTATTTCGTTACGAGTTGTGTGCATTAAAAATAAATATTATTTATATTGAAAATTAAAAATATAAAAAACTGAACAGTTACAATACGAATTTTATTTGCATCCGCAGTTGTCGTCATAGTCTCCCTACCCTTTTCCCGCTTTATGTGGGGTTAGCATAATTTTTGACTTGAAAGTCATATGGCATGGTAGATTATTAATCGATATGAACATCGATCAATTACCTACCATCCATCCATAGGTCTGTACCTGTGTCAATCAAAATCTTTACCTTCGTATTACTATCACAGATGACTAAGCGGCGGGCGGAAGCGGGACAACCATTGTCAGCCGTGTTTAATGGCTGTCTGGATAGTTTTTCGAGAACGAACATGGGAGTCGGCACTGTGTTGCTTTGTTCTGGAACTTCTAATGATACCAGCAGAGATCATTCTTGGAACTGCTGGATCAGCTGTAGGATGGTCGAAGCCAGGATGAACCTTCTTGCCCGCGTGTGCGCGATGCCACTGTAAATACAGCAATCTGCCGCGCAACTCATCAATTTGAATCGCGATGCATTACTGAAGTACGGTTATCTCGGAATGCGGCGAGAAAGTTTGGTGTGTCTGCGGCTGCGGCGGTCTGTGTGATTACGTCGCTAACGGTATCGGCAAGCTTCGCTAGGTCGTCTAAGTTGCATCTTAACTGCGACACAATTATAAGTTGAATGGCAGACGGCTGGACCAAATCGAATGGACGAAATCATGTGGTACATTCGCAAAACCTCGCGGCCGCAGGAACTATTAGGGCTTGCGATCGCCGATGTCCTCGTGGCTCATAAGTTGAAAACCATAAGCGCGATGTCAATTCTTTCTTAATTTTTTCGTATTTCCCCATAGGCGGCGGGTCTTTCATAATGCTCGATGCTGCGTTGGTTTCCTTTCTATCCGTCTTGCACTGGGGTCACCAAGCTTATGTAGGCATTTATTGACATAAATATATCTTATTTATAATTTGAATTACACTTATACAATTGTTAAGGAAAGAAAATGCTAGACTGACTTCATATTTGATACAATCAGTGAAATCTTTATTTTTTTATTTATTCCTTAAGTAGAAACTTGTAGTTAGTTTTAACGAAAAACAAACAAAAGACCGTACGACGTCCACGCGGGCAGCTCCTGACATACATATATATGATTTAAAATTTTCTCAGAACTAGTTTCTCCACATGTCCCCGAGGCATCGCGAGACATCTTACCTCGGTAGCAATCTTTATATTTTTTTACTCAACGAAACCAATTATAAAAATAACAATGTCATCCTTATGACGTTTCCGACGTTATTCATGTTCAGGATTATTTTATAGGTACGCATAATAATATAAACAGATAAGGAAAATGATTTGTTGTAGGGAATGGAGCACAGCACAACCTGCATGTCAGCGTGGTAGTTTTGCGTGATAACGTAGTCTAGTGGCCTGCAGTCTGTAGTCCCTACGTAGTCTCGTACCTTTCAGAACGCTACGGGACTGCGTAGTTGTCAATCGTTAATTGGAGGCTTCACTTGCCAAATTCATTAAGTGTAAACGTGAATAATTATGATAATAATATATTGTTTTTTTTAATTCTTCTTAAATTATATTTTCAAAAATATGACGTAGACCGTATTAATAATAATATGTTACATCCAGATGATGTAGTTTTGCAATAGAACAATTATTCAATTCGATGTTCAAATTTTAGAGTTTACTCATTACAATAAATGTATTTGTAAATTATTAAGTGTGGATAATCCTTTACTTGTGTAGTCTTTACTATCAGTTTACATTAAGATAAATTGACAGTAATCGTGGTAATAAGAACAATTGAAGTAATTTAATTGCTTCGTCTAGCTAGAACTGTGAGGGCTTACGAAGCTTTGTAGAGATTTATTGCCTCAATTATACTTGCTCCTACCAACTTACACCTGCAACGGCCGTCTTTTGTTCTCAAACGAACGGATTCAACCAACACATTGACTTACATTACGTACGTCTGTTATGTAATACCTGTCGAAACTTGGGATTTACTTGATAAAGAAATAAGACTGTTTAAATTTTTAATTATTTGTGGTACGTTCACAAAATACAAAATCAACACTTACGAATTACTTAGGTAAAATAACAAGAGTAATGCCGGTTGTAAACACCGGGTCGAATATCTCGCATCAAATCATAACTTCAACCCACAAATACTTCTTCTACGTATATATTAAAATATAAGAAATGAGAATAAACTTATTTCTAAATTGTATTTTTATAATTTCAATGGTGCGATATCTTCAAACGAAAATAATATAAAATTGTAATTTATCTTCGGAGTCCAGTATAAAATAATATCTCGTTATTAAAAGGTCGGATCTTATTTAATTAATTCTAATTTTAAAAGTTACTTTCAATTTATTGTTGAGACGAAATTTCGTGGAAGGGTTTATTGATTAAAAAAAAAGTTAAATGATTACTCAATTCAATTTTTTATGTGATTTCAGAAAATTACAAACAAAAACGAAACGTTCTCTGTAATAGCTTATATATTTTTGAGATTCAGATTTTACTAATACTTTCCATTACCTTTATGTCCTTTTTAGGTGTATCGGTGATGATGGTAACCTTAAGCTATCCCGACTTAACTAAACAAAACCTACTTCCAGTGCTCGATGCGATGACATAGGTCAAAGAAATGCGAGGTTCAGTATCTTTAATGTCTTGTGATGATGATAGCGGATATTATTAAATAACACGTAACCGAATTCTCTCGCTTTAATTTTTATAAAGAGAATGGATTTTAATTTTTTCCAAAAGCAAATTCTGAAACTGAATTGATATTATTAAGTTTCCAATTTATATTTCTATTTTATATTAAAGTAAAATCGGTCACGTTGTTTAGTATCATCTTGTAATATTGAAAATTCCTCATGCAACGCCGCCCACTACTAGCTGTATAGTTACTAGCTGTATCAGAATATCACATGACCAGAATCTCCAATTTTATATAGATTTTAAAACTACAAAGGTCACCTCTTATTGTGCTAAAAATATCATTAAGTTGTAAGTAAGATAATTAAATTTAAATAGCAACTACTTTAAAAAGTTAACAAGCAAAATATAACACAGTTGTAAGCTCACGCCAGAGTGTCCGTGACACACATATAAGATTTGAATTTTTAACAAAACTACACACCGAGAGTGGAGTCGAGCAGAATATGAGTACTGTTATGTTGTTTTTTAACTAAACTGATCTAGTCATTCATAGAGAGTCAATTTTATGTGTCAAGGAAACGATTTTTTTCGCATACACAACATAGATTACCTGAAATCAGGGAGAATGTTATAAACTACACCGTTTCCTACTAATTTTATTAAATTGCCTTATTACATTCTCCATGATGATGACATTTTACCATCCAATCGTTTATAAATCACTCGATGATAGAATAAAACTTATTCGCTTGTTATGATTCAAGCAAAGATGCAATCGATACATTAAACCATCTTAATAGTTTTCTGTCAACTTCAATCTGATACAAATGGCTACAAGGTGCGGCGAGGTCGGTTGTCGGTGTCTGCTAACTACATACTAAAATTGAAGGTAATTTAATAGTCACGAGTGCGGGACGGCTTATGTAGCTCTGTAGAAATTTATTGCCTTAATTATACTTGCTCTGGCCGACTCACACCTGACACCGTCGCCTTTTGTCTGCCATCGAGTGCGATTTAATTACACCTGGACCTGATGTACGGGATTATCTGCACACGATAAAATGTTTATCTGAACAGATGTTAGTTCTATGAAATACAACATTTATGTTCTATCGAATAAATACAGCACCAAGTGGTATATCTTTACATACTATAAAACAGTTGCTAAAAACTCCTCTGGTTGCCACAGCTAGCATCAGTATTCTCGGCGTTGACATATCGAGTGACGTTCAGTTTCCCGGTCACTGGAAAGACAAGGCCAAGTTGGCCAGGCCAGTAAAAAGATGGGTGTACCTGAGTAAAGAGCGAAGCAGTATTTCCAGCCGGGCTACCGCCTTCAGCAGCCAAAATACTGCTCGCATCTCTTGGCGGAGCACCCCAAAACCAGCTTCTTCCATTTGACCGCATACAACGGAGAGCAATTAGAATCGTCAACGACCTCTTACCGGTTGGCTTGATACTCTGGCCTTGCGGATGGACGTCAGCTCCCTCTGCATTTTTTACCGTATATACCACGGGGAGTGTTCCGAAGAACTGTTTGGAACGATTCCTGCCGCCGAGTTTCGTCATCGGAGGACACGACAGACCGCCAGGTACCATCCACACCATCTGGATGGCTGGCATACCTCAACCGTGCGGTTTTCTCGACATTTCCTACCACGCATAGCCGCGTCGTGGAATGGCCTGTCCTCGGCGGTATTTCCAAGCCAGTACGACTTAGGGTCCTACAAGAAGCGAGCCTACTTTTTTCTTAAAGGCTGGCAACGCTGCAAATCTGCAGTTCCTCTGGTGTTCATGGGCGTCGTTGATCACCTGGGTGTTCCCGCCGCTCGTTTGCCCCCTTCTCTTTTTTTCTCTTCTTTTTGTTTTTCTCACTCTTTCTTTTTCTTCTTCTTCTCTAAAAAAAACGTTTCAGCTGTCTGTTGCCTTAGATCTTTCCAACTACGCAAAGGATTTTAATGCGATTCTCATCAATAGACAGAGTGATTCAAGACGATGGTTAATATTTATAAAACATGCATATTATATTGTATGGTATTATAATTTCAAAGATTTGTCGTAACAAAACTAATTTTTGTGCGCATTTCAAACGCGCAAACGGCTGAACCTTACAATTATAGATCAAAATTATATAGTACGGAATTATATATCTAAAAAAAACAACAAAAAAGTCACAGATATTGTATGGTTATCTCACGATAACAACTTTTTTAAACAATCAATTAGAAGTAATACTTTATTCACGACGCTATACGTATTCAATATTAATCCTTAACCAAATAAATATGTCTGTAAGCTAGAGTATTTATCGTTGCCTTTTACATTATAACGTTCTGACATATCGTTTAGAAGGAATAAAAAGTTTAAAAACTACGCGCAACGCGAACAATTCGAACACGGGTCCCACCGCTGCGCCGCGCCCCATTGCTGTCGCCTACTGTGCTCAATGGATTTTCATTTCAAAAAAAGGTAAAGTGATCTACCCGGGCATAACCCATCCTGCAATTAACATAGCTAATATGATGGAAACTGAAATAACTTATTTGTTCAAACACATATTTGTATTCTGAAGAGAGAAGGGATATTTTGAAAGTTTGTTTGAATGTACATTGGCATCTTCACCTAATACGGCAAATACTCATGAAGAAAAAGAGTTGGAAAGTGAGATAACTTTGAATGAGATTTTAATCGCGATGAAAAGAATGAAATTGGGCAAAGCAGCGTCCCTTTATATAAAGGAAAAGGTTCGCAGCATGATTGTAGAAATTACCGAGGAATCAGTCTTCTCCTTATTGTGGGAAAACTTTATACTAAGGTACTGATTGAAAGCGTCATGAAAAAAACTGAAGAAGGAATGTGGGATGTGCAAGCAGATTTGTTCATTTAGAAAAGGCCTATGATAAAGTTAAAACAGCTGATCTGTGGTCAACTTTAGTTGAGTTTGGATTGAACAGTGATCTTATACAAGCATTAAAGTCTCTTTATAAAGGTTCTACTACTTGTGTTAGGATTAACGGGACCTACTCAGACTGGTTTAGCATCAATAAAGGTGTAAGACAGGGCTGTGTAGCATCCCCGTGGCTGTTCAATCTCTTTATGGATGATTGTTTGAAAGTAAAAGTGTAGTTGTAAAATGTCTCTTGTACGCCGATGACCAGGTCGTGTTTGCGTCATCTGCGGAGGACTTACAACTTATGCTGAGTGTAGTGAATGATTCATTAGAAGGTAAAGGCATGAAGATGGATGTAGATGAGACGAAAGTAATGTTGTTTGTAAGAGAGAAACGTAAGACCTTAATTGAAATAAATGTTACCAGTAAAGAAGTGGAACAAGTGGAAGAGTTGGTGTACTTGGGGTGTATGTTTAGTAGAGACGGTAGGCATGTTAAAGATTTTTAACGACGAGTGACTGCGGGAAATAAAATGAATGGGGCTATAGGTACAGTAGTGAGGAGTCAGAATGTGTCTATGTAGGCTCGTCTGGCAATACACATTGCTGTACTAGTCCCCACTTTAATGTATGGAAGTGAGAGCTGGGTTTAGCAGAAAAAACATGCTAGTCGACTTAATGCCGTTGAGATGCGATTCTTGAGAAGTATGTTAGGAGTGACGTTGAATCATAGGATTAAAAATAGCGTTATAAGGGAAAAGTGTTGCTTAAAAGTGGATTTTGTGACTAGAATTGAGAAAGGTATGCTTCGGTGGTTCGGGCATGTTGAAAGGATGAATGAAGAGAGAATAACGAAACAGATTTATGTTGCAAAGTGAGTGGTAGTCTTGGTACGCCCTAGAAGAACTTATATCAGTAAAATTAGTGGCTTATTAAAAAAGGGCGATATAAGAAGCACCCATAACCGACGATCATGTATGCGTAGATGTATGAATGTAGAAGAAACGAGAGAAGTGTGCCAGGATCGCGCCAAATAAAAATCCATGATCTCTGCCTACCCCTCTGAGTTACGGGCATAAGCGCATATTTATTAACATATTTGTATATGCAATGTATGCTCGAACATCCTTTTAAATATTAAAACATACACTTGCGGCAGAATACCCCATTTTCCCGTACCACACATTTTTAAACAAAATAAGCATCTACCTTACAAATAAAACAACTTGGCCTTGTTTCATAATGTCCAAGTAAAGTCCTGAATAAACTATCTGTAACTTATCTGACGAATAAAGCGTTGGCGTTTCACAATCTCCAAATAAGTTTAACTGGTTAATGAAGTGCCAAGTAAATTATTGGTTGGATCATCCGTCAGTTAATGATGTTATTGGGTGGTTAAGTTTAACATAACATAAAATAATTCTAAGGTGAAAATAAGTTCGGAGGGTCAGATTGTTGAACTGAAAGCTGATTTAATGTCACATTTTTGAATTAACAAAATTATTCGATTTACTTTGAAGTGTTACGACTATAGTATGCTCAAGCAAATGATGTTTGATTGCTGAGGCTTGCATATACCGCAACATCTATTGATTGAGCACACTAAAGTACCTAAGTCTATGAGTCGACAACAAGACATAGAGTATCCGAAATGCCCACTCGCTGACCTCCTATTAATGGATCTGCTTTTGTAAGGACTTAAAGAAAACTTCAGTATTCATAAAGTACAAACATGCATGCGTTTAAAGAGTAAAATAGAGGGTGGAAAAATGAAAATCTATTATCATAATTTTTTTTCTACAATTACCAGATTAAAAATAAGAAGGAAAAATGAGCATGCTTACTACTGCAAATTGTGACTGGGATGTGCTCTAACTTGCACATACGTATGGTGAATAATACAGTTGCACTTGCCGGCGCAAATGGTACTTTTTAATGATAATTTCTCTGCGTCCAGAACTATTCCGCTCGCGCCGCCCGGTGTGGGCCGTTGGGACGTTGCTTGTTTGCTTGTCTCATTTCTGATTCGTATTCCTTTTTGAAATTTCAAGAAACGATCATAAGGATAAGCAACTAGAGAATACATTGCTTAAAAATTAAAGTGACAACATTCGTAAATATTAAAAGTTGTGGATTTTAAGTTTGTATTAAAATTTGTTTGAAAAATTAATAAATTAAGTAAGAAAGTGTGATCAATCATTCTTCAGTTGCAAGCCGACTTCCATAGAACGGCCGACATCCGAAACTATATTCCCCTATTGCCCTATGAAGTTTGCGTTCATAGGAAGAGGAACTAATACTACTAATATTATAAATGTTGTTACACTTTCACGCAAAAACTACTGAATGGATTTTACCGAAACTTTACAATAAAATAGCTTATACATGATACATCTGTATAATATATAGGCTATAAATTATAAAGATATTCTAATAAGGAAAAAAACCCGCCATTAGCGAGCTATTCTGGTGTGCGCTGCAAAAACAGTTAGAGTTGCACGTATATAAATATTAAATAACCTAATAAATATAATAAAATGATAACCATAAATAATATAATATAACAATGTCTGTCTTTTATGTGTAAGCCACTATCGCCAAAATAGTGAATGGTTAAACTATAGGGCGGAAAGAAGTTTGCCGGGCGAACTAGTTATGTATAATTCGCTGGCTCATTACTAGTACTACACACAGTTCCGGGCGCAGGCTGACGTCCAACCCGTCTCTTGTAAGTCGCGAGACTGACTGGTTGACAGCTACCCCCTCTACTGGTGTACATGCGACAATATACATATCTACAGAATAGAACAGTAACTAACAGTAAAATAGTTATTCGCTTCAAGAAATAGGAGAGAATTAAATTCTTTTTATTCTTCAAGAATAATGACAATTTCGAATCAATGATACCGTAATTGCGAAGCATAATGTGGGTTCGGATCCCAATTCGACTATTTTCGTCAAACATTTCCTTGCAGACATAAGCTTAGTTGGAATGCTTGAAAACATTGTTAGTATAATTTATTTATAAAGCTCTAAATACACTTTTTAAAATCTTTACTTTTATGTATGCACATATATGTTAAAATATTTTACATATTTTCAACAGAGTACATTTTAGTGTTATAATTCTACCATTGCGTTTGCCGAGACGGTACGAGCAGAGTTAATTATTCTGAAATCTTTGTCTCCCTCGGAACTGGTACTATGGAAACAATTAAAGGGGCTTTAGATTTTAATTGGGGCATTCGTCCTATAACGAAGCGGTAAAAAGTTAACTAAAACTACGTTATTTAAAGTTACCGATACTATTTTAAACTAGAGCGACTCGCCTAATGTTATGTGAGTACAGTGCAGTTACCCAATAACAAATTACACATACGTTACTGATCTCTGTATGGGAATAAAGATGCGTAAAGGATCGCATTCAATCAAGTATCATTCAAATAAGTATCACTATCTCACACAGATATTCTGTGCGGCCATGATCAATTCTCGGTCGAATTCTCCCATTCAGCTCCATTGTTGCGGCAATATTCGCCAAATTCATCCAGAAAAATAATATTACTAAGATTTTCTGTGTTCCATTTTAAAATTTATAAGTAAATAACCTGCCCTCATAATGATGTATAACTTGCCAGTATCAATCAAATGACCATGGAGTATCTAATTTATTTTCACATGACCCTCGTACTTCGTCATTTTTTAGTGCTAACAGAAACATCATTGTATATATTGAAAAATAAAGTCCTGTTTCTCTCCGATCCCGGTCGCGCCTGTCTGTATAATATGGAATGAAAAACTATATTTATATAATTTTCTCCGATAGAGGGATTGATTCGTGAATGCTTATATATTCTGTGTTATAGTTTTCTATAAAGTAGCTGAAAACAACGATGAACGGAAAAACATATTGGCGTGTATCTCTGCTACTTGTGCAAAGGCAGGTCGTATAAAATAAACCAATAAAACATATTACGGAACGCTATGTACTAAAACCAATTGTGCAGGCTTGATGAAACTCTTCATCTATAACTCGGCATGCATAGAATTTATGTATTCTGGCAATCATCGCGCAACGCAATTACGTGTCAATTTACTCATGAAATTGTCGCCTTTTGTTCGGAGGTAATGGAATTCCGTCTATGCTGGATACAACGTACATGTCCTTGATTGATTACTTTGAATTGTTAACTGCCTTTCACAGTTGCGAACAGGATCCTATGTAGAATACTCGTTTTTAGATATCATCATCATCCGTATATCTAAATACAATAACATAAACTACATTTACCCTCTATTTTTTATACAATTACGTGACAAACGAGCGTGCGGCACCGGACGATAAGTACCGCTACCCATAGGCATCTGCAGCTAGCTTAAGAGTTGCAGATGCGTTATAATAATATATATAATAAATTGGCCTTTTTTAGAATATTCCCCACTGCAGGGGCCTGTACGGCCTCCTCTCCGAGAGAGGGAGTGGGCCGTAATCCACCACGCTGACCCAGTGCGGGTTGGCGGATGTCACATGTCTTCGAATTTGGTGGTTCTAAAAACATGCCGGTTTCCTTATGACCCTCCTTCACAGTTTTTGGAGCAGTGGTGATGAAATAGATAACACAAAGTAAAGCGTCTGCCTGGGTTCGAACCCGCAACCTACAGTACGTAAGTCGGGGCCTAAACCGCTGAGCCACCACTGCTCTATCTGCAGATGCGTTGACCCTTAATGGACAAAGGAGGGGACAAATGGTAAAATGGATATTTCCATTCCCTATTTATCCCCTCTTCATCTAGAAGAGGGAATCTAGGGAAGAGGACTACAATTAGACCTCCAACATCACTCATCAGACGAAATGCATAATATTTCTACTTCACACCCGTCTTCTGTGACGTCGTGGTATTTCACCGGTCGAGCTGCTATTCGTGCAGTAGATGTTATTGTTGGGAGCTCTACCACTATAAAATGAAAATAGTGTTCCATGTGTGATATGTTACGAGGGCCAACGTGTAGCTATCTATAGTGATCGGCTAACACATTATACTAGAGTCTATCTAAAACATTATACTAGTCTATCTAACACATTATACTAGAGTCTATCTAAAACCTTATACTAGAGTCTATCTAAAACATTATACTAAAGTCTATCTTGAAACATTATACTAGAGTCTATCTAACAGATTATACTAGAGTCTATCTAAAACATTATACTAGAGTCTATCTAACACATTATACTAGAGTCTATCTAACACATTATACTAGAGTCTATCTAAAACATTATACTAGAGTCTATCTTGAAACTAGATTCCGAATAAAAAGAAGTATTGCCTTTAATAGTTTGAGTTTCGGTTTTGAGATTCTATTCTTTAACCAATAAATACATTTTACCACAAAAATGTTTTAATTTCAGCTGGGCGTATTCGTCTGAATTCAATGAGACTTAATTGCCCTGTCCCGACGGGGAAGCGACTGTCAACCAACAGGGATTTACAAGTTCAAATTAAACGCAATCTGTACTTGGAACTGTATATTTTACTTTAAAGGAAAATTTATGAATAAGAATAAAAATAATATGATTTATTCAACCAGGTATTCAGTAAAATATATTATTGACATGCACAAAGAAATCTAAGATCAATTTTGTTTTCACACAAATACATGTTAACTGTAAATACATAACTAGTAGTCATTTAGTATCGGGATGTGTAAAGATGTGGAAGCAAGTGAAAAGAACGACACAAGTGAAATAGCTACAAAATTGCTATTTAACACAAAACGCAGTCTAAATGCATTCCGGCTACACTATATTTTAACGTTTTAGCGTATTCGTACTCCACAAATCGCATCAAAGGTTTTGAAAGGTACCGCCGAAAACTTCACTATTTTAAGACCGCTCTTATGAATGCATTAGTTCTTTATATTTAGTGTGTGAAAAGCGCGGGCTAAGTGTAACTTCAAAGACGTCGTCCTAAAATTTGAGCATTAGTGAGGTAGGGAATTTCGACATCGCTGTGGTCTATCGACGTTACTCCGTATTTGTCGTCACTTTTCGTCACATTCATATGATAAAAAATAAATTTCTTGATTCATAATTTGTAGTTTTTCTTCCACTCTCCATGAAATTAAAATTTAAACAGAAATCGAATTTGTCCGGATATGATATAAGATAGACGAAAAACATTATTTTATGACTTCAAACTGTTAAAGAAGATAAGTAAGTCAATACTTTGTAACTTTATTAATTTAAAAGCACCTTCTCTTTTAAAAGCAGACAAGTTCAAGCTCAAGGGTTCAAGGAGAATTTCAATTTTACACATGGCAATAAATTCCAAGTCTTCTGATTTTATTTCCAGTCGGGATTTTTAGTATATTCGAGAAATGGACGATAAACTTATTGTAAATTATATAAATTGAATAAATAAACTATTGTATAGGTATTTGTACATATATGTACACATTTTAAACATTTAGAAGTACGTAGATCGCACAAGCATTTTTCCTGAGCACTGGCTTCCGTTTTGGGGAACTTGGCATCTCTGACTTTGTGTAAAAAGGTTAGAGTTTACTTGTAGTTTCGAGATATAATAGCTAGTATATCGAGTAAATAATAAACCCATTTTCTAAAATTTGAAGTAATGGAATAGCCATTGAATTTCCACGCAGTAGAATTTTCACCAGGCGTTGTAATAAACGTTACTGCGAGCACTTTCAGCGCAATAGTACCTCGCCCTGTAATCATACCAGCTGCACGCCTTTCACATTTTTATCTTAATCCCTTTAAAATAAATACACAAATTTTGGCGTACAGTAATGAAGTACATATCGATTTGTTTCTTATAATCTCTAGACTACATTGTTAATATTAGTAAGACCTAGTCTATATGGAATACTGAGAAATAAGGCAAAAATATAAACTTCAGAATAATCTACAAATCACGGACAATTAATATTATAGCTTATTTTCTTGTAAGATTTCTTATATTTATGCAAATACTACACATTGTATTTAAACTAATTTTACAAGCGATAAAATCCTTCAAATTAGTTATATTTTATTTTCTTGTCAACACTCACCAGTCACTGAAGGTAAGCCATGGAGTTTTCACAGATTTTTCATTACGTAATGAAACACTGTTTTCCCACATTATACACAGTCTTTTTATTCTCAATACCATAATTTTGGTTAGACTTTACAAAAGGAATATGCCTGATGATAATAATAAATTATTTACATTTTTAAAAGCATAATCTGATTTATATAGCCTACCATACCAAGTGGGCCCACAAAACTGACTCCTTTACGGGACTTAATAAAATAGCAAATAATATGTGGAAACGCTACATTTTTGAGTCACTATAACAAAATTAACCTGCATGTTTTGTTCAAATGTTATTTATACATACATTACTTACATTTATCATTATTACTATCATGTTCATATATTTATTTAGTAGTCGAGAGTTTAGGAAACGGACAGCGGTCTTAGTCGAAATATATTGCTGTTTATATTTTAAGTTTCACTTCACGACTTTAGTAGATAATATTTATAAGGTGTACAGACAACCCATATGCACTTCCTTTGATTTTGGGAGTGTTCATCTGTAGTCGTAATTTAACTTCGCGTGCGCCACTCATTAGTTGCTAGTCTCGTATCAGGGGTCGGCAAGAAGTTTTAACTGAAGTCTCGATACTTTTGAATTAATATATTATTTAATATTTTTATTCAATTTAAAAAATATATTTTTTCTTGGTATTTCATTTTATTAAAAATGATTTAAGCCTTAGAAATGTAAAAATGGAGTCAATTTTAAGAATCCTAACATAACATATTATTACTTAAAACTATGACTTCATTGGTTCTTTTTCATTTGCATTATGCCTATTCGCCTGGACGACGCCAAGTCAAAAGACCAACAGCTAAAAAAAATTAAAAAAGTATATCATTATTTCTGAATTCAAAATATCATTGGTTTTGAATTTCAACAGACGCAAACATTTCACAGCATTCGTGCATAATATTTAATTTTATAGGTTTTCGCAGCTGAAGCGTGGCGCTAGCCGGAAATTGAAATGTCTAATATTGTGAAATTTGAGGCTAGGTGCTTGCTTCCGACTGTGTTGATATTAAAATTTTTAATCCTGCTGTGCTATTTGTAGGGAATATAATTAGGTTTCAAATTCTTCTTCAAATTCAAGTAGATCTCAAGTACAGATCAGATTATTTTGTAATATTTCGAGGACTATATTTGCTTGGAACCTTAAATTTACACATAAAATATAAAATGAACAGGAAGAAAAGGACTAACTGGACACTGGACTGAATTTATACATATTTTAAGAGGGTGTAAATATTAATAGACATAGTTATACTTTAAATTGGTAAGATATTACTATTTCTAGAATATGTGTAAATGTAAATAAAGGTTAAGCTTATCTATATTAATTTATTTTATAATTAGGTTATTTATTCAATAGCACGAGTAACAGGAGACTCTGAAAATGAAGAACACTGTGTTTTTATTACACAGTGTTTTATTCTGACCTCGCTAGTCACCACAGCTTTTATTTGCTCACACTCCCACTATCAATTGCTGTTTTTATTTTTGGTGAATCTAATAAAGTAGCTGTGACGGATTACTTTATGGTGATGAACTGTCAAAATAAACGCAGTGGGAAGACATTTTGTTGTACGCGTCGCGTGTGTTTTAATTAACTAAAAAGTTTAATTAAAAGTTGCCGAAAAATAGGTGAGTTAGTTTTTTAAATGCTTAATGATATATTTATCTCGTTACTTTAAGTTACATAAAATACACCAGAAGAACTAAATAAGTATACAGCACATACTCTGTTTTGGTGGATTTTTTGTGACGTCACAAAATAGTGAAACATCCGCCAACCATAAATATCGTCGCTAATATTCCACGCAATATCTTTATGAAATAATTATAAATTCACTATAATAAAGAAAATTAATCTTATCAATTGTACTAGATCCTGAGAAAGCTGGAACGGGCGTCGAGCGAATTTATTTTTAAATACAGCGCAACAAGTAAGTAAATATTTTGTGTTATGTAAGCTTAATGTCATTTTCTAATAACAATCCCTTTTATAAATAAATAAATAATTCTAATCTTAAAATTATTAAAACTTTCTTAACTAACTTTCTTTATAAAATGGCTTTACTCACGTTAGCGTTTTAATTCTAATATTGTTTAAAAAACATGATTTAGGATTGAAAGGTAATTCGGCTATATTGAATTCCTTTCGCAGACAATGTTCACAGTGTCATGGCATTGCGAATCGGCGCACCTGCCACAGCCGCGGGCGCCTTTATCGTCGCATTGTTCGTAGTCAATACAAACTCATGTATTCCACTGAATTTTGATTCAGTTAATTGGATTGGATTTATATGTTCTCATCGAGATTTTAACGCGAATATGTCCTTAGATTGGGAATAATTTTAACAAATGCACTTTTATTGATATCAAGTACTACTTTCTTTAAATTTCCTATACCGGTAAGAATCAAAACATGCACTTCTGAAGGGAAAATTCTTACGACACGGTAGGGAAATATTCGTTACGCGTGTAAGCCGATAATAGGAGATCGAGAATCTGTATTAACAATTTGTGAGTGGGGAGTAAAGTAGTGGTTAGGTAGTGGGTCGTAGTGGGCGAGTGTTTGAATGGGTTGAGTAGGTGAATGTGTGAGTGGGTAGCCCCGATAAACGCACGCAGTCCATTTCATGGTTTTGCATGGTCAACAAGGTACAAAGTTGCTGCCTTGTGTCGCCTCGCTCTTCCGCATTTTATGACTGAAGGTGTAAAAAGAACGATTTGCTAAAAACGCATTTTTGTAAGGATTTTATCCGCTCGTAATTCTACTATCGTGTGCTGTGTGAAGTACTTTTGAACCATATGCTAATTATCGATATGTTCAAATTTATTTCTTTAAATTGAAGCAATTTATGATTTATTAAGCCATATTTATCAAGTGACTGAGCGGCGTGTGTCCGCCTTTAGCGAATCAGATGTGCTCCTGTGTAGAATGCAAATTTATGGACCAAATTGATCTGTAGAGCTTTCGGTTCTATTGTAATTCAAATTTCAGTTGGATTTGATTGATTCGATTGATTGATTCCTCATTATTTATGTTTTCGTAGATATTAGCGGGGAATGACTATACGTTTTGATATTATAACTAAGCAACGATAAATTCAAAGATTCTAATAAACTAATTCGTCCTTGCTACAAGATTAAGTATTTTAAAGAAAGTGTTAAGTAATGAACAACAATGGTTTTTACTTGATCTACTCATCAACTCTTTTTACAAACCACCCATCCAGATTAGACCAGTTTAAGTGAGTTAGATAATTACCGTTTAAATATTTATGTCAAACAAATATAAATGCTGAAGAAAGGTACTCGGCTGAGTTGTATTTACGGTGGCTTACGTCGAAGATATATAGGGGATAAGATGAATGTTTTAAATGCCCGTTATAGTAGCTGACTTAGTAGTTCAGTAAATTTTAAAGACGAAATGATATTAAATAGATGTTTGGTTAATTAGTTGGAGACTTGTAAACAAGTAACTGTAACATGTATTTACAAAATAACCTACAGAGGGTTACGTAGTTCTGACGCTGCAGGTCTAGCTTTCAATTCACAGTACCCGACAATGTATATAATATATGCAAAAGGCTCACCTGCGACCAATTTAAGAGCTAATAATGTTATTAAAAAGGTGCCGCGGTCGCTATTTCTACACACCAGAGTTCTAAAAAAAATGAGGCAGCTGATAGTTTTCTGTAACTCTAGTAAACCTTCGTCACAAAGAACATCTGAAAGAAGTTGATGTGCAAAGTTTAACTCTCGTTATGTTGTATATGGAAAATTACACCCAAAAAAGAATAATTTAAATATGCAAAGCTACTAATAATTCATATGACCAGATTGTCAAATGTTATTTATCAAGCTAAAGGTCTCATCGCGGTCGAGTTATCTCGTGCACATTTCATCGCCGTCGGAAACGTCGACGGGATCTGGTTACAAGTGCATAGTAACGTGCGGCCTCCGCCCGCTAACACATGACACATTTCTGCATTATGCAATCATAAATTATACTAAATTTGTGTTTTATGTTCCTCAATACAAGGGATTGTTTAAGAGTTTTTAGCTAAGCTGCATTCTCAGTAACGTGGATTCTTAAAATCTATTGCATCATAGGGCCGATTTTTGAAAACAACCACGACAAAAAAATGTCAACCATACGACGGGAGACAACCTTGCCTTAGAAATCAAGCGTAGCAATTGAACGATTTTTGAGTCAGGATTTCTTTTCTTTCGATTGAATAGAGTAACTTCCAAAGACTCGGCTATTGAATTGTCCAAAGGAATATATCCTAGTTTAACTAAAAAAAGGCTGCTATAAAAACAACAGAATACTTCAATTTATCACAGCGTCGGTAGGCGGGATTGAAACTAAAATAATGATTTGTAATTGCAATTATAACGTGAGAACGTGTAAAACATTTTGCTAATCGCCAATATTTTCAGTAATTTAATATTCACATCTCGCTAGGTCGGTGGCGGCGAGTTTCTCTCCAAGAATTTATTACCTTAATTATACGTGTTCTGCGCGCAGAATAAAACGTTTGTTAATAGTCATTCCGTGCTTGGATACTCGGGCTTTTTACAAGAACTTTAGCATAAGCATTCATTTATTAAAAATTGATAAAGATAAAGGGAGAACAATTAGATACGAAAAAGAGCTCGAACGGAGAATGCAAAATTTAAAATGACATTATTTTACCTTTTCTACATTATTCTTATTTCACTTTATGCTGTTACCTATTGCAAGTTATAATATTGACTGTCCTATTTATAAATCCCTTTCATTATATTGTACACTTTGGTAAACATAAAAAAGATTCAAACACAGATGCCCGAATATGACATATATAATTTAGATGCATTCAGTACCTAACTACAACTGCATCATCGAACCAATGACCTGGATTCTGTATGAACATGCAAGATTCTACGACTACAATTATTTTATTGGTTTTACAACAATGTGTGACGGAAAACAATGTTTCGTCTCTACATGTGAACAACTCTACTAAAATAGCTGCCCACAAATTATATATATATATATATTAATAATAATATCTTAGGACATATTCACACACGGCCATTTATTATTATGTTGCCGTTAACTTCTAGTCATATTTTTTTTAAATATGTCGTTATGAACGCAATACTGATTTCATAGTATAGTCTCGATGGGAGAAATTTGGCCACGAAAGACAGTTTAATTAAATTAAATGACCGACCAAGAAACGTATGGCGTCTGTTTAATTAGTAATGTCTACTTTTGACCACACCACTATACAATCAGAGTACAACTTTTTGAATTATGTTTCGAGATTGTTTTTATCTCTGGAACGAAGTTTTCAATTAAGGAAATTAATTGTAATACGTACACGGACTAATTGTTTTTTATGTTTGTTTTTAAACGATATGGTTTTTCTATTAAAATATTTACGCATTGATAGAATTCTTAATGCAATTAACTACTTAACTGAAAAAAATATTAACCTCCCGTAAGATAACATTCCTTCTGACTTAAAGATGTACTTTCAGTATTCAACGACGCGAAGCTAAAGGCGACCCCTGAGGAGACTTTCATCTACGTTTAGCACCATCCATCAACGAAATGGACTAATTAGTAATGTAATTCATAGGAATTAAAACATGTGTTTTGATTTTAAAATAAATGATTTCAATCAATTTGTGAAGGCTACTACTGGTTTAAGCAGGGAACGAAATCGGTGTCGGTCTATATTATTAGGTCGAAAGCGTGACAGGGTAAACTTCATATATCGAAAACCTACTCAGGGTAGATTTGCGTGTGCTAAATACTTAAATATAGTTTCTTAAATAGATATAACTGATCATAACATAAATATAACTTGGCACAGAAAATGATTTCTTGTGTGAGTGACTTCTTGTCCAACTAGACTAGACTATGAACCTTAGATCAATAAAGACTATGACTTAAATGCGGTTTATTACATTGATTATTTATAACTCTTCAATAAGTAATTCGTGTTATAATATGTTCTGTATACATATACATATGTATAAATGTGTACGTAGCTAGGCTCTACGAATAAGCAATTGTACTAGAATAAAACTATCCTTATCCTATAAACCTTAAAACGAAAATATGTACAAAAATATTATGTTTTTAAGATAACAGCACCCAAACTTAGGTAGCGAATGAATGTGTTGATTTATGTTCCCTGACGCCTAATAAAATTGTGATGGCAGTTGAGACACAGTGGAAGGGCGTGTCAGAGGCGCTAGGTTACACGCGCTCAATTTAAAGCTTTATTTAGGTAAGGCTGCATGAGTTGCACGAAGTAATATTGTCACTATTTTTATTACTTAAACAGGAAATAAAGGCGTCTTTAATTGAGATCATAAATAAATAAATCGTACGACCATAATGCAGAAGTGTAGGCAGAGATTACGATTATATATTTCTCATTGCCTCATTTCTTACATCTACTTCGTCGTAGTCGTTACAGTACATCTATACATTTACGCATACATGTCGTCAGCCATCGGTACTCTTATCGCTTATCTTTAGTGATACCAATCTGATTCGTTATGTTTTTCTAAGATTAGATTTATGTGTTTGCCAAGTGTAATAATTCACTTTTGCAACATAAATTTGACTTGTTATTCTTTTATCAACCGTCCATTCAAAAAGCTCGAATAACCGAAGCATACCTTCCTCAAATTCTATTAAAAATTGTATATTTATTTATTCCGTGGAGATGGGTTTTTGCTAGTTGAGTGCACTGCGAGCAAGTTGAAGCGCAACAGCAAATGTCTCGAAATACTAAGCAATGCCAAGCTTTATTTGGTCTGAAGCATATTACACGGGTCATATAATCTTTTTAAACTTTGAGATCCTCCCGTCGTCGTATCATCGCGCACCGAAGTCATGGCTTCCATTTTAACTTTAGCCGCTTCAATAAACTGAAACTACTTTATAACTTCGTCACTTTACTATTGTCCTATTTTTTCAAATACAACTTTCGAAAAGTAATAAAGAAAACATAAAGAAGAAAAGTGAAAAAAACGAAACATCGACGTCTACAACCCACATTTTACAAATTATCCTTCTTTATTTGCTACAGATCAGATCAGATAAGTCTGTCACAATCTCATAACTCGACAATTATCTTCGTTCAGGTTAACGAGTATTTTATTACTGTCTTATGCCTGTAATCTCTTCTCACGGCTACTTCAGACGACTTGTTCTTTTTCTCCGTGTAATTGATATATATTGCCGTAATATTCGCCGCGGGCCCTGCGCACGCTTACATTTTATTATACCTGAAACTTTTTCACGGCATCAAATTATTATTCATTTTCTCTTTCCTCGGAGAAGCACTTTGGAAAGTTTTTGTCTCTTCGAATGTAAATCACCTTTGTCCATATTTTTCAGCCCTTTTTAATTAGATTTTTCGTGAAGAGCTTAGAGGGGGTGAATTTGATTTTTTTTAAATAAAATATTGCAGAAGTATAATCGTAGTATCAAAAATCCATATTCAATTCCTTTAAGTCTCAAATACGTCGAGAACTTGAAATAATATACGTTGAATATATTTTAGTTCGATACTTTATATTACCTACCTGCTTCTTTGCTTGTGTTATCTTCCTCAGACTAATCGCCTAATTGCGCGTGAAGCAAGACTTTAATTGAAAAGAGTTGTCTATAGCGCATTTAATACATTTTATTTACAAATCCTTGTGATTACAGCGTTTCCTGAAACATACTATTAATATAATTGAATTATATTCAAACCACAACTATATTAAAGATTTTTCCGTACAATTTAACACTATTTTTCAGTTTCTGTAAGTTAAGATTGGTCTTTTATGTAAACCAATTTTAATACAATCTTTTATTTGGTTTGTGAACCAAGTAGAAAAATAATGATTTCCTTTTATTATCTATTTTACTTCATGCCAGTGGAGAAAAGAAAAATGGAAGTGAAAAAATCACTACAGGGCAGGAAACATTAACAATAAAAACACATTTCGTAACCTAAGTCAACGTCGACATAAATTTATTTTAAAACATTGAATGTATTAAAATAGACTGATAACCCAAAGGTGTCAGCTGGGAATGACGCCTAACACCAAATAGCTCTCTCAAAATGTTATAGATGGAATACTAAAAAATATTGCCTTTTAAGTTTTAATTAAAAGTTTGTCAGTCAATCGCATACTTGTGATAAAAAATATGTGGTTTTTGACACAGATTAAAATCAAAAATCCATTAATACATTTTATGAGATTGATATAATTATTTCTTGCGAATATTTTTATATTTTATAACCAACAATGCACTTGTAAGCTCTATGGTTCTGAATATTCATGAGTGAAGAAATTGCACGGCTTACTTTTTATCGTATGGGAATTAAAAAGAAAATACTTATGTATGGTGTTTTTCTATTATTTTAAGTTGACTAAAATATTAAAGTCGAATATGATATATTTAGAGGAGAAATACTTCCATTGCGGCAATAACTCGTAGGGTGAATTACCTTTATGTTTTTTTATTAAAGCACGTACGCGGCGGCGCCCTATAAATCTGATGTTGGCGTTCCCACTTTACTCCAGTACAAACAAATTTGCGTTTGTTATAATATAATCACGGCTCTACGTCTTGTATCATCATTCTGTCTTTGTTTATGTTGTGTTATATAAAAACACACAAACACGTTTGCTTTCTTATTAATGTAATGCAATAAACGAAATAAATTTATTTCAAGAATATTTTCGTCGTATAATTAGATAAACTATATATAGGAATATAAAATATTTTTTTAAATTCATATGATTTTTGTGCTTTTAAATAATTATTTCTCAAGCTAAACGCCAATAACAAAATTATTAAAGGACGACTATTGCCGTGAATCATGTCCTAGCACAACTTTAAGCATAGTTAAAGGAATATTACTAAATGGTTTACAATCTACTATGTTATTTAAAAAAGGGTACTTAGATATTTTATATCTTGAAAGGAAATATAGCGCGACGTGTTTTATAACGTTACGAAAAAGTGAACAATATTAAGCACGCGCAGGGTAAGGACATGCCGTTGTGTCTGTAAGTAATCTAATTATCCAGTAGAATCTTATACAATCGAAATAGAATCAACTGTTTAAAAAAACTTCTCTTAACTGTAGTGTTTTTATATTTATGGCATTTAAAGAACAGCTGACTTAAAGTAGTAGTTTGTTATTCAACACGATGGATGCCAACGTCGTTTCCAGGTGCATTGCTCATATGACACTTTAATGTGCAGCGTAGTTTATAAAGCTTATCCGCCCAAGAGCTTGTCATATAAAACTATATTTAAGCCACTACCACCTCGCATATATAACTCGCAACAAACCGGAACGTTCGTCTCATTTCTATTTTTTGGTAATATTTATTAGGTACATTGAAAAGTTTTGAGCCCAACCTTAAAAAAAACGATTTTTTTCTAAATGGTTATTTTATTTCTCTACATAGTCTCCAGAATTATCTATACACTTGCCATCTTGTCTGTAGCCTTCTAAAAAAACGATTTTTTTCTAAATGTTTATTTTATTTCTCTACATAGTCTCCAGAATTATCTTTACACTTGCCATCTTGTCTGTAGCCTTCTAAAAAAAACGATTTTTTTCTAAATGGTTATTTTGTTTCTCTACATAGTCTCCAGAATTATCTTTACACTTGCCATCTTGTCTGTAGCCTTCTAAAAAAAACATTTTTTTCTAAATGGTTATTTTGTTTCTCTACATAGTCTCCAGAATTATCTTTACACTTGCCATCTTGTCTGTAGCCTTCTAAAAAAAACGATTTTTTTCTAAATGGTTATTTTATTTCTCTACATAGTCTCCAGAATTATCTATACACTTGCCATCTTGTCTGTAGCCTTCTAAAAAAAACGATTTTTTTCTAAATGGTTATTTTATTTCTCTACATAGTCTCCAGAATTATATATACACTTGCCATTTTGTCTGTAGCCTTCTAAAAAAAACGATTTTTTTCTAAATGGTTATTTTATTTCTCTACATAGTCTCCAGAATTATCTATACACTTGCCATCTTGTCTGTAGCCTTCTAAAAAAAAACGATTTTTTTCTAAATGGTTATTTTATTTCTCTACATAGTCTCCAGAATTATCTATACACTTGCCATCTTGTCTGTAGCCTTCTAAAAAAAACGATTTTTTTCTAAATGGTTATTTTATTTCTCTACATAGTCTCCAGAATTATATATACACTTGCCATTTTGTCTGTAGCCTTCTAAAAAAAAAGATTTTTTTCTAAATGGTTATTTTATTTCTCTACATAGTCTCCAGAATTATCTATACACTTGCCATCTTGTCTGTAGCCTTCTAAAAAAAACGATTTTTATCTAAATGGTTATTTTATTTCTCTACATAGTCTCCAGAATTATATATACACTTGCCATTTTGTCTGTAGCCTTCTAAAAAAAAAGATTTTTTTCTAAATGGTTATTTTATTTCTCTACATAGTCTCCAGAATTATCTATACACTTGCCATCTTGTCTGTAGCCTTCTAAAAAAAACGATTTTTTTCTAAATGGTTATTTTATTTCTCTGCATAGTCTCCAGAATTATCTATACACTTGCCATCTTATCTGTAGCCTTCTAAAAAAAGAATCTTTTATTTCATCAAAATATTCAGTCACAGCTTCTTCAAATTTGCGTCCTGCCATGTGTTTTTTTAGATTGGGGAAGAGACGGTAATCAGACGGGGCCAAGTCCGGCGAATAGGGTGGATGCGGCAACAATTCATTCTGTGTTTTTATTCTTATGAAATATGTTTTGTTAGAGTAAGTTAGTAGCTTATTATTCCTGTTGAGGGCTGTCGTTAAGCAGAAGGCTGGTCGTAAAAACCTATACAGTATGGACTATGGTCACAGTTTAAACAATTCATGCTACGGCCATACTGTGTCGACCCCTTATAGTCGGGAAAAGGCCAGAGAGATTATGATGAGGTTACGGTACTATTAAGTAGGTAATAAATATCATTCGTTTAAGTAAAATTGCAGGGCGGGTGAAACCGCGGGCCACAGCTAGTAGTATATAAATGGCAGACTATATTTTTAAATCGCTATGTGAATATATAGAAAATATATAGAATATGTTTATTACACATTTATATGTGAATTAAATATATTGTAATGTAAGAAAATGCAACACTTTATTACATTTCCTCTAAGGGAATATGATACAGTGTGGTATTTTCTTTTATTCATGTGACCAGTATTACGCTTAGAACAGTTGTAACGGCACCAAACCGAAAGAATAAAATAAATTATAAGAACAAGAATGTAATGAAACGACGTAGAATGTAATTTAAATTAGTAAATTAAATTTAGACAGTCAGTTGTGTTTATTTGAACACAGTAGGGTTGTATGTAATTGTTAAATTATTTGTGTCGTTCTTCTACTTCGTTTCTTAGACTTTTTTTATGTGAGTAGGTGGCAAGCGCGCGAGCGGATCACTTGACGACATCCGCAACAAGCAAATGTGTTGCAGATGCGTTGCCTACTTTTAGTGGACAGAGGACAGGATAGACAGGAAAAAGGATATTTCCTTTTCCCCGTTAATCCCCTCACTATCCAATCCTCTTCCCTTCCCCATCCTGTCCCCCTTATGAGAAACGGGTGGGAAGGGGAAGACGGCTGAAATAAGGCCTCCAGCACCCCACTCATCGTGCGAAACGCAGAGTACTTCTACTTCACTGAGAGGTCGCACTATATATACTAGGTCGTGGTATTTCACCGGTCGAGCCGGCCCATGCGTGCAGCAGATGTGTCATCTATCTATAACCACAGATAGAATCCTTTCCCCTCTAACCTATCTTATCTTTAAACTTTTCGTTTGACTATAACGAAGAAACAATTTCACGCGTAAGACTTGTCATATTTTTATTATATTTTTGTATACAAACAATTATAAATTGAACAAACTGAGTATCCATACATAAATATGTTTTTATTTCGTATAATTTACCACAATTATTATTTTACTATAATATATTTTTAACAAAGTCAATAATTAAACGAAACGAAGTTTGTTATTATTTATATTTGCATCAATAACACGTAATATATTTTTTTGTTCAGGTTTGCATTGCATTTTGAACGCCGTGTATTTATTTCACATTGTATGCAAATTTTGATAGACCTCGGTAGACCTATTATTTTAGTTAACAAACGCAACCTATTTCTAAAGATGAAGCAATGCTTGAATGCTATTACAATATTCTATAATTAATAGAAATTATAGTTCTTATATTCTCAAAATGCAATGTTACGGACTTGTGTGATTTTGAGAGATAAGCGAATGACGTTACTAGAGATAGCTTCATCTATCCGAGAGTAACTTGAAACTTTTATTGAAACGCAGGTAAGCACGACTTGTACTCGTATGAGCGTGTCTATCTCTAGTAAGCTATCCGTCTTCCCGATGGCAGATACCTAGTTTCGATAGGAGCTGCTCATCGCTAAGCATATGTCTATGAAATATATTTATATGGAACCGTTAGTTGGTATCGTACATTTGCGTTGCCAACAATACACGAGATATAACTTATGACAGAAAATGTCTCGGATCTACCTACTATCAATCATGGGTGTCTTAATGGAATGCGCCTAATTGACCGTAGAAAGTGAAAAAAACGTTGATGCGTCCACTAACATAACTATAGTATATATTTTCAGGCTGTAGTAATTTAGTAGTTGATGGAGATTTATCCGAAAAAATCGAATAAGTTTAATTCATATAAATTTGTTAACACTCGTATGTACTCGTTAAATTTTTGTGTGACACAGAATAAAAATTCTACCACAATATGTACTAAAACAATATAAAAACTTGAAAGAATTCTCTAATTTATCCAGAGTTTCTGTGTAAACTTGAAAATATCTAAAGAGGCTAGTAAAAGTACAGTCTTAATGTTGGCATGAAAGATGTTGTTACTAGAAATAAGAATAGTATCTCGTGAATTTATTTGTTTCCAGCGCTGTCTCAAAACCGATACGAGTTAAGGTTGTTTTTCCGGGCGGATTTAAAAATTTACCTTACATGGGGACATACTAGTTATCTATTAAAACATCAATAATATACGATCATTGCTATATAAATGTAGAGATGCCGAGAAAGCGAGTAGGATTTAATTTGAAGATACTAACGTCCTACTTGGTTATGGGGTTGAGTGCTTTTAAATGTTTTATGTTGATTACATCTAATCAAGTTGGATTTAATGAAGTGAGTAAACGTTTAACGAGTTCACGTTAATATAACAATCTATACAAAGAAACCTAATTTAACTCAATAGCAATCAGTAAATCGCATAGGATAAAATGAATCGAATGAAGCGACGGAGGCAAAGCGAAAGGGCGTGTCGGAGACACTCCCGATACAGGAATCAAATGCAAAGCTTTATTTACTTTAAGGCGCCATTACACGGGTCATATAAACTGCAAAGTTGGAGGACGCAGCGTCGCGGCGCTCTGAAGAGCTCCACCATTCGAGTTTACACGATTGAATGGAAAACGGTTTCATTTGATTTTTATCGTCTCTAAATATTTTTGTAAGTTATGCATTTCTGACACGACAATAACATTTTCTAACATGACATAGCGTATGTATATTACTCGTATTTTCGTAAGCAAACTGTTCAAAAATCAATTGTATTAATTTTTTTCACACTTAAAGAGTACCTACTGGCAAACTGGATCAAAAAATGTTTTTTACGCCAAAGTACGCTCATAAACATATATAAACATAACATAAAGCATTAATTATAACATAACACAATTATAACATAAACCATTTCATCCTTTTTTAGTTTTGTTTAAAGACAATAAGTATGCGTGTAGCTGTAGATAAATACATAATATACAATTATCCTTATCACGTGAGATCATATCAGAGTGCAGCGGTTGTTAATAATCACCAGTAGTTTAATGCCGTGTGGTATAATGTTCATTCATTCATTAATTCAAAAATCATGGAATAAGGACTCAAATTCAGATAATCCCCTTGTAGGTCCTTGGGTAGGGTTAAGTTTACTTGCTATACTTTGTGCCTACTTCGTATAAATTTTAACCGTTTGAATGAAAGTTCGGTAAATGATGGCTAGCGATTGCTATCCTAGTCTACTCTACTACTTAAAAAGTGAGTCCTACACAACGGTACCATCTAATCATAATTGTAATATTCGTGATTATTAAAAAAACAAATAAAGTACTTTAATTTAGTTGGCAAAACGTATCTAGCACTAGTATGTAGAACAACGTGATCTAAGTAACACCTAAGAAATTTATATTCATGAAATATTTCATTTATTTATATCTCAGTACTGGTTCGTTAAACCTTTATTAAGCTTGTACATTATACATTTTCGTATTACTCATAAAGCGTGCGAACTCCCAAAGCAAACAAATAAATCGCTTAATAAACAAACCACTTCTAAAATTTTCTGCCACAACATCCTACAGTTTGTTACATTGAACTCATTAAAGGCTCAATTTAAACTTCGTCGGAAATTAAGCAGATCCAAACGTACAAACTTAATTATCTTTATGATTTATAAGTAACAAGTTATGAAAATGTATATGGAGTAGGTAAATATCTATTAAAATAAATAAATAAATATGCGCTCACGCCCGTAACCCAGAGAGGTAGGCAGAGATCATGGATTTCCATTTGGCGCGATCCTGGCACACCTCTCTCGCTTCTTCCACATTCATACATCTACGCATGCATGCTCGTCGGTTATGGGTGCTCCTTATATCGCCCTTTTTTAGTAAGTCATTAATCTGATCGATATAAGTCTTCCTAGGGCGTCCCCTACCAACACTGCCACTCACTTTTGCAACATAAATCTATTAAAATCGTGAATCTTATTACCTTAATATTCCTTTCATAGGTATTTTTCTTAGAAATAGTCTTTTAGGTTTTTTACGTAAAATTTTATTTCCAATACGAGTGTGTTTTCTTTGTTCATCGAATGACACCAAGGTTGGCATACAAAGATTTTAGACTAAAATACACTTCAGTTGTGCGGACGACTAGGGTGATAATGTAGGACTGAATGTACAATTTAGATCGGATAGTGTGCCAGTGTACGTGAACTGGGAATGGCGAATTTTAGTGCCAGTTGACCATTTGGTATTACTCCAAGTACTTTCTGTTTTTCAATTGTGTTATTGACACATTTTTAATTATTAGTTTTTGGAAATAAATAAAGCAAGAAGAAACCAAAATCGCAGGTAATTCTTTAAAATTGTCCATACAGTATATAGTTTCAGTTTATAAAATTACTTTGAAGGTTGATAAATAAGCGCACGGTGCATTGGTGGTATAATTTTTTATATTTTGCTACATGAGATAAATTGTAAATGTAAATGCTTCAAATTGTCAAATGGTAAAGCAGGATAAGTTTTTGTGAATACAATATTTTTTTTATCACAAAATTGAAAATGCCTTTAACGTTTTAAAATGATTCTGCAAATGTGTTAAAAATAAAAGAAGATTACTAAGTGCACCTGGTCTCAACACGGTAGGTAGCTCAGAACACTGACTCGGTAATTGAAATAATAAATCTATCAGGGTGCTTGCACTTCTATTCGTTCAGGCTCAAGACGAAACCTTTAATGCTTTACGTCGATTTCTCTCTAACCTTCGCGAGAGAATCGCGCAGCTTCAGCGAACTGTTCTAAACCGAATTACTTAAAGAGCGTTTTTTTTTTAATTTGTTCTTTCATATAAACAGTGCTTTTATTTTATTACCTGGACAGCAATTATTATTGTCAGGAATTTTTTTTCTATGAAAGTACAAAAACTTTTTAAAATTTAGCCAAAAACTAAATTCTATATGAAATCCGTTGTATCCCGATTAACTTTTTCCTTTCTAATAAAGCTACATTTTCGTTATTAAATTATTATTTCCAAAAAAACTTTTGTTAGTAGTATCGCAATCTTTAACATTTGTCAAACAATTCATTAGATCTTTTGCATAATCTCTTAAAAACGTGCTACAGTAACATTATAATCATTTTTCTTACATTTTCAAAGGCAATTGATAAACTGGCTTGGCACGTATATTTGTTGTACAAACATTGTTAATACTCAATCTTCTTAATCTTCGCCAAAGTTTGTTTAAACTTATAATGGGTTTAAATTAAGAAACTGTACAGCGTTCTGTGATAATATCTCGAAAATGCTGGCTTGTTTATTTGGCAATTTGTTTGTTTGTTTCGAGAGTTTGCACGATTTCTGTGTAAAAGATAACCATTCCGTACAAAGATGTTTAAGGTTAACATGTAATCGTTAAGACAAATATACTTTCATAATGACTAGCTAGTTCCCGCGGCTTTCCTCTAACATTTTTCATGCTGATTTTTTTTGTAATATGATTCCGCGTATTATAACTTAGAACTGTATTGTAATTTTATGTCACTCGGTAACATATGAAAAAACTAGTTTTTGTCAAGACATGAAACATTGCCACGAGAACCGATATTGTTAATGAAGGTTGTATGTACCCCGGCAGCAGTTCTATTACTTACATAGAACAGGGACACATTTGCGATGGACAAATTGCGACAAGTACGTGGCCAACTTTCGGCACTGAAGAGGCACTAGAAGATGATAATTCTCGTAGGCTCACAACAGTACAGCGACAAAAAATAATTAACCTCTGTTTCTATTAGTAACTTTTACTATGCACTATAACACTAATTATTTAAAATAGAAATAACAATCTTTGTACACGGTAATCAATCACTCAGTTTAAATAACTATTCACAATTTACTTGCGTTCTGCTTCGTGTTAATTTTCACCACAAGCACAAAACAGTTATTCCGTACATGTACACTGTCAATATATCTGATAACAAACACATCTATGTATATCTAGAATAACACACTACTGAGGTGTTGATCGCCGTTGACGTGGTAGGGTGCGCGTGTCAAGCGATCGCATAGTGCTAAGTGGTGCGGCGCGACGTTAATGCACTAAGCCACACGATGCGGAGACCCTCGCTCCGCACAAATTAATAGCAACTTGTAAGGATCGGATCATATTTCGGATTGACTAAGTGCTAAGAAGACTCCAACTACTAATCCAAAATTACGGGTGCTGCAATTATTGTTTGGTAGCTGCACGATGTAGCACTACCATGAACTCACAAAGGAAAATTCATGTGCATCTCACAGGGTGCAAAATAAATCTCAAAGTAACAGTTAAACGAGCCCAAGGTATAATCATCACATGTAATGGTGTAATGGTAGGGGAGCCGATAAAAGCCGCGGCAGAGTTACGTATCAGGGATACCCTGTTAAGTACCCTGCACCAAAAATCAGTCATCTATAAAGAGCCGCGCGCTTAGGGTAGCCTATTAAACTTGTGAGCAAGAAATGATTATTTTACATATGTGTGCGCCTCATAGGAAGAAAGGGTCATTTGTTTACTTTAAGGGAAATAGTTAGAAAGGATTACGTGATAAGATAATCCGCAGATTTCAACAAGTCGCAGTAACAAAAATCTTAAATAAGGATTAGTGCGTGCAGCTACAAAAAGTGTTATAGTATTTAAGACATGAACGGATCTTCGTTAGATTCGTTCATGGCATATGTGTGAATTTAATGTCTACTGCACAATGAATAATATCTCAAATCAAATCGTTGTACATATACATATTAAGAAAACTCCTCCACTTAATTGGCAGATTATTGGTCAGCATGTCTAGGACATTAAACTGAACCATCTGTATGAAAATCTGACGCGTTCGAGTATTTCAAAATTGTTTTGTTTTGCATTTTTAAGAAGTTGCTTTTTTTGTATGGAAGAAGGTGGCATACGAGCAAGCGGATCACCTGATGTAAAGTGACCGCTACCCATAGACATCCAAGCAAGACAAGACAACAAGCGAATGTGTTGCAGACGCGTTGCCTACCTTTAAAGGACAGAGGAGGGGGCATAGACAGGGAAAAGGTTTGATCCAGATGAGGTGGTAGAGCCCGCAATAACAATATCTTTTGCACGAATGGGCCGGCTCGACCGGTGAAATACCACGACGTCACAGAAGACAGGCGTGAAGTAGAAGTATTCTGCGTTTCGTCTGATGAGTGACGTGCCGGAGGCCTAATTGTAGTCGTCTTCCCCCTCCTACCCTTTTCTAATAAGGAAAGGATGGGAAGAGGAAGAGGATTTGACGGATGAGGAGGGGATGGACAGGGAATGGAGGGATCCTTTTTTCTGTTTGTCCCCTCCTTCGTCCATGAAGGTAGGCAACGCATCTGCAACTCATTAGCTTGTTGCGGATGCCTATGGGTAGCGGTACTTATTTCCAGGGGCCGCTTGCTCGTTTGCCACTTTGTAATATAAAAAAAGGTACTTAATTACTCGGCGGAAATTCATATTTCCCTTAAAACCTAACAGATATCGATAAAAAAACATTTTTTTTATTTCAACAATCTATGATATTAAGTAACAATTAAATTAAGTTTAAGCAAATGCCTCTTATGCGTATTTTCACGCATTAAAACTAGTAAAACATGCATTGTGATAGCTTAATCAAAAAATACTTTTTGTTCACGATTACGGATTTAAGCAATGTCGATCTGTGCCGTAAGATATACGCTAAATACTCAGTAAAAAATAATCTTTGGTTTTTCCTTCTTGAATTCTTATTCGGTTTCATATTCCTTTGCGAGGGTAGCTTCTATTATCATTTTGTTATATGTTATATACAGATTTATACAGATATTTACACAACTCAATGCAAACCTACTTAATCTATTAAGATACATTAGAATTGTATATGTATTGCCAAAGTAACATATAGTTACGGAATTGTGTGCGATATTAGCGTTACAATCAATCACGCGCGTGCCGGTGACATGTGCGTAATTAGGCGCGACTAAGATGGAGTCCTATTCTGATCATAGTATCTAGTAGCAAATAAGGCGAATGATATAAGTGAAAATTCAAAGAATAAGATATGAGCACGATATAGTTAAAGTATATTCTAACATACATGAAGAATTAATACCATCATCAATTATTTGAACAGGACCTAGATTATATGTTAGACAATGCGTGCATTGATAAATGACAAGTGCGTTTCTTGCCGAGATATCGCCGTCCTCGACGTCAAATCAAGCTCGAGTCTCACATCCCGTTGTAGGTCCACATAAACTTGACCCCTAGAATGGTCAATAGCGAGTTAAGAGAATGGTTTTATGATTTAACAGTATTGGCCCCAGATTTAGCTCGGCAATCCGCTTGTAATTTATCATGTACATAATTATTTTCTATATATGGCTGATGAGGTTTTATTTTAAAGTGACAAATAGAATACGAATAACCCACCAATTTAGTCGTATAATTGTAATTATAACAATTCACTTAAAATCACATCCTCCTCTGCTTCCGTACAATTTATCTCTAGTACTGAATATCTCTCGCAGATTGTCTAAAAGTTCTAACTCGGCAATTGTTGTTAAAATTATAACTGTTGAAATTCTTTCGCATCGAAATAACGCCTGTTAAGATAAGTAATTAAACCGTAATAAACCATTTAAGTACCAACTCTTTCGAGTATAGTCTGTATATTGTACTAAAATAAGTATTAATGTGAACGATAATTAAAATCTTAATACATACAAATATATATATATATATATATATATATATATTTATATATATATATAATCCTAATGAGGTGGTCAGGGATGACAGCGGCGAAAAAGAACAAAGACTGCGCACTCTAAGCGATCGGACAGCTGATTAATGACCGCGTGCCGCAACTACCGCACAAGTTATAACTTTTTCTAATATTTGATTTTAATATTGTACTAATATTATAAATGCGAGAGTTTGTAAATGTGGATGTTTGTGATTCTTTCACGCAAAAACCACTGAATGAATTTTAATAGAACTTTACAATATTATAGCTTATACATCAGAATAACATATAGGCTATAATTTATAAATATATTCTATGAATTGACCAAAATATAATGATAAGTATCAAGTAAGGAAGAGAAAATTCCGCCAATGCTAGCTATACTGGTGTGTGCTGCAAAAACTGTTAGAGTTAAACACGTATATAATGTATAATGGACATGTTTACCTTCAATAATCCTACAAAAAAGCCAGCGACAGCATAAATCTATCTTTTATGTGTAAGAAATTATCTCCAAAATAGTGAACAATCTATTAATTATAGGGCGGAACGAAGTTTGCCGGGCCAGCTAGTACATAATAAATACACCATTGTAAAATATATACATATTACAAATTCAAATAAAAATAAAATTAGTAACAAATAAAATAAGATAAGGAGATACGAGAACGTTAAAATAAATCGCTTAGTTCAAAAACGTACACGGCAAGCCGGTCGTCGTCGTGATCAAGCAAGCAAATGAAACTTAATTGTCATTAATGACAATCTCATTAGTGTATTTTCTGCAAAATATATTGTCTTATAATGCCTCATGTTATGAAAATATCATCGTGATTAAAATATTAAAGCCTTTAATGAATAAAAGTATGTCGTTTCACTAAAATATTCTTATTTGTAATATTTTGTTACACATAATGACTTTTTAAAATCCCAATAATTCATATTTTAATATTGACTAAAAAGTGATAATTATAAATATTAGACTTCTAAAGCCGCTGTCCGATTGCTGCGCACGCTACACGCTACGGCAACGTGTGTGTAATGTAAACGTACATCCACGTTGGCAAATAAATGAACTCATGAAGCTATAACGCGCCGTGTGCTTAGCGTGCGCAGCGTGCGCCGCACTAGTACAGCGCCTTTAAAATGAGTTAATGATGAGATGAAAATAAGTTTATGAGTTATTTTACATATATTATACCTATGAGACGTATCTGGAGTACGTATAATATATATACATATATATATATATATATATATATATATATATATATATATATATATATATATTTTATATTACAAAGTAGCAAACGAGCAAGCGGCCCCTGGAAATAAGTACCGCTACCCATAGGCATCCGCAACAAGCTAATGAGTTGCAGATGCGTTGCCTACCTTCATGGACGAAGGAGGGGACAAACAGAAAAAAGGATAATTCCATTCCCTGTCCATCCCCTCCTCATCCGTCAAATCATCTTCCTCTCCCCATCCTTTACTTATTAGAAAAGGGTAGGACGGGGAAGAGGACTACAATTAGGCCTCCGGCACGTCACTCATCAGACGAAACGCAGAAACCTTCTACTTCACGCCTGTCTTCTGTGACGTCGTGGTATTTCACCGGTCGAGCCGGCCCATTCGTGCAAAAGATGTTGTTATTGCGCTACCATATATCTGTCGAAGTCTGGTGTTAACCAAGTTTCTGTTAGACAGATTACATCATAATTAGATTGGAGAAGGAATGAATAAGACTTGGTGCGCAGTCCCCTCACATTCTGGTAGTGAATATTTAGGCAGTTTAACTTAGCCATTCTTAGTAATAACGATTACACAAAAAATATCTTTAAGAGTGCTTATGAAAGAGCTGCAAAGTGGAAACGTCCGCTTCAAAATGGGAGGCCTCCCCTTAAGCTATCTGCACTCCACGTTTTTTTGTATCCAACATGTATAAAACAAAAATGTATTCAGTTGGCAAGTTTAACAGTGGTAGAGCCCGCAACAACAACATCTGTTGCCGAATGGGCCGGGTCGACCGGTGGAATACCACGACCTCACAGAAAACAGGCGTGAAGTAGAAATACTCTGCGTTTCGTCTGATGAGTGAGGTGCCGGAGGCCTAATTTGAGTCCTCCTCCCTTTCCCCCCTTTTCTTGTAAGGATAGGAAGGGAACGGGAAGAGGATTGCATGGGGAGGGGGTTGACGGGAAAAGGGAAATATCCTTTTTCCTGTCTATACCCTCCTCGGTCTATTAAAGGTAGGCAACGCATCTGCAACATAATTTCTTGTTGCGGATGTCTAGGGGTAGCGTACACTTATGTGATCCGCTTGCTCGTTTGCCACCTTATTCCATAAAAAAAGTAATGTAACATGTAATATATTTTTATGATGTACAAGTTTTTTAATATTCAATCTTGAAATTCGTTGATAAAAAATGTTGTTCTTTTCAATCAAGTGGGAAACTTTAAAAGTCCCCAACGTTTTCTCCTTACCTTCGTCAATGTCACTTCTGGTGTAAAATATAAATATTTAGGTCCTTCAAATATTACGCAGTAACGCTTTTGTAAGATGCCAGTAATTTCTTGTTGCTTATTTAAATGGAATATAACGTTTTTCGAAACAATTTAATTAAAGGGGCGTTTCGGAAGAGAATCGAGAATAATTTTTAGCTTCACTTTCTAAAAAGTGCCTAATATTTACGCATGTGTGTAGTTGTCAATCAATAAAACAATTAACTATTATATACCTATCGATAATAATAATGTCGTATTTATGTGATACATGAAAAACACTACATACTAGAATTATTTTGAACTATACTTTTTAGTTATGGCTGACGTCACGTGAATTTTCAAAAGTTTTCGAAAACACCTTTTGCTCCCGCTACCTTATAACTTTAGTTGTCCATATTACACATTTGTTTTGTTTATAAAATCATATATTGCTACGAAACAAGGCACAGTTGCACAATTATTTTTAGATATAAAAAGGAAGAGTTTTTAAGCAACATATTATAATTAAATGCTGTAAGTTGATCATTGAATTTATTTATGTGTATTGTGAGGCATACGTTGCACAAAACCATCGGATTTTTTAAAGGTTTGCGGAATGTAAATTTAGAAAACAAATAAATCGTCAACTTTATTGCTTTGTTTTGTTTTCGGGACCCGAGTCATCTGTGCTCCTTCCCTCTTAACTTAGGTTGATGGCTACATTTGTTTACACTTTATGCTCTCGGTCTTATTTGGTATGCATGTGATGTCTGTATCAATTTGTGTAGATTGCGGCGACACCTTACAAGTGCTTACATATTGAATTAATAAAATATTGGCATAAGTTGTCTGCGTCGGTGTTCTTCTCTAAGTATCACATGGTTACCTTCAAGAGAAGAGTGAATAAGATGATACTTAACGTCATTTGATCACATCGCCGCTTAACACGAGGTGGGCTCGTGGTCAAACGCTATTTATTTAATTTATTATAAAACAAAATCAATTGGCGTATGGCAATTCTAAAAGCAGATAAATATCTCGCGGTTTCTTAAAGACATAATGATTTCTGTTTTGTTTTGAATCAGAAAAAATACAGAATTTGATTATAAAAAGTATTAGTGAACATCGATAATATTTTCACAACAAAATATGTGAGACTAAAAACAAATTTTATTTATTAAATGTGTTCTAGATATTGTTATTTAAAAAAAATAGAATTGCTTTAGACAGAGGAAACCGTTTATTTTCTCTTCCGTTGAATGGAAATAAACGAGCCGTAATTTGCTTCGCTCGTATTGCTTCCCTGGATCAAATGTGAATATGCAACGAGTCATTAGGCCACTTATTTGGCCAACTCCCGGCCGGAGACGATAATTTTGCATTGACCTGCTCCGCTCTGCAGTTCTCGCACAGAACAAGATGCTTTGAAAGGTGACTTTTTGATATTGTGATCTTAACTAAAAACTAATGTTTTAAAATATTTAACTTCATTAATAAATATTTGGTATTTATTGTTCAATTTTATAGTTCATACTCGTTTTGGGCCTGTGGCGTTCGTTTCATACTCATAACAATGTGTCTAGGAGTTCCTTTAATCTTAGAACGTTTGCATAGTACACTTCCTATGTGTAGGGGTTGGGGAGGAGAAAAGCAATGAATGCCCTAAAATCAGTGCAAATACTTACCATACCAGTTATATCATACATGCGAAATTGGTGTCAACGAGGATGAAACGATATGGCCCTAGTTGAAATAAACATGGATTAGCAATTACTAGTAGTATTTATTGTTATATCAGGAATACAATTAATTTCAACTGTCTGATAAGTTCGTGAGTCTAACTGTGCCCTGTGACAGCTAACCAATAGATAATTGTAGTAAAATGCTAGTTCTCTCCCCCTTTCCACCCTTTTAAGGAAAGGAGGGTAAGGGAAAGAAAACTTGATGGTGGAGGGGATGTATAGAAATTGGAAATATCTTTTTTTTGTCCCCTCCTCTGTCCATTAAAGGTGGGCAACGGTAGAGATCTGCAACTCAATTGTTAGTTGCAGATGTCTATGGGTAGTGATCACTTGACATCGGGTGAATCGCTTGCTCGTTTGTCCACCTGTACTATAAAAAAAAATTAATACAACTTACACCCCTGTCAAGTCAAATGTCATGTTATATCGATTTCATTTTCTAAAAGAGAAAGAAATTGATGATTGAGCAAAAAAATGATATTTGATCGGACGTTTGACCGCCACCACCACCACCTAGGCTCTTGGAATAAAACGATAGAAAATTTACGATTTTTTTGCATTTATCATAAGGTTTTACCGTAACTGAGGTGTCTGATGTCCCAATGTCAAAGTTGCTGGCGGTTTTTATTTCAATAGCCTTGTGTTTCATTCTGTGTTATAATGTACTTTCAAGGGAATTTGTGGTTTATAAAACTGACACAGACACTGCAGACTTTTTGGATCATTGGTGTTTTGTAGTCTATGTGAGATTTTACCCGGATTTTGATAGGACTCTTTGTCTGTCATATATAAGAGAGTCCACACTCATAATTAAGCTTGTACACTCCTGCATCTTGTAGGGGAATGACACATGACAGGTGGTAAAAATTTATTTATCATCCCTTGGTGACTCGTAGAATGTTCGTATGGAAGCCTTCTTCGGGATGGAACCAATCTTGTCTGTGACTCGTCTGACATATTTATATACAACAACATAAATATATATAGCAATAGTTTTACTATTCGCTCTACTATCAGATTCGTTCAACCATGGTGGGCTTCACTCTGTCACTGCGACGTGGGCGTGGGCGATGCGGTGAAGTAATCCTTTGAAATGCTGTTAACGCCTTCGTACACGGTGTCTTAACGTAAGCGTATCGTACAACGAGATCAATACAATACCTGATATCCAAATCGCTAAGTCTACGCGAAGATTCGTTTGTGCAACACTGCAGGTCTTGTACGCGTAGCGTCGTAACGGTACGGCTACGCTTACGACCCGTGTGGCGAAGGTGCTAGCTCGGCCGCCAAATATGGCAGCCTCTCTGAAACAAAGATTTTTTCATAGTAGCAGGCTGAGGTGGATGGTGGGGTGATTCACCGCTAACCGGTTGGCTAGCTATTTTTTCCGTTTATGATCGTTTTAGGAACCGGGCGATAACGTATGCTTATATCTTTTTATAGATATAGTTCACGATCACTTTGAGGAACTATTTGCACTTAACTATTTTTTTATGTGAGAAGGTGACAGACGAGCTAGCGGATCACCTGATGAAGTGAACTCTACCCATAGACATCCGCAACAGACAAATGTGTTGCAGATTCGTTGCCTACCTTTAATGGTCAGAGGAAGGCATAGACAGGAAAAAGGATATTTCCTTTTCCCCGTTAACCACCTCCTCGTCCAATCCTCTTCCTTTTTCCATTCTATCCGGACTGAAATTAGGCCTCCGGCACCTCACTCATCAGACGAAACGCAGAGTACTTCAGGCGTGAAGTGCCTGTCTTCTGTGAGGTCGTGGTATTTCACCGGTCGAACCGGCCAATTCGTGCAACAGATATTGTTGCGGACTCTACCACTGTTAAAACTATGTCGACATATTTTTACCGTTCTATGCTAAAGTTTCTAGCTTGAATACAATTACTTGCACATGAACGAACTGAAGACGAGTTGGATCAAACTTAAGCAATTATGGTAACCACATCATCTTTAATGGAAGTTACATAAGTATAGGAAGTTCATAATTGTATTGCCTCGAGTTTTCATCTAAAACTTTATACCATATATGTATGTTCTAATGTAGAAACTGTTAAATTACAATACATAGGAGTAACATATATAGGTGTCAGAAAATATAATAATATAAATACATAGTTAACTAATATTTCAACCTTAACAACTGAACAGCTATTTTATAGTATTTTTATCGAAAAAATGTTTGACATGGTTCTTTAAATTGATATTACTTATAAACCGACTGCAATAAAACAAACACTTAATTTAAAGTGAAGCTTACTGCAATGCACTTGTGAAAACTGCGTCAAGTCGATTAGGCCGTTTCTGGGATTAGCGCGCTCAAACGCACAGACAAACAGCTGACAGACAAACAGACTAATAACGTAATAATCATTGCTTTCGGGTTTTATTGCGTATATGAAGGCCCCGCATAATAGTTTTTCTCAAATATCTTCCGTATACAGACAGTGATCGGTTACAATTTTATTATATGTATAGATTTACATAATATATGTACATGTTTAATACAAACCGCATGCTGTATTTTGGTTATTTTGCAGTAAACGAATGAACATACCAAAAAAAAAATTTTAAAATTGGTTGCCAAGAATCACTGGGTCATAATGCTTTTACTGCTAAAAAGTTAGCCCCGCCTATACCTTGACTTTATATATTTGGTTTATTTATATTGTTCTTTTTGTTTAGAAACATCCGTTTCGTAATACTTATATTGATATATAAACTATAGCGTGTGGTGAGGGAGCCGCTCTTTGTGTTTTTCTTAGAAATGTACAAAAGGGTTCTAGGGAAACTCAATCGAACTTCGTAAGGGCTAGTTTCATATCTTCTATCGACAACAACGTAACAAGAAGTGCGTATCCAGAACAACACAAAAGAGTCCTCTTCTTGTGGGTCCAAAATAAACAAACGTAAAATTACGCGCCACAAGTTTTTCGATCTAAGTAAACCTCGTAAAGGGAATGTCGTGGCTACTTTTTCCTCTTTTGATCAGTATATTTTACATTTAATGTGAACTTTAAATTTGCAGTATCTTTTTACTTTAATTTTATAAATATCTTCTCACGATTTTCATACGATGGTAAGAAATAACAATTGAAACTTTTAATCACCTCGCGATTTAATAGCGGAGCTACTAATGTTTCCTTATACTTAGGCGAATACACATTGAAACAAAACAAATATAATATACGTATTAAAGCCAGTAATATGTTTTAATCCAAGGTGGAGCCATTATTAATTTGCTAACCAAATAATGTGTAGAATCAGAAATTATTAAATTATCTTTTTCTTTTAAAGTCTTGTACAATTGATTGTCAATATTAAATTGTACAAGTCTAACGCTAGTCTTCAAACCTATATCCATTTTATAAAACTAATTGTATAACAATTCTATCTGATAAGAAATTAAATTATTGGATGTCTATTTGATATTTGTCTCTTATCTGTAAGTTGTGATCAGGAAGGATATACAAAGTCAATGTCCAAGCAGAATTCTTGAAAGGGTTTAAGTTATGTTCAATCAAACTTTGGCAATCATCGCTACCGCCCGATCTCCCGTGTAACAATGTTCACATTGTTACACAACAAGAGGAAAATCTCCGCGATTCACATTAAATGTGCCGTTATTTATGCGCCATGAATACAAATGCAATAATGGAAAAGATACCAATCTTACTTGTTTACGGTATAGTAAACAGAGTCAATTCATCGACTTGATATCATCTTGTAGCAACGGATAAAGCAATCCACGTGATCTTTGTCCATATAGTTGTAACTCATATAAGATACTTGTAATGAATTGGTAATCGCACGGCACCATAAGTACAAAATAACACTCTATTATTTCGATTACTTAGTAAATATAAACTAGCTAGCTAACACCGCTGACTATCTTATAAGTTTTTGTAACGAAAGAACTGCGTTGCGAGACTGGTATTTTTTACATTTTATGATTTTGATAAGCCACGCTACTTAACTTTTTTTTAAACTTAACTACTTTAATTCTTAATAATTAAGGAAGACAGTACCAAAAAAAATTTACACGGATCTCGACGCTATGTTTAGGCCATGATGACTGCTAGACCTTCGAACGACGAGTAACGCTCGGTCAATGTAATGTAAAAATCTATAGCAATTTCGCACAATACTGGCAAATATCATCATTCAAATACAATAGTCGCCGCTGTTTCTTAAAAAAATGCCCAAACATATAGTTATATTTCCTTCCGCGGTAAAAAAGACGATTTTGATATCAATTTTCGAATATACCGTATGGTATATGGCCGCCATGTATATGGCGCGAACGTACGGATTGTACCTGCAACAGCAGACATTTTTAATTTCCGGTGGCCAGTATGGTTCCATTTGGAAAACTTTTAATTCAATGGCTGTGAATATCATTTGGATTCTAAGAAATTGTGTATACTTGTCAAAAATAGTACGGTACCAAAACTTGTTACTTTATTAGTATATTTAAGAAATATTTTAACTATGTTTTTATATTATTTTATATACTATTATTTAATATTTCTATACTAATACGGATGTAAAACGGAGGAAACGGAACGGAGGAAAACATGTACGTACATACATACATGCAATATATACTCTATATGTAATAAAAGTACACTATAAGCGGGAAAAGGGCAGGGAGATGACGACAAAAGTAGAAACTGAATCAAATCAAACCACAGTTTAAGCTACTGAGCCTAGCGACATGAAATTTTGCATATATACTTCTGTAATTACACGTAAACGAGCAATTAAAAAGGTTTTTTTTAAGAAGATTACATTTTGGGTAGAGAAACTCCCCGAGCGAAGCCGGGGTGGGCCACGCTAGGATCAAATACATTTCTTATATTGAGCACTAGAAATGGCAATAAATCGTTCTAAAGAAAATTACGACACCGCACGGATCTTCCTGGGCGTGGTTCCGGCAATTAAATCAATCTCATGTCTTCAGCTTGAGGGGTTTTACTATATACTTTCTTGCAAAAACTTTAAGGCAAATTTTGAATAATATTCTATGATAAAATATTTTGTATAAATCCTAACTGATTTTATAAATGCATACATTTTATATTTGTGTACATATTGTCCGGGGTACAGAAAAGGCCATGACTCTTATCTCGACGATAAAATTCCGCACGAGGTATAGGAAAATACATACATTCCGTCCGATTATAACGTGGGTACCTTCAAGAGAAGAGTGAATAGGCTGTTTGTAAACTAGTGCGTTACATCTTTAGACCACATCTCCACGTAACATCAGGTGGTATTGTTGTCAAGCGGTAATTTATACATTATAAAAATATATGTTTATTTACAATATCGGATGCTAGAATAATGGCACATGTTTTGACTGTAACAACTTTGACACATCTTGTCTATACTTGGAAATTAATGGAATCATCAGTTACAAAATTTTCTAGCGAGGAACGTAGAAAAGAATGCTCGCGAAGCCGCGGGCAACAGCTTGTTTCTTATAAATTAAAATGCATTTTTATAACTCTACTAATATAACTCTTCTCTCTTCTTCTGTTGACGAGTTGCGGTAATAACTTAACCGGCTATAAGAAAAACATACAGATATCTACAACATACGGGATACTAAGCGTTCTCACAAGAAATATTAACAACTAGTGTTGCGCCCCGGCTTTGCCCAGGTACTACAGTTATGTTGATCAGATCGCTACCAAACATAGGTATGTGCAAATCCCTTTAAATTTCATTGAAATCGGACCGTTTCGGTGTCTATACATACATACTTCGCTTTTTATGTTATTTTTTTTATAAAAAGTGTCCTATGGTTACTTCTAGTACCCCCAAGAATATGTGTACAACATTTCATGATAATCGGATGAGTAGTTTTCGCGTGAAAGCGTAACAAACTTACATCGACATTTATAATATTAGTAGGGATTTTAATTTGATGACAAAAACGTTTTTTTGTTTCCAAAAATTGCTTGAGCTTCACAATAAATAAAAGTAAGTAAATCAATCTATGTGAGATTCTTGTCAGAGTCATGAATAGTTAAAAGGCTTGCGGAAGGGTTGAGGGTACCTCGATCAAACTTCAATAGGACCGCTCCAATCTCATCTATAAGCAACAATGTACAAAACGGCATTTTATATTCAATGTAAGGTTTTTAATTCCTTTAAATAACATTCTATTGTTAACAATAAAGCGTGATCTGAATTCTTTTGATTATACGCGAGTAAACGCATATGGAATATCATTGGCTTTTCAAAGATTTATTAGGTTCCAGACATGGGGCTTAGGCTGTCTCACTTAGTACTAACACCTTGTTTGATGAAATGGACTCGCTTGAAAATCGATTTTTTATTTTTTTATAAAGACTCGTGTTTGATTATTAGCTCAATAATTAATAAAATGAAACGGTTAACTTCTAAAAAATAAAAATAATAATTTATGTACATAATTCTAATTGAATGAAGAATCCACTAATTTAATTTGTCAATCCATTTGTATTTATTATATTATCCAACCTTTAGGCGATAAACATTATGCCCCTGCCTGCTTTATGCCCTGCTACCCAGCTTTATGTGAGTTCTGAAAAGGAATATTACTGAACCAAATCACTAGATATTGTATGATGAATTAAACTATGAAACAAAAGACTTTTCTAGTCCAACGACGGGCTTATTAGATTTTTACACTGAATAGGTCTATTCATCATAGTTGAAACATTCGTACAACACGATTCGTACATTCCGTCCGATGTGTTACACGCGAACACTATAAAAGATATTTTTAATTTCCTGCGGGATTGGTATTCGTGAAGTGTAAAAGCAAGTATTGAATTAGTTTTGAACTCATTTCGCATACGAAATAATAGTCGATATTTTATACTATAAAAGTTAGTTTAAAAATGAAAACTCTAGAGATGTTTGAGTGAATTCTAAAAAAAAAATATATGAAATATTACTAAAATAATATGCCTCTCTAATTTTAAACTATTAATAATTTTTCAAATTAAGGTATGATAGGCGAAAAGTTTTTTAATATGACTTAGTAGAAAGTGGTCACTGTCTAAGAAGGATCAAGCGGCTCACCTAATGTTAAGTGACCACCAGAAATTAAGATTCGCAATAATCAGATGAATTATTTGCCGCCGTGTTTGAGAAAGAGAAGACGGATGAGTACCAGAGGTGTAGGCAGATAATACGGATTTCCATTTGGCATGGGTGTGGCACACCTCTCTCGCTTCTTCTAAATTCATACATAAACGCACACGTTCCCGCCGGTTATATGTACTCTTAATATCGCCTTTAGTATGTCACCAATCTAATTCGTCTAACTCGCCCCTACCAATACTGCTACACATTTGCGCAATTTTGCTTGAAAAAAAAATGTTTTGTTAATCGTAAGCAGATTGGACAGCAGAAGAAGAAGGCATAAAAAGAGCTCGAGGCATTTCATTCATCAGAATAAATTCAGAAGTCCGTCTGGACTTGGTACACCTTGGTCGAGCCGAGCAACCACACATTTCAGACTATATGCGTGGTCGGATATAGGCGGAATAACACTACGTATTTTACAATATTTCAAGTGACCTCTTCTGCTTTTCAAGCAACTGATAGTCAGAAGGAGCACAAATAATGCAAGAATGTGCCAGCTCGATCTAATTGACATAGTATATATATATATATATATATATATACTATGTATATATATAGCATAGTAGCCGAACACATATAAGGTCAATTTGATCAGGTCTTTTATCTTAATCATAAAATCGGACTCACTGACAACTAAAAGTAACCTGCGCAAAACCAAATCGATGTCTAACGACTCTGCTACGAGGTCTTCTATATTAAACAATTGAACAGGAGTTAACCTCGGGCAACCAATTAAATCAGTGGAACACAAACATTTCTAACTCGGCAATAACTCGTAGCGGGAATTACCTTTGTGTTTTTATTAAAGCGTACATGCCCCGGTGCCTCGGCATATTTATTTATTGTCAGCACTTTTTGTTACTGCTATATTTTTTTCCAAAAATGATAAAATTGTCTTATTTTTCTTCATACAAAAGACTGCTGCACGACGAGTCGGTGCGACTGGGGAAGTACCACAACTTCATAAAAAACTGGTTTGAAATAGTGTTGCGCTTAGCCCGTTTAAAGGTCAGATCATAATCTTCTTCTTATGGTCTTCTCTTTCTTTTCCTCTTTCCTACAGAAAAACCAAAGAAATATCATTATTTTCTTTGCATCTACATGCAACTGTGGCGTCTAGGCCGCACATATGGCCACCACATTTATAACACTCAGGCTTGGCCACCCCGCACCCTAACGGTCCTGCGGACGCGCAGAGTTCCGGGGAAGAGAGTCGGTTCGAAATCGTGAGCTTGTTCGCACGTGTGCCCAAGCCACGCTGTTCCAATTATAATATTCCATGTAAATATTAACTGTATATAAACCGTGTCTGTGTATTAGTGTGTGCATTACGAAATATATATGTACTCTGGAAAACTGACTTTTACTGGTGGTGTATAGACCACCAAACAACTAAATAAATATGTGCTCACGCCTAAACCCAGAGCGGTAGGCAGGGCAGGCATAACGAATTCAGGCACACCTCTCTCGCTTTTTCTACGTCCATACATCTACGCAACTATTGTAATACTGTGATTTTTAAGGATCATTATGGGCACCGATCGCTTATTAACATCCGGGGAACCGAATGTTTGTTAACCGCGATCTGCCAGATTACACCAACATCAGAGTTCAATCTCTAAATCCTATTTATTGACCAAGCGATCTGATCTGAAGACGAACTTTGTATAAAATATTTAAATTTTTCCCCGACTTTGTGGCTATGTATCCTCACCGTTGAATTAATCGTATCATTGAAAACTTGAATTTTATATTATAGGTTGGAAACCAGAGCGAAATTATCGCACGCCCCCTGTTACCCTTTTGAAGCAGACGCGCATTGTATTCGTCAATATGTACATTAGCTGTAGGGTTACGCTATAGTAGACATTTTTAATTTCCGGCGGCACCGGCAGCTTCCGTATTGAAAAAGTGCTAACTGAATGTGTGCACGTTCTTTAGACCCGCCCGGGCCGGCTGTAATATATTGACAGGTTGAAAGGATATATAAATCGACAAATTCGTATGTAAAACAGGAAACCAAATCATGAATACTTCCCGTATATACATACGACTTGCTTAATAATTAAACTGTATCATGTTAGCTAGTGTTAGTAGATGGCAATTATTTATTTTTTCTTTAATTCAGATGGCGTTTCTGATATTCCTTCAACGTTTAATAAGTATTGCTAAGCAATCCCATTACTAAACCATATCTAAATTAGAAATAAATATATATTTGAAAAACATTGTGGAATGTTGATGATGTTTATGATTTAATAGATGGTACCAAATAGTCTTGATTCATTAAATATACAAGCGATCATTAACTAAATGAGAAATAAAATGGAACGACAGCAATACTATTGAAATAGTGTTTGTGACTTTCGTATATATATCCGAAAAAGTTAACGTTGATTGTTGGTACGGTCCGCCGAACTCATTTTACAACCGTACACCAACTCTGGCACAAACAACTTCTACTATTTTTTTTATTAAGGCACTATACAGTTGTTTATATTTTCGAATTAAACAAAAACAATGCAGACCAAACATAAATTGAACTCTCCCTGTTAATTTGGAGTGGATAAAACGATATCTACATTTCAATAAATATTTTTTTTGTAGCATGAGGGGAAGTGAACCTGTCTTACTAAGACTGTTTACTTTTACGAACATATAATAATTAAAAATATTACTATCAAAAATACATAAAGCTTACATCGAAGTAAATACTGTAATTGACCTTATTGTTTTATAACTGAAAAAAAATGTTTCGCACTATTGAAGACGGCTCAGAAAAAAATTAAAAACTGGTCATTTTGATTGTACTAGCATATAGTAAAAGACTTACGATTCATTTCGAGACTTAAGCATTTCAAACATATTTTTGATGATATATACGATTTTACATTTTGCTTAATATAAAAAAGATTTGAAAAAAATAAAGAGACTCGAAGGTACAAGTATAAAACTAATCAGTAAATGAATAAATCCTTAATTACGAAAATCTCACGCGAAATTGACGCTATGAAAATTTTTAATCCGTCCTAAATCCCATGATGTACACTCACAAATGTTGAATACTTACGAGAAATTATTTGTACAACACGAGGAATTTAATTACGCAGTAAGTCTCACCATAACAGCGCAAAAATATTTATTTTTATTGTCGGGCCTAGTCCTCAATGAGACCGCATCACGCCTGCACGCACAAAACTCTTACTAATTAGTTTACAGTCGAGTTACTGTCATTGTTTTAGTATTGAGCGAATTATGTTTTCGATAAAAATGAATACAAATAGTAACGTTAAGAAATTCAATGTTGTATTGATTGAAAGTGTCTCAAAAGAAATATAATAAGCCAAAACATTCTGGTCATATAATATTTATAACTAACTGCCTTTCTCCTTTTAATAGAAACCTTTAAGAAAAACATAATGTAGGGAACATTATGTTTTTCTTGTGTAACGAAATTTACGTTAGCGTCACAATCCTTAAAACTTATTTCTTGGTCCTATTTCAAGTATTGCCTTCTAAAAAAATTTCATTCAATCAATTTAAGAAAAAAAGCGAATACAATTGTTACCTTAATTAGATGGACAAATATAGAAGCTCTCATCGTATCTCCTTTTCATTGTAGGCTTTATTTTTATATGAAAAAAATATGGAACTTTTAACGTAAAATGTAAGGTTCCCTTTCCGTTCCACCTTCGTTACCAGCTTGTGTCACTGAATTTGGAACAAGCCATATATACTCGAAATGACAGAAACTGACTGACTGATATATCAGCGCAGAGCTCAATTTAGTGGGGCAAAGGACTTAAAATTTTCGACAGAGATTTATGGTATTACGTAGACGAGCTCTAAAACAAGGATTTTTCTGAATCCGTCCTCTAAAGGTCTAAAGTAGGAAATAAATGTTTGTATGGAGAAACCACCTGTGCTTAGCAAAAGCTAAGTACTAAAATATATTCTTTTGTTGATAAAAACAATGTTTGATGTATATTTTTCACCAGAAATTATTTGCAGCAACGTCTTATTTAGTCGTTCCGCCCTCACTGTTCTAGTGATGCCATTTTGTTTTACACGTTTTTATCGAACACTGCAACCAGTTGCAAAGTAAAATGGTGATTTATGTAGTTTATATATCGGACATGCTAGCAAAAAATAAATAAAGGGGGTGCTAGTAGTGAAGGAGCGACCCGCGTGTTCATGACATATTTAACTTACAGGCTGTCCACACCCCTTCAGACCGAAATCACGCTGTACATGGGACCTCTGAAATATATTAAGCCTTGTATTTTTTCCTGTCAATCTTTATTTTTTTAATAAATCTTACACTCACACATTGTACCAAGAATTACCGGCATTGTAAATGGCTACATTTTATATACTGCTTATACATATTTCTTTTACACATGTACCCACTTTATATTTTATTACATCAATTATTGTGATGTAAAAATGACAATACATATTATAATATGTATACTAGTGCAATACCTGATGTGTTTTATTACGATATTCTTATAAAAAAGGTTTCTAAATTAATTTTATTAAATAATATTTGTGGATCCTTTATAGATCCAAAATTCATAGCAATCAATTTCGTATCCTGCGACCCCCTTACAACATCTTTCTGTATAATACTGTCTGTTATGGATTTTATTATGTCCTAAAACTGCGACCAGGACTGCCGTACAGCCAAACAGTGCTTCGGCTATTTCCCGAACGGGCGAGCTCCACCTGGAAAGCAATACGCGGTATAAAGTAGTGCTATTTTATATTTCTGTATTTAGCCCGATAAATGAGATACCTGTATGTGTGGTAAAAAAAGGGATTTACGGAAATGCCCTCAAATTATTATTTTTTTCATGTTATTTACAGATTCGGATTTAACACAGATTTTACTTTAAGTAGCTACAGTTTTTGTCAAAAGTTCTGTGTTGGAATACCAATTTTATGTAAGTTTCCTCGTCCTTCTCCTTTAATAAAACGGATAGGCTAGGAAGGACAAGAAGATTTGACGGGACGGGATAGAAAAGGAAATATCCTTTTTACCGTCTACGTCCATTAAAGGTAGGCAATACGTTGCGGATGCCTATGGGTAGCGGTCTTTTAATATCAGACGACCCGCCTGCTTGATGTTCCTTGTTCCATAAAAAATGCTTATGTACTTTGAAAATATTCTTAAAATTAAACAAACTTAAATATTTGAATGCAACCTTAAATATTAACAAAATTAGACATAATTTAATAATACGATATGCGGCTTGTGAAGGGCGCTAGTTACCCAGCGAATGCGTCCGCCGCGCGAATTTATGCTTAACATGTTGTGTAATTCATGCTGAGTTACACGTTGCTATTTCAAAACGTTAACTGTAAATATCTTTTATTCACGTAAATTATATGTCATCTGAATTTTTAGTCATAGGGATAATAATAAATTGGTTTTCTCTTACCGAGGGATATTATTAAACACCTTAATTTTAGAAACGGAAATTAATTTGTACAACGTTCACCGTTACGTGCAAGTAAACACTTAGTAGCTCAATTAGCATCTATCTAAAACAAAACTCTTAAAGATAACCAACAATTTGCTGCACTAGAACAATTGGTCACAAAAAGACAATTTCTCATATGCTATTGTATCGGCACGACTACCAAATCAACTTTTTATTTTTCATGTTTGTTTCCTTCTTAGAATGTTTTACTCATTTGAGTAACACACGCGCAATGTACAGATCACAGCTTATAATAATTGTAGTAGTGCTATCATTACTAACAATTATTCGACAACCTCAGGTGAGCTGAATCGATTTTTCCTATGATGATAATCTGGCTGACCCAACAAACTTCGTTCCGCATTGTGTATTTTCGATATAAATTTTCTACTTTTCTTCTATGCATGTATTATACATATAAACCTTCCTCTTGAATCACTCTGTCTATTAACAAAAACGCATTAAAATCCGTTGTATAGTTTTAAGATCTAAGCATACAAAGGGACAGACAGACAGCGGAAAGCTACTTTGTTTTATACTATGTTTAGATTTTATTCACACAACTGTTTAAACTGGTAGCTGCCTACGATGGCATTATAATCCTCTCGAGTCGAAGATAACTATTGAATTGTTACGTTGTCTTCAGATAGCGTACGCCAGAAAGCCAACTTTAAGCGATGTCCTTATGCTGAAGTTAATATCTTATTATGAAGATAAGTACAGAATCACTAGACCAAAACCAGTACCGACGATTATGAAACGAAACGAAACACAAGAAAGCAATCTTATCGCTCACGTTGATCAATTTAAAGTAAATACATACTTTTTACAATAATCATTTGAAACTTTGAGTAAAGGTATAAGAACAATAATAAGAACAGATATTTAAATTAATCAATATAACAAAAACATTCTAAGAACTTTTAAAATTAAGTATATCTTTGATTTGACTCAATTTCTGTCACTTAAGTTAATCAATTCAAGCAAAACCTTGAAAAATATTTTGTAACAAAAAATTATACCCAATAATTAAATATTTACCATTCGTTACGAGAAACGGTACGATGGTTACTGCTATCTCAAAACGCCGTGCACTCTTTAACCTATGTGTGTTTTTATAAACATAGGTTAAAAATCGTCAAATAATGAAGTAAATTTTTCAGGATATGATGCCACCGAGACAAGACGATGTCATGGTTTTTTAAAGAAAAATTATTTATATTTATATAATATTAACCTTTCAATGAACTGTTGAAAATCAAGAAGCACCGGAGAATTTTTTTCTAATAATTCATAACTTTACGACAATAATCAAGTTTTCCTGAGCCCGCACCGTTCCAAAATTATATCACCGCTTATTAATATATCGGTGAAGATATGTAAAACGGCGACCTCATCGACGCAGCTTCACGAGGAGATTGCTCTAGATCTCTATTATATACAATATAATCTTTCTCAGTCTTTCCACCAATGTAGACAATTGTGACATGTGTTGAGTCGTAACCATGATTGATAAAATCAAAATTTTGACGAGGGGCTCGAGAATATATATTAATAAATCATATTAAACCAAGAAACTTTATTGTTTTCTACACCCGGTCGCACTCGTTGATGTTCTTCATATCTTTTACTAAAATGTGCTTACGTTATTAACAACCAAAACATTTTACGGTTTTTTAGCATATATAGTTGGTCGGTTATGTAGCATATGTATAGTGTAAATGTCCATTGTTAAGGTATTTGTTAAAAATAATCTTAAAATGTAAGTAGTTGCCCCGTAACGTTGCTCCTTCATTCCTCTGAAATTAACCGCCATTCCCTTCCTTATTGCTTCCGTCCTGGCCGCAATCTGGTCGCCCTCCGTTCTTTTAAAACAATTTTTTTCTTTTCTCCTACCTAATCATTTTTCCTCAATTTACTTTTTGGTTAAGATTAACAAGGTAGATCTCCAAATGGTATTATGCTTTTAATCAAATCTGTTAAGGGTTGAGGTCACTGGTTTTATACTTAAATTAAAAATACGAGTTTCTTTCTTGATGTTAAAAACAGTTTTTTTACTGCATGTGCATTTAAATTCTGAAGGGAAAATAATTACATGGCGAGTGTTTGAGGTTATCTATGTAGGTGTTATACAGATTTTAATAATTTAGACATACTTGTACACCTCATACCTTTACCATGCACTTCTATTTATCCTTTTATAGAATTGGTAAGTCACTGAACAGAATTTTGTAGCTGCAGCATAAATGAGACAGCTTGAACTGAATATTTCAGAGTACAGATCATATACAATACCGGCAAGAAATAGTAGTCCGTGTTTATCTCTCAGCTCACCCAGTCAGTGAAATAGTCGTTAAACACAAAACAGTGTATTATGTTAATTTCTTCCAAAGTATTTCACTAATAAAGTTACTCGCAAAGGAATTTTAGGGAGTGTCTTCTTTAATGGCGCAAATGTAATTTATAGCGAAAGTTATTCTGTTAATGGGTTAAGAAATGACACCATAATAAGAAGAGTCTTTTATGATATAACTAGTTGACCTCGCATACTTCGTTCCGTCTTCGAATTAATTTTTGTAATTAATTATGTTGTGTTATCGTTATTAGCTGTATTCATTGCTGAATGGGTTATGCCCGGGTCTATCCCTTTATTGAAAGCACATTATAACAAATGGCTGCCCGGCCCGCGAGTTGCCTACCGCACGGCGGCTATGGAATTTTTTGCTTGCATGTAGATTATAAAACTTTCGATATCTTCTAAACGAGCTCTCAGAATCAAGTGTAAAGGGAAATTACAATCTACATTATATGCTCTATTTCACAAACATATTTTTTTTGGATAAGTATTAATATTGCCACCGCTGAGTTCCTTGTTCCTTTTTAAAGATATACAATTCCGTAGTACATTATTTTTCTCAATCTCGTAAGCTTTACGTCTTAAGTCCGTTACTGCGAATCGTATAAGCGCGTGACTGATATTTTGACATTATTTAGGTGGCCCTTGAATAAAAATTGCATTAATTTTAAACATTATTTGCCGGTACAAAAAGATTTGTTTAATTATTCTAAAATAACATGTGTATTCTTAATAAGTTCAGTGTAGGTACAACAACAGTAGCATTTCAATAGAAACGCACGAACAATGAAGTAAATGGTGTAACATGTAATCAATATTTATGCGGCTTTCCGTAGGTTTATGTTTACACATCTCAGGTTATAAGACCGACACGTACGGTGGACGAATATAACTTGTTTTGAAAACAAGGAAAGGCGAGGCGGAAATATCAACAGTCGAGTGAATTGCCTTGCGATCAGTCCAAGTTATTTGCAAATCTTGGGCACGGAGTTAAAAGCGGTGACTAGAAGCAAATTAAAAGTTTATGCTTATTTTCCAGTTTAAAAAACATATATAATGTACTCAATTTAAATGAGAGAATAATATATGGATAGGTTGATGGCACCTATGATGGCCAGCTTAGATTATTGTATCGTTTTATCACTGTTATTTTCGATCCTGCAAATCATCAGTCTCTAATAATGTTTTGTACTCATTTTTGAAGTCCGATGAGTGAGATGCCGGAGGCCTAATTCTAGTCCTCTTCCCCTTCCTATCCTCTACTAATAAGAGAGGAATGGGAAGGGGAGAGGACTTCACGGTGGAGGGGATGAATAAGAAAGGGAAATGAGCTGTTTATCTCCTCCTCTGTCCATTAAAGGTAAGCAACGCATCTGAAACTCATTAGCTTGTTGCAGATGTCTATGGGTAGCGATCACTTGATATCGGGTTAGCTCTTTAAAACGCGAGACGTGTACATGACGAAAACCTAAGCCCACTTGTGTTCAAGCGTGGTATTTTGAAGATCTTTCCCCTCCAAATGGATCCTGAATGGGTCACATAATATGGGAAGGTTCCCTTACAGAAATTGAAAAGAAGACGAGAACAACAAAGCATAAGCCGAAATATATATATATATATATATATATTTGTAGTTGACCCTACTTACTAGAATCGTCTTAGTTTCTTGAGATCGCACACTAATGCCAGTTTAGCAGTTAGTTTTTTTTTTTTTTTTTTTTGGGACTGAGGGGTCACTGTTTGCCTTGAGGAGGCATTTACAGCTACACCGGGCTCGAGGCGGCAGGGCGCAGAGGGCGCCTAGCCTAAGCCTCTTTAAGAGTAACTAAGCTCGAGGGCTCCCTCCGTAGAGGGAACCTCGGCTCGGGCCGTTACTTTAATATTATTACCGGATTGGGAGGCCACCGAGCTCTTAGGTCGCTTCGGTGGACGCTCCATGGAGTGGCTCGGCTCAAGGGCCCCCGAGAGGGGACCTCGGCTTGGGCTGTCACTCTTTACGCGTTTCGCATTCCGATTCGAGGGTGCCCGAGAGGGCCGAGCCTCGGCTCGATCGGTAGCCATTATCTGATTACAAGTATTATTACAGCTAACATTACTACCACTTCGGAAAGCGTTAGCGCTGGGAGAAGAAGTGGCGGAAGAAACTCCAGCAACGCTTCTATCATGAGTAGGGGAGAAGAATCTGCCGGCTATGTGGCCGTATCGAGAAGGTAATAGCCGTCCTCGCCGGCGAAGACGGTGTGTGATTTGTTTGCGATGTTGTTTCATCCTGGCCTGAGCGATGGTTATTGCATCGTCTCGATAGTCGAGGACGTGCCTAGGTCGTCTATAATCGCGACGGAACGTACCGAGCGCGATTGGTTTGTAGGTGGCGGCACCTACGACTAACGGGTTGGGGTGACCGGCGGCGGAGTCGAAGTAGCGACGCGACGCCAACTTCAGGTGTTGAGCTATGGTGGGCAGCTCTAAATCCACGTGTAAATCGATGTTGCGCATGAACCACGGCGAGCCAGTGGCCCTGCGCAAGAATCTGTTTTGGATCAGCTGAAGTCGGTGTATTTGTTTTGGGGAAATGTGCGCGAATACCGGACTAGCATATGTCATGATGGGCCGTACGACAGCTTTATAGAGTGTCACCTTGTTCCGGAGGGACATTTTACTCTTAAAGTTAATTAATGGGAAAAGGCGGCCTAGTACGAAAGCCGCCCGGTTCCTGACCCGGGTCACGTGAGCGGCGAAGTTAAGTTTTTTGTCAAGGATGACACCTAGATATTTCACCTTATCTTCCCAGGGAATTGGGCTGTTCATGAGGTGAATGGATGGGAGATGCGTTAATGAATGGGCTTTCTTATGTCGCGAAAAGAAAAGGGCCGCGCTTTTTGCTGGATTAATTTCGATCCTCCATTTCCGGAACCACGCACCGAGAGTGGTGGCTGCGGTTTGGAGGCGTCGACATATAGCGTCAGGCTGAAGGCCCGACGTGAAAATGCAGGTGTCATCGGCAAATAGGGCTAGCTCTACACCGCGTACGCGCGGTATATCATTGGTGTAGAGGGTAAAGAGGACTGGGCCTAGCACTGACCCTTGAGGCACCCCGGCTCGAACGGGGTGCGCTTGAGAGCACACTCCCTCGACGCGGTAGCGGAACGTTCGATTGCTTAAAAAGTCTCGTATTATGCATACGAGACGGTCGGGCATTCCGTACTCGTATAACTTGTATATGAGGCCGTTGTGCCAGACTTTATCGAACGCCTTCGCCACGTCGAGGAAGAGGGCTCCAGTGTTATAGCCGCGTTGGCGTTTGGAGAGAATGTGCTCCGTGATGCGATGCACTTGATTGGTACACGAATGTTTGGCGCGAAAGCCGAATTGTTCAGGGATTGGTAGTCCTTTGGTATTCATAAAGGTACGTAGGCGGGCTAATATTAGGCGTTCATAGATCTTCCCAAACGTTTTGAGAAGACTTATGGGTCTATATGACGTGGGGTTCGTGGCCGGCTTTGAGGGTTTGAGGAACCCTATGACCTCAGCATCTTTCCACTCGCTGGGAAAGACACCTTTGGTCATTGCCGCGTTATAAATAAGAACTAGTAGCTGTATTATAGCAGCAGGAAAGAGTTTGGTCACCCTATTGGTGATACCATCTGAGCCGGGGGCTTTGCGTGGACGCAAGTTCTTAATTAATTCCTTAACTTCGTCGAATGTTACTGGGGGAACGGAGTCGCGAAGCGGTTCGTGTTTCCTTCGATCGACCTCGCTGTCCACCATTCGGAGGTGGGCAGGGTCGACCGGTAGGCTACTGGGAGAGCACTGGGCTTCGAGGCTGTCAGCCAGGCATTCGGCTTTCTCTTCGTCCAGCATGGCTGGGGTCATGTTCGGGCGTAAAAGCGGCGGCATCGTGGTATACGTGTCGCCTTTAAGTGATTTGGGAAGCCGCCAGAATGTTAAATGGGATGGCTTTAAATTATTAAGTGTTGTATCCCACCTTTCGTTCCTGAGGGCGGCTATGCGTGCTTTCGATTCACGCTGTAGTTTACGTAGCCGCTTTCGGTGCGATTCGGTGGGATACATATCATAAGCTCGGGTGGCCGCGTTCTTACGTCTCAGCAAGTCCCTGGCGTCCGGGGGCAGCTCCCAGCGATGGTTGTCCATCACTGGGATCTGCCTCGAGCAGTCCTCGATGGTATTTTGGACATGGTTTGTGAGACATCCGATTGCGACGCCCATGTCTTGCTCATTAATTATTTGGTCGGGGACGGAATCAAGTTGCGGCGAGTCAATGTTCTGTAGCTTAGCACTGAGCTTGTGCCAGTCCACGATGGTCTTGGTTTGGGGCGAGGCTGGCGCAGAAGGCCCTAGCCGTAGTATTACTGGTCGGTGATCCGAGTGAAGCTCGTGAATCACTTTTATTTCGCGTAGGTTGAGATTAATATTTTTGACAATTGCTATATCAAGCACATCCGGTGTATGTTCCACTGTGTGAGGGTAATGAGTAGGCTCTATGAGCGCTACGATTTCGAAGTCGAGTAAGTCCGACAGCGAGTCGAGCGCGCGACCTCGTGTGCTGATCTTAGTTGAGTTCCATCGGATGTGCTTACTATTAAAATCGCCGGCAAGAATAGTAGCTCCTCCTAAGGATAGAAGGGCTTCGAAGTCTGAGCGCAAGATAGTTGCGCTTGGTCTACAGGGAAGGTAAACCGAAGCTATCGTTATGGGGGCATGGCCTGTCATGGCTAGCTGGCAGATCGAAGCCTCTAAGTGCGTAAGCGCGGGCGTGTCGATCGGTACGCAGTGCAGGGATTTTTTATAGTAAACTATAGTGCCGCCGCCCGGGGCGCCGGCCCTATCGTTCCTAACGACTTTATAATTTGGGACATTCGGGTCCCTTGTTGCAGGCTTAAGAAATGTTTCCTGCACGAGTAGTACGTCGACTTGGTGGTCACGGAGGAAGTTACAAATTTCTTCGCGTTGTGTTTTGACGCCGTTCGCGTTATAAAATGCTACGTTAATCGATTGCGGTTTAACTCGACCATTATTGCGCGCGAGGGTCGGAGGACTATTTTTACTTTTAGTTTTATCTTTCTCTGCAACGGCTAATTGAACTCAAGAGCACTAACAATGTGCTTGTATTTACGAATTAAATATAGACGCGTGCCTATATTTCCGGATGCGTTTAAGTACTCGTCGGCGAAGGTGAGGACCTCCTCCATATCTAGGCTTCCTAGCCTGTTTAGAGACTCGAATGGATTGGTCTCTGCCGTTTTTACGGGTGCAACCGGCTTGGCGGGTGCCGGTTTATTACCTGCGTGATGAGGAATCGCGGTAACGGTGGGGCTCGGCTTGAACCATGCGGAGGCCAGTGGAGTGGTTGTTTGCCACGCGGGGCGCAGAGGAGGGAAGGATGTCGATGTTGGCACTGGTTGGGGACGTCTTACTGGCTGGCGAGATGGTTGCTGGGGCTGCTGTTTACGCTTGGGTGCTTTTGGGCACCCAAGGTAATTAGCAGTGTGTCCCTGCGATTGGCAGAGGACACAGGCGGGGGGGCCAAAGGTGGCCAGTTGTGTTTTGTCCTTCGGACGGGGACAATCAGAGGTGCCGTGGTCACCTAGGCACTTGACGCACCTAGGGCGGGCGAAACAGTTACGGGCTGCGTGCCCGTACATTTGGCATTTGTGGCATTGGCCCGGTAGAGTGCTTTTGCGTGGCGGCTCCACCACCAAGCCACTAAGGCCGCAGATCGACTTAATGTCGAAAATTGCTTTGCCTTCAGGTGACAGTTCTAGGTGGACTTGTATAAGGTCGATTGGGGCTCGAGTACGTCTATTCGTCATACGATAGACACCTAACACTGGGAATTTTTGGTCCTTAAGGGACTGGGCGATTTCTTCTAGCGGAATTTCTTTAGGGATGCGTTTTACCACAACCCTAAGGATGCGCTCTTCAGCGAGTGTAAAGGTATGAAAATATACCTCCTTTTCGTGTAGGAATCGGGTTACCTGCCGGAAAGCATCGGCAGTTTCGAGCTGCACTTTGATGCCTTGGGCCGTCGCTGTAGCGGCAATTTTAAATTTGTTGGACATGGCCGACTGTATCATCGGCCATTTGTCCTGGGCTTGGACGTAAATTGGGGGGGGCCTTTTGTCCTGCGGCGCGCGAGGCGCGGGGGGACCTTGTGGTACAGCTGGGGCGGCAGGCTTTACCTGCGGGGCTGGGGTAGGCTTGGGCAGCGCTACGGGGATTGCCATAAGGGCGGGGATGGGGGCTGAAGTGGGCTGAGATGGTCCAGCTACCGCGTTGGGCTCTGGTTTGTGAGCCTTTGATGGCACAGGAGAGGAGGCTAATGAGGCAGCGGGGGAAGAGCGCTTCTTGCGCTTCTTTTTGTTTTCGACGACCGTAAATAGGCCGCCTTTGTCCTCGGGATTTTCGGGGGACAGGGGAGAATCTAACTCCATTTCCGAGTCGCTGCCGGAGAAGGACGCGGCGCTTGAGACTGGAGCGGAGCTCGTGGTCTCTGAAGGGGGTCCGATTTGCGCTCCTATCTGAGAGGCCGTAAAGGCCTTGAAAGCATCCGGGAATTTCTCCCGGAAAAACTCTAAGATGGCGGTGGCACTTACTTCCGCCATTTTTCCTACCTTTCTACAGGCGGTCCCGGTGGGAGGCCGGGGTGTGTATCCCTAGCTCCCTCCCTGCTTGGTTAGGCAGGGAGGATGTGTGCCTACTGCGTGTAGCCCTAGTGCGTCCGAGTGCCGATCTTATTGTGCACTCGGGTGTGTACTTAGGTACTAACTATAACTACCCGTGGGCTCTAAATGGCCAATACGTGGACCAACGTTGACTAGGGCACTACCCAAGGCCAGTGGTGGAGGTCCCTTCCGAATTTCGCGGTTCCCAGACGGGGAAACGCGGGCGAACGGGTCTACCTGACTAGCTTCGTTGTCACCGTTAGGTATCCGCTAGGATTTTTTCAAAATGCGTCGCTAAGTTGTTGTTCCGCGCAGTCAAAACTGCACTTCGCAACGCCTTGCACACGCTGTTCCCAGAAACGGAAACAATAACAACCTAATTAAGACGTTAACGTTCCCAAGAAACGAGGAATTCACTTGCCAGATGGCCGGCGCAATAAAAATTACGCCGAACAGGCGGCTCGCGAACAAAGGGCGGCGGCGTGCTAATGACGCGCACCTGCACGGCGGATGGCCCGACTTAGGTCAGGCAGAGCGACAGATGTTGAGCGCGAACAAAGCACGTCCGTTCGGCTCGACGGTCTGTAGCGGAGTCGAATCAGCAGTTAGTTAATTTAAAAAGATTTAAGAGCTATGTTTTGTTTTAATAAGTTGAACAGGGTTTTATAGCGCATCGGGCAATGTTTTATTTGATACGACGACAATTACGGTCATTCGAAGTGAAGCGTGATATTTCCAGTTCATTTCTCTTAACAGCTCCGCTTTTACAGCCGATTCGTAATGAAACTCGTTTAAATATAACAAAAGTGGTCGGATTACGGCGACCCAACGGTTTATACGACTTAATGACCGCGCTCTACAGAAATAATTGGAAACTTAGAACATTATACCCCCCGCCCCCCGCTTTGCCCTGGTTATTATGGATTTACGAAATTAAAGAATCAAGCTTGCTTTATATAGATGAACTTAATTTATCCAATTGTATAAAATAAACACGAAGATTGCAATGTTATAATGCGTCAACACGATGTTTTATGCATTGTTTTAGGTGCCGTCTTGATGTGTATCTTTGAGATTAATGTGTCGATAACACTGATTTCGAATACTCACATTATTCAAGGGAGAGAATCTTGACTGGAATTATTTGTCTACACTGTAAAAGTATAAAGTTCTTGTTTTAAAAAGCTCTGAAATAAAACAGTGAAAACTTATTTCAAAAACAAAAAAGCAATAAAGGTGGACAGGCCCCTCACGCACAAGTGCAGTCCATTCGTTTGTCAGATTGAGTGATTTCCGCTGCGAGATCGACCAAAGAGAAATACGATTGAAACAAAATGCTCGCGCGTGTTGGGGCTCACAACGAATCTTATTTCCTGACCCTTTTAATTGAAATTATAAATAAAACGTCTCCTAATGCTTAGCAAATACGAGTAACTATAACATTTATGAATTAGCAATTTAACAATAATACAACCAGTAAAATATTCAAGTGTACTAAATTAGTTACTAGTAGTACGTGGTTAGGTTCAGGCTTCGCATAATTTCGACACCTGCATGCTAAAGTACGTTGTTCGTATTTATTTCTTGAGTTCATTTATTGACTGGCTTTTGTTGAACTACGTAGGTGTACAACAAATAAATAATAACCAGTCTTTATACTTAGACTTTTTATGTATGTAGATCATAGAAAAACGAACAAGTGGTTGTTCTGTCATCAGTCTTATTGTATTTGTTACACCTTAAGTTTTGATATAAAAAGGTTGAATAAGTTAAAATTTTCGTTTGAGGTGATATATTTGTGACAGAAATATCACGAGCGATATGAAAACCTGGCATTGTCTTACTTTTATCTGACCAGATACGTTTACCTTCTGTTATTTGATTTCATATATTTTTCCCTGCGCAAGCATTGTGCCGGATATAGCTTAGATCTTTCGATATAAAAAAATCGAATGGTTTATATACTTTTACTCCTCTGCGGTTCTTATTAAACACTAGTCACCCGCCCCAGCTTCGCTCGGGTACATGTATCATAGACAAATAAAATGTAGCCTGGATTACTTGCCCATAAATGAGCTTGTGAGCAGGTTTGGTGAACAAAATTTTTAAAGCAGTTCAGTAGTTTTTGAGTAAAGCCGGAACAAACAATACAATCTCTTATATTTAAAATACAGAATTTATATTTTAAGATACGCTAAAATAAGAAATGTAATGACGTCTAACATAATGCATATTCGTGCACATATACTATAATCAATCACTGGAGTGCTGGTGACATGTACGTAATTAGGCGCGCCTTGTGCGACGACTTCGTATTCTGGTAGAAATTTTAACAAAGAAATGTAATTACAAAAACTAAGACAAAAATTAAAACTTTTATTTTCGCTCATACAACCATTGTCATCAGCGACAAGTCTGGGTGTCCAAATGTTGTTTGGATATCTTTGCCACAATTTGTATCTCGATTGGAGCGACCCATGACTGCTTGAAATTTTCGCTACTCAATTATTATTATTTTTTTATTTTTCATAATTATCTTTATATTTCCAACCAAAGCTTGATTATCGAAGATGGCGCAAATGCGTTTTGCCCTTTCCCATTCTACCCTTATTAGGAAATGATGGGATTGGTAAGAGGACTGAAATTGGACCTGCGGTACCTCCCTCATCAGACGAAACTCAGAATCATACTTCTACAAAAGCCTGCCTTCTTAGAGATTGTGATATTTCGTCGAGCCGGTCCATTCGTGCAACTGATGTTATTTGACCGCGTACAACGAAGAGCGACTCGAATCATCAACGACCGAGCTCTTACTGATCGGCTTGACTCACTGGCATTGCGAAGGGACATCAGCTCCCTTTGCATTTTTTATCGTCTTTACCGTGGGGAGTGTTCCGAAGAATTGTTTGGAACAATTCCTGCCGCTGAGTTTCGTCATCGCTCAACTCGACAGAGCTCCAATTACCATCCTCACCATCTTGATGGTTAGCATTCCACTATGATGCGGTTTTCGCGTAATTTCTTGCCTCGGACAGCCGCATTGTGAAATGATCTGTCGCCAGCGGTATTTCCAAACCAATACGACTTAGGGTCCTTCAAGAAGCGAGCGGACTCCATTCTTAAAGGCCGGCAACGCATCCGCAGTTCCCCTGGTGTTGCGGATGTTCATGGGCGGCGGTGATCACTTAGATTTTAGGCGACCCGTTGCTCGTTTGCCCCTTATGCTATAAAAAAAAATCTGGCTTGGCCACTGTTAAAATGTTCTACCAGCCTTTTCATCAGTCAATTTTCCTATTTTGACCATCTTGTTTATTAAAATGTCCCTTTTACATTAACAACCTAATAAATTAGTTAAAAGGCACGTATTATATAAAACCCACGATTTCTATCTCTGTCTACCCTAATCAAGTCGCAAGATGTCAAGGCTTGTTTTCATCGTAAAGATCTTGCCATGATTGAAATCTGTCCGGTAGAAAGATGCTACTGTAATTCACCTGAACTAAAATTTATATATTTTCCTATTGTTTTCGCCAATAAACTTTTTATACGTTCCGTTTTAATTTATGATGCTTTAAATTAAAATTTTATGCAAATCTCGTCGAGGGTGAGCCAACCAGATTATGCAAGTCAGAAAATTTGTGCCAAAACAGATTGCGTCGGTTACAGGTTAAATCCTGTTACGACTATTTAAGTATCATTTTGTATTCTTGGAATGAGTTATTGGAATATGTTTAAGTTCGTTTAAGAAACGCTCAGACAAAAGTTATCGGTATATATGTTCATATTTATAAAATTTAAATAAAAAAGCACAATCTTATTCATAACTCTTCTATTATCAAACACACTGGCTGCATTGGCTGGATTGAATTACAATATGACAAACATATATTCTTCATTCTATACGTTGATCTAAATCAATATATGGAAAGGAATAGATATGGAGTTCCTGGGAGCAATTAATATTGTTTTTTTTTTCATTATGAATAAACTAGCGCTTGACCAGGACCCCATCTGATGTTTAAGTTTAGTAACAGCCTATTCACGGTTCTTCTCTCGAAGGTATCCACGTCAACTTATTCTATTCCTTTGACGTACGCACGATGAACGAAGATTCGCATCGTTTCGTGGTATCTCTAATGAAAGGATGGAGACCTACCGTATGTTAGAATTAATTTCTTTACAGCAGTTCTGCAAACATGGTTGGATCTGTGCTTTATACTACAAGGTTTCTAGTACATATCATCGCTTTAGATTTGATGAAACGTCCGAAGTTAGGATTCGCCGAGATCTCGACTTCCATAAACTGCAGACAGTCAGTGAATTTCTGAAATACATTCTTAAAAGTCGGAGCTACGGTAAACTGGAAAATGGTGGTCAATATGTAAAGCTAGCATGTAAAGCCTAGGACTAAAGCTAGAACGTAAAGCCTAGGACTATAGCTAGCATGTAAAGTCTAGGACTAAAGCTAGCATGTAAATCTTAGGATCTCATAGGTTTACGAAAATCTGATAATTTTATCGTTGCAATGTTTTATCTTATTCTGGTTTTCTTATACAACGTTGGCTTTATCCAGAATATTACTAGCAATATGTGAGCGGCAAGAAAACGACCATAAATATTATGAACGTCAGATACAGCAATGAAGAATAAAAAGGACAATAATTTCTTGTAACAAATATCTAAAGAATCGAAGGCGCTCATGAAATATAAGTCATCCGAGATTTGTAGTTAGAAAATTGTTTCGATATATTCGCTTCACAGAATGATTTTGTTAACGTCAAAACATTAATAGAGGCTAATTTTTTTGCAATCAACCATAATTGTTTTATGTTAATAAGGTTTAATCAAAACAAAACTCCTTAACTATTGAGTTAATACAAAAAACTCGGAGGCCAAGAGAGGACAAAAGGTAAACAGTATTGTCTCTAATAGATAGAAGATTTATTTAATCGTCACTAGAAACGAGCCATTTCCTAAAAACAACCAATACAACAGTACCAAAAGTTAATTTGGTCGACGACCCAATCGTTCGTCATTGAAAGTCTGGTTTTAAAGTTTTTTATTTCTAAGTTTAAGGTTAAGAATAAGCTAGCCAGGTTTCTGGATGGTGGCAGATCATTAACTCGACTAGTCTTTCCGTCATCCAATAAAGAGTGAAATTGTTCATTTACATTGTAATTGTGCAAATAGCTTTAAACAAATGCATACAACAGAGAGCATTAATAAGCCGAGAAAATCCCCTAGGAGTCAAGCCAAACTAAAATATGTAGGTCATGAAGCTTGCGCCAAAACAGATTTCGTCGCCCGCTGCAGGTGCAATCCTCTGGCGACAATTTAAGCAACATGTACCATTTAAATGCGACTCGCTTGCTAATAAAAATTGGGGTAATGCTTTCAACGTAAGAACTCTTGTTCTGTTGTCTCTTGACCTGTTTTAACCACGTGTTAACAAAATAATATAACCTAATTTTATATCATGCAACTAATTTAAATGTTTTATTTTTTGCGTTTAGCAACGAACGTCAAGCTTTCAAATGATTTACAGCATCAATGCCGCTGAGACAATAACAGTAGCAGATTTCTATGTATAGACACCGGCTCGATCAAGTACACCAAGCTTTCAGGATACCAGAGTGAAATAGGGTTGATACTATTCCGTTTCGTCTGAGGAAATGTATGTCAATAAAATGCTTCCCATGCTTCCCTACCATTATCCTAAACAAAAATGAACAACTCTACCGACTGCGTTAACTAACTACAGTTTTTTTTGTGTGTCTAGCGATGGTCACCGCAACAACATCTATTGCACGAATGGGCCGGCTCGACCGGTGAAATACCACGACCCCGCAGAAGACAGGCGTGAAGTAGAGTATTCTGCGTTTCGTCTGACGAGTGAGATGCCGGAAGCCCAATTCTGGTTCTCTCCCCCTTCCCACCCTTTTCTAATAAGGAAAGGAGGGGAAGGGTAAGAGGACTTGACGGTGGAGGAGATGTATAGGAATTGGAAATAACCATTTTGTTTGTCCCTTCCTCTGTCGCTTTCGTGCCAAACATTCATGTGCACCGCATCACGGAGCACATCCTTATGAAACGTCAACGCGGCTCTAGCACCGGAGCACTTCTCGACGTGGCGAAGGCGTTTGATAAAGTCTGACACAACGGGCTCATAAGGGGACGCGAGTATGAGTACGGAGTACCCGATCGTCTTGTATGCATAATACGAGACTTCCTTAGTAATCGAACGGTCCGTTACCGCGTCGAGGGAGTGTGCTCTTAAGCACACCCCGTTCGAGCAGGGGTGCCTCAAGGTTCGGTGTGAGGCCCAATCCTTTTTACCCTCTACAGCAACGACATACCGCGCGCATGCGGTGTAGCTACACCCTATTTACCGATGACACCTGCATTTTCACGTCACGCCTTCAGCCTGATGTCATATGTCGACGCCTCCAAACCGCAGCCACCACTCGCGATGAGTGGTTCCGGAAATGGAGAATCAAAAAAAATCCAACGAAAAGCGCGGCCCTTTTGTTTTTGCGACATAAGAAAGCGCACCTTCCGCGTCTCCATTAAACTCATGGATAGCCTAATTCCTTGGGAAGATAAGGTAAAATACCTAAGTGTCATCGTTGACAATAAACTTAACTTCGCCGCTCACGTGACCCGGGTCAGGAACCGGGCGGCCCTCGTACTAGGCCGCCTATCCCCATTTATCAACAAAAATATCAAAATGACCCTCCGGAACAAGGTGACACTCTATAAAGCTGTAGTACGTCCCGTTGTGACGTGTGCTAGTGAGGTTTTCGCGCACATATCCCCGAAACTAATACACCGACTACAGCTGATCCAAAAGAGATTCTTGCGTAGGGCCACAGGATCGCCGTGGTTCGTGCGCAACATCGATTTACATGTGGACTTAGAGCTACCCACCATAGCCACCAACACAACAACTGAAGTTGGCATCGCAGCGTTATTTCGACTCCGCCGCTGGTCATCCCAATTCGTTAGTTGTGGGTGCCGCCACCTACAAACCAATCGCGCTAGATACTTTTCGCCACGAGTATGGAAGACCTAGGCATGTATTCGACTATCGAGACGATGCAATAACCATCGCACAGGCTAGGTTAAAAAAACTTCGCAACCAAATCACACACCGTTCTCGCCGGCGAGGACGGCCTTCTAACTTTCGATACGACCACATAGCTGGCAGCGTTTTCTCCCCTATTAATGATAGGAACGTTGCTGGAGTTTCTTTCGCCACTTCTTCTCTAGTAGTACAATAACAATCCAAATCTATAAAATATATACAAATAAGAAATGTAAAGGAAGATAATAAAACAGAATAGCGTTTCATAATTAAAATCAACATATTTTACTTATTGATTTAATTATAATAAGTAATAATCACTGAATATACCTATGTGTGAATAGAAATTAGTATGGACGCAGCACACAACATACAGAGGTCGGTGGAGTAAATCTAGAACTGGCGTTAGAGCATGTCGTTTGCAGTCGCGACATATTGGTCGATTTTACTGCCAATGCGCGCCAATAGATATTTAACATAAAAATGTTAGACCCTCTGGAAGCTATACCGTAACTGTGTAAGGCAACACTAGGCAGTATTAAAATATATTTTTTTATAAATATATATAAGAATGCGGCTTCTATTTGGACTATAAGACAATAGCCATAAATATAATCGATGTCACAAGCAGCCACTAAGAGGAATGAAGGAGGAAAATATTTTTCTTGCAACAAATACCGGAGCAATATCGAAGACGCTTATAAGAAATATACGTCATCTAAGATTTGTTACCGAGAAATTGTTTCGGTTTATTTCTATTCTCGCTTTTCATTTGGGTTTAGGTGGGAGACATCTCGGGCACGTGTACACAGACAAAATGTGTAATTTATAGCTTTCGTGTACAATTAATGAACATATTTTAATTTTTATTAAGAAAATGGGGCTAATAACGATTAATTATATAATTTATAATAAATTAACGTAAGTTACTCGATATTGACTTAACGAAAATTGTACATAATATTTTTTACTTATTACGTTGTAATTCACTTTTTATCTTTGTATATTATAATATAAACGCCTGCATGGTCTGCATTACTGGTAAACATAATATATAACAGCTGTTTCATAGCCGCCACCTGGTAAGTTCCAAGATTTTACAGAGTACCAGAGTGATATGACTTTGAACTTTCCTTTATTAAACTTTTCTTAAATCTTGTACTCCTTTTTCCCATATATTAGAGTTAGCAAAGCTCATTTAAACGGGCCGTTATGGCAGAAGTGAACGAATCCAACCATAAGTCAATAGACTTTGTTTAATCAACGTTTCTTTGTAAATTTTCTTAAATCAGAGTTCTAATATCAGTGTAAACCTTTCTAACTCTGTGAATAGTATTTCAACGCTTCTCGCTTTGGCTGCTAAAATAAGCAATGTTTCCAATTGAACGGAGAACAATGGTCGTCACTCTCCGCTGTAAACCAGTACAGATTAACGGAATTTCATTGCCCGCATTCAATAATTTGAAACGTTGGCGGACAAAGTTGTAAGAAAATCAGTTTAATTTAAAATGTTAATTTAATTTATTTAAAATTTAAAAATCTAATTTAGTTTAATTTTAAATACTTATATTTCAGAGTATAAGATTTTACTTTTATTTTAAACATTTGCACAAGATATTGTGAGCTCATTTCCAAGTTCGTTTCTACTTTGTATAATAGCAAATATATGTCGTAGACTAGACGCGAAAGGGGTATCTTATCCTGGTAGTCCTTGGTCACTTTTAAACCACTATGAAGTTATACTTTCACAAGCCTTTTTTTCAGTTTCTTTGAAAAAGTTTCTAACTATTATGTATTGTTAGAGAGTTATGAAAACCATTATGTTATTAAAATAATTTATCTCTTTTTTTGCTCTTAAGGCATTTTAGTGGAAAAAATCTCATAAAATATTGAAGTATTTTATTTCGTTTCTCGTCTCGCATTTTTAAATTTGGGCCAATAATTGTTTTAATACTGACCAGTGTTATAGTTTTTATAAATCAGAAGAAAAAAAATAGATTTAAATTGATGTTTTTTTTTAAATTAATTTTTGATGTTTCATTTTTACTTACTACTTACACTTATTATGAAAAAAGCAAAAAGACACGATAACTGAAAAATTGTTAAATGCATATGGGGGGCATTATGCAAAAATGAACTAAAACTATCGCAAATAATCACCCCTATCACCTAACGGGAATACGTCAAATTACCAAAAACTCTGTATATAAACGATTTGTCGTAATTTGTTATATAACTTAATGCATTAGTGTATATAAAATTAGGGAAAATATTTCCAAGTCAAATATATTAATCTCGTTCTTCTAACCAATTCGTTAACGGAATGAGGTTTAGGCAATGAAATCCAAATAATCTCTTGTGATTTGCGCTATGAGCCGACATCCGCGCTCGCCGGCCGATCGGAAACAATGGTGATATCAGTAACTACAGAGAGAAGCGTTCCAACATGAATAATGCTGAATAACTGAGAGATGTTAGGACAAAGCTGTGAACAACGTCAGCACAGATTGATAAACGTATGCTTACGTATAGGATTCACAATTCAGATATGTTAAAGATAACGGTCTAAAGGAAACGTGCGATTTGAGAGAGTGCGTGATGATGTGTTAATAAAAGCTATAAATAATTCTATAAGCACTATGTTGATTTCAATAAATAGTGTTGCATGAGAATTTATAAACACCGAAGGACCCCTTTTTATTTTTTGGTATTGTAGCACAAATGTATTTACCTCTAGAACAAAAAATCAACAGCTTTTGCATAAAATCAATAATTAATTTATTTAAGAGAACGCACGTTGCCAGAACATATAGCTTAATTAATTTTAGTATGTTAGAAGGATGTTAGGAATCCGTGATTTTAGGTATGAGAATTCTAATTCCACTAATGCATTTTGTCGATAACGTAAATTTTAATGGCTTCCATTGCAACATTGGAAAAGAAATTGTACGATTAATTATTCCAAGCTCTTATATATATTGGCATAAAAATGGGGAATAACAGACATAAAAATAATTATCTAGTTTAAGAAACAAGGGAATACATTAAAAAAAAGAATTTAAAAAGTTGATTATATTTTTTTAATAAGAATTAAAATCCTTGATATTTAATAAGTATAATACAATAGGTATTTTGTATTACATTAAATTGAAAGGTGTATAGTAGTAGAATTCAGAATTGCTTACTGATAGTTTGTTAAGAAAGAAGAACAAAACTTTACCGTTGAATGAAATAAAACAGATTATTGTACATTTTCATTATGTCGTAGCTAGAGATACTATTTATTCCCTACTATTTTATGGCAAAGTTTCATCCCGACACATTAAATACTTGCACTTTATATCTATATAAGATGTCATATACTAAATATTTATTTTATCGTACAAATAAAGGTACGTTATAAAGATTACAATGGGAGGTTTTTTTATTTTATTAATATCATTGTATGGTATCGATATATATTTATCTGATCGACTATTTTTCGATAACAAATGCATTGTAATAAATCCTTGTCTGAATGTTAAGCAGGACATTTAGCACGCGACAATTCTCCCGGCGTTTTATAATAAAGAATGATGGCCGATACTTTTTCTTCGCTAAGGTAAATGAGATACGACGCAACACGAACTGACATCGCGACAAAGCTCGGACTTCGACATATTTTAGGAATTCTTATCTTACAGTATAAAAATAAAGCTTTATAAATTGATGATTAAATTGTATTTTTAAATTTTTAAATATGTTTCATAGCTCATCAAAATACGTTATCTCAAATTAATTATTATTTAATGATTATATTAAATTATCCAATTGTTTTTACGTAAAGCAGAGAAGCGCCTTAAAGCTATATTGCATATTTTTTATTTCGTGTACAATATATGCTAGCACTAAAGAGACATTCGTAACTTCACCGAATTTAGAGGTGATCCAAATGAACTATTCTATAAAATTGTTGGAGTAAATGACCTCAAGGCACCTTGTGGAACTGTCACGGTCGCCCTTATATGGACCACAACTATATTTAGCAATAATTGAATTACTTATCGTTGTTAAGCCGAATGTCGCTTCATGAAAATGGGATATAACATTTTTTGTGTAATGTTTTTTTAATAAAAACCTAAACTTGAATCTTCGATCAATTAATTTCAGAGGGTCGAAGGTGGCCAAAGACCTGGTGATTATACCTTTAACAATTACTGGTATGGAAGGAAAGAAATTAAATGTAGCATATGAAAAACTTAATACAATAAGCGTCACGATTATTCACATCAAGTGTTTGTTATAAATACGTCGCATTAGTGAAATTAGAAATCTGAAAACATAGAACATACCATTGCTTTTACTGACTACTCTAGAGCCAGCAAACTAATGGTCAGGGAGAAACTTGCATTGATTTTGTTAGCGCTATGGCATTTAAAAGTTTTACATCAAGCAAGTACGTACATGTCTGATTAATCAGGGGTGGGTTTTTTTACTTGCTTATATCCTTCTTAATAGAAGGAGGTGGATATAAAGCAAATTAATAAACATAAAAATAACTTATGTGTTTTCAATATCTTAGCAAAATATCTCGCTCGTTTCATATTTCCATAATTGTAAATGGACAAAGAAGTAACAAACTTGATCACTCTTAAGGATTGTTTTGTAACAAAAATTGCTCGTTTGTCGAGTCCACGGTCCCGCGCTCGTTAGTGACGACTTGCGTATTTTCTCGTCTACAACCTTAATTTCAGCTCAGTCATTCACGGAGTGCCGCTCTTATGTATTTTATTTTTGTTACCAGTTTCCGTTTTGTTAAATTATTAATTGCACTTCTAAATATTATTCGTATGTATTTACAGTCACCATGATACATATTTATTATCTAATCGGGAAGAAATTAATTTAAAGTCATACATACATAAGTCAACATAAGCATTCAAGCTAATGTGAACTATTTCTAATATTGTTGTTGTATTAGCTGTGCTTAAAAATATTATTGAAGTTTTCAAGTGTAATTTATACCTATAATCTATATATCCTACAGTTAAAAAGGCCGAATGTTTATGTTTTTGGCTATGAATTAAGCGATCTATAAAGTTGATTTGTGCTTATGGGTAGATCACTTGATATCCGGCGAACCGCGTGCTTGTATGCCACCTTCTACTATAAACTTCCAAATATGACAGTGGATAATCATGTTATTCCATCAACAAAGTAATTGGCATCGTCAGTGAATACGGTCACTAATTTTATTTTATTGCAACAATGTAATGTCTAAATTAAACTGATTGTTAATTTCATTAATGGATGTACTTTTACTCAGTGCTGTCTACTCTGTCAGTTCACGCTTGGCCGTCTACCAAATATGTGTTAATTATGACTTTACATTATTATTTGCCAGAAGCTATTGCCCGCGGTTTCATGCGCATCCATCTTGTCTTTTTCGAAAATTTGTGTGTCTTGATTTCCCGTGTAATTTACCTTAATAAACCTTTATGCATTACCATGGCAACCTATATTAGATTTTATTTTCCTATCCCTGGGGATTTTTTTGGGATAAAAAGTTTTTGTATCGCTGGTAATGTGTGTGTAAAATTTCATCATGATCTGTTGAGTCCTTAAGGAGCTAAAGGGTAACAAACGAACAAACTCACTTCCAAATTTATAATATAAGTTAGTGTTAGCTTTTTATAAACTAAAAAAATACTTTAACTACATTGCAATTATAAGAATTCTGTTAACGATAGTATTGTAGTATAATGATACGATGTGATGCTGACGCTATGATTACCACGATCAATTCAATTTGTACTTAGAAACTGGTTAATATTACTGCATAATTAAGCTCGTTAGATGAATGAAATGATCAATTTCGCATAGCGAGAGCAATCGAATTATCATGAATACATAGTTTGTTTTAGCGCATGGTTTTGTTTGCGAATTTTCAGACGAACCTCTCTTTGTTGAAAGATGGTCAAAGTCCAAAAGCCGAATTCAGTTTGCGTTGCAAAGCTATGATTTCAATCATTTTATGCCGGAGAGTGGAGTGAAATTTTAGTTTATTAAAGTACTGTGAAATTTAATGATTGTCCGATTCTATTGTTAAATTAAAGTTTATAAATAATAATTACAGGTATACTTTATCGTTAACTATCATTTTTCTCATTTAAAAAGCGGAAACTATCGGCAATTTCTTAATGCTTTTAAACAACCCGTACTTATAATGAATATGGCGATCAAGATATCGGGTGAACCGCTCCCTAGTTTTTGTACCTTCTATAAAAAAGCTATGTTTTTTAATGTTTGATCTTGAAAAGAATGCTGACCGGCCGTAGTTGTCTGTGTAAGACATGACAAATGAGCAATCGTTACACATGCAATCGATTCATATGATTTGTGTGTTTTTTCCATACGAAATTTTATCCATATGTTAAACTTTGTTTTCTTTGTTAAATTTGTTATTTAAAAAAATATAATTATACATTACATATTCTGGAAACTGATTCGACCTGAAAATCTGATACAAACCTTTCTCACCATAATTTCAGTCCCAAAATCCTAGAACCGAACATCTCTAAAAAACAGAAGGTAGAAAAATATATAATTAAACCGACAACGTAATAGCAACAAAACGAGGATAAAGCCCTTAATCTGATTTGCGTAAAGAGATATGTTTCGAAGGGACACTTTAATTTGGGACGAGCAGTCTCGAGATTGTCGAGAGGTCTCAAGGCGTCGATATTTGCCATTAGGATTACGGAAAAGAACAAGTAATACCACAAGTATCGTACAAGAATTTTTGTTTACAATTCACCTTAACGGAATACTGACATCACGCAGGTGTAATAATTGAAATGCAGCTTTCTAATGGTGAAATAATTGAATACGGTTCATTGTTTCAGAGTCGACCCATAGCAAAGAAACAAATCTTTCGTCTTTATAATAGAAATGTAGAGAAACAACCAGAGAATGCAGTATGTCTAGATGTAAGGGAAACATTGTTGATATCTCACGCATTATAATAATTTAATTCAATATTGTCTCACATTTTCACAAACCAATAACAATGTAATTTATAAGAAATGGGAAACACTGCTTTTTTAAATAACAATATCAAGTAACGATAAAAATGCTTTTACAGCTACTCGTATAACGCTGATTCATTTCTACATAATTAAGTTCGCGGAAATGACAAAACTTTTATACAGAGCAAATCAATCGGAACGGATTGATAGATGGTGGCCTTGATGACTCATCGCTCGAGTCCTGCTTTCTTAAAATTACGACTTTACATATTATGTAAATATTATAAAGTTTAATTTTTATTGCCTTATTCTCTATGAATATGTAAATTATGGTCACAGAAATTTTAGGACCCAGTAAGATTTTGTAATTAATTTATTATTCATTTAGCGAAAAGTTTTTTCTCGAAAATTCGCGTTTTTACGGAAGACACTTTCAAAGATTAATTTAAAAATGTAAGCCGTATCATTTAGATATATAGGTTTGTATTTCATCGTTATGGCCGCTCCCGAGATAGCCAAAATATATAAATACAAGAATCGCTCGCTTTATATTATAAGATTTGAACAAAATGGCTTCCAATAAGCCTTAATATTTTTAAGCATTTTAAAAAAAATTGCAACTAACACTTTCAACATTTCCCACAAATTTTGCATGTAGATAATAATAGCAAATAAAACGATAAAAAAGTAGAAAATGTTTCTTGAATCGTGTTCAGTATATAAAGAGATTGATAGTAAACAACCTATAAACCACACACCTCGTGACTCTCATCGGTCTTTAACAATGACGAGAATCATTGTGGACACTTGATATTCCGCTGATGTCGCAAACTAACATGTGGATTAAAATAGGTGGTATAATCAAGTCTGGCAAACTTTACGTTTATTTAACTATTAAATATAACAACTTATTTCGTCATAGAGAAAAACGATTATCGATGACTCGGTGAGCTACTTCACGTTCAAAACCGTACCGATAACCGATGAGCATCGTTTAATGTAAATATTCAGATTAGCATGTACGAATATTATTCAGGAGCGACGTGTATAACAAACGCAAAGTCGGCGAGCGCGACAAGATAAACATTGTTTTATTAATATATGTCCAAGGATATTAATATATTAATTGTCTGTTGCATATACGTGGAAAATACTCATAAACCTGGAACAAGCGACAGTTCCTTACGATCCGGATATAAATAGATAGATCATTAAGCTGAAAAATCAAAGAACAGTTGGAGAAACGTCCATATTGTAAGGTCGTTGCATTTTTTGATTCCCTAAATTGCATGGAAAATCCAATAATTTGTCTATTTACCACCCACCCTTATCACCAGGCTGTCAGGCAGATTGTATCATATGTCACGTGATAAACTGTTGAAATTTTCATTATGTATAGATCAGGTGCATAGATCAACTTTATTGATTGTGTATTTCTTTTGCCGCTATAACAACAAATACTAATATAAATATTTAAGGGAGCCTCCATACAACAAAAGTGATTTTTTATAGATAATGGTACGGAACCCCTCGTGCCCGAGTCCGACTTGCACTTGACCGGTTTTTTCATACTGTCGTCGTATTACCTCAAGGTTATTCACAGTTTGAAAATTATTTAGGTTTTAATTTTGCCCATGCTGTATGCGCGTTTATATAATGTTTGTGTTTATATAATTACGTAAGATAGATATATCGTTATGATTCATCAATCAGACAAACAATGGATCGTGATCGCATATTACCATTGCTAACGGTCACAGAAAAATATCGAAATCACACACAGAATACTTCGTGAAATCAAAACCGTCTTCATGGCGACCAAATCAGGTAGTGAAATGATCATTATTTGCCAGCCGTTCACAAACAATGAACGCCAATGTCCAATGTAAATCCCCGGAGCTCGCTGGAATTTCATTCTGCTATTCTATTGTTTGCATTTGGGACAAATCGATAACCGACGGTGATTACTTATTGATTAATTAGTTCTACTATCTGGCTTAGAAGTTCCTATTTTATTTTGTATCAATAGACCCATACCGCTTATAATTATTTTTATAATATTAGGTACTAAGGTCTTTTCATTTTAACAGGGTAGAAATAAATGGTTATCTCTATCCATCAATCTATCCGTTCTTGATCTAGCATTATGTTTTAAAATGAATAAGCGTATGCTTATTTCCCCTACTCCGGTATGTAATTATCAATCACCGAAACAATAATTAGTGAATTTAATAAACGCCAAGCTAATGTTTGTTTGGGCTGAGAATCGCCACTAGACTCGGTGGGTGTCAGATAGAGACTGTGAACTATAAACTTTGAACTAAACATGACGGATTCTTGTTATTCTCATGTCTGGTTGTATTTTGACGTATTTATGATACCGGATGTCCGGAAATGGATACCCACACACATAAAATAACACATATAATAATCGGACAACGGAAGACCACAGATTTCTTTGTTAAAAATATGCCGTTTACCACAACTTACCTATACACTGTTTCACAGCAAGATGTGATTTTTGTAAACAAAGAGTTTGACGTTAAAATTTGTTAATTCCAAATTATTTTCCAAAAATATCTTTTTCTCATGTTACCTTATAATATGCACTCACGCGCGTAAGCCAGAGGGGTAGGCAGAGATAACAGATCTCGATTTGGCGCAATCCTGGCACACCTCCCTCGCTTCTTTGTCATCTATACATGTACGCATACAAGCTCGTCAGTTATCTTTAGTGCGTCATTAATCCTTATTCCCTTATCGGTAATCACAACCTGGTCATCGGCGTACAAGAGACATTTTACAACTAGCTTACCCATTCTTAATCCATTCTTCATTTTTTAAACAATCATCCATAAAGAGATTGAACAGCCACAGGGATGCTAAACAGCCTATATCATATATATAACATATATATAGTATAACGGTTGTAGAGCCCGCAACAACATGTGTTGCACGAATGGGCCGACTCGACCCGTGAAATACCATGATCTCACAGAAAACAGGCGTGAAGTAGAAGTATTCTGCGTTTCGTCTGATGAGTGAGGTGCTGGATACGGCCTAATTTCAGTCTTTTTCCCTTCGCACCTTTTCCTAATAAGGATAGGAAGGGAACGGGAAAAGGATTGGATGGGGAGGGGTTAACGGGGAAAAGGAAATATTCTTTTTCCTGTCTATCAAAGGTAGGCAACGCATTTGCAACATATTTGTTTGTAGCGGATGTCTATGGGTAGCGGTCACTTAACATCAAGTGATCCGCTTGCTCATTTGACAGCTTTTTCCGTAAAAAAAATATTAATATAAGATGTAATGGCCGCCATGTATGGAAAATGACGTTTATTTGTTCACAACAATCACATTTTTCAATTAATCAAAATATATATCCAAAACAACCTAATTGAAGCGCTAGAGGGCTTCAAAGAAAATAAAAATTTAGCTTTGAAAAATATATTTTTATTTCTAGAGCGCTTGAATCACAGATTATTTATCATAGATTATACTGAGGTAACATTTATAAAGTTTTTATAAAATTTTGCTTGTGATCTTGGTAAACCCCAAAATATTTGGTTGTTTGTTAGCGATTGTTTTGTAAACAAGAATTATTTGTAAATCCCCCAATATTCACTATTTCGTCTATTTAATTTCCAAATTGGTGTTACATTCAGAAAAATTGTGCTAATTTTTGGGAGGCCGCATTTTTTTATTTTGAGGTCATTACCAACCCCTGCGCTTCAGCGAGCGCCCCCTTAACATTCCCCGCGAGTGTATTTTGGCTTGTCATCTACTTCAAATGAGTTTTAATTTTTTTTCAAGTATCATTGAAACATAATATAATAAATGTAGTATATTTATATAAATATAATATTACTGTAATCTTCGCCATCTACATTTTACTTCAGGTATTTTTTTAAGTACATTAAAATGACCATTAGAATAGCTCCTCAGATTTTTTTAAATGAATGCCTTTATTTTGTAAGAATAAAAATTCTCTGAGTTAAAGTGTACCCCATTCACAAAACTTTATCCATTAGATAATTTAAAAATGATATTAGATACGTGCTAATCTAGCTTTAACGTTAGCCGATACTTTACCTAATGTCCCTCTTTCCCTATCTGCTCGTCGCTTTTCTAAATCTTATAAAAGATCGACCTGGTAATATTGATTGGTTACTGGTTCGATTTGATCCTTACAAAGTGTACTGGTTCATTGTCCACATTAATAATCACCACAGCTAGTAGGTAACAGCCAGAATCGATAGCATTAACATTATGCCGGGACATGTACACTAATCAAACATTTGTGCTAACAGGGATCGGATCAGGCATAGGCGGTTTAGAGGACTTACGCGTTACATAATACGCTAGTTAGAACTACATGCGTGCAAATACCTAACTCATAGTCTATGGATATAGCAAGCTATCTAAAAGTCGAAGATTATCACAATAGTTTGTTGTGATATTTTGGACCTAGCAAGAGGATTGGCTGGTATTATGTGACTACCGCTATCATTCTGCATCCACAGTTAAAACCAAGTAGTTATGGATTTCAAGAAAAATGAGGGGAGCGTGAATAAGGAAAAGAGAAGAGCACTGAACCTACGGCCGCTCACTGATCAGCTAACACGGTGAACAGGCTAATTAGTGCACCAGTTGCCACCAAATTTAATAACTAATAACAGAACGCCTAGACAAAGTACATTCAATCTTAAGCGATTCTATGACGAACTTCACTATTATTTTATTGCTATATCTAACACAACAATCGCTAGATAGCGATATCGCTCTTTGGTAAGTCCGTTTATTACCGTTATTTATTGTAGCCATGTTGTGCTAATATACTACAATCGATACCCAAGTATTATTAACTACAGCTACTACAGAATTACGATCAGTTCATGACAAAGTTGGTGAAAAGGTATAACGATGCCGACAAATTATTGAAATATTTTGGTATTCACATTATGAACGGGAAATGCTTCATCTGCATGCGAGGAATGTTCATAATAAAAAATATATGGAAATCTGCCATTCATCTAGACGCGTCCGCAGCTGAAGTGATATTAAATCACATTGCTTTTAGGCCACGCAATGGTTGATGCTACCGATATAAACATTTTCTGTTTTGCCATTGTCTGCGAATTTTTTTCTTATATCAGCTCTAATATCCATCAGATTAGGAAAGGCATGCAAGACCAGCAACTAAGCGCTACAACTTTGGAATCATCCCTTGGTCCTGTTGACGTCCAGGACGTTATTAATGATTTAAGGAATAATATAAATTGGGTGAAAGAAATACATTTAAAATCACTTCGCTTAAACACTATTGTGTATTCACGCACACAGAAAAATTTTAAAACCTAGAAATTTTATTCTTCATTGCATACTCCTCAATTCCTTATTCCAAAACGACTAAAACTTTAATTAGTCCGAGATTTCTGTGCTTTCATATACAGACAGAATACGGAATGTCTTAGTTCAAGACGCAATTCGGTGCTAAAAGCGGAGTATTGTTTTGACCCTTGCAATATTTAGAGTGGTGGCGACGACCAGTTACGGTTACTATTATATGTATGTAATCAATATCTTCAGATTAAAAAAACTGAGATTAAAGCATAGCCTTTGAAATGGAACTGAAGAATTTAACCATTTTGTCACCATCATATTTAGCCAAGCCTCTGCGAATGCTAAATATCGCTTGCTTCCGTTATTCAGTGGACTCCCACCATTTCGATCTGATTGTAGATCCTTTTTGAGATAGGCCAACATACGTTCCGTCATCTGTATGAGGCTACCATTCCAAAACCTCTTAGTCTCAAGTGCCAGCCCATCTTTTCCCACAATTTCTTCAACAAGCAAGATTTTCATTTGCCTTTTAATTTTAGCGATTCTCCGGACAATAGGGTTACCTTGGACCCGTTTGGATTACGTTGCTTATCTACTTAGTTGTTGTTGCTAGTCTATAAAATAATTTACAGTTCTTATCAATTCTTTCCCTTAACCAAACATGATAAGCACTCATGGCAATTGAACTTATTAATTAAAATCCGGGAAAATTCGAGACCACTCGCAGACTGGGAGGTATTAACCTCTTTGTAACTTGACCGATTTCAAGGTCACTAATGAATATTAAAGAAAATATTTATCTACTTCATTAGTTTGAAATAAGGCATTGTGTTTTATATATTTTGTAGATATTTGGTTTATTGTATACGAAAATGGTGCAAAGGGTTATTAATGTTGTGGATAAATATATCAGAGTAGCACATGTTGCTGCAACGGGGACCGACAATTTTTACAAAATGAGGTCAGTAACTTAATAATGGATGAATTCACATTAAGAAGCTTGTAACACGTGTGTAGACCATTTATAAAAATAAACAATATTTATTAACTTTCATTTCATTTAATTATGGTTTGGTTTCGTTGTTTAGCGAGAATGAGCTATTGTTCCCTACGTTATCTATACATATAATAAAACTGTAACTGATCGCTGTCTGTACATGGGAGATATTTAAAAAAAACCAAAACAATGATTATTAGAATTTTTGTCTGTTTGTCTGTGCGTTTGTTACCGCTAATCTCAGAAACGGCTTAATCATTTTGGGTGCGGTTTTCACTAATGTATTGTGGTAAGCTTCACTTAACATTTAGTGTATGTTTTATCTCAATCGGCTTATTAATAAAAATGTTATATCAAAAATTGACATAAAGAACCATGTTATTGGTTTGTTCGATAAAAATGCTATAAAATAGCTGTTCAGTTGAATATGTTGAACTTTTAGTAATATATGTTATTAGTTACATTGAGATCTTTATTATGACGATGATTGAAAGTTCATCACGGGGTCCCATCCCATTGTAAAGAAAATATTTTATTCGTTGCATTAGTTTATTCGTCAAGACTAGATGGCGTTACGAGTAGTTGTTTGCAAATTATGAAACGAAATGCGACAATATACAATTAGAAAACCAAAAGATAATTAAAGTGACTAAATTTAGTATTACTTTTAATATCAAAAAGCACATAATAACGTATTAAAATCGAAATTTGATTATTTAGCGGAAGAAATGCGAACCAGTACGATAATCAATTTCCGTTACTTTGACATTGTCAAACGTTGGATATTAGATGGCGCTTATAAATCAATAACATTTTTTTCAATTCTATTGGCCTTATAAAAATTGTAGGCTTTTATAAATATTTTAACATTAAAGTTTTGAAAGAAAATCTACACATATAAAAATGTAACTGATCGCTGTCTGTAGATGGAAGATATTCGAGAATACCTATTATAGTGGTCCTTTATAAATGCAATAAAACCAGTCAGGTCAGTGTCGGAGATTTTACAAGCTTCAGCTAGACACTTTGTGCATTGACATATTCATAGCACACGCACTTCTTTCGACACACGCCGCTCCCTGGTAACGCAGTATTCACACGTATGTAGACGATTTCAGAAATTATGTATGCATTCTTTTGTAATATGTTTTATTACAAAAGAATGCACACATAATGAGCTTATTATTCCCGAGGAAGGTTGGCGTTAGGCGAGCGGCCGGACCTATGGTCACAGTTTAAGCAATCATATGTGGTTGTTAAGCTTTGCTACGGTCATGTCGATGTCCCCACATGAGCGGGAAAAGGGCCTGCCCTGATGATGAGGTTAGGGTAGTATTTAAGTAGGTAATAAGTAATATCATTTCGTTTAAGTAAAATTGCAGGGCGGGTGAAACCGCGGGGCACAGCTAGTCATCAATAAATTTTATTAGATTTTGTTAGGGAACACAAAATATATTTTAAAGTAATAACGCCAGATTAAGTTAACTTGTAGTGCTTTTAATTCAACATAAAACAAACTCAAATTAAAGATATCCTAAATCAACAAAATGATAATAAGTCTTTCTTTATTATGTTATCTCATATACCGTACAGAATAACCATCATTGTATTGTTCACTTAATTACACTTTATAAATCCTTTTATAAATACTCTGTAAATGTTCGTCTTGTTCAGAAAATAGATGTCCACTTCTGGACACAAGCCTTCTCCATTGATATATCCCCTGCCAACCTCATTCGTTGAACTTCTAGGCCAAGGTGACCTAACCAAATTATTGGTCCATCTTTTGTGAGATCCAACAATAAATACAAAATACACACACACAATATATGTATGAATAAAATTAATATACTGATTCATCGTGGAGTGTTGCAAAGTAGTACAAAAGCACAATTTTTAGAAACAGACTCTGGTTTCCCGAAACGTAATCTATCAGATTGCGGACATGCGGCCAGGGCTGACACGCTGCCCTTTGCGTTACACAAGTGTTCGGTCCGACACGCATACCTCATTCATCAATATCCCTCCCTATTCCATTGATCTAATTTACATTTGTCTTATGCGTAGATTGTAAATATTTTCAAATAATCATTTCATATATTTTTTTAACTCAATAACGAGCTTTCATCAAATATTCGGTTCATCAGGCTAGGAGGCTGTGGGTGACTTTGAGATCTATAATTTTCGAGGGATATGTATCTATGGTACTATCAAAAAAACAAGATTTTCTTTTATTTATCAAAATTTCAGCATTTGGTTTTATTAAAAAATACCAATTTTCGTTAATATCGTTTAGTTGAAATATAATAGTATAGTATAAAATGTTATACAATATATCTATTGTTAGCAATCAAGATAGAATCGACCTCTACGAGACCGCAGCCACCCGTACAATAGAACGAGCGATAGTATCTGAAGCCAACATACATACAGCAATGGCGAACCACAAACATATCTCTATGCCACAACAATTGAATTAACTTAATTCGATTCTTCGGAATGATCCTCAATATTTATTTCCGCAAGGTAAATCATATCACCACATTTTATACACACTAGAATATAGACTTAAAATAAGCTTTCAGAAATGAGATATCATTTGGTCTTTTATTGGGTCCCAAAAATAATAACGGATAAATAAAAATATAACAGTCTTATAGTATTCAGAAATAATATAAGACTGATAGCAATAATAGCCCAGTAGTACGCGGGTTCGAACCCAGGCAATAACGGTGAAGGAGAGCATGGTGAGGAATCCGGCATGTCATAGAAACAACAACCCGCACTGGGCTGGGCTAGCGTGGTGCATTACGGCCCCTTCCCTTTCTCGAAAGGGAGGCCTGTGTAATTGTAGTGGCTACAAAAAAAGACTGATTTATTATTATTGTAAGGCTTAATTTTAACTTAATGAAACCTTGAAAACCAATGTCGGAAATTATCTTTTAGTACGTACTGCATCAACCTAAATCATTTCAGTAAATAAAACGACTAGCCTCGCAAATTGATTAATCCTCGTGTGCCAAAGAAACTTCTCATACATTAGTTATCACGGACAGAGATTACCAATTCCACTAATGCATTGAAATAACGTTTAATTAAGGAAGATTATGAATGGAATACAAAAAGATTTTTATGTATAAAATCAAATGTTTTATCTCCGACAGACATCATCGCTTAATGAAACATCATAATTATTAATATTAAATCCTATAACGAATCTTTTATCTATTGAAAATACATATTTTAAAACTGTTCAACGCATGACTGAGAGATCTTTAAGATACTACACAAATTAATAATTTATTTATTATAATTAATAAATGACTGATACAAAAACTTCTCGCTGTTTTTAACTTTAATCAGTCCAAATATGAAAGTGGGCGTTATTTTTAAATAATGCAAGAGCAACAATTTAATTAACATGGGTCTTGGAGATTGGACTTGGACAAATGCAAGGCGGTTCCAGTTTCACGACAATCGAATCAGCACCCGATGACGTCAGCGACCTATCTGGCCGTAAGTAATTACAAAATATTTTATTCAACTAGTTATGAACACATCTATTAAATATGATAATCCATTTCCCTTCATAGTTACTTTAGCAAAATGTAAATGTATACCGTTTAAGTCCGGAATAACGCCACAGAGCCTCGTAAGTTTCATAATGCGCCTAGCATTTGACTGAAAATATTTCTGTTATTGTAATAATAACAATTATACGGTAAGTTCATGTTTCAATTAACGCACATTGATATTACATAGTCATTTACTAGTTACCAAAAGTTACGGACACCATAGAGATATTTGATTTATATTACTTATTTGGATACCTATCGTTGGCCACAGGTATCCCCGAAGGGTTTGTTACGGTCAAACTGCTTACTTGGTTCTTTGATTTGTTAATTCAAATCAAGCCTGGTCTCTATTTTAACATATAAATCTATCGCACGTAATCCCCATAATAACAGTTAAATATAAGGTCTATAAAATTTACTTGAAATCTCGAAGATAATTAAATTTCAAGCTTGCACAAAGTTTATTAATCCATTGTTAATTAATGGCTTATATAGCGAAAGAAGAAAATGACACGGATTCTGATATTATTAGAATTCTTCACAGAGAGAATATAATAGGATGAAAATAAATGAATATGCACTCACGCCTGAAACCCAGAGGGCTAGGCAGAGATCATGGATTTCCATTTGGTGCGATCCTGGCGCACCTCTGTCGCTTCACTACATCCATACATAGGTACATGTACATCATCGGTTACGGGTAATCTTTATATCGCCCTTATAGGATTAAACTAGATATATAAAATAATTAGGAGATAAGTTTGTTTACAGGCCAGGCCTAATTATTAAAACTAAATTATATCTACTAAAAACAAGATATGTCGATCCGTCGATAGTATGAAAATAGAAAAATTCTGATCCCCGAAACGATTAATGTCCGCTGTTAATATTGTTTATCGCGCGGACTACTAGGCTTAACAAGCCACCTAATAATAAGAGACTCGGGTGCTGGATGTGGGTGCACGGGATTCCCTTTTCAATGGTTTGTGCTCGATGCGCGCTACAAACTTTAAATTGATCTTAAACATAGCAGATAGGATAGGCAGGCTTAACTTAATAGCATAAAAAATAACATTAAAATTACCTAAAATAATTAACTTAAAACGTGTCAATCAGTTTTATTCCAGCTAACCCCATTTCTCAATGCACGATAAGGTACATAGCCTATAAGTTTGTCAAAGCTAATTACTTATATCAACACTCGTACACTCAAAGACAATCATTTGTCGACAGAAGAAAATAATGGAGGGAGTTTTCATCCGCGTTGTAAGCTTGGAATTCTAAGTAAGTCTGTAGAGGACCGTTAAAGCGTAAGGACCATCATAATAAAATGCAAATCGTCTGTTGTAATCTGAAGTAATGCCGCTCAGTTGATAACTGTTATTAGTCCATTGACGGCCTTAGCCTAACGGTCGCTGCGACGCGTGCTGTGTTACATCACTATAACAATTACAATCTGTTATTGATCTTATTTATTGTATTATGCTGTTAAGTGAGTGCTAACATACATATTGTCCCTTCCTGCTATCTAGCAAACATTTTTGTAACATACGGTTGACTCTTCTTAAAAATCACTAGCATTCGGTTTTCCGGCTGATCATATTTCAATGCGTAGTTAATGTCTACGCAATTGTTAAATTTCAACCCCAATTAATAGAAGTCTTACTAATTTTAGTTGCGTCAATGTTAAGTTGTTTGTAGTAGTATCATGTACAAAGCACGCAAGAAGCAGGGCGCTGTATATTAGATATGATTGTAAACAGAAATCCGTTAGCATCATTGACTTTTTATATCTATCCTGGAATATTTTGCTTTACTCTCATACGCCTCTTTTACTATTTTCTTGCCTATTTATTCATAAAACGTAAGCATAACTTACATAAGCCCTCCATACTGATGAACTGGGATAGCTGAAAGTTCCGATGCATTAGTGAAATTAGAAATCTTATGGACGTCGAACTTATAACTCTAGTATTCGTACCAGTTTGTGGATTAATCTGAGAGCCAGTCCGTACTGACTGGACGAAAAACAAATAAATATTATATTAGATTCATTTCTTATTAAGTTTAATACAATATTTTTGAAAGAAAATGTGCAAGATCATCGCTTAAATGTTGCTAAACCATGTATATGGCTCGAGAAAATGTTACGTTTTTAGCGATCCAAAATTGACAATAGTTGATATAATAGTTGTCTCCTTTGCGAGAAGGCAGCGATAGTAAATTTCTTCAATAATAGCCGAAATCTGGGATCAATGTCTTCTTGTAATGTGTAAATAGTAACCATCTGGTGGATATTCTGTTCGCCCCGTCGCGTTGTGAGATAAATTAAAGAGGGTAAAAACTTTCCCAGCGGATATTACATACGAGTATAAGATAACTCAATTTCTAAGCATGTCAAGCAAGTGGACGATTCTTAAAGATACGTTTGCGGTAAATATACTAGATATTTAAATAGGATTTCATAATATTTTATAAAGTATAAAGTAACGGGTAAAAGAAAAGAAAAATGAATGCGAACAAATGGGGCAGTAGTATAAATAGATCAAGCGGCGCTTGTGGTTTGTGAATAGCTCGTATTTTAAGTCAAAAGAAAGTAAAAACAACACTTCACGTTTATTTTAAAATAAAATTAAGCGAAACATGCTAATTCGTTCATTTTATTAATTTCATCATTTAATATTTTAACGTTTAAATAGCTTTGGAAAATAATCTTATTATTTATAGAGGTCAGTAATTTTTTTGGAATTGTTTTTGAATAAGTCAAATATAATTTAATACTTATATGCATTACCATAAGAATATCAATACAATTTTTAGGACCTCAACTTGGTATATGTATATATTCTTCATTCAACTTTAAGTGGAAAAACTACAGACGCGGTTTTGAGTTTTGAGTGCTTTGATAATATTGATTTGAGAGTAAAAATAAAAAAGAACTCTTTGTCGTGGATGTAGATTTTGAGGGCACCCCTCTGGACGCCACAGTCAGCATCGGTATTCTCGGCGTTGATATATCTAGTGACGTTCAGTTGGAAGACAAGGCCAAGTTGGCCTCTAAAAATCTGGGTGTACTCAGTAGAGCGAAGCAGTATTTCCAGCCGGGCCACAGCTTTCAGTTATACAAGGCGCAAATTCGGCCCCACATGAAATACTGCTCCCATCTCTGGGCGGGGGCACCCCAATACCAGCTTCTCCCATTTAACCGCATACAACGGAGAGCGACTCGAATCGTCAACGACCGAGCTCTTACCGATCGGCTTGATACTCTGGCCTTGCGGAGGGACGTCAGGTACCTCTGCATTTTTTATCGTACATTTTTTTTATTTATTTGTTTATTTATAATATTATTACACAAATACAAATTGCTCCACAAAACCGATTGTTCAGTTTGACTGTGGACTTGACATACCTAGGGGAGTGGTCTGAATAACTGTTTGGAACGATTTCTGTCGCCGAGTTTCGTCATCAGATGACACGACAGACCATCAGGTACCATCCACACCATCTGGATGGCTGGCGTACCTCAACCGTGCGGTTCCTCGAAATTTCCTGCCACGCACAGCCGCGTTGTGGAATGGTCTGTCCTCGGCGGTATTTCCAAACCAGTACGACTTAGGTTCCTTCAAGAAGCGAGCTTATCTATGGCGGGCAACACAACTGCAGTTCCTCTGGTGTTGCGGATGTCCATGGGCGTCGTTGATCACCTCGGTGCTCACGCCGCTCGTTGGCATCCTTCTCTTATAAGAAAAAATGCACACATCACCATCAGGAGAGCTACACAGCTTGTATTTGTCGCCACGGTGCCCTTCTCCAAAAAATGACTTATCTAGATAATTACGAGTTCTGGCCAAAAAAGAATATATCCAAATTTAGCCATTTTTATTTAAAAAAAACATAGTAAAGCACAGTAATATCTTTAATGACTTTATGTAATGAAACAAGGACGATTTCCAGAAATGTTCTTAAATCACGATAAATACTGTAATTAAGTCTTAAGCTTATCAGGCAATTTTAACGCCTTTAAATTGGGAAATAATCTTGATTGGGTTGAGGAGTCTTAAGAGGTAGTCGTTTTAAGTTAACCTTTTTCTCTTTTTACTTTCAGATTTAGTATATATATATATATATATATATATATATATATATATATATATATTATATTTAAAATCGTCTTATCTACATTGAATGTCATTTAGTATCTTTTCAACAAAGATACTCAATATTTATATCATTTGAATAATAAACAAACAGTCGTAATCATTGAAATAGTTTCGACTAATAAAATAGTATCTGAGTATCGAACTGGATAGCCGTAATAATTTAAGTTTGAAATCATAAAAGTGTTTTTTTATTAATTTCTTTTTTGCAATTCATATTTCTTTGTTTACCTAATAATTCTTTCACATACAGCCCTTTATCCAGAAGACACAGAGGATATATTACAAGCTTTTTAGCTCCACCTGTCCGGTGTTTGTCATCGAATCTTGCAAATTAAATAGATTATATTATTATAGATTAAAGCCACTTCCCGGTTACCGATTCAGCTTCAATTTTGCATAAATGTGTAAGTCTAATGATCATGCAATTCGTGACAATGCAAAGTTAAAGTTTAAGTTAGTTAGTATGACATAGCGCCGAACTGATGATGGAGCTGCAAGGTGGACAAAGGAAGTTTTTCTTAAAATCCAAGTCTTGTTTTTATTATAAATATATTTTAACAGGGTTAGAGCCCGCAACTTAAGGAAGATAGTAATCAAAGTAAAAACAATTTGTTACTGAAAGCCAACCAAAAGCAATTATAATTTTTTGATAAGGATCAATTCAATACCTTGAATTTATTACATTGTATATGCAGACCATAATTTGTGTATTTAAGTATGTGTGTAGTGTTTTATAACTTTTACAGATAATTCATACCGCGTGAAATTCGAGCTTAATTGAGCCTCACAATATAATTTCCAATTTCATGACGTGAATTAGCATATATATGACGACAGAGTGCTCTAGTTTATTGCGTTAATGAAAGCTAAATCGCACGTAAAATCTCTAAAATTGAACATTCGTTGTTTACTATAGCAAAGGAATATAATCATGATTTCGTTCACCACCATCGACGATGATATCATTTCACAACGAAACTTTTGTTCCCTTACTTTTTTTAATTTATCTCTCAAATAACAAAATACTTCGACAGAAACTATCAAAGGTAACTCCAGTTAGTGGTTTGTTTTGAAACTTTTAATTAGTTAGTGTCAGTTATTGTCTGAAAAAGCTCAAAGTCATCATTAGAGAAGAAAATATTAATATTGAGTTAAAAACAAGGCCAAATTAGTCTTACGAGAATACGAAACGCTATATATTTACAGTCATTACAGTCCACAGGTTGTACAAAGTTTGATCGAACAAGTTGCAGTCACCAAACTTTATATTTAATGTGTCCACTCCTTTATATAAAATCTCTAAAGATAGAAGAAGAGAAGTTAAGACTTCTGGATAAACTAGCACGGGGTAGACTTTGTATTGCGAAAATAATTAGTGACATTGTTTTGGCGACCTCTTCTAGTTATGTCACTTTACACAATTTACAGTGCCTGCCATAGCTATGAATTGGTGAGAAATTTATTGACGACAATTCAAAATCTATTAGTATTTCTGTAACATAAACAATACGAGTATATTCTAATATCATCGAGCCAGTTTCTAATATCATAATACATTACCATTATATACCTAAACCTTCTTCATGAACCATCTATTGCTCTATTAAGTTGTGGCTAACTGTATGAAACTGTACAGTAGTATTTTTGTGTTTATTGGGCCCGGATAGACAGGCAGACTCGTCAAGGGAACGTAAAATTAATAGATGTAACTTTCGTTCGTCGCCGTCGTTTCAGCCGACATTTGTCCATTTCATGCCATGCTCATCCAGTGGGCTCCAGCAACTTTAACCAGATCATCGGTAACCCCTCGCTGCGAGCACTATTAGACGGCTCAAAGTTACTCAAAGGGTAATGGAGAGGACAATAATCGGGGTCTCTCTGCGGGTTCGCATCAGAAATTATGTGATCCGCAGTAGGACCAAGGTAACCGAAATTACCCGAAAAATCACAAATCTTAAGTGACAAAGGTTCGGACACATTGCTCGCAGAACGGATGGCCGATGAGGCCGAAAGGTCCTAGAGTGGCGGCCACGGCCACAGGTCGACGCAGCGTTGGTAGGCCGCGCACACGATGGACCGAATAAAACTTTATATTAGACAAAATCAACTCAGCAGGCATTCATTATAAAGGTATTTTCTCATAAAAGGAGCATACTTTGATCATTGGTCTGTGTAGTTATTTCATTAAATTCACAAATGCGTATGAATCAGTCACGCGAATTACATTATATGAATTCATCTTTTGGAAAAATAACTTTCATCATTACAATTTAATTAGTACTAGCTGAAACTAATGAATTTATTAGTTAGCGTTTGAGCTAAGTCGGGGTGAGTTGTTTATATACATAGATACATATAATTAAATAAATCTTTAGGAATTTAACTAAATATTTAAGAGAATTTCGTTCGATTTAATTTTTGACAAAAAGATAATTCAATTAAGCAAGTTACTGTCAACGCTCAATCTGTAATTGAGACGAAGATTTCATTCAAATTCCTGAATTATTGTTGAAAGAGGCTTCGAGAAAACCGAGCACTTCCATCGATTTTCCGGATTAAGAAGTTTAATTAGTAGAATTACTCACTCAATGTACCTTCCACAACTTTCAACAACTTGGTACAATAATAAAACGGCTTATAAGTTTTGATTTTATTGTTTTATCTTGCCTCCATGTTTACATGTATAAGCGCGGATATCTTACAAGCATAGTGTTCTATTTCCATCTGCCTGCCTTACCAATGTAATTTAAGTGAAAGTAACAATGTAAAATACATCAGACCTTTTTTACCTTTTAATAGACAAAGAAAATATTGTCAGGAAGTTCTTAAGAACACAGGCAAATTACAAAATTAAATTCGAACTAATATCTATATTATAAATATCGAAAATATCATGTTAATGTATCACTTATATTTACTTATATATACTATTTATTACACGCTCTTTGTTCGAGTGCTCCTGTCTGCTGAATAAAAATGTGTGCGTATTTACTTATTAATGCGTGTTTTTGCTTTTTAATTTAAGTGTGTTGTTTCGGATGTTATTTATATAATAAAATTAAAAAAAATTAAGTAGTGTTAACTCTAGACAAGGTATTTAACAAATGGTTTATTAACGTTTTTATAAACCCCTTTACAGTTCTCGGTGACAGCTAACAACCTCATCGCGGGGCTACATCTAGAAACCTTGTAAATGATCTTTATATTTTTATAATGGTGTTAGCTATCTTGTCGTTATGTATATTTCATCATTCCAATTTAAACGTAAAGCTAATCCATAGCATCCCTAAGGAGCCCCTTAATAAACATCTCTACGGCAAAGCAATTAACATTAATGTACGAACAAATTTGCTTAATTTACAATCAATCGTATACTATATAACCCATCTGTATGTACGAATATGTATACAAGTATGTTCCCTATGGACTCCGAAACGGCTGGACCGATTTTCATGAAAGTTTCAGGAAATATTGAGATAGGCCCAGCGGATGATCCTTCGAAATTTTACCGTGATCGGATCAACATGATTAGTGCTACCTGGGCGAAACTGGGGCGGATCACAAGTTGGTAATAAAAATAAATTCAATCATAACCTTACTTTTTTTTCTTAGGTCATCATTAGATCACAATCTGTCCGCAATTAATACTGCGATCTCTGTCTGCCAAATTTCATACAAATTTTTAACGCTGCTGAACAGGTGTGCGTAATAAAATAAACTTTCTACTGAAATCTAGCTATATTTTTAAACATTGTAATACTTGTATAATATATGATAAAGTACTTGACTTTAGCGGAAGACTTGACGTCAAGCCGACTGCAATGCAGGAAACATTTAACAGAAATTATAAAATCTAAATCACTTTTTCTGTTCCATTGGTATTTCTAACCCTCCTAAGTTCCGTCCTTCAACTTTGATTATGATATGTACTAAATTATATTAAGTATTTTTCTGGACCACCCATTACTTCACTTGTTTTTTTTCCCAATTTTCGTCAGGATTTGAGTCTGAGCATGTCTCTTTGTGATAAATTGTTTGAAGTAAAAAATATCCTTTATACCACTGAGGTATGAGATGTGCAAGAATTTAATTCGCTGAACGTACCGAAATTGACGAGTATTGAGGTGGTCACCAGGTCATTTTCGTGCTTACACAAGGAACAGTTTATCATGCAGCAATTGATCCCTGATGATCTTCATCTTGGTTTTGAGTTGATCTTAAAGCGATAGCCATTCCTTCACATTTCAATATGCTGTCACATTGTGACATAGACATATAGAAGACAAGAAGCTATTTTATTAATACCTTCGTTGTTTTAACGTAGTTTTTTGAAACCATTATACGGCGCAAGTGTTTGTACCATTTGCGAACAAACGACTTTTGTTTGAAAACAAGTGACATTTATCTTATGCAAAGCAGGTACCTGTAGATGGCGCCTCGCGCCTCACGTCAAGTGGTCCAGTCTAGTTGAATACAAAGTCGCTTTACATGAATTTAATGTGTTGTAACTTTCGCCTTCAAATGAGTTGCTTGTTTGTTACGCTTTTACTCCTTACAGACTCAAGAGATCATCATCACCAGTTTTAATTATTTTTTAATGACAATTCATGGTTACAGAAAATGGTGCCTAAAAATTATAACTTTTCATAATTCTATGGATTTAAGCCTTCTTTTAATCATATTATTCATGTTTTTTTTGCATTTGCGAGTGATCAGATGAACAAGCGCATTTGTGTTCAAGAAAATCTTAAACTAATACCTTAAAATAAGTCATGTTATTTGCACCATACAATGGATTATTGTGATTAGGCCCACCAGGACGCTTTTCTTATTTGTCTTCCTTTAATCTAATACAAAACAAATCTACACCAAACAATAAGTGGTGTCCTTTCATCATCAAAACAGATATTGTTGCGGGCTCTACACTACTACTAGTTTTAGAGTTAGGTAAATAAATCATTGTTTATTTTCCTGTGAGAAAATAAAAGTTTATAGAACACATGTTACTACAAGCACTTATTAACTGAATTGTTTTTGAGAACGTCTATGCGATGGAACGCCATTTCCCAACGGGATTTAGCTGTCAAACATGAAATAAATCCTTGACTTACACGGAAAACCCGTTTGTGGCTGTCCATTCTATCTGTAAGATGGATCGAATTTGTACCTGAATTTTGTAAAAAAAAAACATTTTTTTTAATTGTATTAAAGTTATAAGAAAATAACAGTAAACTTTGAGCACTTTATGCTTGTAATAAGCAGTATCCCGAGACTTTGTTAGTGTTCAGTTCAAAAGTCCTTAATGTGTCACTTTTAGCGTTTGTCGCAGCGTTGTCTTGAATTTAGCAACGTGCTGCTAAGGACCGTAACTTTGAATCTATTTGAAATTTCTTACTATTAAAGGCAAAGCTTATCTATTTTTAATTCCAAAAGAGACTAAAACATACAATTTTAACTAACTAGAGTGCCGCAGTCCTAAACTTGAAGTTTACACAGGTACTTCTCAGTCTTTCCAGCGATGATACCTGGGACGGCCAACTGGGCGTCCCAGGTATCTATTCGACCGTTCCAAGCATGCATGCTCCACCTTCATTTCGCCTTACATTCTTTTCAGATAACCGAGTCTACTCGAGACTCTACTACCAGTTCCTCAATTACTGTGATTTTTCTAATTCACGAAGTTCCATCATGTTTCCGCAATGTTCCTAGGTTTTTCTTAAGATTTTACGGTCCGGCACTAAGAGTTTCTCTTCTTTACACTGACCACAGAGGTCAGTGTATAGGGTTCACAACCATAACTACATTAGGATCTATCTAATCATCGTTTTATTAGTGCAGATTTTAGTGCGTCTGCTGAAACGGACACCTTGCGCAAAACTGCACTACAACTTGCTTTCTCGAAATGCTTTAATTATCCGAGAAAGCATAAACATTGGTAGATTTAAATTCAAAAGCAATCATTGATATGCTTTTTAAATACATTTATTTTATTAGTTTATTTTCGACTTGAAAAAAATCTGTTGCAATTTTATGCATCAAAAATGACTTGCTAAAATTCTTGCCGAGTCTTGTACAGCTCAGGTCCTGTCTTGTGTTATAGTCACCATCATAAATCAAACATCGTATCAACGTATAAGATAGAATTAAAGAGGGCGGCCGCCAGTAGAGCGAAAGTTATCCGTGCCGTATTGTAAATAATAATTCCAAAGTATATTAATTGTTCTTACTATTATTTTACTTTCATTTGTTGATTTTTTAAGTTTTCGATATGTTGTAATAGTTTTTAATATTTATTTATATGATAATCCGATGTGTTGATCAGGTTTATAGCATACTAGTGATCCGCCCCGACTTCGCCCGGGTAGCATTAACTGTGTATGTTGATGCGATCGCTGTCGAACATAATCTGACGATTTCCTGAAGTTTCATCGACATACGTAACCATCGCCTCTATATACTAATTTAACCCTTAAACTAGGTTGAAAGGATCTGACTACCAATCTTTAGTAAATAGAGAGGCACTATAAGAAGAACAGTTAGGACTTAATAATTTCCAAGAAAATAAGGTTATAAGTTGAAACCGAATAATAACTTTGTTTGAAAAAAAAATCAGAATTGAATGTGATACTAACAGACGCGTGCAAACTGTTGGCCAATAATTTGGTAGCAATTAACCGACTGGCGGCGGAGCAGGGCCTGCCTGCTGCCGCCCAATTAAAATACTTGCACGCCTTACAGTGGAGACAATTTTACAACTGGCCGTTTCAATTAAGTAGGAACATTAGCGGTCCGATATTGGGTCAGTAATTAATATCAAAATGAATTCGGCGTTCGCAGATTCGGGACTCGCGGCGAATATCTATTAATTTGGCCGTAAAGCTCGGCCATTACAGGCGACTCGCCAATTATTCCCGTCTCCCCCGATAATTAAATTCTATGATGTTCGTTGAATCTAAGACAGGCGCCGTTTGCGATACTCGAATTACTGTTTCATTGCCCGTAAAATATACGACGCGGAGCTTAGTAATGAGCGAACTTTAAAGAGAATTTCTTTTACAAATAGCCCTAATACAAAACGAAATGTTGTCGATAATTTGAATAATGAATGAGCCTGAATGGTACAAACGTTTTAGAAATGTTTAACAAAAATATATATAAGGTAGTGTTTGTAATCAAATTTTATATCTTTTATTATTACACTAAAATAACTATTTTGACACGTTTATATTAGTTTCATTAATGTTTATGCGAAGAAATATTTTATTGAATCTTTGCATAGTCATCAAGGTCCGATGACAATACATTTTTCATTAATTTGTTCTCACCAGAGAGTTTGCGTTAAAATTATTTAAGCTTTCGTGAGACATTATGTACTAAATGTTTATAAAAAGGCTTTCCTCACGTTCACAAAAATTAATTGCTTTGCGTGTTTTTCTGTTTTATGTTTTAAACTGATAATTTTATCTTTATGCGTACTTGTTTTTAAATATTAAAAGAGATAAGGATCGCAATGTGCTTACATCAAAATTATTACATCCCTAATTTAACAGTGCTGAGCTGATGGCTACACAGCTCTTTGGATACTTAATTTTTAATTTATTCGGACAATGCGGCTGTCGTATTGTAAGTCGCAACTTCTTTCTTAGCTTAGATTCTTCTTACTATTTATTTTCAACTCACTTATCGGATGTTTCGCCACCGTTACCGCTTTTGTATAGTAGAAAGTACACGATAGCAAAAACATAGTTTGCCAAGGATGGAAGGTATTAAAAACAAGATGTAATTCTAAAATAATTTATTTTGTTCTTTTCCTTTTATAAAACAATTGCTTACTATCTACCTTAACATTATTTTTACAATAAACATACCTACGTGTAGGTTTAATAGCGATCTCTGTACTCAAATTCATCATTTTAATATAATATCTATACAATAGTTACCTTATTATGCTATATAAATAAAACAAGTAGTTGGGGACCATTAGATTAAAATAAAATGAATCGAATAACAGAGCGATGGCAACAAACCAAAAGCCACTTCATCGCCACAGTCTACATCTATCTTAACAATAATACAGTGGGAAATCGAAGCGATCTATACATATTTTTTATTATATTACAATAGTATTACGGCTTTCGAGTTACAATATTAATACTGGCATTAATTCTTATGTAAGTTTATTGCTTTTAATTGCCAATCGAACTACAACAATGGCTTCATTAATTTCTATTCACAAAAATATTGATTATTATTCTATTTTTAATAACTAAGCATTCTTCACAAGGCACTATTCTAGCGAGATTATCTACCAAAAAAACTTAACCGAAAACAACTTGGACAAGTTCTATTAAATTCGGTTTCGAACTCCGAACATGTGCCTCAAATTACAACAGTTCATCAAGCAATAAGTCAATAACATCAAGTTTTTGAAACTTAAGCCATTTTATACGAGTTCGTCAATAAGTTAAACCAACTCGCTACACGCAACACCAAACTTTTTATATAACCGCAACTAGTCTAGATAAATGCGACAAAAACAAAGCGATTTGATTTCTATTATTAAAAGAACGAGCTTTGCGCAGTGCTCATATTATTATCTATATTTGTATTGGCGTTTATATTGCTCTTTATATTAGATTTAATAATAAATTGGGGATGTGCACGAGTAACACTTAAGTTAGTACTTAAAATAAATGCATCGATAGGTACCTATTGGTCTTTTATAAAGAGCCTAAATACCGTATATTGTTTTCCCATCTTTCAAAACATATAAACATTTGTCTGGACATATTCAAGTTTTGTATATGAAATTATGTTAGTCATACATAAAGAGAGAGAGTATAAAGTTTTATATATTTGTTATTTACATTTGTAATCAACGTATTGTCACTGAGATATACTCTAACATTCTCTTTCAGATGTAAAACGATGACGGTCCACAAGGACACGTAACTCTTATACAATAGGACAAACAACTCAAATCCATAGGCATTGGTGGAATTATCCAACTAAATATCAAACTTGAACTGATATCACAGCATTTTGTATTCATGAGTTATCACCATCCCTACTTATTGTAATATTTACAATTAACTTTCAACACAATCGATACGTACATCGAATACCTTCATTAATTTATTGACACTCTAAATAATGACAAAAAAAATAGTACGTTTACAAACCGGTATTCAGTCGAATTTTGAACGTTTCGTACAAATGCTTCAATAGTGCTGACTAACGTAAACTATTCGATATTAACAACATTACTTAGCAAAATTACATAAGAACATTCCCGACTCCAAGCATAACAATCGCAACCCCAGTTAAATAAAGCCAGTCATCAATCAAACTGCTCAGTAACCGGAACCACCGACAAATCTATGAAGTTATCTTTTACCGGATCGCATTTCCTTTTCAATATGGTATTTATTCTTCAATATTGAATCGAGTTCACGAATTGAATGACGTTGAATTTATAATGAATATATTAACAGAATACATGTTAATACAATTAATTAAACTGACAATTGCTTTTTTTAACGTTTACATAGAAACATGTACCTCTACGTATTGTGTAAGCTAGTGAAGTCATCAACAAAGCCAAGCTAATCGAGTGTCCTCTGGAAAAGTGCTTTTTCAAGTGGATTCCAAAATGTTGATAATTTAGCTTTATAGATTACCGAGACATAGCTCGCAAGATAGTTCGAATCTATGGTTATACTTCATTACTGTAAGTGAAAGCATGTTTTCAATAGAAAATCTGAGAATGATGAAAGGAGAAATTTATAAATTTCATAGTTGTATGCGGATATATATATATATATATATATATATATATATATATATATATAAAATTAAGTAAAATATAGTTTGGCTAGGAATGAGAGGCGTAATAATTAAAATATCGTATAGTTTACGTGTGCGTACGGGAGTACGGGGCTCGGTGTATATTGTTTATTACAGACTAACGCGACGTGCGCTATCACCGTAGCGACGCCACGATTTCGTTATCCATATTGTTCTGCTGGCTCGATGAGTTCAAGTTTTTGGAACATTGCTGTAAAACAACATTGACATTAACAATACATCGAAAGATATTCAACGTCATCATCAATCAGAAAATCATCATCAAATAGAAAAGTTGAACATGTTTGTTTTCTTAGTCAGACAATAGCTACCGGTCGAGCCGAGGCTCGACCCTCTCGGGCACCCTCGAATCGGAATGCTAAACGCGTATTGAGTGACAGCCCAAGCCGAGGTCCCCTCTCGGGATCCCTTGAGACCAGTCACTCCATGGAGCGTCCGCCGAAGCGACCTAAGAGCTCGCCGGCCTCCCACTTCGATAATACTAATATAGTAACGGCCCGAGCCGAGGCTCCCTCTACGGAGGCAGCCCTCAAGCTAAGTTACTCTTAAAGAGGCTTGGGCTAGGCGCCCTCTGCGCCCTGCCGCCTCGAGCCCGGTGTAGCTGTAAGTGCCTCCTCAAGGCAAACAGTAACCTTACAGGCACTTAAGGTCGATTAGAGCACTAAATGTTTTAACTATTGTTTAGATCGACAATGTACATTGTAATGTGTACATATATTTCTTGTGTATTCATTATAATGTAGACTGTATCGTAAGTTGCAACAATGTAGTTGTTCCAATACTTCAGCCGACTCATACAGTATTATAAACACAATCTGTCTCACCATCTGTCGAGATTCCCAGGCCTTCATCGCACTCTTGTACTTCTCGAACTCGTGACACCAATCCGAATAAACTTGTTTATACTCTTGAGACCTGCTGGGTTGGGTGCACCTAAAACAATATTTAAAGATTCAAATACAAAAACAAGGTGTTGCAAACTCACAATTAGCGAGAGAAAACATGTGAAAAATCGCTACTAAATAGCAAGCTATAAGATCTGACAAAGAATTTCTGTTCACCACATTTAAATTTTGTGAACAATGGGGAAAACAGATCTATAAGTTTGTACGTAGTTGCACATTACTGTTCAATATAATTTCAATTCTATTGCAGCATTTCTGAAAAGACGATTGTGATGTCATTTTGTCTTCGAATACCAGCTCATCGATAGCTCTCTTACTAACGAGCGAGCAACTCGTTAAACTTGTACGTGAGAACAAACAAGTCTCGTGCGAGACGTTTTATATCGCAGCTAAATAAAACCTAATGAGCGTCTGTATATTGCCAACAAGGTGTGACAAAAACTAAGTAACAGTAAAGACTTCCCGGAACAACAACAAACATCTAGAGCAGAGGCAAGGATTGTAGATTTGTAGACTTTTTCACATTCACAATGACGTACAGAAGCTCTTCGACCAGATATTCTTAGTATTGCCTTTCTCTGGAAGGTTATCAATAAGATCGGCGTGTAAAGTCATGGTGGTCCTTCACTTTTAACTCTCGCACTCATTTTTGGATCAATAATATCGCCTATCTTTCTTTGCACTGTTGCAAAATACCAATTCTATGACTATCGGATTTCTCTCAATTCTACTAACGACAAGTTTACAATTTTAATGAACATTCAAAAATATCTTGTAACTATTGTAATTGTAAATATTTTCTTATTCTCCAAATAAAGTGAATGCAATTTACCTTTGGGTGTCAATGTCGAGATTGTAAGATGCGATAAGCGTGGGCCCAAAGTAACACTCGTACCGGCCCCGGTCGGACTCCGTCACTGATAATAGCACCAGACCTCGTTCTGACGTTTGAAGTATTCGCTCCCAACTAAATAAACAAAATTGTCAATAATATGTACTGATTACAATATCTCGATATTTACCTCAAATAAAAGAATCGTAGCTGTTAAGCTTAATACAGAACATACATCGAAGAAAATAATGAATGCAGTTAAACTAAAAGTCAACATATCAATTACTATACAAATAGAATGACAAAAGTTATTTACTAATCATAATAATAATAAAATAAAATATAAGATAATGTTAGTGAATTCTACTTCATTATTCTTGCACTTTATTCTTATTTAATACTTAAAACAAATAATATTTAAATTGTTATGTATGTACCTGTATATCGAAGCAATATTAAAACAAAAAAAACTTATTATTCTCACTTGTAGTTAATTTTATAGCGTCCTTTTTCCCTGGAATGGTGATACCAAACGACGATCTGGTCCTTCAGTGCTTCAGGAGTCTTTCCAAAGGCTGCCATATGTACGCTTTGTCCGTAACCAGCCCTCACCGTCTTCTGTGGGGCGCTGGCTTCGCAGATCGACGGGGTGGAGTTAGTGGCGTCGTGGAGTAGACCCGGGGTGTACGGACGACATATACCTGCCTCTTTGTCCCAACCACAGTACGGGTCTAACACACAGCGTACACAGCTGTCATATCTACGTCAATAAAGAAATATGATCCATTGAGATATAGCAAGTTGAATTGTGCGAATATTCCGCAGAATATCGTGAACATGTGCACTGGATAATCCATTGGTTTAATTTATTTTTCAATCAATCTACTACACCATACGTAAGCAATATACATACATTTACAAACGATTATATTTCTTTCTTTAAAAGCCAACTGTCGACAAAAAATAGTGTTTTCCGTTATACGAAAATTTTATTTTGCATGAATGCATTTATATAGCATGTCCATAATGGTTTCCCAGACCAGAGGTGGCTGAGCGGTTTGAGCAGTGGTGGCTCAGCGGTTTAGGCCCCGACTTACGTACTGTAGGTTGCGGGTTCGAACCCAGGCAGGCGCTTTACTTTGTGTAATTTATTTCATCACCACTGCTTCAAACACGGTGAAGGAAAACATCGTGAGGAAACCGGCATGTTCTTAGAGCCATCAAATTCGAAGACATGTGACAGACAACCAACCCGCACTGGGCCAGCGTGGTGGATTACGGCTCATTCCCTCTCTGGGAGAGGAGGCATGTGTCCCCGCAGTGGGAAACATTCTAGAAAAGGCTGATTTATTATTATTATTAATGGTTTCCCAATTGATATAATGAAATTACTTTGAAATATTTATCGTAAATTATATAAATACAGCAGTTACCATGATCGATGCTTATTACTTTTGCATGCATGGCATGTATAAGCATGCTTTGCAATTCGTTAATTACTTGTTTAAATATGTTGAGTGAATAAACGCGTCTATTTTATCGTATTAACATCAAAAAAATAACAATTAGGGCGCTACTCACCGATGCGTGCACGCCCTTAGCGGTAATTGTCGTAGGCGGTTATCTGTGGCGAGGTACAGTGCGTGGGTGCGTCGCGACAGCGCGAGGGCGCGCACTGCTTCTGTGCCCGCAGCCTGCCACACATCCGCCACTCGGGACCCACCCCCGGCCCACTGCACAATCTTGTACACCTCGCCGCTACCTTTGCAATGTACAACGGTCGGCTCGGTCAACATTTTAAACCTCTTTCGAGTTAAATGTATGTTTGTATATATACATACATACATATACGTGCCAAACCCGAAAATTTTACACATAGTAATCTTGGACGGTTTAACGGAACTTTGTGTTTAAAAAAATTTATGCATTTAATTATTTTATATATATAAGATTTTTTCACATGTCTCAGACTTATGTTCTTAGCAATGAAAGTTTAATGTTATTATAACTTTGTTTTTAAACATAAATAATATGCGCTCACGTAATCCAAAGGGATAAGCATGACATCACGGATTTCCATTTGATGTGATCCTGGTATCTCTCAGCCTCTCTCCCTTGATCTACATACTACATACATCTTCACATACATGCTCGCCGGTAAGGGGGACTTCTTTTGTCGCCCTTATTGTTTTCATACGTAAGGAAACTATTTATAACAATATATGCATACAATATTGCTTCAATTTATAGCGGTTTTCATTTGTTATTTATTTAATAAATCATTTACCAACCTTCTTGGTCGGGTTGTACCTTTAACTTGTAACTTTAACATTCTGACGCTTTTAGCAACCAATTTCGATTTACTTTACTTTTTACGGTAATGTTTTTGGTGTGTTTAAGTCTATATTTAAACGATTCCCAACATTGACTTACTACTGCCGGCGTAGAATACAGTGTAGGTGATATCGTCGCCCAGCATATCAACGAACTGCTTGTCCACGACTAGCGTGGTGAGCACCAGGTCTCGCTTGTAGAAAGCAGGAGCGTCGGACTCCTGTCTTACCGCAGAATCCATTAAAGGGTGGGATCTGTTGACAAAATGAAAGTTATTAGGAAAGTGCTTATATGTTAATTCATCGTCTCCCTGCCCTTTTCTTCCTTCTTTCTTAATATACATGTTTTGGCAGTTACAGTATAGTAGTAACTAAACTGTATACTACACTATAGACTACAGTATACTATACTGTATAGTGTTTACTAGTTTTCACGGCTGGCCACCTACCTGACGCCAATCCTTCTATGTGTATTTATAATTATTTTCAGGAAATTAGAATAAATGCAGTAAAAAGTCTAATGTACGCTAAATTTTTGCAATAATGTTATGCACGCCGTTAAGTTTAACTCAATCCTGAGTAGACCTAATAAAATTTGTGAATAGCGATTGTTTTGAGTCTATAACAGAGTAAAATAGAATAAAAGCATTTAGTATTTAAAAAATTACAATGAGTATGTTTTTGTACATTCTTTAAATAAGTAGGTACATGACGAGTGGATGTAAGCCTTGGCTTATTATATAAGTTCAAATCGATAATTCCGCTCCATGTGATTTCATTCGTCATTGAAGTCATTCATACCATTTATTTTTATTGTCTACGTTGGTATCGTTCTTAATAATAAATCAGTAGTAATTTAGCATTCCGCCATCAATTAAGATACATGAATGTGACCCAATTAAGAGAGCACGCATCGCAGCTAGCGCACGATATGCCCTTGTATAAGATTAGTTTCAGAGAAATACACGACAAAATCCTCTGCTTTTCCATTAACCCAATTTCCTTAAGATATAAAGCGTTTTATTATATTATATTTCTATACAATATGCAGCTCTTGCTTATTATTATTATCTTTGAAGAAGACGAGGCAAGATCATTTCTAACAATAATTGTAAATAGAGTAGATCCGAGATAGTTTTAAGCAATCTTTTAAGTTATTTTATCCCGGTAATAAGAAAACATAATCAACAAAAATGTTGTTATATTCTGCATATTGAAATAAAACCCATAAAAATATTATTGCAAAATTAGCCAATACTCAGATATTGGTCTGGTGAAGTGGCCTGTATACATTCAACAAGAACATCAAACATTAAACTTCGGTGACTGGCGATTGACAAATGTGTGGAATGGATTGATTGTGCATCGACATGCTACGGGTCAGGGCAGGGAGGATAAAATAATAAAAAGCAAAAGATTGTGACGCTCAAGAATAATAAATAAATGTTCATACTTTAGGAAATAAACTAAAGTCCTAATATAGTCTCCATAAAATAAATCCAACCATCGTATTATGCTCATCGGGTGGTGATGTAATATGTAAAAACTTGTAAAACCAGAGCTGATTTCGGTCTAAGTTATAAGAGCGGTTTTGCAGCAGCAGCCATGCCAGCGATATCTTACATGACTTGCGATTAAAGTCATTAGGACGCGCCGTTCGGGATTGCACTGTTGTCCGTACTCTACTAATATAGTAAGTTAAATAACCAATATTTTAAGCGAAATTAAACGATAAATCTATTATAAATTTTACTAACTGTTGTCTACAGCCTTGTCCGCTATTAAACGATTTGCATACAACAGACTCTGCATCACCTACACAAGCGAGGCATCCGCGCTTTTGTACAAGTACTTGTCGTATTAATTGCCTTGTTGCACATATATAAGAGTGTATAGAAATACGTGGCAACGGCTTTTCTTTTCGCGACATAAGGAAGCACACCTTCCGCGTCTCCCATCCATTAAACTCATGGACAGCCCTATTCCCTGGGAAGATAAGGTAAAATACCTAGGTGTCATAGTTCACAATAAACTTACCTTCGCCGCTCACGTCAACCCAGGTCAAGAACCGAGAGGCCTTCGCACTAGGCCGCCTATTCCTATTAATTAACGTTAAGAGTAAAATGTCCCTCTGGAGCAAAATGACACTGTATAAAGCTGTCGTACGGCCTATCATAACGTATGCCCGGTATTCGCGCACATATCCATGCAGGTGGATGCTTAGATGTTGAAATTTCACAATGACTTTTTAGCGCCTCATTATAAAAGGAAGTCGTGTGTCAAATTTCATATTCCGGCGTCCAGTTGGTACGAAATTTATTTACCTATAAGCATAAGAAAAATGATTCAATTAAATTTATTTACCTAATGAAATTGAGCACATTGTCTGGAAGCGCCTCAGTGTTGTTGACGCAGGTACCAGGGCGGGGCTCTGGCACTCTGGCCCTCAGAACTGGCAACCACGCCGAGCTTGAGGTGGCCTATACAAACAAAAATATAATTCAGTTTGAAAGTTTACGTTGATTTATATCTAATAGTATCGCTGTAAACAAATGTTAAAATTCCCCAAAAACAATTGCAAATATTTTTATCAGGAATGGAGCCATTTTCATAGCTTACGTTTGTTGTTTATATGTTGTTTGTGCTTTCCACCGATTCGGGGTCGGCGATTGATACCGACGCAATTTCATAACTCCCTTTATATATGGACAGACGAGCTAATAAAGGTTGCAGGAATCTAATGTCGGTGAAGAACGGGTCGGCAAAGTGAGAGCCTAAGTTGAGCAAGTGACGTTCTTTGGCTTTTAAATACATATATGTATTATTTAATTAAAATATACATTACTAACTTGCTCCTTAAAGCGTCCAGCGAAGGCGTTCTGTATGTCTTCCATAGTATATGTACAAATGGCCGAGCCGACGAGCCCATCGCTCGCACCCGTCGTGAAAGCCGCATAGAACCGAGTGGTATCGCCTGGCATTTGATAGACGCTCTCTGCGCCCGAAACAAAGGAAATTAACTCCTATACCAACACATAACATAGTAATGGAACCGTTTAAATGCTAAGAAGATTTTTTAATAGAATAAAGCGGCAAACGAGCAAGCGGCAACAAGCTAATGAGTTGCAGATACGTTGTCAACCTTTAATGGACAAAGGAGGGGACAAACAGAAAAAGAATACTTCCATTCTCTATCCGTCCCCTCCTCATCCATCAAATCCTCTTCCCCTTCCCAATCATTTCTTATTAGAAAAGACTGGGTATCTATACTATAATTAGGCCTCCAAGACATCAGGGGTAATGCAGATTACTTCTACTTCACATCTGTCTTCTGTGCCGTGGTATTTCACCGATCTAGCCGATCAATTTATGCAATAGATGTTGTTGTTGCGGGCTCTACCACTATTTATATAATATTTTTTGCAAAAAGAATATACATATACTAAGTAATACGACATGAATAGCAAAATCATAGCAACTAATAGTGGTAATAAAAAAATTATTTATCAGAAGAAATTATATAAAAAGTGTAAGTAAAAATATCATTACCACTTAAACATTATATATATTAAAATGTAATAAATATATCATTGGTTATAATTTTCAACTCACGTATTTCATCAAAATAGAATGGGAACTCTCCAGGTATGCTGCAGTTGAGTCTTGCTTTTAAATAAGTGGCCCAGTTCTGGCTAAGTATGTGCTTCCCCCCCGTATCTTGTTTGCAAACCCGCGCCACTCTAGAGTACACCGCCTTTCCACAGTTCATGAATTCCACTGCAGTTTCTCGGAAAAATAACAGAACGTACTCCCCGACGTCGAAAGATCCAACGAAATTCGTTTCTAAAATAAAATAACAAATCAAAAAAATTACACAAATTTAATCCATGTAATGAGTCTTCGCTTTAACTATTTATAATGTATATCTTTGGGTACCACAATAAGGAGCAAACCGAAAATTCCTAAAATCAAGCAGCCACTAGTTCCCGTATTTTCTAAAATTAACGACTTAAAAACTCGCCAAAACGATGACTATAAAGTAAGCCACTTTATGTTTGGATTAATTGACACCGAGGGCTGAAAAGTAACAGAATATTTAAATAACGTTAAGTACTTACTGTCCAACCATTTCGAATCATATTTCAACGTCCTCTTAAAATTAAATCTCTTTTGTCCTGTGCGGAAGTCAAAGAGGTCATTGCGGAAAATGACTGGATCCGCTTTGGTGAACTCTGCGTTGGTCCCCGCATACAGTGCTGGCAGTCCGCCAGGGTTGCCTCCAGTGACCCAAACTGCCGTGCTGTTATCCGCAGGGTCGTAAGGGCATTTGGCCACCCCCAGACCCACCCCTGGCACGTATTCATGCCGGGGAAGATGTGTTAAGTTTAACTGTGTAAAAATATAATAATAAAAATAACTTCTTCCAATCAAGCACATAATTAAGTTCGTCACAACAGGCCCTTCTTGACAGATGTCAGGACAACGTACTTCGCCATGTGAAAACATTATTTAATTATCATTTTATATTGAAAAATTAATTTTATACCAGTAAATTTATCAGATGTACTTTTGTAAATTTAAATTTATTGGCAACAATTTGTAAATTAAGCAAGCATCAAGCGTAGCCGTTGAATAGATCATAAAATATTTCGACTACAAAAGTAAATAACGTGGAAAGACGTGTCTTCAACTTCAAGCAAAAACACAAAAAAAACAAGCTTCAAGAAACAGAAAGAAGATGCTAATATGTATCAATGCGTTAAGAACTACTTTCGAGGATAGAGGCCTAGTAAAGCTCAGCGAGTCGTCAAAATTTATTCAAGATTTTTAAAACTACGTTTATTTCTCTAAATTTGCAATGTATTTGATTTAAATTAAATATTTAACTATAATTAAATCAAATATTAAGTCGACGAATGATAAAGAACTTAGCAAGATAACTATTTCATTTGGTTTAATAATTGAAGTAACCACCTATTCGGTGCTTTAAAAATATATTCGTTACTCCTTAACGAGTTTTCCTGTACCGTATTCTATTGCGGTCTCTACAGGTGAGGGATAGAAAAGATAAACAAAACTCATTTGTTATCTTACGATACCGCACCAGCCGCGCTCCACTCGCACGAGTATGAACACGTATTCCGTACAGTTAATAAAAACATTGAACAGAATTATCTTTTGCATTCCAATCAAAAAAACTATAAAAAAGTAATAAAATTTTACAGAATCGTTAAAATACATTTTTAGAGTCCAGCACTGGCTACTATTTTATTTTATTTTAACGATCCTAGTGTTTTATATAAATCAATTTCACTAACTATTATTTTACTATCCAGATTAATTGTAGGTAGAAATATGAACAATATAATGTATGAAATTAAAAAAATACTATGTCACGTACAATATTTACAATAGGACGTCTTCATCTGACTTTTTTAACTGTCGAATGAAAAAGGGGTAGAAACTGTCACAAAAAACGCTCACCCCTTAACCAAAAGCAATTTTATGAAATCACTATACATACAAATCTCTTAGTTCCAGCAGAGAATCACAATACCAACCGCGCTCTTACTTCAAGACTACAAAGTTGTTTTAAATTTTAGTTACTTTCATTAAGTTAAAAATAAATTTAAAAACCTGGCAAGATGAGATCTCATTCCACCTCTTTAATTTTTACTATAAAGAAAAAATAGTGATTGACAAAAATCTTGCGTTAAATGGCAATGTCAATGAATCTAGTCTCTAATATATTAAACGATATCATTACGGTTCTTACATAAACGACCCAGTCTTTGGGGCTGTGCGCGTTGGTGCCGCACACGTAGAGGCGCTCGCCGTCGCCGAGCGGCTGCAGCACGCGGATGTGGTTTCTGCACTCGAACGGCTCTGACTTGCCTTTGCTCACACACCTAGCTACGTTACTCGCCTCCAGGAGCAATGCGTCTCGCTAAAACACAGACAAATCTGTCAACTAAATGACAATCTTACTTTATCTATCGGTATTTTCTTTCGACGTTAAACATATCTAAAATCATATGTATGAATAGCCATTGTTAACAAGACTGTGGTGCTAATTGCAGTCGGTTTGTTCGCAAATATAATGGTTTGAATAATTTTATAGGCTAGTAAATTTGCTGATCTGACAAAACCTATTTACTGGGATATTCTTTTATTGTTAATTGTCGAGTAGGGCCCTCACTAAGCGTTTCGATATAAATAACATGCTGTTAATTCCAATAAATCTGCAATCGAATGCATTTATTTCAAATGCACTATAACTAAATGTAGAAACATACAATAACATTTGAATTTTAAGTCGGTAGTCACAGTAAGGTTTACTTTTTAAACCTTAAAGAGCGCCAAGCTCAAGCTTCCGCATAATTGTAAGTTCTTTTTCCTTTAAAGTGAAATTACTTTAATAAAAACTCATATGGCGTAAAGATGGGTTCAAAAGCTCGCGCGCGGTGGGGATAGAGTGTCGTGCTTTAAAACTTAGTGAACGTACACGTAGCTTTTTATCTTCATTATGAAACAGTACCCCGATGCGTTTCAGTTCTATTTATATACTACGAGCAGTTGACGCATACTAACCTCGCAGTGCGACTGACTAATGTCCGTCATGTTCAGTTTGAATATTCGATCCCTGTAACAAAACCAGAGGAAGTCATATTAATTAGTTATGAAAATAGCACTTCGCACGAAATATTACTAAAGTTACGCTTTCCGGAAAATGTTGCAAATTATATCTGAAATATTGTGTGTTATCCTTTATTTTATAGATACAGACCAATGTGTGATCTGTATTTTGAATTAAAATTAATACATGCAGACCATATTCAAAAGGAAATAACTTCATTTACTGTCTTATTTTAACCTATCTCAATATTAGTCTAGTAATAATAGCAGTAATATGATAATTTTAACTAACTAGATCGGCGCGTTAGTTAAAATATAAATCTGTTTAATTAAAAAATTGGCATTAACAGTTGAAATAAAACGAACGAATTTTACGGATTTTATCGCGTTTATTTTACGTTTTTAATTCCCAACGTTTCGAAAACTTTACAGTGCTCATGGTCACGGGGGGGACTGAGGTGCCAGACGTCCCGATGTCAAAAGTTGCTGGCGAAGTACCCACTAATTTTGAATTAATTACTTATGCTCTGATATATGCAGAATGAGCTCACTGTATCTTGCGGTCTTGCAGTTGTATTCTTGGTTTGAGATTTAATTTTATCAATTACGGGATCCCAGGCTGGTGGTAGTACCTCGTCATCTTCTCTATTGAAATTTGGATGTTTTTTAATTTCAATAGCCTCGCGTATCATCCTGGGTAGGAAGCGGTGTCCTTTTGCAAGGACTTGTGGCTTATCAAATCTTATATAATGGCGGGGTCCGTTTAAAACATGATCACAAACTGCAAACCGACTCCAAGATGTCAGTTGTTTAGTAAGTAGTAGGAAGTAAGCCATAGTGTTTTCTTACGCGAAGTAAATATAAGAAATCATTATGACTTTAACAACTTTCAAGGTAAGATTTGCAGTATATTGTTTCTTTTAATATGTTTTAGTTTTTTACGTTACTCCACGTTCTGTACCATATAAACGTATCCAACGGTTTCGACATCTTCAGTACAATTTAATTATTAACGTGCAAATAGGAGGGAGTTTATCTGAGAGCTGCAGACAACTTTGGACCATTAGCTGGTTTTAAAGGAGGGATAATCCCCTTCCTCAGCCTTAATCTTACTGTCCATCTATTTACAGTTACACAAAAACTTTATTTAGCCCTTGTTGAATGTTTATTGACGTTAAAACGACTTCACAGAAAGGTTTTCATAATAAACTTTTCATCACAAGCGGTAATGCTGTTCTGCCGGTACCACGTCTTCTTTTATAAGAACCTGTCTCCACAAACCTTCTGCATACTTGGAAAACCGTACCATTAGTTTAAATTTAAAATTCTAGCATTTTTTATTTGATCCAAGCCTTCCCGCAACAATATTACAATATGCGTGAACTCTGCGACGAACTGTCCATATTACGGTAAGGAAAGTCTTGTTATGATTACAAACATATCGCAATAATTTTATTGATAAAAATAATTCAATTGATAGAGATGCAATTACGTTAATAACAAACAATTTAAAACATTACCATATTAACGAGCAAATCTGAATAGTTCTTTAGTTTGTTGTTTCGCAAATTGCAAACACTGAATTGAAGTAAATTGAACACGAATGCAAAACCCATAGCATTGGTGATCAGTAGCCGAGGCCGATCGATTGGTCTGAAGTGTTTGTTGAGAGAGTTCCAATTCCATTTGCGGAGCGGCAGCGCCCGCTCGTCACTACTTGACATACAAAGCACTTTTCATCATCCTAGCAACGACGTGTGAATAAACTGAACTAGTTTAGTCTTTTTATTTAAATTGTATTGCTACAATGTCAGTTGCGATAATAGCATCGTGAACACACGAGTAGTGCACTATGTGGTCAGAAATCAATATGGCATACCACGGCTTCGGACTGTACCTCGTGCATACCGCGGTTCTGCTATTTGGTGAAGGAGTATAACCTAATATATATACCAAAATCTAAGCTTAAAAATTAAAACTTATTTTTAGGATTTTATTAGACATACATGACGTTCAAATTTTGTATATTTTACAACATTTGAACGTGTAAATTGTAAATAATGTATTTTGTATGTAATGTACAATGTATGTATGTTTTACCTAAAATAGGGGATGAAAGTTTGTATGGAATTGTGTAAGGCTTATTTAAATGTTTCATATATTTGCGACAAGAGACAAACTATTAGAGAACTACAGAAAAGAACTCAAAAATAAAAAGTGATGCCTAAAGTCACTATTCCACGCGGACGGAGTCGTGGGCACACATGGACAAAGTCTGTTAACCGACTACAAATATCAATTGAAACGAAAAATAACATTCAAGTGGCATAGACATACAACAACAGTATATTAAGCATTAGTCAGTTAACATTAAAAAAGATGATAATTGCAAGTCTAAAAATAATATTGCTAAAATAAATCTAATAACGCAATTCGTAAATAAAGAAAACAAAATATCTTTTGGCAGTATAAATAGAGCACGCCATGCCACGCACGATCTAACGTGACGTTTTCACGGCACTGAACAAACAAAATTGACAGAGATTGTAGATAATTGACTTTCATGTCTCGGTTCCATTTCCCTGGCGGCGGGCAGATCATTACTGTGACGTTGAATAGTACACAAGCCCCATGCCAATGTTAGCTTATGCCTAATAATATGGTAAATTAATAATTACGTAGCAATTTCTTCCGCAGTCGTAATCGTTGTAGCGATTGTCATATTTATGCGGTACTTGTTAATAGCAGTGTAAATATTAATGTCGCCAGTTCTAACGTAGTTCACAATAATTCAAAATGTTGCTTAAAAATCACAAGTCAACGTATTGTTGCAAGAACGTATTTACCCTCCATACCCATCGTCAATCTCTGACATACCGCACAAGTCATGTACATCACAGCATACATATATATTTTCGTATTTTAAATGTTTAATTTGAAATTTTAATTTTGTTTTATGCGTCTACGTAGGTACAGGCTGGTTTATTGGAATGAATTATCAAATTAGCTTTTTTTGGTTGTGGATAGAAAATTGTATCTAGGATTAAACCATGTTATGTGTTAATACATTGTTAATAAAATTGTTGTCATATAAACTTGCATTTAGTTAGGCGTTTAGAGTTAGGATATTTTAGGAAAGCAGTTACATGCTGAAACAATGAAATAGAAAACGTTACTCACATAGCACCCACATAAAGCGTACTTCTCTCTTCGTTCATATACAATGTGCGGTAAAACAGGTTGCCGCATGAAAACTCGCGTATGTGATCTGAAAAGAAAAAAACGTTGCGCTTTATTTTCGGTTATACGAATCTCGTACATATTTATGTACTTTCCACTTACTTATTTACTGGTTATTATTCATTTGTGTAGAAAAAAATATATTATTTTTATTTATCAATACAGAAAGCTGCAACTTTCGGTATTGATAAATAAATATTTTGCGATTCCGGCATTATATGTGAAATTGAGTTGTGGTATGCGGAGTAGAGACTAATTAAATTAATATATTTTTATTGACGCAATAATGAACTGGTGGGATATCCACTATCAACATTAAACCAACAGCCCTTCGTTGTGACATATGCAAATTGCTATCTGTCATAAATTGGATAATGATAAGGAATTTTAGCTGATTTATGCACGTTGAAATGATCACATATCGACATAGGGTAACTAAATAATCAATATTAGCGTGTTTGATTTAAATAGCGTACTACATGCAGTAGATATCGGAGGTTACTTGTAGAGTGATTTGCCACTAGCGGTATTTCAGAAAAGACCTTAAGAGTTGCACATACATGTTGCCTAACTTTAATTGACAGAGGAGTGGATAGACAGGAAAAAGGATATCTCCTTCTTCTATTAATCCCCTCACCCTTCCAATCTTCTTCCATTCCCATTCTATCCTTTGTGAAAAATGATAGGAAGGGGAAGAGGAATGACACCGGGCCTCCACTTATCAGACGAAACGCAGAAGCATAATTTACTCCTACTTCATGCCTGTCTTCTGTGAGGTCGTGGTATTTCACATTCGTGCAACAGATGTTGTTGTTGCGGGCTCTACCAATAGCGTATATTCGTTCTTAAAATGCACAGTTCATATTAGAGTTAAGTATGGTTTAGATATTTAGAGTTATAGTAAATAAAGGTTTGCTCAAAAGACGTTGGCATTTTTGTTGGTTTTAAAACTATGGTAACACGAGTGTACAGTTTAGTTGTATGCATTTAAGTTAAGGTAGTCGAACTTTTACAGCAGCTTAATTTCCATATCTGCCACGACTTCCGATGCAGCTCTTTTACTTAAATAGCATCGATTATTTATTTGAATAAAGTAGTATTCATGAAACGCAGTAGATCCACCGGCGTTGATAAATATTTTCCACGAAAACAATCCGTAGTCGGTTGCAATTTCAGCCGGCGGGTAATTATGACCGTTGTTACGATAGCCGGTGATTATTGGCAGGTGCAGCCACGACGCGCACGCTACCTTACGTGACCCCCTCCCCGCTCCGGCGTCTCCTCCTACCCCTCAACCCCCGAAACACCCGAGTTTTTACAACCCTCATTGTAACTTGAGCGTATTAAATTTGTACAATTTGCTAAATGCGCTAACTATTAATCAGAAATTATTCTAAATATAACACATTAAAAAAATTAGAAAATATTATCGCTTTTATATTTTACTGAGTGGAGAAACATTATAAAGTGATATTGCAAATGCATAAAAGAAGAAAAATGCGATTTTTCAAAATCAAATTTATGTATTTTTTTGTTCGTGCGGCAAACGAGCGAGCCGGTCACCGTATTACGTAGATGGCCCATAGGCATTCGCTACAACCTAATGAGTTGCAGATGCGTTGCCCATCTTTAATTGACAGAGGACGGCCGGGGATAAACAGGAAAAAGAATATTTCAATCCCCTATTCATTTCCTATCACGTCAAATCGTTTTCCCCTCCCATCTTGTCATTATTGTAAAATGACAGAAAGGGGATGAGGGCTAGAATTTGGCCTTCGGCACCTCACTTATCAGGCTAAGCGCAGAATACTTCTACTTCACGCCAGTCCTCTGTGAGGTCGTGGTGTTTCACCGGTCGAGCCAACCCATTCGTGCGACAGATGTTGTTATTGTGGACTCTACCAGTGTAAAAATTTATTGGCTAGGAGATAATAATTCAGGGCCATGTTGTATCTAACTGATAGACTGCAGACTATCTAAACATTATAGGGTTATTCATCTAAATTTGAAGGCTTAACATTGTTTACTTAATGGGCCGAAGCGGGGATTTCTGTACATCCTCGAGTCTGACACACTAGTCTTACATATCGGGGGCAATAAGTGCGCATTTTAATAATCGAACGATTTGAACGTGATGCGGAGTGCAGGGGTCGCAAAATTGTTATTAAAAAACGTCACTGGACATCCTCTAGCGTGATCAATTTTTTATTAATATTTATAGGATGACAATAGATGATACAAGGATGACGTAATAAAATAATTTGACGATTTCAACAAGCCGAGGTAACTAAATCGTAAATGAAGTCTATAGACCCTTTTCCCACAGTTAGACGTAAAAATGTCATATAACCTATTTTATTTTTACAATCTTATCTTCAAAATCCAAAAGGTCCGCATGACGCTCGAGGGTGAACAAGTTTAGCATCATCGGCATATGCTATAAAGTAAAAATCAGATATTCGAATTAATTTAAAATTAAAACATGATCGTCATTTAGGGCCGTCATTTAGACAAACACGTTTACGTTTTGCATCAATGTCCGAACGGCGGTTGAATACCGCAGCGATTACAGTGCTAATGAAGTCATTGTTTGAATATCTAACGAACTGTGTACAGCGATTTATACGATACAGGGACATGCACGCGCGTCACGATCTTCTAATTAATAAGTACGTGGTGCCTACTTTGCAACCCCTAAATGAGCTTAACACAACGTGATGCCTTCTATATTCTGTATGTGAGCTCTCTTCAGTTTGACCTGCTGTCCCAAATTTGGACAAGTAAAGTAATTATTTAATTGTACAATTTAAGGTGTTTTCTACTAGGGTTACTGTCTGACATCACGTGTGCGAACTGCACTCCCACGCATAGTAGGAATTTAGAGAAGACTCAAATTTAATACATCATCCATTTGCCTTGCCCTTTTCACACTTATGCGGGTCGGCACAGTATGACCGTAGTCTATACTATGTAGATTTTGGCGACAGCATTTTTTACGGCCGACCGCTTGCTTGACGGAAATTAATTACATCGACTTTAAAAATATCTTCTTAATTTACATCGTTGCATCAAAATGAAACGGGAGAGTATCACGAAGATGTTTTCTCTCCCTGGTTTCTAGGCGCAGCGCGCTTCTGTATATATACATGCCTGAATACAGCATAATAATCTGTAAATTATTGTTTAAATTATCGTTTAAAAATACAAGGAATTTCACCCAAAATTAATACACCGATAACCAGTCAAGAGCGGTGACTAGGTTTCTAGAGACTAGTTAGTATTAGATACTTTCTTCACATTTTTTCACTCGTTATATTAAAAGTTAAACTATACAAAGTGTTAAACTAAACTAAAAACAACATTTCAGGTACATTTTGTATCAACCACATAAACATTTTTGACATAACTGTTAAAGGTTTCATATCTTAATTTCTTAAAACAACTTTGAACCCGCCTTTTATCGTAATTGACTGTACACGAACATTTCAATGTGCCACATTACGTTTTAAATATGATAAAGTAAAAATATGTAAATAGAATTGACGTTACCCTCTTTTTGTATCTATATCAATAAGTGCTTTACACAGAACGTGTTATTTACAAATAAAACCATTCCAAAATGATAAGTTAAAATGAAATTTTAGTTCTTTAAAAATGCCAACGGTTGTGTAATGGATTTTATTAAGAACAAAAATCAACTCTATTTTACTCAATTTACGGTAAACAGATAGCTTTGCTTGTCATAGAAATTTGTTCTTCTTTTATCAGAGTTTATAAGATCAAATCTATTACATTTTAACATTTCACGTTATTTGTAACTATAACAAAAATGTTTTCTTTTCTCGAATACATAGTACCTACTAATAGGCCGGCCGTAAATGGGACCTCCTTTACCATATACTTCCATTTTATTGAAGTATATTAATTACATGCATTAAATTAACGAAAACCATGTATATACTCACATCTATATCACTAACTAATACAGCCTCATGGTATCGCAGCATAAAGTGATATCCAATTTTATATGAAATTAATATCAACTTTGTTGACAACGGCCGGTTTGTTGACAATAGTTTGGCTGTTAACATATAAATTCATAGTAATGAGCTGTAGGATCGCGATGCTGGCTCTGGCGGGGCATTATGCAGATATCATCGCGCCGTTAACCACCGCAACAAGTAAAGCCAGAGCTGAATTCGCGTGGCTCGGCCCGCTAAGAACGCCCGTCCTCCGTCGCCTGCTACACGAATATTTTTGTACGCCCATTGTGGCATTTTAACAAGTTTTACAACCTCATTCCTTTTATATCATGATAATATTACTTACTGAAGAAATTACTTCAATTATGCTAGGGTTTATTTGCCCGACTGGTACGAGGGTAATGTTTTTCGCGGATATGTATGAATGTTCGAATGTATGTCCGTTTCATCGTGGCCTCCTGTAGCCTGAAACGACTTGGCCGATTTGGAAGAGTGAGGTGTCAGTAGCAGTGTCAGTAGATTTGTAGAGTCATAGGGCATTTGACACTTGCAGAAACCTAATATAGTGGAAGTAATTACTACACTACAATCACAAGCATATATGAACACTTCCCAAGCCCAAATACTTTATCAATGTAACCCATGGATTGAGATCCCTGGTCACCTATACAGCCCGAAAACCATACTGCGAACTGCTTCTGATCTTTCAGTAAAAGGCAGGCAGGTATAAGATGGATTGGTACACCCCCACACTGTCCTGGTTATATTGAATTTTTTAAGGAGTGCTTCTCTCGCATCCTTATTTAAGACACACTCCGCACGCAAGTTTTGCACTTCCTGGATAGTGTCGCACGACTCACAATTAGGTGATTGCTTCTTCTTCATCAGGAAGGCAAACCTACCACACGGAGGCGCAGAGTCAATACAACTGATGACCTGTTTAGTCCACACCTATTTAACTTGGGGGGGTTCGCTTATGTTTAGTCATACATCCATAAAGATTTCCAGCACCAGAATACTTATAGATAAACTGTCACCCCTATCAATTCCTTGTGAATATATGATAATATGTGATAATAACTGATTGGTTGATAAAAATGTAAATTGAGGTTGTCAAAATATGTATGTAACTTTAACTCGAGTTCTAATTTCTCGCATTTAACATTATCATTAGTTAACATTCCTCCACAACTGAACGTAGGCCTTCCTCACGAGTCGAAACAAACTTCTTGCCGCCAACTTGTAGTGGGCTTTCGCAACCTTCTCTATCTTCGGTCCATGTTGTACCATTTTGACCGTTTATCTTTGGCTTTGATTAACGATTAAAATTCATACAACGTTTTTAACACGAATTGTATTGAAAATAATTGTTATGCATCATTTATAATTGATAGTCGGGTAAACAAAGGCTATAAAATCGGGCCCACATGGCATGCCTTCAAATATTCCGGCAAGAAAACGCCGGCATCAGTTATGGTACGGGAGCCAGAGCGGGGTTTTCTGTGCGTTCTCGAGACCATCTGATTTACATAGGGTTCAATGTTGTCGATGTACAGCCGCGCGCTGAGGGCCCTTAAAATGTAAAAAAAATCGATCATTGGACGTACTCGAACTCGTCAGATCAAGTTAAGGAGCGCCATGCACTCCTGGCAGCTATTACAAACTTGTTAAATAAAACCATCACCGGGAGATCCTCGCACGGGCAATATTTTTTTTATTTTAAAGGAAATAGTTCAAGGATAACATAACAAGATATTCTGACGATTTTAATACGCTGAACTGACAAAAATCTAAAATAATGAACAGAAGTACACAAGTCATGTAATTTTTTTCTTTTTATCATTGAATCTTCAAAATCCCTAGGTCCCTATGACGCTCGGGGAAGTACATGTTTAGCAGTGTTGGCTCCCGTGCTATTAGTGCGCGTGGTGTGCACAAACGGCAGATGTTTTTAAATTAAACTTCTTATTTGTTTTATTATCTGAGCGACATTTTCACTGCGCGATTACTGTTCTATTTTAGTAACGTACCGTTTGCATCGAGCTCATAGATTCATTTTTAATGCTCAATTAAAACCGAGTGGAACGAAAACTGACTGCTAAAATAAACTTACCAAATACGTCATTTATCTGTTTATCAGATCAAATTTTAAATTTTGGAATAAAACTAATTTTACGGATTTTATCGCGTATATTTTAGGTTTTGGTTCCCGACGTTTTGAGCATTTTATAGCGCTCGTGGTCATGCGGACTGAGGTGTTTGACGTCCCAATGTCCAAGCTAGTGGCGAAGTACCCTCTCATTTTCAATTATTGTTTCCGCTCCGATCTATGCAGAATGAGCGAATGAGGGAATAAGGTAAAAATTGTCAATAACAAAAAACATCTAACACAACCCGTGGCCATGAGCGCTGTAAAGTACGCGAAACGTCGAGAACCAAAACTTAAAATAAGCGCAATAAAATTCGTAAAATTAGTTTCATTCTATGCTATGTGTATTCGCGTAAATATAAGAAAATAATAAATATATGAGAATCTGAAAATTTTATTTTTTTATAAGCTTTTACGAAAAAGACCCTAAAGCATAGAAATAAATCACTGGAATATCTAATTTTGGGAATTCAAGCCAAATAATATATAAAACACTATATAAATAATACGTATACACGCCCGTAACCCAGAGGGGTAGGTAGAGATCACGTATTTCCATTTGGCACCAGCCTGGCACACCTCTTTCTCCAATATAAAAATGTGTTTTTCTTTTAGAATATGCTTCTAAAACTATATCTTTGAAAAGCACGAGCGAAAAATGGCAGGAAATGTTTAAAGATGTGTTTCGAAAGAGCTTACACCAATATCAGGAACGTTCGTACCCGCTAACACTTAGACAGGCTTTCCGATAAACATTCGCCAGCGTTTACTGTAAGAGCTTTACAGAAAATTCCAAACTACTGTAAAATTCTAACACTAAATTTTACCCTAAACAGTCTCCCCTTTGTGAAATAATTTCGATGGTGCGGTAAGCTTGTAGTTTTCGGTTGCACAGCGCGAGATCCGGCCGGCGATACTGCAGTCGTGCTCGCGTAAATCTGTCCAGTCGGCGACCACCTCCGTACAGATGCGGTACCACTTTACAGATACGACTCGCTTCCTTTTTTAACCACTTCAGTTTCCACGTTGATTTATAGCGACCGCATACGACTTAGTCTTTTTTCCGTTTCGCGCTAGTGTTTGCTACAAACAACGAACGGAATTGAATTTATGTTTACATAAACATATTAAGAGATGTATGGGTTAGGTATGGAATTGTTTACTTCAAATAAATAGAATAAAGTATAACACAACCGCCACTCCTTGAGACACTTATCGTTCTATCCGTGATGTTGCGGTGCTTCGTAGTGATGGAATTTTTCATCTTGAGATATTGGATTAGTGTTCATGTTTAATGCCTGTTATACTAAAATAAATAGAGTAGGCAAGCGTTCACAAGAGCTACAAAATATGTTTTATGAGGCATTGTATGTACATACAGCGGATTCATTGCTTACAAAGCGATTTTTTTTCCTGAGAAACATTTGATAATTATCATACGTTACATACCTAATTTTAATTTTTCAGAAAATTCGAATTAGTTAGTTCTGATATGGATCATTTTTTTTCATACGAAGAAGAATTATTGTAGGTTAGTAAGTTATGTATATTTCATATTATTTACGGAAATACACTGTGCCACATAATGTGGTATGTCGTAATAGTGTTAGTGATATAATAAGTTGTCGCAACACAGCGAAGTGCACTTTATCTATTAAGATGTCTGAGCCTTTTGACTAATAGAATTTTTAATCAAGTCGGTCGCGGCGCCGCCACGACACGGGTACGCCGGATTAATGTAATTGGACGAAGCCGTCACAAAGGCAAATTGTAATCCCCTCTTTCATTATACTATATGCCCGCAACCACGCAGACAATGTGTCGCGTTTTATTCTATTTCGGGTCGTTAAAGTCGTACTGGTTTTCGTTTCAATTGCCAACAGAATTGACGGCGGCGTAAATTTTCTTGTCTGTCATAATTAACTCTATTTTCGGTGTGAATATCTGCTGGGTCGGCACTCGAAAGCGTCGACCGTGGACCGCCACAATATTCAGCGACGGTCCTCAAATCGAGCGATTGCGGCGCAGTCGTTAGGAGAGCTCCGAGTGTCGGGACAATTAAGTTGAAGCGGCGATTGTGAGAGCTGCCAAAGCGGATGTAGGTCAGCGGCTCCGGAGTGGACGGCGCTAGTCACTACTGAGGTGTCGGAAGATTCGGAGCCCTGTCCCCGCACAGCCTCTGATTAAATCAACATACGACGTGTTCTGTTTGTTCATTTATACATCTGCAGTTCCTATTCTCTTACAATTCACAACCTCTACAAAAACTTATTTAGTCTCTAAATAAATATACGCTCACGGCTATAACAGTGGTAGAGCCTGCAACAACAACATCTTTTGCACGAATGGGCTAGCTAGACCGGTGAAAGACCACGACGTCACAGAAGACAGACGTGAAGTAGAAGTTTTCTGCCTTTCTTCTGATGAGTGACGTGCCGGAGGCCTAATTGTAGCCCTTTTCCCCTTCCCACCCTTTTATAAGAGTTAGTTATAAATAAGTAATATTTGCCCACACTTCTATCTTACAGGTGACAGTAATTTTATTGTTTTTATGTAATCCTTAATTCAGATGGCTTTATGTCTCTTAATAGCCACGAAGTTTACTAAAAGTCATGAACGGAAGTTTAAACAACAACCAAAAACCTTTCGAATCATTGCATTCATAATTTAATATTTTTAATTTAAAAAATTCGGTCAATCAGTACTTTTTTGTTAAGAGAGCTAGCAGCTGTGTTATGTAACGGCCGGTATCCACATCTGCAACAACAACAAGAGTTACAGACGCGTCGCCAGCCTCTTTGCAAAAAAACGGTGTGCAAAAAAAAAGAGAGGAAAAGGGAATTTGAAGGAGATGGGTGGGGCCTGCGTGCGATAGCTCAGTTTCCAGAGAAAATATAGAAATTTTGGCGGGCGTGAATTACGATCGACGACGATAAGAGAGTTCTACGACCTCACAAGGTTCTCACACGACGCTCTGCGCTTCACAGGCACCTCACTTTTGTTAGGTCGCACGGACGTAAATAAAGGTACGACCGTCGACAACGCTCTGCGCTTCACAGGCGCCTCACTTTTGTTAGGTCGCACGGACGTAACTAGAAGTACGACCGTCGACGACGACAGAACTTTACGACCTCACAGGGCACGGTCTCTATGCAACGGACTCACAAGCCCATTCTTCTATACAATAGATTGTATACAATAATTAGATAACAATTTTATTATGCAGTTAGCGCAATGAAATGCAATCTTCGGCCCTTGTTTAAGTGCCCCAAGCAACGTTTTGATCATAAAATTATATCTGTTACTTTAAGATGCATTTAACGGAATATCACATCCTTCCATCGGGGACTAGGAAGGGAAGTAAAGCAGTTTAGTATCAAGCCGTACTACTATAGCCTTCAACGCAGGATGATAAAATCTTAAGAACCCCATGCTGTAAGGGCGCTGGAATAAAAGAGAATTGTTCTTCATTATCATATTTATGAAACAGCGATATATAGTAAAAGAGATGCTGTTAGATCGACCTTCGCCCATCTGATAACTAGATGCAACATATTTTTTTTTATCAAATTTTATCGATTTATAAACACGCCTACGATAGTTTGTCAATCGAAAAGTGTTCATGGCTTAACACTAACACACGTTATTGAGACAAATGAGAAATTTTTAGTGAACATAATACACCTATGTATACAGACGAGGTACCTCTACTAATCTATCTAATGGCTTACCTAACCTACCACTTTCGCTTCAATAAAATGTGCACTTCTAAGCTTATCACCTCCCTCCTACAAGTATAAGCAACGCTTACTTAATATCAGTTAAATAACAATAATGGATAATATATGTTCAATATTGCAGTATCAATCATGTCTAGGGACAAAACAATATTTAGTAAATTTATGGAAACGATGAGATGTCTATCTAGATTAACTCAACGTCTATGCCATCGCATAATTTACTAAGTTTTCACTTAATAAATAACTTGCAACACTACTGCATAGAGGGACAATTACGTAATTACATATTTTCTTTTAGATTCATCACCAAATAAATTAAGAATCAAGTTCAACAGCCGATGCGATACAAACACTCGCATATAAATAATTTATATGTAAAGCCATTATTATGTTAAGCGACTCTCATTTCTTGTCCTAACTTATATGCAAGCATATATTATGGCGAAACTAGTTCTCGTATTAAAATACTACCACTGTTATTCTATCACGGTAAATTGAACTTTATATATCAGTCATAAGAATGCTTTGAGTTTAAGAGCTGGTGCTAGGACGTATACCTACTTATAAGTTAAGATACTTTGAAGTGTAAAATATGAGTGCGAGTGCCGTGAAATGAGCTTTTGGGTTCCTGTCAGCCAACACAGCGACGTTCTTCTAAATATACTGCTGAATATTTTAATAGATAATTTACTCTTATAAGATAATAAGATTTCAGATTGTACCGAAAGCTCCGGTGGAGACGTGGCATTAATACTTAACGTAATTGAGACATTGACGAGCAATCTAAATATAATCCTGTAAGACAGTCATTTTGCTTTTAAAGACAGACTAATATGTGCAAACAGGTTTTATTCAGATTAACAACCGGAGTTCGATATCCGGCCACGGCGTATGTAAGGCATTGCTTACGAGAGATACATACGTACATACTTACAGGGCAGTCTTGGCCCTAGGGCAAACTAGAATGTGGGCTCCTGATGGAAATTATTGATACCACTCAATGTTGCAACACAGTAGAAAAATACTTCCTCGTTTATTCTCTATAAAAATGTACTCTTGTTGGGTACAATACTATAATGGGGGAGGCGGGCCCCATGTGCCCTTGTGGTAACGGAGGAAATGCATACGTGATTTCGTTAATTTTTTATTATTAATTCGTCAGTTTATGTTGCTATGCTCCATGCAACTGGCGACAATTCGCTTAACTCTAACCCTTAGTATTTTCAATAGTATGGTTATTACTACGGTAGTATGGTTACATATATTTCTTAGTGTAGATTGCATAACTTAGGCTAATTTCAATGGATGTAATTATGCTCCCTAGTACATGGCAGGTAAATACAACGGTGTAGATGCGGGCGGCGCGACGTCTGCGGTACTCGTGGCCAGCCGAGCGTGATTCAGATAGCCCCGAGCTATGTCACCGCACCCGACGGCCTCTACCCAAATAATAATTCCTCATACATTACCTGTCGGCACTGTCGAAAGCGGACCTGTCTGCATGCAGACCCTGCAGTGTGTAAAATTCAATTGTTACGAACGCCACTCGAATTTAATACAGTCAAAGTGAGTAACATAGGAAACATCCACTCAAATAAACCAGCACACGCAAGGTTTTTTTTTGTTAAACGCATATTTAAATGGCGGAATGACAGTCGTAGTGGAACTTTTCAATTTTAAGATACAATTGCCAATGATTGCTTCTTAATAATGGAATTTAGAAAAAAATGAAAATATAATAGCAAATATTCAATTATTTATAAGGAAAATGATATATCCTACTACTCCTACAGGCGTTTTGGTAATTTTTCTGCATAAACTTTCGTCCCCTACTTTAGAGCATGAATTCAGAAAAATGCTTTTTAGTGCTCGCCTACTCAATAACAACTTTAACGAAATAACAGAAATCTTTGTGCAAAATTTCAAGTAGACTGGGCCTAATAGTTTTGGCTGTGCATTGATATTTATCAATTCGTCAGTTTTTTCTTTCATAGATAAAAATATACTTTTATAACATTATTAGTAGCCGCTACATCATCGTGTTATAAGGTCAACGTCAGTTTGTCTCGATAATGAAAAATAAATAATACGCTACTTCCTAAAGTCGAAGAAACTTGCAAAGCAATACATAAAATAATGCAAATAATAAAAAAAACAGTAGAATTTAATCGCAGCGCATGGCAACGGAACAGTTTAACGCTAAACGACAATGCAATTGTAACAACTGCATTTGTAATTGCAGTTTCGAAACGACGTAATAATATTGTTAGTTCCCAAAGCCCCCGTCCCCCGACCCCCGACCCCTGCCGGTGCAGTTTCGGCACTACATTACCTAATTAGCCTCGCCTGCATCGCTATCCACACTCTTTCTGCAGCCATTTCCTTTGGGAACTACTTTAATATTGGGCAAAATTTAAAAATAAAACGCTGCAAAGATATTGTTCCACTGCAATATGCATCTTCCCAAAGTAACTCTTTCTTTAACGTAACGTAAATAAAGATAGGTATCTGCAACAACTGAGTTATAGATACGTTGCCTACCTTTAACAGGTCACCGGTGACACCCTCTTCCTTCTTCTCATCCTCTCAGCAGAATTAGGACAAACCCAGTGTGGTATATAACTGCAATATGCGGAATATTACAGGTATCATGCGTGAACGGCTGGACCGATTTAGCTAATTCTTGTAGTGTATGGAGAAGGTCCTATGATAGAAAAAATTAAGAAAGTTGCGCGAAAAATTATAAATTTTGAGAAAACCTAACGGTTATTTTAACTTCACGCGCTTAAAAGATGACCGTATTTTTGGATAAATACAACCCGGGCACTGCTACTAGCATATAATAAAATGTCCCACGTCTAACGGTGGATAAGTATCAGCTGTAGAAACGACGACATATCTTTATAAAATAAAGTACTCTCATCTGTGTCTAACAACGGTTAGAATATACAAAGCAGACTAACTCTTAACTACATACACTGCTTGTTGATGCCCATAGTACTATAAAGAAAAGTAATATCAAATTACGTCATTGGTACGGAATACTTATCTATGCAGTCTCTTTAACTCAACTTTTATAAAATGGTACACAATGCATTCGCTTTTGGATCTTGAATGCGGCCGGCCGTGCCTAGAGCACCTCCGAACAGCGCACGACCGACGACCGCTCCTACAAGCGTATTGTTTAGCCGTTCCCAACGACAAAGGAAGGTGACAACAAATGAGTCCTTTTGTTTACGTCCACGCGCACGGCACTATGACGTTTTCCATGCGGAAAATAGCTTTTGGTATTCACATTTGAATTAAGTGATTAAAGTTCAGTAAAAATGTATAGTAACAATATTTTCATCTCCAGACCAAAGTCTGGAAAGAAAGTACTATTACTACTAGTTGTGACATTTAAATACCTTGTAAGATAAGTACAGTTATGGGCACACACTGTAAGATAAATATACTGTAAATTTTCGCAAATTAAATAGATTCTCTGTGGAGTTTACTAAGAAAAACTATATTTCGGCAACAATTAAATAATGTAGGCAAGATTAATATTCAAAATAGCTCATTTTCCTAACTGAATCGTGTTTATTCTGTCCGTAAATTACCGACGAAGCAGTACAGGCCCCGGCGGATCAATTTATTTTACTGCCAGTCCTGTCTATAAAAGACAGTAAACTGACAAATTCTCTTGAGAATCGACTTAATTATTTATGAAGTTGCAGATAAATACGTCGGTACATATTTGGGTTTTGCACAAAAAGCATGACTATTCTTTTTGTAAAATCAATTCTTGTATTTATTTTTTCTTCCCTTCATACACAACTGTGCACGTCTCACGCATCATAATATAACTTCCAGATGATAAAAAAAAGTTATAAATGCGGCCGTGAAAAGCCAGATGTTGCAAGTTGCGAGACGTCTCCGAACATACGGGAAACACAAATTACTTCAATAAGCACGCATGGTAGAGGACAGGGTGCCCGCGTAATGGCGAAATTCCATCTACGGTGAATGCGCCACTGAATACGAAATTCGCATGTACTCCAATTATAGGAAAACGATTTGGTACAAATATTCTTGGCAGACTTGCAAATTTCGCCTCGAATCAGCCAAATATATTTATTTTGTTGCTATCCCGATATGTGCCCACTACGAGTTCGTGACTTTCATTTTCCTGAAACGCCCACCGGCCAATGCAGGAAGCGGACGAAGCAAATGGAATACGATAATACGGGGAATAATTGGACTAATCTATTGGACAATAAACATCATGTATAACCAGAAAAACTATTACAATGCAGTGCGAATGAGTTTGAAGTTCACAACAGACTCAGTCGCATGTACCTATATTCAAACGGAACATTTTAATTTCACAACAGACTCAGTCGCATGTACCTGTATTAAAACGGAACATTTTAATTTCACAACAGACTCAGTCGCATGTACCTATATAAAACGGAACATTTTAATTTCACAACAGACTCAGTCGCATGTACCTATATAAAACGGAACATTTTAATTTCACAACAGACTCAGTCGCATGTACCTATATAAAACGGAACATTTTAATTTTCTTAAATTACGTTAATATAGTTTATCTTAAAGAGACAGAAATAAAACATAATATATAATATGGTACTATAAAATGTAAAAATCAATATAAATGTTTCCTATGAATTATCTCACTGAGAACAATTTAGATTGAAATTATCGCTTTCACAGCATTAAGATTAAATTAAGGAATAAAAAATATGCACCAAAAGAAAGATTAAAAAATGAATGCGACTAAGAGAAAAAGTTAGAAAGAATACAAATAAAACCTATAAAAGTGTTTGGATGAATCAGTTGCGTTCAGGTTACACAGGCGCTAGGCAAATCCTGCTACAAGCCTATATTTTTAGTTGCATCCATATTTTTATAATTTGTTTACTTGACAGTATAATTTATATAATGTATAATAAACAACTTATACAAACACAATAAACAAATCAAGAACAGCAACGGGGCCTGAGGTCGGTTTATTAGACAAACCGATGTTAGAAAAATATAATAATGTATTCTATGAATCAACTTAAAGTACGTGAATTGTTTTACATTAAACCTACTCGTAGATTTCACAGAAAAAATGTTACACAAATTAAATGTTTTTCGTGCGCGAGGCTAACGTAAAACAAATTACATCCACTTTTGTTAAAACAAACGTACAAATATTGCTACATCAGAAATTACAAGTTGGTTCAACATTAAAGTTATAAAATTGTTTATGTTGACAGGCCTTGCGTATTGCCGGCGTGAATATCTTATTGTGGGTACACAGTAACCCGGCTCTCATAAACTTGGTTACGATGGATGTCACGTGCATGAAACACGTACGGCGCGCCTCTGCCCATTCTGCCCAAAAACGAGTCATAATTTTAATTAAAATACCATAACTTTCTTTACGAAATTTTAGCTTATAAACAAATATTTTCAGCCATTACATTTTTTTTATTTTCACATCTCACATATGGGGTGGGGTACAAATGAAGGGATGTTTATGGTATAGAAGCCCAATCAAGGATTTCTGTACGGGATGTATAGGATCAAGTGCGTCATATTTTCTTATAGGGGGTATCTTGGCCCCTGTTAAGTACCCTTAACCCAAATCAGTCATCCATATAGAGCAGCGCGCTTAGGCAATCCTCAGCCTTTTAAGTTTGTATAAAAAAGGATCATCGAAGAAACTCGGGCGCGCCATCTTATCTTCAAAGTCTAAAAAGTCCCCATGACGATCGAGGATATACAAGTTTCGGCATCGTCGGCTCTCGTGCTAGTGCGTGTGGAATGACTGCAGTTAAAATACCGCATAAAAGTATGTTCGGTGAAAAACTGCTTTATTATTTTTTTTTTATTATTTCTTTTTTTTATATTATTTTAAAAACAACCTGTCGCAGGTAAAAACGTCAAGAATACCATAACTTGAAAGTATTTGAAAAGACTATCATTTAAGTATTTATCGACAGACAAATCTACATACTCGTCTATACGATCTATATGTGCAAAAGTAACAACAGATGATGTAATATGAGAACAGCAAGTAATTAAACGCAAGTACTTTTATTATTTTTAAACTTCTGTAGGCGCGTCAGGCAATTTTCTAGGAGTAAAATCATGTATAAAGTCGTTCAAAAAATGTTGAAAGGCAAATAGCATCAAATAAGAAACATCAGAAGGGGTAATATAAAGTCCAAAGAAAAGAAAACTTAAATATTATACAACTCATTGAGATATAAGCATTAATAAATTTATTACCAATCACGTTGAAATGTTATAAGTAAATATTCTCCGCACTTATAAACAATTTTCTGTCACAAATCACAAACTATGCATGTGCAGAAACACCGTATTTCAGGTGTCTTATCTTTTGAAATAACTACTGAACGATCGCCTTAGTATTACTACTAAGCAGTTTATTTATGTAGCCTAATTACATTGTTATTATTAAACCCGATACATCACTCATTATATGTTTATGATCATTAATTACGAAGTACATCGAAAAGTAAAACTTTATACACGAGTGAACTCATTCATTCACAATCAAAACCTGCTTAATGACATACGTATTGCAACCAATATGCTTTTGGTGTGTCACATCTCTCCTGTTCTTTTCCTGCAATCTGTGGGAGTGAAGTCGTGAAAAGGGTTGGCAGTGGATAACATGAATCCTTGGAAGAACGCGTTATTTGAATTGACCAATAAGCCCGCGAGACGCAAAAGTTGACCTTCAGATGGTACCTGCTTCCTACTTACTACTTTCTCTGGTTTAATGGCCGGCAAAACATCTGCCGCTCACATTTAGATGGTCGTCGGGAGCGGACACCGTTTAACATCGAACAACCCGCAGGTGTTTCTACACTTATAAGCCCCGTCAGTCCACTAAGTAGATGACTGATAAATAGAGGAGTCTCTATTTATCAGTCATCTACTTAGTGGACGCCCTGTGTGTGTGTGTTTCACGACCAACAAATATTTAGATTTACTTGACTCCCTAACCTACCTATATTACTTAAGAATAAATAACTATTATTTCAAAAAAATAAACACGTAATAGAAAATCACAAGTTCACGTTATATCTTAATATTTAGTTAACCTACTTTATGACTTGGAGCGCAGGTAAGTCGGTTGGAGATACGAGTTAGACACCTAGACAGCGCGATCCGTAAGCCAGACAGAAAGAACCAACCATAGCGAGTGAGCCTAGCATTGCGGACTCGTGGCACGTGCGGATTCCGACACTTGGCACAGCTCCGCACATCCGCGGCACTCCGCCGCGCTTTCGCTCTAATACAAATTTTAACTTTTAATTACGCGTCTGCAAACTTACCGACGAACATTGTAAAATCTTAATTTAAAGAAAATCCTCGATGATTAGGTAAATTCAAAGACGTCCGAGTTCTCAATTATTAGTTCCCTTACTTTTAAATTATTTATTTCAACGCTTTTTGCGTAAGCAGCAAACTTATGTTAACTTCTTAGATTCTTACGTTGGAAAACATCGCTTACCACGATTTATGCCTTTATAGGCACATTTATAGCACGAGAGCCGACGATGCTAAACTTGTACATCCCCGAGCGTCATAGGGAACTATTGGATTTTGAAGATTAAGCTGCTAAAAAGAAACAATAATAATAATAAAGATAATATTATTATTGTAAGAAAATATATGACTTTTTACTTTTAGCGATGGGAAAAGAAATCTAATCATTAGTCATTATTAGCACGTAAACAATGTCTTTGCTGTCTTAGCTGGCACCGGAGTATGAACAAATAAAATAAAATAAAATATCCGCTCACGCCCGTAACCCAGAGGGGTAGGCAGGGATCATGGATTTCCATTTGGCGCGATCCTGGCACACCTCTCTCGCTTCTTCCACATTCATACATCTACGCATGCATGATCGTCGGTTATGGGTGCTCCTTATATCGCCCTTTTTTAGTAAGTCATTAATCTGATCGATATAAGTTCTCCTAGGGCGTCCCCTACCAACACTGCCACTCACTTTTGCAACATAAATGATGTATGAACAATGATTGTTTTATTTTTACAAATTTAATTTAACAATTTTTACCCTAAGTGTGCGGATCTCTACATAGATGAATGATTTGCGGTTAAAGGTACATTACAGGAACCAAGACACCGCCGATATGTAAATCAGACACGCTCGAGGATGTAGAGAAATCCCTGTTTCAGCTCCTGTATCATTACAATTTATGATATTTAGAAAATTTCAACGTTATCTTGTCCTATGGTTTCTAATTTACTTAGTAGTAGTAGTAGCAGGGGGCTACTTTACCGCAACTCCACGACTAGCGCGTATTTTGCGTGTGGGCGGGACATGGATCACTCCAGCCAGCCCAACTCCCCGAAGAATCCCAGCAACCCCTTAATGTTGCCGATTATCTCTGGGAGCGATCCCAGCGAACCAAGATACTTAACCCTGTACTGGGACACTGCAGGACAGTGTAGCATGACGTGTGACGCCGTTTCCTCTTCCTCCATACACGCTCTGCAAAGAGGGCTGTCAGTAATTCCTAAATTAAACAGGTGTTTATTGAATAGGCCGTGTCCTGTGAACGCTGCCACGGCTATTCGGATCTGCTTTCTACTTAAGTTTTGTAACCTACTTGAGGTCCTCCTATCTAACTTCGGTAGGGCTTCTCTCGTTTGTCTGTCTAATTTACTTTAAATACTCTTAAATGACATTAGATATATTTAAAAATATAAAAAACAAGAATAAATTCAATTCTGGCTAAAATGGACAAAACATTTTATACCCGCTTTAATCCGCTCAATAAAAATAAAACAGGATTCCCTCGACCGTAATTATTTAAACTCGAAGCATTATCTCGCCGACAAAATAATCAAATAAACGTAAACTCTTTCCTTAAAGAATCCGTTTGATCAAATAATGAGTGTTTCTCCGAGTGAGACGCAATCATAGCAGCAGCAATGGGAACAAAACTGACAAATATAAATAAAAGAGCGCCGAGGTCCAAGTCGGGCAATTTCTGCTGCGATAAAACGGGGAAGGAGCGATATTTAAATTGAATACGCCGTAAATAAATGCTAAATGAGACAAAGGACTGTGAGAGAATTTGCAATCTAAACACCAATAAAAGGAGTAATGTATCTTTAATGAAAACGGCTGAGAGTCGCCGGTCGCCGCGCCGCCGCTACTGCGCTCTACGTTCTACCTACCGCACCTACTTTCTATTATTGCAATTGGATTTAGTTCCATTTTATTTTTAAATACAAAAGCGCTAGCTGTTACGCTACTCGGTTTAGGTTGGGATACGGACTCCGAAACCTAACATCGTGGGCTTGAATCCGATATTACACCTCCCACTACTTATACCTAAACTATTTGGATTGAAATTGATACACAAAAGTATGAAGAATATTCCCGTAAGATGGAACCATCTGTTTAAGGTAAGAGACCATTCTCTCTAGGGCTTGCCTTCCTACATTCAATAGTGGACGTCCATAAGCTTACAGTCGGGATTACGATGAACGTGTGTGCGTTGTTCGCAAATACATGTTGAACAAAAACTAAATACATATCGAAAATCATAACATTCATTCCCTTTCATTTCTATGTAGCAAAAATATCAGTACTGACAATAAATCAATGTTATGATTTTTTTTACTTATCAAAGAACAAGGTAAGCGCGCAAACTACTTATACAATAGTATACTACTTATGTAATAATATATCTAGATATTTATTTTATTCATCATCATCTCCTTGCTCTTTTCCCACTTATGTGGAGTCGGCAATGTACATTCTTGTCTGCCATGTGCCATCGTTCGCACCGGCCTCCATACTTTCTTCAGTCTTCCTCAATCCTTATATCCACGTACATTCTCATTACTTTCTTCGTTATTTTCCCATCACTCCGCATAACATACCACGATAACCTCTTGCTCATCAATCTTCCTGTCGCTCGTAATATTATTACAATAATATACCCATTCCGACATCACGCATCCATCTTAACATCTGCATCGCGACGACATGCAATGGCCTTTCATCCGAACCTTTGGTGGCCCAACACTCAGATCTATAGAATATGTCAGGTCACACCTTACGACTGGCTGATATTATATAGGTACATAGAATTATTTTTATTTTATTCATACCTGCTCGAACAAATTCTCCACTTCTAGCCCGTATACAGTGCAGTTTTGCATATGCACGGCCAGCAGGGCGTAAACATTACAATTATAATATCAATTGAGGTTAAAAACAATATGCGGGCATTGATCGCTTAGAAAGCTTAGCTTTAAACAGGATAACAACAACAATAGCCTCTTGACATATGAACTATTTGATATTTAGTTAGGTTTCATTAATCTATAAAGCTAAATTGTAACGTCAACAGTATCTCAGTGTTGAAATATTGATGCTGACAAATATAGTTTACGTTTAACAAAAATACATTCAACCGCGCTCATAAAATGAATTGTTCATGTGTTTGTAGGCAATCTGCTTCCAAAATGTACGATAAGTTACATGTTTAAGGTTTAACTTTTATTCTATAGTATATATAATGCATAATCACCAACTATTAAGAACCATGAAAAGGAACAGAACGAAAAGGATTTCTTTTTTAATCAAACGAGATGATGATAATAAATTATTTAATTTAAAATTATTGGTTTATATTGAAGCGGGCTTTAATATCATAAACATTATAATTATTATACACACATATGAATATGATTAAAGTTTAGTGAGTCGGTGAAAGTTCCTAGCTGTAATCTTCTGGCGGTCCTGGAGATGTTCCGTTTCCAGGCGAGCCAAGAATACGTAATTTGAAATGTTTATCTTCTTGTCATATTTGCGACCACAGTGAAAATCAAAAGTGTACCTTTAAACTAATATAAAATGTAAATTAGTAATAATGTCATTCTATCAATCAGATCGGCCACCGTGTGTATGTTATATATGTTCTTTGTACTTATAACAATATATACTAATATAAATTCGTTTAAATTGTCATTGCATAAATTAAAAGTTCTTAAGAAAATTTCGAAAAAAATATTTGAAGATTACTTTACAAATACTCCAAATCTATTAAATATAATACGCGGAGGTAGTCAGGCTACTCGTAGAATTTATAGCCTGTCCCATCAGGACGTAGCGCGACGTCTCTCCCGGTATCCCGGCGATCCCGCTGCGGGAGTCAACCGGGGAAGTTCCGACAGGCTTCTCAACGTCACTAACTAGTTGTGACGTATTTTAATGCAGCCGCTGCACAATACAACGAGCGCCAACTATGTAAACCATGATTTTAAGATATCTAGTAATATCCCACCTTATCTTGTCATGATAAGTACTTGATTTCGCTGTAGTATTCTGTATTGCACTGTTCCTGTGCCTATATCAAATGGCCACCGCTTTATTTTTCATGACCGGTCGTCTCTCCCGCTCTCTCGTCCAGAACGTTGTAATTGATTTTATATTTATAAGAATACTAGTGACCCGGCCCGGCTCCGCCTGGGTACGCTAATTATGTTGATCCGATCGCTACCAAACACAGGAATGTGCCAGTCTAGACAATCCCTGTAAATTTCATCGAAATCGGTCCAGCCGCTCCGGCGTCTATAAGTCTATAGGGAACATACATACTTGGCTTTTTATATACAATTTGTTTTATTTCACACGTCATGCTACACTGTCCTGCAGTGTCCCAGTACAGGGTTAAGTATCTTGGTTCGCTGGGATCGCTCTCGGAGATCATCGGCAACATTAAGGGGTTGCTGGGATTCTTTGGGGAGTTGGGCTGGCTGGAGTGATCCATGTCCCGCCCACACGCAAAATACGCGCTAGTCGTGGAGTTGCGGTAAAGTAGCCCCCTACTACTACTACTACTATATACAATTTTTTTTCATAAAAAGTCCTGTGTCACTTCTTATACCTCCAAGAATATGTGTACAAATTTTCATGATGATCGGTTGATTACTTTCGCGTGAAAGCGTAACAAACGAACTTACATTCACATTAATAATATTAGCAGGGATATTTTTGGGTAATTCACTTAAAATATTAAATACTAGCTGGCACGGCAAACTTCGCTCCACACTATAATTAATAATTGGTTCACTATTTTAGCGACAATGGCTTCTCCTTAAAATTTTAAAAAATGGCTTCTACATAAAAGAAAGACATGCTGTCGCGGGCTTTCTTGTAGAACTTTTGAAGGTAAACATTTACTTTATACATCATATACGGGTAACTAACAGTTTTTGCAGCGCACACCAGAATAGTTCGCAATTTGGGAATTTTTTCTTCCTTGTTTGAAACCTATCGTGATATTTTGGAGAATTCACAAAATATCTTTATAACTTATAGCTTATTTTAAAGTTTCACTAAAATCCATGCAGTAGTTTTTGCGTGGACGAGTTACAAACATGTTGTATAAACATATATCCACTGCCGATTTCTACTGCCTGAGTAATAAACCTTAAATTTTACGAGATAATAAATCGGCCTTTTTTTAGAGTGTTCCCCACTGCAGGGACACAGTGTTTCCTCTCTGGGAGAGGGTAAGGGTCGTAACCACCACGCTGGCCCGGTGCGGGTAGGCGAATGCCACATGTCTTCGAATTTAGTGGTTCTAAGACATGCCGGTTACCTCACGATGTTTTCCTTCACCATTTTTGGAGCAGTGGTGATGAAATAAATTACAAAAAGTAAAGCGCCAGCCTGGGTTACGCCTGGTTAAGCACGTAAGTCTGGGCTTAAGCCACTGAGCCACCACTGCTTCGAATATTTTTTTACGAGACACTTTTTGAAATTTCAAAGCAATATTTTCAATAATATTAAATCACATTTCTTTGAAGTTTATTTTTCACGTTTCTTTAAAACTAGATTTAGGAATAGTTCTGAAAGTTTATAAATGAGTGGAAAAATAAAGAAAAATCGTACCATTTCTTAGCTTTGTAAATCAATAAACACACAAAGAGCCTACTATAAAATTCGAAAATTATTCCAACACAAAATTCAAAACGCACTCACAGCTTAGAAGGCTTTCAGTGGAGCCGGCCGTTTAGCAAAGTTTAAGTAGCAACGCGCGCGGCTGCATCGCAGTGTACGCGTTACATTGCTCGCTCTCTGCATGTTTAATCCACCCCAAATAAATAAACTACAACCGTCTCTCGTATGTATATGTACTTATTTTAGTCGCAGAGCGAACTTTCTAACTAAACATTTTAATAGTTCCACGGTATTTGCATTAGCTGTCTCTGGTTTTGCGCACATTTGTGTTTGTTCCCGAGTTCCTGAAAAGGGAATTCTTATTTACAGGCTAAAATCAAAATTAGAAAGTTGAAAACTATGAAATACTACGCGATGAATGTATTAGGGATTTTTTTAAAGAAAGCAAACTTTGAGTGACAAGTTCACCGCTCACGCCTTGACATTTTTGAAACCTAATGAGCTCTTTGTCCAGGAGATAATGGCAGCTACAAACTGCCGCGGTAAACATTAGAGCTGTAAAGATCCATATAGATAAAAAGCGTCAATGCTACATAAATAATATAAATATTAAAATTAAGTTATTAATTACAAGTTACGTGCCTTAATCTTGTGTCTTCCATTAAGAACTATCTGCAAGTGTACGTATTCCGCTAAACCTTCTATCCTGGAGAACGGAAGTACTGCACATGATTTTTTTTTTATGCCGTCTTGTCTTGTTTTACATCTCTGAATATTTTTGCATATATGCTATACACTGATAACATAGTTTTTACATCATCCTGCTATACGTGGAACTTTAACGAACTACATTTTAATAATGATCAGTTATATAGTAGTTACGACACAACCCAGTAGGTACGGTAAAAAGGCTGTCCGCGTTCCCTTTAGAACGCGACCACTTATCTATTAATACAGCGGCCTATTTAGACCGCGGCGTGTGTCTCAATCAATGGAAATGACATTTATACGTCTATATCACACGTGATCACAAGTTGTCCCGTATGAGATCACTTGGGATGTTACAAATAGCAACATATGGTAAGATATGAGACATTCAAGGGAGCCTGGGATATGCATTTCTAGATTTTCGTTCCGAGTTACATTGGAATGACATATACATATAGAATATCGGAGCTGCAACATGGTATCGGTGTCAATCCCTCAGAGAATTTACCACTGTGATTCTGCTTGAATTGTATGGACGGATTATTATTTCTGATTGGATTTTGTTGTTGTGGAGACTAGTGCAACAATGTTGACACAGCATAAATATGTAATATTTTTAATAAAATGTTTTAACTGCTTGGGAGCGAAACATACATGACGTTCGTATTGCGACTAGATACCTGTACTTGAACTATGTAAATTTAACAAAGCAGAAAAACGAGCTCAACAATTTCTCTAGCCTGGGGCATTTTTTAATCGGAATGATACGCCGTTTTGCTGATACGATATCAATACTCTAAAAAAAATATCGGCAATATCGATATGCTTAGTGAATTTAAAATAAGAGAAAATAAAGTAAATTAAATGCATTTGACATAGGATAAGCAAGGTTAAAGTATGCGATACAACACACTAAATTAAGCTCAGGGTTTCGCCATAGCATAGTTCGCGCCTCATTTGAAAAGTAATTTGGATTAAATCTGTACATAACCGTATGCCATCAGAAGTGCGAAGTACGCCTCGTGCGTGTACATCCTACATAGAGGGTATCTACCATTAACAATAAAAAAATCAATCAATTAATTTCCACAGACAACTCATTTTACCCCAATTTTACAAGATATTATCACATTTAACTTAAAATAAATTCGCATTATCTAATTTATCTCCCTATCATTAGGTAATGAATTTTTACACAAAAATCAACAGTATGAAACATCTTTAAATATATTCAGCAAATCAAACTCTGTTAAAGTATTACAGCATCTGTGTATATTTATGTGGCACTAAAATTACGAAGAAAAATCTTAAATTGAATTTGAGGGAACAGACAAGCGTCTTGCATTTGAATTAGGCATGAAACCTTTACTGATTGATTCAGTTTTAAAAAAATAAACTGTTTTGGGATTCACGAGGGGGCTTCGCGAAACATCAACTAAAATGAAAGTATATTCTTCGGGGATTTACATTTTCAAGTTTACGGTTTTTTTATTTCGCATTTGGGATAGACGAACAGTTCTTTAGGAAGATTAGAAGCATTCCCATGACTTGAAATTTTTATTTTCAATTATTGTAAAAAATTAAAATACTTCAAAGCAAACTCACAAACAATTTGAATTAATTTAAGACGACGTGTGCAGAATTAATAAGTAGTTACATGTTATCAGCAATCGGTGTAGCAATCGATTATGATCCAAAATATTTCAGATTTGTCACCAATTTCTTTAAGACAACGCATACGTAATTTAACCTGCCCACCATGTATTCTAAGCATAAAAGTCAATGATAAACGAATTACATTTTTATTTGCCTGCTCCACTCATGTTCCAATTAGAACGGTACGTTTTTTTTTATTAAATAGGAGACGACACACCAAATATCATAAACGCATAATAATAAATAAATCATTTAAGCAATTCAAAAAAAATTGTACTCATATATATAAAGTTGATAAACAAAGAGAAAATAATTAAAAATTACATGTCAAAAAAATGAGAAAAAGCAAATAATATAACCTTGGGCAAAAAAATATACATATAAACCAGAATAAAAGAAAGAACAAACAGATCGTACAAAGTGTTGCAATGTCGAACGGATAAGGCCTTTGCTCAGCATGTGCTTATTACCTGTAGAGGAAATGAGCGCTGATATTCTGCGATTATTATTGTAATGTTTTACTATTCCTTCGGGCTACATACGCCGTTATAGAATAACAGACAATTTCTAATTCGCGCAAACTTAGACGCACTTCGAACCCAATACGAAACTTCATCTAAATCTTTCGACTTAGCATATTGTAATTTTTTTTATATATTTCATATTATAATCAAGTTAAACGTTAAACGTAAAATCCGAGGTCCAACACGAGGCCATCGATTTAGATAATTAGGTAGTATAATAAAGCTTCTTGATGAAGAGGAATTCGCCTTCACCACGACGTTAATTTCAGGACGTCGTCAAATAAACTGCAGCGATGAGCTTAATTTAAACGGCTGCGGGAGTATGCGTAGGCGCCGATGCATCGTCTCGCTAATTTGTCGGAACTGACATGTACAATGCAAGCAATTATAATGTAGGCGACAGGACAGGCGTATTAAATATAACGCTCCAGAGAAGTAGCGATCGTCAAGTAGGAGTACAAAACTAAATACACAGAATAGATTGTTGTTCGCTTTAAGTGTACCAAAAACAAGTATTACAAAAATGTACATTTTTGGTAAGTTAACCTGGGGATCCGATATATTATGAATAGATGTGGAAGATGCATGAAGAATATTACATAGTGAATAAAAAAAATGGAAATACCTGAGGCTACATCTGTAAAGAAAGTGAACCTTTTAATTCGTTTTTACTTTTATTAGCCATGGAGCGAATTAAAAAATGACCACATACATAGTCACAACATAGTCGGTTAAAAAGCTTTATACAAAACAACTTTGACCCAGCAACAGCAAGCATTTAAAAATAAATCTCAAAATGGCTGCCAAAGTTCGAGTGATTGATTCCCGTATTCCAGGCGGGTCTCTCCAGTTCCCTTTCAGACTACATCGTAAAATGGCGTATGGACAATTTATTGGTCGAATGCTATTTAACCCATTCTGGTGTAGGCAGATTTACGACAGCGGTCCCTCACGAAAGCGATTACGTCTTCACGACCGAGACTAACAAACAACTCAGTCGTGATGGACTACCACAACATTCATGAAAAATGCGGATAAGCTCACCGGATCGGAGGGACGAGTTTAAAAATCTCTTACTTTTTATATCAAGAATTCTTAATCATACTGCTATCGCTTAACAAAATCACTCAACAATAATTTTCTAACATGAAAACTATAGTAGTTGTATTAATAAAGAGCCCTAAACATATTTTCCAATGTAAGGCAATGGCATTATCTGTAGAGATAATATATTCTTAAAGGAAATTGTTAATAATTTTGTAAGAATTATCTTAATACTTCTATTAGAAATTATTGAAAAAGCTGTCATACCAATCCAGGTCACCTATGTAGAAATGGCCTAATTTCAGTCCTCTTCCCCTTCCCACCCTTTCCTCATACGGATAGGATAGGAAGAGGAAGAGGATTGGACGGGGAGGGGGTTGGTGGGAAAAGGAAATATCCTTTTTCCTATCTGTGCCCTCCTCTGTCCATTAAGTTCGGCAACGCTGTCTGTCAATTTGCAACACGTGCTTGCTTGTTGCGGATGTCTATGGGTAGCGGCCATTTAAAATCAGGTGATCCGCTTGCTCGTTTGCCTGCTTCTTACATAAAATAATGACCGAAAATTCTGTACGTTTCAACAAGTCTTTCTAAATTGTTTGGAAATATGTTAATTACGAAAACTTACCTGAAACACTGTTTAGCCCATCGAATTTCATCAGCGATGAATTTTATATTGTTTTATCGTTTAAAACCAGCAAAATCTATGTCCACAACTAATCCATTAGCTAGCGACTGTTCGATGCTCTGCTGAATGATGCTGATACTTGACGAAACCGATTCTGTGTAACTTATATCGAGTCCCTTTAAATTCGTTACGCACGATATGTTTAAATGTATTCCTAGTTCGAAGCGTTATTCGTAGTTAGTTCGAATTTCATATAAATATTAAAAGGACACATTTCGAAAACCTAAGTTAGTTATTAAACTATGAAACTGTTTATTTCTAAATCCACTGATCAACAGCCAATATAAGCTTTTTTGAGCTGGAGGCAAGAAAATAGTTTGACGTGCGCTTTGAATTCTCTAAAACTCCCGATGACCTCTGTGTCCTCACACGTGGGTGATGAGAGTGATCATCACCAAAAGAGATTATGTTGAACGTATTGTTAAGTTGCAAATTTGTTACCGCGTGAATTAATTTTCATTTAAACCATGCCAACTGTAAGTCGAAACTATTTTCATTTAAGCTCAGCCATTTGCAAATGTTCTGTATCCGACTGAAGTCAAACCAACTGCTGACCAAAATACTTTGCAATTGTTATGGTATGGTATATATAAATGCACTTGTGCTTATTTATTTCTAAGTTAAGTATAAGTTGAGTATCGGACTTAGTTGATACAACTATGACATAGCTACATACGTAGTGTACCAACCCACCGTACATGGATGACCGGGCTAGATAATAAGAGTCATAAGATGGATATAGAACCCTGCGGACACGTACTAACTTATATTTTTTTGGTTTTGAGAGCCTTCGTATTTGTCGTCTTTGAGGACTCTACACCTCTACTATTGCACTATGTAATCGCATAACAGCATGTGATGGGATTTCTTATTGGTCAGTATTTATAATACTAGCGAACTCTCGACGTGTTTAACTTATTTAATGACGAAAGACGCTTGAAACTGCAGTGAAGCTAAAACATAATGGCCACAATAAATGTCAAAATTTACTTATCCTGTCCTTTTTAGTTAGACGGCGCTATATTTTAAAAATAAATACGATCTCACACACAAAAGACAACGCAGAGAGAAGTTCGGTCCACAGCAAGTGAATATAATAACAAAACACCGTAATTTAAGAAGAAAATAAGTATACATTTTAAAACTCGTGCAATCTTGCTGCAGTCATACAAAAGCTAAAAAAGACAAAAGTAAGCCCAAAGAAAGTCTCGAATAAAATAATAAAAAAGATATTTCTGTTAACGTAAGATAGCAGACTGGAAATCTTTCCTTTCAATATGAATAAACGGGTGCCAATTTATTTCCCACCGCAAAGTGTCTGTGACATACTGAGCTAACGATGATTTAATAAATTATAATTTTGAAAGGTTTCTTTGAACTAATACATATACAGTAAAACGATACGATACGAAATACAGTAAAATATGCAGAGAAACAGTATGTACGGTTGTTCCAAACTATCTAGGTATTCATGAAAGCAATTTGCCTGTTCTTTGTTCTGAAATTGCGTCGCACTTTAAATTTATCAGATGTTTGAATCAAAGGATTTCACCAGCTTGTAAAGTGTCAGTATTTTTCTAATACACTATATACGAGAAGATTCTAGCGATCAAACATTTTAACCAAAGTAAAATATCCTCTTCTGACTAACATTCGAAACAACGAGTAGAGTTATGACCAAGCTGGCTATTTAAAAAAATACCTTAAGTCACTTTGGTAACAAGACAAGTTTCTATCATATGATCTGTGAGGAAGATAGCCCCCGACGATTTATTGTGAGCGACCGTCATTAGAGGACATTGTTACCAAATTTTTCATAGCTGTCGTGCATTGTAAAAACAAACGGGAATCGCAGTAGCGTACAAGGGACACAGCAGACATGCTTCTTTTTACATTGCAATTGCTCTATTTTAACAGTGGTAGAGCCCGCAACAACATCTGTTGCCCCACAGAAAACTCGTTTCTTCTGATGTGTGAGGTGCCGGAGGCCTAATTTCAGTCCTCTTCCCTTTCCCACCCGTTCCTCATAAGGGCGATAGGATGGGAAAGGGAAGAAGATTGGATTAACGGGGAAAAGGAAATATCCTTTCTCCTGTCTATACCCTCCCTTGTCCATTAAAGGTAGGCAACGCATCTACAACACATTTGCTTGTTGCGGATGTCTATGGGTAGCGCTCACTTTACATCAGGTGATCAGCTTGCTCGTTTGCCACCTTATCACTCGACTCTAAGCTCGACACAGCGACTGGACGCTACACTCCGCACACATTTGGAAGCTCGACACAGCGCCTGGACGCTACACTCCGCACACATTCGGAAGCTCGACACAGCGACTGGACGCTACACTCCGCACACATTCGGAAGCTCGACACAGTGACTGGACGCTACACTCCGCACACATTCGGAAGCCGATCGCATCGATTTGACATCGATGATTATCTTATGTGTAATAATCCTACTAATGTTATAAATGTCAAAGTTCGATGTTGGATGGACGCAATGCAGCATCAATAGTCGCCAAATCACCCATGCTGAAAGTACCATGTCTGCTGAGGCCCTGAGTTTCCGTACAACAGGACTTTTGCATACAAAATAATATAACATTTTGATGCCTCGTGCAATTACTATTAATAGAAATTAAGAATAATATAAAATTATGCTGATAAGGTGTACTCCTAGTTGAAGCGTTTTTTTGGAATATACATGTAGGTGACGGGCTTCGATTAAAACACCTTCTTATCTTCTTTTAACTTGGTTTATTTTAATTTTTCACTACTCCGTCACAATACCGTCGTACATCGTCGTTCATATCTTTTTCCGTCATAGAGACTCTTCAATTTCTTTTTAAAAAACTAATGTCAAAGAATAATTATCCTACATACATATTTTTTTTTATCAAATAACAAATAATTATATTGAATAATTACAAAAATTACATTCACGGGCTACTCGCCCCATACGTGATAAGTTAAATCGCATTCGCATCGATTCATGATGCTCGAAACACATTAAGTTTTGACTGAGACATCGTTTGCCACTACCAAATGGAAATCAATTTTACGGATCAATTTTGTCGGCGGCGCGCCCGGTGAATTCCAGCCATTGTGATGTGCCCAAGAATACAAGTTGCCCGATCGCTATTCCAAGAATACCCGGATACGAGGCGCGTTCGCTTGGACCGAGGCGCCTTATACCTAAATTAATTTTCTACTATGATCAGTCAGCCGTGATAAACGTGGTATCGCTCCAATATCGAGCTACCATCTCACAAGCATCTTAATGATAATACCACGACCTATGTACATAATATGGAACGTTGTTACTGAATATCAATTAAACTTATGATAGTCAAAAACATAATACGCAACAAATATGGTTAGACAACGTATTACATCTCAAGCAACTCGAATTAAATCTCGGACAAAAGTTAGCACACTCAAGTCACCGTCACATCATCCGGGAGATTACGGATTTTAATGCAAAGCATCAACTTCTATCAAATATACACTCCTCACTCTTGGCAAAGATATATTTCTACACGAGAATAGTTGTAGTTGCGCCATTGCCTCCGCAGTTATGTGTATTTACTTTACTTATTACGTTGAAGGTGGCGGTTAAGCTGTGTATTTATCTAACGATCACACATTTGCCATATCCATCAAAAGTCGCGTCGATACGGCATCAATATCCCATCGCGTCCGTACATGACACACTTATTGAGTGACATGCAACACGGACGCACGCATTGCCCTGTTGATAACTTTTTCATAATATCCTTATGCACGAATAGCTCCTGCTTTAAACATGACCACCCAGAAGTTTCTTGAAACTTTTAAAATGTGGTGTTACAGTAGAATGTTATTGCAATAGCCGGTTACAGAAGATTTCCAACGAGTACTGCAACGCGTCAAGAAGAACCGCAAATTTTTGCAGACAAGAGATAAGTCGTTTACTTAGGTTTAGCTCAGGTTTAGGTGGGGCCGGTTGGCGTGGTTGGTAAGATTCCCACCCAGGACAGACATTTGTGTGCATGAATATGTCTGTTTGTCCTGAGTCTGGGTGTAATTATCTATTTTTAATTATGTATTTACGAAAGAAAAAGTAGTCTATGTAATATATCAGTTATCTGGTTTCCACATAATAAGCTCTGCTTAGTTTGGCATTAAAATGGCCGTTTGTGAATAATGTCCTGGATATAATTATTATCATTATGAGGTCATGTATTGTGACACAAGGAATATAAGCAGCTTATTCAATTCAACAAATAATCCAACGAACAAGTTCGTCGAGCTGACGGTAAATCTACAGTAGTGGGGAGGCCCTTGAACAAATAGAATGCATGTATGTAACGTAATAACATACGCGTACCCTTAGCCCTGCGCGACGGTACAATGTGTGCAGGTCATCCTAGGCATGTGTTCAACCATACATACAGAAATTGAAAGCAAATGAGATATACCACTCGTAAATAGAACAAACATATAATTTTGCTTGTGTATTTAAAATAAAAATAAGAAACGTGATTTATTCTCACCCGCGCTTAATATATGTATGTGACGTTTGTGATTTATATTTGTATATTTTATCAAAAACAATCAAAAATAATCAGTAGTTCCGACGGCAAGCGGCATGCGGCGAGCGGCGCGCAGCGACGGAAGCGAGGCGCCGCTGATTAATGAACTGGCTTCACCGACTTCAAAATGAACCCTATTACTTAAAGAACTTATCGTCTGAAGAAAGAAAACTCTCTAATTGCCGACTTTTAGCCGCGCGAGGGCTTTCAAAATGATTGTTATTATTAGCGCCGTTCTATATCGAAATTTCATGACGTTGAAATCTGCCGCTTTTTAATTTGCAAGTATATTATTAAAATTACAGATTATATTATATAATCGTTTGGGTTGTATCAAACTATGTTAAGATGTTATTACTATATGCCTTAGTTACGGGGTAACCAGAGAAACAATAAGTAATAACGGATATATAACAAATATTTTAACAGTAGTTATTTCTACAAGAAAAAAAAGAAAATCTTCTAAATTATGTGACCTACTTCCAGGCAAAGTAGTTTCAGTCAGGCAGGGGAGAGGTGCGCAGGCAAGAGCGCTGGTGTGCACTGGCATTGATGATCCGGCAGGAACTCACCCTGCCAGCAGTAGTAGCTGCTGCGCTGGCAGGCAAAACAAGGTGGACGGCGCTAATCTCCTTCTGCGAAACCGTGATGGTCCAGAAGGAGATCGCTGAGCGGGAGCGGGAGAGGGCGATTCACGCTCGAAAAGACGGCGAAGCAGTGGCGCCAAAAGCAGGCGACGCGGCCCTGCAACCCAGTGGTCCTGGTATAAAATAGGGCTACCGATGTCCAGGGCGACGACGACAGCAAGGGTTTCCTCGGGTTCTCACGTGATCAGGGTGGGGAATCCTGAAAACGTAACAAAGTGAGCCCGGGACGAGTATAGCGTGGTCCTATAGTTGCCGTAAAAGAAATGAAGCATTTACGGAAATTTTTGTAGTACCCAGGGCGGTGCTACGGCATAGTGCAGAGGAGCACCGGTGCGTTCCTCTGGAGATCCCAGAGCCCGTATTCTTGCACCCGAAGGTGACAGGATATTTTTAAAAGATTTCCCCCCGAAAAAAAAGGCAAAGTAGTTTGGTAAAAATTAATTGTCCGGAAATATAGTATCACTAGCATTAAGTCTGTGGCATCGCTGTAACCTCTCATCAAATACCAAGAAACGCCTACAATTCTAGTTTAGGAAGTTCCTTGTGATGTCATTGGCTTTATAGTATAGGGTAAATAAGATCTAATTGAACTGATTGTACTAATCCCAAACTTACTTAACTTACTAACGTGTACCTTGTTTAAAATATCTGCGTCGTCTCGAATAGCGGCTTATTATCATTAACTACCGTACTTAATTAAAACCAGTTCATTATGCCATTGTCATTAAGCAAAGTACATAACAAACTTTGAATTATACATTCGGGTATAATAAATGAGCTATACAATTTTTCTCCTACTTCACAATAGAAGTATTAGCATTCCACAATATAATTCTGCGGGCGCGGTCTTTGTCTCGACAGAAGGCTTATTTCTTTTACATTCTTTGAAGCCCTTAGAACTGTTTGTTCAAATTCCACTCATTTAAGATAAAAGCGTTTTTTTATGAGATGGTATAAAACAATATAAATTTAAGTGGAAAATATAGACTATAGGGCGATGAAGTCAAAAGGTTCAGATGTGACAGCCTCGAACTAGACGACTCAGCGCATCCCATAAGATGTATAGATGGATCAGCAAAGGAGTTATGTTTGTGCCAATCCTTGCACGGCCCAATAGTGGACGGCCTAACACTGGAAGGTCATTAGTTGATTACGATGATCTACAACAAGAAATTACAAAATTATAAGCAAATCTTTTAAAAATTAAATTACTAGCTTATAAAAAAGTACTTTACGTTTACGTTACTAATGCTTTAACGCTATGTAACATAATTGGAACGTTCCAAAACACTCATTAATGTCATACAAAAAGAGTACTATTAAGAGATAAGGATATAGAAGTCAGAGAAGTGCGCCAGGAAAACCAATAGATTCTGTAATCTCGCTTGTCTATGTTACGTGCTTGAGTGCTTCTTTATTTCTTATTGTTTAAACACGAAGCATAAATGTTTATGTTTATTTAAAGTGTACTTTATGTAAAGTGTAAAAAGTTGATTGGTGCTTGTTTATATGTTTAATACTTGTCATTGGATTAACGAGCCCACAATATACAGCAAGTGGGATACGAAATTATTTATACAGCAGTAACTATTGAAAGCTTGTGTTTCGATTTCCGAGCCGTCAGGCTTATTAAAACTAACAGCAGCTAAACATCGAGCTGTTAATGTTGGGAGTTTCATCAACACCACAGATTTAATTTATAATACTGACATCAAACTTCATACTCGACGAAATAGTTTTAATTAATTTCCAATCAAATAACTTACAAGAGTACCTAGCTTTTACGCTGGTCCCAGATTCGATGATCAGCCTAAGAAAATATGTAAATAAAAATAATAAATATGCGTGTGATCTTTTAAAATTATAAATATATCTTTTAGTCAGTTCCCGATGATGATACGATTACCCTGTCACATTGACGTCTGAATCTCGAAGCTTGTCCGGCAAGCTCGATTATGTTTAATGACCAAATAATTCTATACTTACATATTTTAATGGTATCTTTTACTCATTTTTACAAGTTGAATATTCGTATATCGTAATCAAAATTTACTATAATGGATGGTCTCTCTCTAAGTAAACTCTCACTAAGAGTAAGCGCGTCGAATCCTTTACGACTTTGTCTAATGACTTTTTTGGAAATCTAAAAGTGTAATGGATAAAGCAATTTCTTGGCCACTAAGATGTCCATTTTTTTAGATTGAAGAAGGTGGCAAACGAGCAAGCAGATCATGTGAGGTTAAGTGAACGCTACCCATTACCTTTAATGGACAGAGGAAGGCATAGACAGGAAAAATGATATTTTCCTTTCTCCGTTAATCCTCTCGCCGTCCAATCCTCTGCCCGTTCCTATCCTATCCTTATGAGGAAAGGGTGAGAAGGGGAAAGGGACTGAAATTAGCCCTCCGGCACCTGGCTCTTCGGACGAAACGCGAAGTTCGTCTACTTCATGCCTGTTTTCTTTGAGGTTGTGGTATTCACCGGTCACCGGTCGAACCGGCCCTGCAGTGCAACAAATGCTGTTGATGCGGGCTCATGCTTTATATGATTAAACGTCTTTTGTATGTTTTCTTTTACTTTTAAATAAATAAACAAAAATACCTAACCCGATTGAAATAGTTAGGAATAACGGTGACAAATTTCCCGCTTTTTATCGTCTTATAATTACTTAATAGAGATACTGAATTAAAATACTTAATAGAGATACTGAAGAATGAATTTAATATATGGAACACTAGTATAAATATATATCTAATAGATAATGGATAACAATAAAACATAAAATATGCTCCGTGTTAACATCAATTTTTGAATTACGCATCACGTTAAATGCAACAACTGAATACGAAAGCTTAACGACATTAAAGTGTTAATATTAAACGAGCCATTGTTTCAAATAATAATACTATGCATAAATTAAGTACAATGTATTCATTACTTAAGATAAATCATTGTTTTGATCATATTCTGATTGCACAAGTACGTTGAACCGTGAATCACGCGGCGGTTACTTCGCACCAACAATTCAGCGTTAAGTTCCTTTAACACGTTGGGAAATCACGGTCGATTGTGAGATTGATTTGTAAAACGGGTGTTATCATTTTGGTGGTATTGCAAGTCAGTTGCAATATTTTTCTTGAAACTCAAGTGAGTCTTGACCTCGCACCGGCTAATGACTTGTACATGTTATTCTGATGACGTCATATTAGTATCAGTCGTATTGTTTTAACATGGACATTTACAAAACGGTCATAAGCAGTTGTATTAAAGAGATGCATTATCTAAAGCAATAAAATAATCGTAATATTTTACTTTTTAGTTTTAATACAGTCATTATATAAAGTTAGTTTTTCCTATTTAGGTTAAGGTGCAATAAAAACGTTATTGAAAAAGACATGGACGTTTTGGAATTTATTCCAACCAACCAGATGATGATGCAATCAATAACTTTTTCAATCAATATCAAAGAGCAAGAAATCAAGAAAACTTTCTTAGACTCGCTATACTTGTGATCTTTGTTTAAGGATATACCTCAGAAATCACTTAATAATAGTTTTTTTTTTGGAATAGATTACATTAGTTAATAGAGGTAGTAAGTTGTCATATTATAACTTCAAATCTATACAAATAATATAAGTCGATTTTCTCTCAATCCACTTTCTTATCCTTTTGCTTACCTACCCATAACATTAGGTTGACCGGTTGCTTGTTTACCACCTTCTAACGTAAAAAAAATAAGTCGATTCAATGAAGCATATTAAATAAAGTTTAATATGAAGAATGGTTTTATTATTTAAGCATAGAGAGGAGCCGCGTGCGGCGCCGCGGTGCGGTTGGCCGCCGCGCAACAATATTTATCAAACGCAGATTTATGTGCCGCTGCGACGAAGGCTGCGATGGTATCGCCGACCTTTGCCACGCCGCGCCAAGCCGCCGAGCCTCTCGTATTGTTGTTCCATTGCAATTGAATACGGCACCGCGCAAATGCCAAAGTACTTTGAGTGCGTAAAGAGTGGCAAAGGTAATCAAATTAGCCGAATCAAAACTATTTTTATTATTTGTATACGTTTACTTTATTTGTCTAAGATACATTGAAATTAACATTGCAAATTTTATTAGGATTTAATTTAATTTGTTTCGCTACTAAACTTATTGTCGAAATTTTTGATGATTTATTTTGTAAATTCATTAATAAGTTAATCAATTTCAGCAAATCGAATAAAAAGAAGGATGTACTAACATCTTTAAAAAATAATTGTTTCCATAACCAACAAAATTGGTATAAGTTGAAAGAAAATAAAAAATATTTCGTTGTAGTAGCGCTGCTCTCCGCACAGTGATATTTTAACCAAACGAACGTCCTCACGCTCCTATGATCTAGAAAATAAATGGATGCATAATTTTTCATGTTTCGCTGGGGCGTTAAATTATGCGTTTATCATTTAGGGATGTTTACAAAGAGTCTCCCGCGGGATAAAATTGAAACAGCTGGAGCGTTGCCAGGCGGGAGGCGACACGCAATAATGCCATTTTATGTGCACTACCAGCCTATATTTCTATTAAGACGAAATTAGATAAGCGACATATTTATTAATTTTCATTACTGTCATTTAACAGCGCTTAAGTTTAAGTGTTATTTTAAATAAAGCAAGGATTTGTAACGAGTTATGTATAACTAAGTCATGCAGTCGTAACTTATCATAAATTACGACTGCATACATGTTGAAATTCAATCAGAATTTAACACAATTTAAGGGACTCGTGGGAAATGCGGACAACCCGTCCCACTTTCGTCTCACCTCCTTGCATAAGTTTACAATTAGCGACAAATCTTATTCTATAACATACAGCTAGAGCTATATTCGTTAGCCTAGTTCGATTATCTCACTTCACGTACACAGTACAGTCATGCTGCTACGACATCAACGGACTCATGTTATTTTGCCCGAGTAGTACATGCACATACATGCATACATACATACATACATACATACATACATACATACGTACATACATACTAATAATTTCTAAGCATAATTTGACTTTGTCGCAAACAAGTCTAACCCTATAAATTTTCTTGAAACGTTGTGCATTTATAATAACATAAACATGTTTATGCCAATTCAATGTATACGAACGCTTTCTTTACAATTAAATTATCATATTCTTATATGAAATAAAAAATATAATATTGAAATATCGCCAATGCAGAGAATATCGACTGCAAAACGCGATGCTACATCAAACTGTGTATTTCGAAATAATCGGTTTGTCAATGAACGGCTACTCTCACCACTAATAAGAAATCGCATTTGATTTACAAAAATCGTTTAAGAATCTGATCACCGACCACTAAACACTTATTACGCTGATATATGACGACATTATTTTTTTTAATTTGAATGCAAACATATCCAACGCGAATAATCAGCAATAAACGACGAACTTGGCGTTCAACAAAAAATTATAATACATAAAAATATCACGAACCGAAGTAATAAAAGTGTAATTTCGCATGTAACACACACCAAATAGCGTAAATCTATTTGTCTCGTGACATCGTAGCGTTTACCGGCAAGATATCGCTTGCTCTCTTTATCATTTCCGTTTGATTACCGCGATCGCACCCCGGGGAGACAGAATATCAAAAATAAGAAGCGAATACGACGCACGTTCGCTTGCAAGGACAATTGTCAGACGAGAGTGCTTCCGTTGATACGCAGAAATAACTCACGACGCGGCACCGCGAATCGGAAATAAACTCGGGCTGGGCTTCAAATGTCGCCATGAAATTTTAAGCTTGGACATTCGCAATCGTACACGCTGGTTACGTGATATTCTATGCGTTCTCGTTCCACTTACTGTTCAATCAAATTAGATATGACACAAAGATATTCACAAATAATATCCAATAACTGACTTAAGCAAACTTTATTTAACCTTCAACGTGCATATATTAAGACATGTCATTCTTACTGACCCATTTGCTTTTTTTCTTCAAATTTATGAGAATAGTATCATCTACTATCTGATAATATACTATCTGAGATACACAAACGAAGATAGATATTTAATTTCAATAGATAGTTTGTACATTTGGCATGTTCATGTTGGTGATTGCAGTCCATAAATGCTCAGGATAATGCGGTTAATATCTTCTATAGTCTAACTTAGTTTAAAAACAGTCTTATAATTAAAAATTAGTTTACAAAATTGTCTTTTTTTATTGTCTTATATAAAAACATCACTAAAATCTTTACCCTGTAAGTGAAAAGTAAGGAGTAAACTTTGTTTTGCTATGAATATAAATATCCAGAAGAAAGACTGTATACTATTGTCATCTTCTTGCCTCGTCCTCGATTTGCGATTTTTGCTACATTATTGCTGTTCAATTCAAAAACCTCCCAAGTGTTGATCTCTTATATTATCGTTCTGAAAAGAAACCATATTTGATGTTGAATAACATTAAATACAAATTACACTAATGGGAGCCATGATTGAAACGACAATAAAAGTAATCTGTTCTTATATGTTTTGGTGGGTTGAATTGTTTGACTTTATTTGTGCTGTTTGTTCTGTCGCCGCGCACTCTTTGGAGTCCGTCCAACAGTTTTACACAATCATTCCACTCAACTAAGCGTTGTCATAAACACAGCCGGGCAGGTATGAATTGCACAAAAAATTGGATATAATTGCCGCTGTGTTGCACGGCTTGCTTTTAGCTCTACCAATTTTTAACGGCCAACACTGAATCGTTAATTTATTTTATGACGACCAACTTGGCGCTGTTACCGACCGCGCGTATTGATTTCAAAATATAAGCTATAAGCTTCCACACGATATCGACATATGTATGTTTATGGATACAAGTAGTAGGTAGAATGGACACAATAACTTTGTTAGAATATTTCGCCTTCAGTTTTTCTATATTTATGACTGAAATGAAACCTTTGTACTTATCAATGGAACGTAAAAACCATTTTTTTTCATAATATGTAGATAAATACCATAAAACCAATAGTGTTTGGCTTGTAATGGTTTAACAATTTTCCTTCCATTTAAATTCAACAACGGCAACACATTTTGATTTAGTTGAAAGGCAACTAAACAATATAGTAGAAAAAACTCAGGCATAAGTAAACAATATATAAAAGGGTATAAGAACTATGAACCACTACGCAAGCAATATTAATGGGGTTGGAATAAGTCACTTTAATATTTTCTTTATTATTTATATATTAATACTTGCTTTTATTAATAAAAATCTAATATATTATCTTCTAATAATTCAGTATTTTTTAGATTCTGCAGCAGTAATACGCAATGAATAAAAGATGTCTACAGTACGACTAGTCACGATTTAGAGCCCAAAACACTTTAATAACAAATATTGCTTTGGCCTTAAATGTCATCTATTTGATTCGATGATGAGAAATGTTTTAATAGGATAATAATATTTGAACTTCCGATACTTGTATCGAAACACATTTTTTCATTGCACGCTCACAAATAAATCTTTCACGAACACGAAGAAGAAACATTTAAAATATGAGAGACTGCTGGGATTTAATTTTAAATAGGAGTTTTGATTCTCCAATCCTTTATTTGGCAAGCGTGCCATGCCGCCAAGCCAAATAGGTCGCCGCTAAATGAATCAAAGCGTGAACTTAACTGGCATTACGTTTATTGTCAAAGTTTAAATTATGGAAGAGTTAATAGCTTGGTCGCTTTCACATAATAGTTCAATCGTACAACATACTCGGCGGTACAGCGAGTCGTTCTTTCTATTCGTTCGTAAAACAAACAGTCGTATATTCTCACTTTTACAACCTGTCTTGGCCGGAGTTAACTGGTTAACTCATCAGATAACAAAGTATTACAGACATGCTATTCGCCGGTACGTTTATTGCTGTTAAATATAGGTGCTATCCATAAATTATAATTTAAGCTGGAAATCTCCTTGCGTTCCGTTTATTTAACGACCACCCATCTCACAAGTTTACACCCACGACGATGTGACGAAATGATATATAAACACCAAGCTCGCTACACAGATTGCAGAGAGGACTCAGGAGGTGTCTTAACTTTAGTATTTCTAACGAATGCCTCTGGTCTATATCATAGAGGCTATGAACTGTTAACCATATTAATAGGCTTTCGGTATTTTCTTCGGTCATAATACAATAGTTGCTAATGCATCAATAAAAGGTGTCTAATTGTTTAGAAATCTTTTCACGGACTTATAATGAATTAATAACGTCCTTTTTTATAGAATGTGGCAAACCACTATTGAATGACCAAGAAGCAAATAAGTTGTGAATACGTTTCCTACCTTTAATGGATAAATGTCACACACTTTTCTACTGAATTATACATCGAAAGTTGGCAAAGAATCATAAATATATAAATCAATGGACTGGACAAAATTCCATTATAAGCAACTTGTTCTAATTTATATATCTAGGAGTATTATTAACAAAGACAAACAGTGCCCGTCTTAATAATTCTCCTGTACCTTGTTACAACTCGCAGGCCCATCTGTTTTTGATCATAACAGTTCCCACTATATTGAAAGTATTAAGGGCATTGATACACAACAAACGTTGAGTGTTTAGAACTACAAGTGGTCAAATATAATTAGACGTGATCTCAGAGACGTTGTCTGAATAATTCATTAAATTTTTCGTGAGTTGAAAGCGCATGGTTCAAATGAGCACATTCTGAAATACGGTTTAAGCATTTATGGTTTATTTTCAAACAAAAAATATCTAACAAAAAATAATTTACTACTTTTTAAAATGTAATTTTAACTATTTATATGCCTAAAGTTCAAATACTTAAAAATAAGTGCTACTGTAAGAAAAGCACTCGAGGTTTATGTGATTTTTTAAAATTTAAATTAGAATAATTAAGACCCTAGTTATTACTCAATGGAGAATATTCGCGTTAATGGAAGACAACGTTAAACTAAATACTAATTCGAAGCAGTTGAACGGACAGCTTCAAAATCTTTGGAATTGTCGAGATCTGGGCGTTGGGACCCCGTAATGAAATCATGAATAGGAGGAGCTATATATCAGAATATAGCAACAATGTTAAGAAGTTAGACGGTTTTCTGCCAGGGAGAATAAACTTAGAAGATAAAGTTTTCCACCCCTATTTAACATTCAAATAGCAACATTTAAATGTTAATAAAATTGTGTGATAATGGTATCATAATAATTGACACTAACGAATCATCATGACAGATGGTTAATAAAATCAACAACAGGTCAATTGGGAGGCTAGCCTCTAAAAGCACGAGCGGCCAGGCCAGGCAACCTTAGAGCTCGTGCTGCTTATCTACTTGTAGATATTGACTGTTCAAATTTCATGTTGACTCTTCACCAATCACACGTTTAAATATCTATCATATTATGTGAATGTGAACGCAAAATTGTTTGCAGTCCCACACGCCAACACGAGCCGTGTAATAACATTTACCGTTAGTTTTTAGAATAGGATAAGCGATAGTGTCCTCCGAGCGCCTCTCGGCTCTCGGCCTATATCGACGAGGCATTGTGCCGACCGGTCTTTGTGCAGTCGTGCCAGCTCTTATCGGCTGACAGCCAGCTAATGTTTAAACAACAAAGTCAACAGTTACCTACATTATAACTACATCATTCATTCTATGCAGATCGTTTACAAGTTTATATTGTCTTGTAGTTTTCTTGTAATGGACTTGAGCACATATATTACAAAAATAATTTATGTAAGAATATCTCAACTTCATAGCACACGCAAATAGAGCTAACAATGATTCCGCAACTCACAATTGTTATGGATGTTATTGGGTAGGAATAAAAAAAGGTCGGGTGAGGTACAAATGCCTTACTTATTAAATAAAAACCACATTAATTCAATAGCAACTGTCTTAAACTAAAAAGTAAAGGCGACAATTACTATTAGTTACAAAAAGTGTATAAAATAATAGACTAAAAAACTTCCCGTAAAAGCCTTAAAGACTAGACGAATAAAATAAAATAACAAAAAATATATCGAGATTTATTATATTCACGCAAATACTACACATTGGAATAAAACTAATGTTTCGGTGCGAACGGAATAAAATCAGTAAAGTTATTTTTATTCCAATGCGTAGTATTCGCTTTATATATTCCTGCCATACTCCTTTCATTTCTATTATCCTCATAAAACTAATCTAAAGCAAACTCCAAGTGTGCTGTAAATATTTCCGAATCCAACAAATAGTTGAACATAATCTTTAAAACCACCAATAAAACGGGTTTGAATGCTTTGAATAGAATGCCAATGGACGTAACAGCTACAAGCGCTTTGATCTCGCATTTCACGTAATGGTGGAATGAAATAAATTGCCTTCGTGTTAGGCATCTATTTATACCGCAGTCGTGTCAAATTACAATCTACATGTAGCGGTTTATCTCGGACAGGGGTTCAACGTCAGTCAATCTGAGGTGCATGTCTGTCAGTCCAATTTACACTGGCTCGCCGGTGTTGGCTTCGGACAAGCTCTATAAAGCTCATTTAACATACATCTCCCCGCACGGCCGTAAGGCACGCCGGGGTATTAGTTATCTATATAATCCATTATAGAATTCAATCCGCATTGTGAATCCATTCAGTTAGTTTATTTTACAAATTCTTTTCGATTTTTTGTTTATTTAAATAAAACGCAGATGATTGAATTTTTTGGGTATAGTTGTTGAAGGTACGACTGAACATATATATTTTAACATATCGAATCTATGGGTGTATCTATATGTGATGAATTTAGATTGTTGGAAAGAATCTCTCTAAATGAGTGAGTAAATAACAAAGTAATGGATAAATCTACCAACTAAATATTCTGTGTGGATATACGAATATGGCAGGTTAGCCAGGACCCTCTCGTGACTACCCAGTACCCACAACAAACTTTTTCCCTCCGTCACAATCGTTAAAACCTGTCCGTTTGTTCGGAGGCATGCTTGTTCCAGAGTACATTTTTGGATCACAATAATTTAGATAACGCGTAAGGATAACTATTGACTCTGTCTAATTGCATTGAGCGCGCTGAAGTCACCACTCAGGTTTATTTATTTAACATTGATAACAATGCTAAATACCTATTTCTAGCTCATTAGAAGATTATTTTATTAAATTGTTCGCAATTAAAACGTACGTGTACTTTTTCGACATTGTCTTGTTGGACCTTCAATATGGATTCTATTACCACCTTGCTTTTACAAAAACAAAACAAGTACAAGTGCAAACACAAGCCCAATTAGACGAATAAGTATTTATATAAATTAGAACAAAAATAAAAAAATATTAAAACCATAGAAATACATGAAATATTTATTTCACAATACGATAGTAATGTGTTTCGCTAATTAACACCTAAGTCAATTTAAAATGATGTTCACTGGAATAATATCTCAAAGTCCATGTGTGTATTTATGTTCCCCATAGACTCAGAAACGGTCTGGCCGTGCTAGGTCTAGCTATTATTTCGATGATTTTTAACGAAATTTTCAAGAAATGTCGAGACTGGCCTAGCGGGTATTGGTTTGGTAGCGATCGGATCAACTTAATTAGTGATACCCGTGCGAAGCCAGGGCGGGTCACTAGTATATTATGAATATTAAAGCTACTAAGTTTATCATTTAAATTACTTTAAGTAGGTATAATTACAAGTTGTTTTAACGAGAACAATAATTATTAATTAGGGTGTAATTTCGCGACGAGGTGGTCACTGGGAGCGACAGCTCAGCATAAATATAAAATACAGTTACATTTGTAATTACAGTTCACCTAAATCTCCTCCGAGCTGATTTAGTGATTTAATTAATTCTAAGAGTAATCTTATCAGTGTAATTACAGTTTAGATAAAATATTCACTTGTGTATTAGCCAATAAAAATAATTATTGTTAAAGATAAACCCAAAAACGTTCACGCACGCGTTGCAAGAAGGTCCGAATTCCGTTACTTGCAAACTCGTCACTAATTGATAGTCTTGTACCCCAAATCTGAACAATATAAGAGGCCAGCTCGGTTTTGCCACTGAAAAAATAAAATCGTGGGACGAGTGAAATTTTTGTCAACAGTCAAACGCTCATTATAAATGCTATTTACATTTTTTCTCAGTTGACGATAAGCCTTACGATTTTATTTTTTGTCTGATCAATTCCCTAGCTTCATGGGAAGAGTGTATGTGCCTAAGACCTTCCGAATTATTTGTCCTCGTAGTGCAAACATACTAGCTAACTATAAAAGGCATACCGTTTTCTATTTCGGTCTGAGCACTGAATCATCATCATCAATCATTGAAAGCTCTTTTCTTCCTACATCGGGATTTACAGTCGACTTGTAAAATTAGTTATTCTAACTAACTAGATAGACAGTCGTAGTGTTTTCTTGTTCCCGCGTTTCTTATTAACCTCAGTAAATACTCGTACAAGACACTGACAACTTTATAATTAAAATGCCGTCTATATATAATTTTATGGCTATTAATTACTTAGTGTTGCGTGCGCTTTGCAGAGCACTATAGTCCAAATATGATTTTTTATTAGGTTACTTTATCCGTCTGCCCTTTCCCACTCATGTGGGGCCAGCTCAGTATGATTGTCCATACTGTATTTGTTTTTACAGTCGCTCGCCTGCCTGCCACTAACCCTTTACAGATGAGTACATAAAGATTGAAACTCTGTCTGTACCAAATTTCATTTAAATCGGTTTAGTAGTTTAGGCGTGAAAGCGTAATAAACAGACAGAGTTACTTTCGCATTTATAATATTAGTAGTGATTTAAAGAAAAATATAAACACGTAAGCGATGGTTTAAGGGCAGCACATTTAATGGTTCCGAATTCCGAACATGCTCGCAGGTCCATATTAAGCGGCGATAAGATCGAGCCGCGCTGTCGGAACGATTTCTGTCAGACCACACGCTAAGCCCAGCGTTATGCCTCGGCCGCGAGTACCTCGCTATATCAGATTAAACGGTAAAGTAATACAATAAGACTGAGAGACTGTGGGAGATACCACAAGCCATGTTGCAAACACAATTATATTTAACCGTTACAGGCACCTCTACTAAAAACAGATCGTCTAAGTACCACCGCATATAATTAAATTACACAGACAAGCATGATCGAAGGACGCCGTTAACTAGGGAAATTATTACTTTAATGACGTGAGGAGGCAAACTGCAATTCTATCTTTAAATGCAATACTATATGGTGCTGTCATATCTTCGCAAATTAATGAGTACTAGTCCTGGATAGAATTATACCGTCGTTACACGTTCATCGTGAACTTTACGCGCTCCTCGAACTTGCAACAATTCGCTCAAGTGTGTACACCGGTAAACACTTGAAAGGTAACTGCCGAGTTACCTTGAACGTGCAACATTGCACGCTCCGTCGGTTTTTAGTTTTTATAGAGTTAAGCAGACGATTTGTATGTTAAAAAAGCAACGTCTACGATAGGCACATGTTGGATAAGCGCGAGAAATGGTCGAACAGTGCAGTGAGTACGCACCTTTAGTCTTGTAAAAACACGAATACTTAAACGATATATTATCTAGATTTCATATTATTACGTGTCTACAAATTTTGATCCCATGCACTGATTACCTGAGAAACCAAATGGATATTAGCCATGCCAAGCCAAGTTGTATTGTAGGCCGCTAGTATTGTAGCACAGAAGGAAAGTCAATTCTACATCGTATTAATCAATACCTACGTGTTCTACTCTACTACGTTTTCTTTGTGCCAGGTATACTTATTGATAAATATGCATAGTATCATAATAATTTCCTTGCTGGTATCTATTCGACATGTATTGTAAATAACGTGATGTTCGACCAAGATTAGATGTTAGTTGGACAGTTGACAATGTAGACTACCTATTTCTCCTGTCGAAGGTAAACTTATTATATGTAGCTAGGACGACGCAGACAATATGACATTGAATATTATGAGAGTAATGCAATGTTCTTGTTATACAAAATCTATATAATATTATAATAGATAAATGTCTCCATGTGTCCGTATTACAACCTACTAGTATGCTGATTTCTGGGATTTAAAGATATTTTCTATGTTGAAGTAATTTTTTAAGTATATACGTTACATAAGTAACAAACATGTCATCCCACGCTCGATTCGGTTATGATGACTTCTTCCTCTCCCTTCCTAAGACACACCGCGCCTCTTTCTAATAATAAGGTAACGTAACTCTACTGTTCGTTGCGGTAGTCACAATCATGACGCCCCACGTAATTATGTTAACCAGAGGATACTTACTTTAACATAAACTTTGATAACATTCAAATGTAAGCTGACATAAATTCAATAATTAAGCGTGATCGGGAAATTAATAGCGACTAAGATTAAGCATTTACAATCTCGGTGCTCTAATTACTGTAGCCAAATTGCTATTTAAAAATTTACTGCTACTTAAGGTTATCGCGCCAGCTGTCAAAAGACTGACAGTTGTGCCATAAGCGCTGACGTTACCCACATTACAAAATTAACTATGGTCGTTTAATGTTCTAATTTCCTGCCCAACTTTCTCAATTTTTTATTTCATAACCTTCTCCAGACAATAACAAGCACCAAAAAAAAATAGCGAAAACTTTTTCTGAAAGAAAAAACAAAAGATGATGAATTATGTTACCCACAACATCCCGGAGAGTTGTAGGCTTATTGATAGTCGTAATAGATAACATGGCTGACAAACATGTAGATAGGAACAGAGTAGATAGAAAAGAAGGCCTCGGAGTGAGGCTCCGAACGAAACAGTAATCAAACGTACTAGTAGCTACTAGTACTTACGGTTCTTTTCTATTGGTGCCTCATAGTGCAGTTTGATACTTATTGACTTTAACATTCCGGATGACAAACCGAAGGACAACTATGACAGCATCAGTTATACCACATGTCCTCTCCAGCACTATGTTAGATCAAAGGCTTAGGACGTAGCTTTTAAAACTTAATAACCCGTCGGCACAAAGGCACATTTGCATTTTCTCTAAGTAATATGTGCTCGTTAAATCTCGACAATATTTTTTCGTTTTATAAAGTCTGTCCTGTTTAATAACCTAATGGAGAGAAATACGCTGCGTATTCAATGTTATTTAAATATACGCTTATAGTAGAACCGATTTATCGGGATATATTTCAGAGCTCCCAAGGGATAAAAATAATCCCGGCTCTTTTTAGTTAATCATGACTATATTTTATATATAATAATCTCGGCTGATATAATTCTGTTGGGCTTAAAATTAGTATTACGTTACATGAATAATAAAAACGTTTTAATACATTAGACTAGATTTTAAAGGGGATTTAAACATTTTTAGATAAGGTTAAAACAAGAGGGCTTGTACAGTTCTAGGAAACCTATTTAAAGTATTTCTTTTGGCAATCGCAAGTCCAGCGTTGCGCAGTATTTCTTTACTTCACTTTTTAGACGGTGAGCCACATAGTCAATAACTTGCATAGCGATTACCTTCGAAATAAAGAATAACCTACCCTTTTTTCTTCGCTGTATAAGGGTTAGTAATGAATACGTTATATAATTTTTGCGGTTGTTTTTAGGTAAGGCTGCCTTCGCTGTGTTAGCAAATACGAGTATACATATAATAAAAATGTAACTGATCGCCGTCTGTACATAGAAGATATTTGAGAAAAACTATTATTGGGGGCCGGACGAAAAGGAATAAAACCCAAGACAATGATTTTTAGAATTTCAGTCTATTTGTCTGTATGTTTGTTTGTCTGTACGTTTGTGGGCGTTAATCTCAGAAACGGCTTAACTGATTTGGGTGCGGTTTTAGTTTAACTAAAAGATTCACTTAACATTTAGGGTTTATTTTTCTCTATCGGTTTAAAAAAAAGGTATATCAATTTAAGGAACCATATCAAACATTTTTTCGATAAAAATGCTATAAATTGGTTGTTCAGTTGAATACGTTGGACTTTTAGTTAACTATATATTATGATTTTTAAAATGACGACAATCGAAAGTTTATATAGTGTTCAAAACAGGACAGTTTCGGATATTTTGCAAGCTTCAGCTAGACACGCTATGCATTGAGATATTCGTAGCAAGCGCAGGCATTTCGGAGAGGCACGGCTCTCCCTGGTAATGGTAGAGCTATATTTGGTAACGCAGTATTTACACGTATGTTGTCGATTCTATAAATTATGTGTATGTATTCTTTAACAATATGTTTTGTTAGGTCAGGTTAGTAGATTATTATTCCCGAGGAGGGTTGGCGTTAGGCTGGCGGCCGGCTGTAATAAATGTAGCAAGAACCTATACAAAATGGACTATGGTCACAGTTTAAATAATCATATGTGATTGTTAAGCTTTGCTTTGCAATACTAGTGTATTAAGTAGGTAATATAATTTCGTTTAAGTAAAATTGCAGGGCGGGTGGTACTGCGGGGTACAGCTAGTAGTTAACAAAAGTAAAAAATAGTGATTGGATGTTTTTCTACGATTTGCTTTTAACATAAGATATGTTTAAAACATCATCAACATGATAAATAGGACTTTCGTAAGAAAAACGCAATGTCGTGAATGTAAACATCTTGTTAATGGTCATGTCCATTATAAAAATACCAACAGACCGACGCAGCGAGTGCATTATAATAGAGCTGTGGGGCGTAACTTAAAGTTGGATTAAACTAGCCGCTTTAATGGCTTAATTTAGCCAAGTGGGCCGGGAGTCAGTTACCTGCGCGAGGGCACGCAGAGCCGGTTTGCAGTGATCCATCTAACCGCCCCCACTACAGCCTTCCACTCCCCGCTACTTCCCTTCGAAGACCCATCTCACATTCAAAACTTTTTTTGCTCGGCTGGACTCCTCGCGAGCAGGTTTTACAATTCCTTATTTTAAGTGAATCACACGCACACATGCCCTTTCTTTGTAAAGTTGAAATAATTGAACTTAATCTTGAGCACAGCATCAATATAAATCATAAATTTGTAAATATTCTCCGATCTTTTGGTGTTGTTTTAGTGGATAATAAGATATAACCCGCAGTGTAGGCAGCGAAGGGAGCAGCGAAGGTTTGTATAGCATTGCCTCCACCATTTCTGCATTGAACATATATCATCAATGTAATTGAATATATTTCATATTTATTATTTTATATATTATAATATACATTTTTATTTATTTAACCAACTATGTATTGTAGACATTAGTAAGGGACATAAGTCTGTCTTTCTGTTTATTTATCTTAATCTTTTTTTATTTATGTGATACAAAAACGCTTTTTAGTATAAATAAGTTAAAATAATTTTTTTGGTGATTAATTTATTAATTTTAATATATGATTTTCAAAATCATGATTTAATTTAAATTTATTATACACTATTTTGTCTGTATGGACTTCCATGACACGATATATTCATCAAAAACCGTTCAGAATGTGCAGCCGTGCTAAATGTGTGCAACATATTCATTATCTCCAACCTTTGCGTTTATAATATTCTTTGAATAACCGATAATCTAATATGTATATTTGTAGATATTAAATTTGTTCGTCAGACTACAATGCAAGGAAACACATATGCTATTAATGCTTGAGCGATCATTCGTAACTAATACTCCATTCTACAAAGGTTCGTTCTTTATTACAACGTAATTATGCCTAATTTTTCCTTCAACGTCATTCTAAATGGCTATTATTATGATAAATATTTCAATATGGCGCTTTTTTCCGTCGGCGCGTCAGTGTGGAGTCCCTGTTCTCTGCTAATGACGTCAAATTGTCGCCGTTCCATGGACGGCCGAAAGGAATTCAGCAATTTGAATTTTATTGCCTAAAATTAAATATTTATACAGGCACGAAAATGCGCTTATAGAAAGTTTTATAACGAGTATTTGTTTCCTAATAATATTCTTTCATCTATTATTGTCGTAGAATACAAAAAAAGGAAGAAAACAGTATAAGCGCCCGAGTTAAGAATGGTTCTAAAGCTTGGACAAAAAACATACAACATTTTGTCTCTGTCCAATACAAGTGAGAAGACTTGATAGCTACATTTAACCGAAGAATCTGCAAATTCAAAATACGTGAGTACTTTTAACTGTAACAAAACGCTTCAGCACTAATCTCGGGCTATTTATCTGAGCAACCACATTCTTTAGTGATCTTAACTGAACGTATGAACATCGTAAAAAGTTATCAGAATTGGTTTGGACAATTTTAAAAGATGCGATCTTAATTGCAATGTCAAAAATAATTAATCTAATAGTATACTCGTCCATGAGAATACAGACATAAACAAAAGGAAATGGCGTCACTGGTACAAAAGAGGACGTAACGGATGATGTTTTAATTTAAAATAACGATCTCGGCGATTGTAGCGTTCGATGTTGCTGTATATAAATAAAATAAACATGAATATGCGCTCACGCCCGCACCAGAGGTACCCTACCCAGTACCCTACAGCACCCTACCCAGAGGGGTAGGCAGAGATCATGGATTTCCATTTGGCGAGATCCTGGCACACCTCTCTCGCTTCTTCCACATTCATACATCTACGCATGCATGCTCATCGGTTATGTGTGCTCCTTATATCGCCCTTTTTTAGTCAGTCATTAATCAGATCGATATAAGTTCTCCTAGGGCGTCCCCTACCAACACTGCCACTCACTTTTGCTACATAAATTTGTTTCGTTAATCTCCCTCCATTCATCCTTTCGACATGCCCGAACCGCCGAAGCATACCTTTCTCAATTCTAGTCACAACGTCCACTTTTAAGCCACACTTTTCCCTTATAACGCTATTTTTAACCCTATCATTCAAAGTCACACCTAAAATACTTCTTAAGGATCGCATCTTAACGGCTTAAACTCGACTAGCATGCTTTTCCTGCCAAACCCAGCTCTCTTTTCCATACATTAAAGTGGGGACTAGTACAGCATTGTGTATTGCCAGACGAGCCTTCATAGACACATTCTGACTCCTCACTACTGTACCTATAGCCCCATTCATTTTATTTACCGCATTCACTCGTCGTTTGAAATCTTTAACATGCCTACCATCTCTACTAAACATACAACCCTAATACACGAACCTGTTCCACTTCTTTACCGTTAACATTTATTGCAATTATAGTCTTACATTGTTCTCTTTCAAACACCTTTACTTTCTTCTTATCTACATTCATCTTCATGCCTTTACCTTCTAATGAATCATTCACTACATTCAGCATAAGTTGTAAGTCAACCGGTGATGAGGCAAACACCACCTGGTCATCAGCGTACAGGAGACATTTTACAACTAACTCGCCTACTCTTAATCCACAATCTTCGTCTTTCAAAGCTTTAAAAAAATCATCAATAGAGAAAACAGCTACGGGGATGCTACACAGCCCTGTCTTACACCTTTATAGATGCTAAGCCAGTCTGAGTGGGCCCCGTAAATCCTAACGCAAGCAGTAGAATCTTTATAAAGAGACTTTAACGCTTGTATTAGTTTGTAGTTACTTGTATCACTGTTCAATCCAAACTCAACCAAGGTTGACCACAGATCATCTCTGTTAACTTTATCATATGCCTTTTCTAGATCTACGAAGGCGCAGAAAACTTTTTGGTTTAGAGCCAAAAACTTTTTTATGATCATACGCAAAGAAAAGATCTGATCCATGCAACCCATTCCTTTCCTAAAACCAGCTTGCACATCCCACATTCTTTCTTCTGTTTCTTTCTTGACTAAACTGACTGACAAAAGTTAAACGTTGATAAGTAAAGTAGTAGTAGCAGTAAATAACTTAATCACTTCGCAGATGGTCGAAACTCTATACAGACGGATTTTCTATTCATATCCAGCTTCTTGACACTTGTCTACTTATATTTATTCCACAAGAGTGACATCCAAAACGTGGTAAATCTTTGTACCTTAAACGCAACTTTTAAACTTTTTTACTACGTTCTTCTGTTATTACCCCAGTAAGTTTATTAAAAGTGAGGGCTATGAAAACTGTTATTCTTGCCTGATTACCACAACGAAGTAGAACCATAAAATGAGTAACAGGTGATTTAGTAATACTTAATTCAAATTAAAACCTGAAACAAAAAAAATTGTCAGTAACAGTGATAGAGTCCGCAACAACAACATCTGTTGCACGAATGGGTCATCTCGACCGGTGAAATACCGCGACCTTACAGAAAACATGCATAAAGTCTCGTTGTTTCGTCTGATCAGTGAGGTGCTGGAGGCCTAATTTGAGCCCTCTTACCCCTCCCACACTTTCCTCATACGGATAGGATGAGAACGGGAAGAGGATTGGACGGGGAGGGGGTTGGCGGGGAAAAGGAAATATTCTTTATCTCGTCAGTGCCCTCTTCTGTCCATTAAAGGTAGGCAACGCACCTGCAACACATTTGCTTGTTGTCTTGTCTTGCTTGGATGTCTATGGGTAGCGCTCACTTAACATCAGGTGATCGATCCGCTTGCTTGTTTGCCACGTTCTTCAATAAACAAAAAACATAACCTAAAAATACCTCGTTTTGAAAAGGACTCCGTTTATCTTTCCCTTTTAAATTTACAAACACACATCCTCATTATTCGTGTGTTATGGAACCTCCTATTAGACCTGATCATTATTTGGTATTCACAAAATAAATGTACGAGGATGATCTTTTAATGCTTAGCGTAATCATTTATTAAACTACAAAAAGTGGTTAGACGCGATAAAAGCTAATAAAAAATACATTTTAAGTAGATAAAAACCAAAGAGTTTGAGTATAAAAATCAACGAAATATGAAAAAAACGCTTGGTTCTAAATGAAATAAGACGACACAAACACGAACAGTAAGTAAATATTTCTCGAGGCTTAAAATAATTCGCAATAGCGTTGACAATACTGTCAACTGTTAATATATATTTTTTTCATTTTGAATTTTTCTGTCTTAACCCAGAAGGTACTAACTAATGCGAGATAAATATATAACGATAATTTCCATTTTTATTTTATATAGCAAACGATTCACCTGATATCGAGTGACCGCTGCCCATAGGCATCTGCAACAACTAATGAATTGCCCGCTGTTAACGGACAGAGGAAGGAATAAACATCTGTTTATCTAAAAGGATATTTCTTTTTCTTATCGCTCCCCTCCTCTGTCAAATCCTACTCCCTTTCCCAACCTTTCCTTATTATAAAAAGGTGGGAAGGGGTAGAGGTACTGCTACAATTAGGCCTCACTTATCGGGCAAAATACAGTATACTTCTACTTGGCGACTGTTTTCTATGAGGTATACGTAGGTAGTTTTTCACCGGACGAGGCAGCCCATTCGTGGAACAGATGTTGTTGGAGGCCAAGCACTGTAAGCCTAACTGCCACTGCAGATCATCAATTATTTCTTTGAAATTAACATTTATCAACCAAATCCTAGAGTACTTAAGCGTACAAGCAATAGACTCCAAAATGAAAATTGTAATGTCTCTTTCGACCGAACGTACTAATCTACAAAATTATTAAAGCTACTTAACCTTTACTTAATCAATTTATCTAATTAACTTAATCCTTATATCATATAAGTAAAACATCTTGATAACAATCGTTTAGTATTTGTTCCCTTGTCAAGAATTCAACGTTTAACATATGTCCATAAAATTGAGCTGTTGAGACTTTAACCCTTTTTGCGTTCTGACTAGCCCTGTGGGATTTTATATATTTTTTCTTAGCATATAAGGTGAAAAATGAAAAAGATATAGGTGAGCGCTCAAAGGGATAATACGTTTTGATAGTTCTTTATACAGATAAATGATAAAAATATTTGTTTTATAGTAAAAAATCGGCGAACGCGGCAGCTCACTTGCTGTTAAATGAAGTGATCAACGAACAAACAAACTTTGACGGAAAGTGGAACAGAGTAGATAAGAGAAAGAGATGGTGAGGGCGTGTTCAAATCATGTATTGCCAGGCGCTGACTGTGACCAATCATAACGCAGTTCATATTTTTTCTATTCATTTACAACTCCTGTTCACACCAAACCGACGCAACGCACAACATATCGCTGGCCAAAAATGCAGTGTAATTTCATGTTCACACTGGGGCTCTGAGGCCTAGTCATAGTCGGCTGATAATACGTTATTGGTGTGGACATGGTCTAACTGCATAGAGTCCTCAGCACAGCACTCATAACAATAGGCCTATAACCCTTGATACTCCATGCTGTTCTTTGGTCAGATCGTAGTACATTGAGTTGTGCCATTCTTGCAACACCTGCCGCTTTTGCTTGCTCCATCGCCATCACTGTAACTGTTTTATTCTCCTAGAATCTAGCTAAGTATCTTCGACGAAGTGCTAATAAACAGTTTGACAGTCCTTGATTATTAAATCTGTATTTCGTCGAAATAACTTAAGACAGTGAATTTTCTAGAAATTACCCGTTATAATTACAGAATTTATAACTACAAATGCTCGCGCATGGCGTGATAGAAGCGTAGTTACCAACTCGCGTCGGTTTTAATTAACTGAAATTATAAAGTTGTTGATTGCTTCTGCCTACACCCACACGATACTTACTTATTTACCATCATTTAGAGCTGTGTTAGTTTAGAATCTGTTCGAGCGGTCGTCTTTAATTCCGTAAATAGTGACTTACCTGAGTTCGACGCCGATGAAATAGTTGGTAGGGGTTTAGACGCTCATTTATCACTTGGATTAAATATGAGCAATATAGAAATACCATTAATCAATCGTAAAGACAATAAGCCCAGGAAGTTCTACAATGCCACCCACATAGAGGTGTCCCACAAGAATGGCAGACTATCTCAAGTTCCTAGGGTTCAATGTTTTGAAAGTACACTACAAGAGTTTCGCACGACACCATTATTTATAGCGGTTCATGGGGAGATCAACGTGTAGCAGAGAATGTTTGTAGGCCGATGATGATGATTCATCCACAAACATTTAGAAACCTACTGGTCCTCTGTACAATCAGGGTTATTTAATAATTACCGCGACAGTGTGGGTCTCCGTGACGGAAGTGGATATTACAAATTTAAATTATCTTTCTCTCAAATCGTTATATAAAAAATATGTGATGTTAATAATAAAAGAAATGGGACAGGTTTGTCAATAAAAACTGAACAGATGTTAATCCTCTGAACGAACTCCAAAATAATGATATCACCGATTAAAGCCAGATAAACCGCCATCTTATTTATGTTTGCATTTATTTGTCTTGCGAACACGACCGGAGGAAAAACGATGGCAATTATTATTCAGCTATTAAGCCAGCCTATAAGAAGATATGACTAAGCATTAAATGTGAACTTAATCTTGACAGTTGACAATATTTGTTGTTAAACGTTGACAAGTATTATTAGTTGACAATTATTTTTTAAAAGGTTATTTTAGGTAATTGGTGGCACTTACTTATAAATTTTTCACCTAAAAAACCACTAATAGATGAAAAAGAATTATATTCATTAACCTAATTACGATTGCCGATGAAGTCGGCACTCTCATTTAACAAAGTCTATATTATCACACGTGACAGGGGTGATCTTATCGCCTATATGTGTATAACAATATCGACATGCAAAAATGGAAAACATGTAATGTTTTTACTTATATTAAATGCGGAAACTCAGTAAAAGCTGATTAGGAATTTAACCCCCGATTGTTAATTCGTAGTAGTCGTTCGCTTCGCGACAACACCGCATTTGTAAGCCGATGTTTAGAGACAACAGATGTGTAATATAATAGACTTAACAGTAACTAAGTTAACTAAGAAGACAGTCAAAACTTTATTGAGGTCCAGTGAAAAGTGGAATCAAATAATTGAAACCGTCCACTATAGTAGACACTATTGCATCGTTGTCAAAAAATGTCATATAATTTTTTTCATATTATTCTTTATTGGCAGACTAGAAGTGTACTAGGCATTTTAATACGCCGATACTATAACAGCTTATCACAAATCTTTATTTACCCGTTGATAAGATTAGTAGTCCTAAACTTTGCTCATGAAATAGATATAAAAGTTTGTTCACAGTTAAGTTAACATTAAGTTACACGATAAGGTAGATATAAGCTCACCTCTGTGATGCCGGACACGGTGATGTGTCACGGGGCGACAGCACGGTTGCTCCTGGTAGGCGGTCCACGAGTCTGCCGTCGCCGACCACGCCATGGCCAGAAGCACTCCTCCGATCCACTGTCCACCACCCATCCTGGCCGGCATTACCTACGCACATTCACCTAATACACGAGCCGTCGGAACCGTCGAGCGACATCACCGCTCAAAAACTACTAAATCAAACCGACTATTGTGCGCGTTAAATCAACAAACAATTCCGAAGAAGTTCAACAATGTTTATCTGTTTACGTTACGCACCTAAATCGAGTCTAGCCGAGATTACGCTTCCGTTGGTATCATTCGAGTCGAGTTTTAGTGATTAATCATAGCGTCTATACCGCGAGCTTTTTATCTCGTATCGAGTTATAATCTGTTCGTGAGGGTTTACTTTGTTCGGCTCGCGTGATTTATTAGCCGGGAGAAAAGTATCGGCGCGATCGTCGCTACGGAGAGTTGGCGGGCGGGATACGGAGCGACGTGCGCCGCCGACATCGCAGCGAGAGAGACTGAAACTAAGCCGCTCCAAGCGGACTGGATCGCACGCACCGCGAGACGATGAACAGACTGAAGCTCGCTTTTACCCCCTGACTGACATGTATCCTTCATGTGGGACGAGGACGGCGCGTCGACGACACGACACCGACTCGACCAGCGCAATGAAGACGCTCACTGCGCTCCATTCGTTTAAGGAAAAGTTGTAAGTTAAAAAGTTTTGTTAATTCGCCCAATTCGTGGCCCTCCGGCGAGGGGAGATTTGACTAGGCAGTGACCCTCGGTGTCGTTACGAACATATTGTAATGAAGGGGATGCTCCGTATAAAAAGTAGTAAATTTACTTAATTTATGTTTTCGTTGGGATACGCACGAGGAAGTTTTATGTTTGTGAGCACGCGAAAGGAAGTAAGCAGTTTAGTTTTCTTTATATATGTTTAATAATAAGCATCGCGGTACGTATGAGTCACGTCACTATGTCGTAAATTACTGACGGAATTCTAAACAAGTCGTTACCGCGTCTACGATGAAATAATTTCGAATAATTTATTTGAAATACAAAAACATGAAATATCTATTAGAACTAATTAATGGCTACGTTGAAACCATTTAATAAATCGCCTTTCGCAGCTAGATTGAGCACTCCATTCGTCTCAAAGATACAAACTGAACTGGCAAACAATCAGCACTTAGTGATTCACATCGCAGTTGACTTTCGATAATAAATTAATGCCTAGTTAATGGTAATATTTTTTATTATAGACAAAGGCACCTTTTTAGTAAAATAAATTGGTATTCTCTGCAAATGCATATAAAGATGATCATTTGTTTATTTGTAATGGACTCTGACGCTACTTAACTCCTGGTATAAATCGTTTTTCATTACAAAGCTATATAGGTATAGGCTTCATTTTATTTTTAACCTAAAATAATAACACAGCCGGCGCAGGGTGCGAACATATAGTCTTAAATAAAATGGCTATTTAGAAGTGGTGAAGGCGGGTAAATTTCAGTAGGTTGCAAACAAAATTGCTAGATCAGACAACTATGATTCTAAATAACAAGGACAATGACTATAAAGAGCAAAATACGGTTGACGTGTTAAAACCAAAACAGCATTCTTTGTTGAATGCAATAAAAGTAATAAAGTAGGCCGTTGCAAAGAACCATTATTAATGTAATTTTTTTTTCTAAATCATACGGAACATACAAACAATCAAGTCTTATAATATTAGTATAGATGTGTGTTCTGTGTTGCAAATGTTACTGACTGATATGACAACTGTATGTAGTTCCAATTAATAAATCACTTAAGATTTAATTTGAGCAACTGTAACATTAGGTATGTTATAACCTTGTACAAAATTAAAAAGTATGAACATTTGAAGTCGGGATAGCATCTGTCGGGAGGTATGGGGGGAGATCTTTAACATCGCGGCCCCATTTTCATCAGTGCTTGAAGTTTTTCAATAAAAACTTTCGACGGCATTCGATTTACATACGACGTAGATTCATTTATTTTCTGAAAGATTCCGCGAATAAAAGCGGTTGAAGATTTGGGTGTCCATTAAAGAAGAAAGGTACTGGCACTCAGCTCGCCGCGGCACCGACCCATCGCCTCTCTTACAGATGTCTATGTCTATAGTATTTAATTTTATACGCCATAGCCAAGACTCGAGATATCTTTAACTGCAGGTCGCTACTTTAATATTATAAGTAAGTACATTTCACTTTATTAATACTGATTTCCTTTTTATTGATAGACATGCCAATTTCATACTATATTACGTACAAGCTAAGCCTCGCGGTATCACCCGCACCGCAATTTAATCTAACCGACGATAAAATATAGATTTGAGGCCTAAGTTGGCATTGGATTAACATTATTTCTCCATACAAACTTTCATCCCATAGTTTACCCATTTGAATTTGAGAAAATCCTTTCTTAGGGCTCGTCTACGTAATAACAAAAATCTCTAGGCCCAGAAGTTTGGGCTGTGCATTTATATATCAGTCAGTTAATTTCTTCTTTTATATCCCTACTAATATTATAAATGTAAATGTATGTTTGTTTGTTACGCGATCATGCGAAAACTACTCAACCGATCTTCGTGAAACTTTGTACACATATTCTTGGAGGTACTAGAAGCAACATACGATATTTTTTATGAACAAAAAAATAGTATATAAAAAGCGAAGTATGTATGTTCCCTGTAGACCTATAGACTCCGAAACGGCTGGACCGATTTCGATGAAATTTACAGGGATTGTCCAGTTTGGCACATTCCTGATTTTGGTAGCGATCGGATCAACATAATTAATGGTACCCTGGCGAAGCCGGGGCGGGTCACTAGAATACTATATATATACATTGTATATATAAGTAATTTCAACAGACGTCAAGGCTACTAATTAATCTAATAAAAGGTTTACCTAGAAGAAATAAATAATTATTCCACTATTTGTTTTTTATGAGAATGGCGAAAGTCTTCTCGCAATGTGTCTGAAAAAGAATCTTGTGGCAAATACCTTGTTTTGCCACAAGAAGATTCATAGTTATACATGGGAAAGAGGGCAAGACAGAAGCATAATTGATTTTGTAATTGTGGATGAAAGACTGAAAAGCGCGGTTGTAAGTACGAGGGCTTATCGGGGTTCTAACGTTGGAACTGACCATTATCTGGTGATATGCCGGATAAAGGGTTTGTTCAAGCGTTGGCGCCACCGAACACCTGCATCTACTACCCCGGTAGAACGTATTAAAGTAGAACTGTTGCAAGATTGTGTGAAAGAAAAATATTTACGGTGCTTGGAAGAAAACTTGTGTGAGTTGAATGAAAGGAATTTTGAAAGAAATGAACGTTGAGAATGTTTGTGGAAGGATAAAGAATGGAATAGTGGAAGCTGCCACCGAAGTATGTGGAATAAGCAAGAGGAAGGAAGCAAGGAAAGCCAACACAGTGTGGTGGTATAATGAAGTTCGAATAGAAGTGAATGCGAAGAAGAAAGCATGGCTCGATTTACTGGCAGCTAAAGCCGGGCAATCAGACTGTACGAATGAGGATATCGAAAGGATTGAGTCATGATTCCGTTGTTTGAGGAAGAGAGTGAAAGAGATAGTAAATAGAAAGAAGCAAGAGAGGAAGGAGAGGGATGAAAAAAGATTGTCTGACGATTTTCACGCAAACGTGGAAATGTTTTGGAAATACGTCAAAAATGCCAGAGGCAGGTCAGTACAATCGAGAATGAATGTTGTTCGTGATGCGAATGGGGACCTTCTGAATGATGAAGTAGCAATTCTGAAGAGATGGAAGGGATATTTTGAAAGTTTGTTTGAATGTGACGAGGCATCAGCATCAAACTCGGCATATACTCATGAAGAAAAGGAGTTGGAAAGTGAGATAAGTTTGAATGAGATTGTGATTGCGATGAAAAGAATGAAATTGGGTACAGCACCCGGGTATGACAGGATTTCTCTTGAAATGCTGAGAGCTGGTGAAGGTCTAGTTGCAAGCCTGCTGTAGGTCTTTTTCAATATATGTTGGAGACATGGCCTAGTACCGGAAGATTGGTGTAAAGCCGTCATCGTCCCTTTGTATAAAGGGAAAGGTTCACAGCATGACTGTAAGAATTACCGAGGAATCAGCCTTCTCAGCATCGTGGGAAAACTGTATCCTAAAGTACTGATTGAAAGAGTCATGAAAGAAACAGAAGAAAGAATGTGGGATGTGCAAGCTGGTTTTACGAAAGGAATGGGTTGCATGGATCAGATCTTTTCTTTACGTATGATCATAGAAAAGTTTTTGGCTCTAAACCAAAAAGTTTTCTGCGCCTTCGTAGATCTAGAAAATTCCTATGATAAAGTTAAAAGAGATGATCTGTGGTCAACCTTGGTTGAGTTTGGATTGAACAGTGATACAAGTAACTACAAACTAATACAAGCGTTAAAGTCTCTTTATAAAGATTCTACTGCTTGCGTTAGGATAAACGGGGCCTACTCAGACTGGTTTAGCATCAATAAAGGTGTAAGACAGGGCTGTGTAGCATTAATGTATGGAAGTGAGAGCTGGGTTTGGCAGGAAAAGCATGCTAGTAGAGTTAATGCCGTTGAGATGCGATCCTTAAGAAGTATGTTAGGCGTGACTATGAATGATAGGGTTAAAAATAGCGTTATAAGGGAAAAGTGGACGTTGTGACTAGAATTGAGAAAGGTATGCTTCGGTGGTTCGGGCATGTTGAAAGGATGAATGAAGAGGGAATAACAAAACAAATTTATGTTGCAAAAGTGAGTGGCAGTGTTGGTAGGGGACGTCCTAGGAGAACTTATATCGATCAGATTAATGACTTACTAAAAAAGGGCGATATAAGGAGCACCCATAACCGACGAGCATGCATGCGTAGATGTATGAATATGGAAGAAGCGAGAGAGGTGTGCCAGGATCGCGCCAAATGGAAATCCATGATCTCTGCCTACCCCTCTGAATTACGGGCGTGAGCGCATATTTATTTATTTATTTATTTGTTTTTTCTTTGTAGACATTCATACAATAACATACGAAACAGTGGATATTGCTTTCGATTTTTCATTGATGGTGATTTACACGACTGGAAAAATTATTACCATGTATAAGTTCTTGTATTTTATTCGTGGCATGAAAACACCAAAATCGAGCAGCAGCGGGGGGAGTGGTCTTGTGCTTCTTTTAGTACTTGGAGAGTACAATAATACAAGCATAAAACAAAATAACACGCACGTCGAGTCGTAAAGTGTGCAATATAAACAGAGCATAAAGTTGTGCTGAGCTTAATACATTCAATTTGTTTTCAGCGGCGGGTCGGTCGCCAATCCCGCCATAATTGTGCAGCTATAAACAATGCAACAATGATCACGGATGCCGCTTGCGTGGCCCACACCTACATTTATTAACGTTAAATTAAACAGAATAAATTTATATCACGTTAGACTGCTATTACGAGGACTACTTCCAGTTTCAACTATTTTTACACGAATAAATTACTTTAATGTTTTGAATTAATTCCTCTTGGTTCAGATATATATTTTTATAAGATGGGGACAAACAAGCACCGGGTCGCGTAAGTGATCACCGAGGCCCATGAACATCTGCAACACTACAGTAACTTCAAAAGCTTTGCCGATCTTTAAAGACGAGTAGCCTCTCTTCTGGAATAAGTCGTATCGGTTCTAAAATACTGGTGGTAATACGGGGATTCGTCTATAAATAAAATTAAATTGTTTGTTGTAATGTCAAAATATAATTTTGATACTGATGTTTTACGTTTTATTGTAAGAAATACAATTATATACTTTTATCATGCGAAGTGATTAATATGTTTTAATTAAATTCCACGCGGACGAAGTCGCGGGAAACAGCTAGTATATTTTTTTAATTTAATAAAACTAGCATAATGTACAGAATATAGTCATTATATGTAAATTTTAAATTTTGCAGTTTCTGTGGGGTTGAAAACAAAATAAGTAAATAAATCGGAGTACCATTTCTGGTTGTGCTGATAAACCTAACACTGGTATAAATTGTTTTTTAAGCACAAAGGATATAAGAGCATTATTTATTATGTCTGTATTTTTATTAAGTCTTACTTAAACTGCCCTGTAATTCAAACACTACTGCAATAAAGTTCACTAAGATTATTAACGGAAGCCAAACAAACTTTGTCGTTGATTCGTCGCAAATTACAAAAGGCCCAGGATTTACATGAATACTAAAGTGTACCGGACCGATGTCGCAGCTGGAGCATTTCATTTACTAACTTCAATTTCATTGTAGCACCAAACATCAACTGTATGTTGAGCGAATTAAATAGAATTATTTAATTCGCTCAAGGGTCATCGCTCTTCTTACAACAAACAACAATACCTTTTTGAAACATAAAATTATTTGTATATTTCTTTTATTACGGCGGCGAGCTTGTCTTCTTAGAACTAATGAACTTTATGGGAATCCGCAGATTTCTTTCAACTACTTACGGATTATTTTCTTTTTTAAACATTGCTGAAAGTAGGATTAGCAGTACATGTCTGCGTCGGCATCTTGAAACAAGCTTTTATCTAATACACTCAGAAAAAGTAAGACTTAAATTGCGTTGTTTTTCGAGAGGGGAGCTCATCGTGCCGTATGAGAATTATTTATGAGCTTTAGATCTAATACTAGCAAATTTTATATTAACTTACAATTTACAGTTTCAAATATTTATCATTTTGTTTAATGTACTCACAATCTTGTGAATGTATAACTAAAATTATATATTTAATATGCATCATCAATTACAATAAGTATGAATAGCTTTTAAGATCTCTTAGGAAACAAGGCAGCTGAAGCAAATCTAACGATAAGAATGCCAACATCAGGGTTCTGATTTCAAATCTGATTCCGAAATGGTTAGCTCACTCGTTACTGTATCCGAATGGGTGAACTTCTTGTCCGTAACAGGGCTAGTCTTGTCCTGTTTAAATTATTATGCGCTATTTTGTTAAGTTGATATCGCTCGCTCTATTCGTCGCGCAAATTAATCAGGATATTAATGTTTTTTTTAAGATGCATATTCATGTGAGTCTAGATATACTACACTAGCTGTTCCCAAGAATTCGTCCGCGTGGAAATCAATATAAATGTCAATGTTATTTGTGAATGTGTGTGAAGTTGTGTTTAGTTTTTTTGTCAATTACATTATAAATTTAACAACAAATTCAATGGCTAGATTTTTTTAATCTTATAGAGGGTTTTTGAAAAATTACAATTTATTTAAATAATAATCGTCTTATTTTTTCATGATAAATTAATGGATTTATTGTTGGCAGCACGTGCATAGCATCGCACCTAATAACATCATTCGACCACTGTGTTGTCTATGTTTTTTTTTGTCTGTCGTTTTTAGGCATACAGTTTTTTTCTATTTTAATCCTCTCCTAAGTTTTATGACGTGATGTAAAGTAGCCTAGCAAATGTCGTAATACCTCAGCTTGTAGATTCAAAAAGAATTTTAGAAATCCTAAGTGTGGTTCCTAAGATTAGCGCGTTCCAACAAACTTTTACGCTTTATAATATTAGTATGTACATATATGAACATATTTTGTACAAGATAGTAGCCGACTAAACAACAAAGTTGAAATGTAAATGTAAGTTTGTTTGTTACGCAAGTTTACGCGAAAACTATTCAACCGATCATCATGTGTTCACTCTCCTCGGATTATCCATTGATACTCACCTCAATTGGAAATCTCATGTACAAAAATTAAGAGCAAAACTTGCCAAATTCGTATATGCTTTGACTGAAATTTAAAAAACCACTGAAATACAAACGGCAATCACCACATACTATGCGTATGCTCATTCGTGGCTCAGCTACGGTATTATACTTTGGGGAAATAGTACAGATGCACATTCCGTTTTCACATTACAAAAAAAATTAATACGAATAATAACAAATATCGATCAGACGGAAAGTTGTAGACCACGTTTCAAAAAACATAAAATATTTAATGTCACCAGCATATATGTACATTCTAGAAATAAGTAAATTCGTCCGAAAATATTCACAATTCTATAGCACCCGTGAGGAAAAGCAAACCAAATATACCCTACGACATAAAGACAGATTAAATCCGCCACCATCAAAGTTAAACATACATTTAAATAGCCCATTAGTTATGTCCATAAGAATCTACTAACTAAAGAAAGAGGAAAAAATACAAATAAATTTATTAGCCTATTAAAACAGTACCTCGTCAGTAAATGCTACTATACAATTAAAGAATTCCTTGAAGATAAAATAAAATAGTTAAAAACTTTTTAAACACTTACCACTTACTTAATACACTAAAAGTGATTTTAAGTTTAAACTTTAATTTTAATTTTAGATATATATGAATATTATTAGCTCTAATTTTAAGTGTTTTATGCGCTTATCTTAAGTTGCACAAGTTGTTGTTACTAGTATATAAAAAACACAGGCATCGAAAGTCGACAGAAGTGAAAACTCAAAACAGATGGGAAGGCGCAACAATAGTCCAAAAAAAATATGATAAATAATCAACAAAAATAAACCCTTGTTCGTTAACAATAAAATTCAAAATTGTATACATAAAAATGAAAGGAAATTCGTCAAAACAGTTCCAAACTATTGATTAGTGGTAGACACCGCAACAGCAACCGTTGTTGTTAAAGCGTATAGGGCTTCCAGTATCAGAAACGCATTTTCTTTACGTTCATTAAACAATTTTTTACTTATGACAAGTAGTAGTAGGACAATAACTGCAGCGAATAGATGTTTAGTGTTCTTAAAAATAGCTTTACTCCAAGAGATTATTTTGTAAGAAAATCATACTTTATAGATTTACCTAGAATACTTTACAAAGGAAGTCTTACCTTATGTCAGGTATAAGGAAACGGTCCTTAGTTTCCCTTGGCACCAGCGCGGACTTACGCAGCCTTAGAGATGGCGGAGAGCGAGGGATAATTGATGAAGTCGACGTGACACGACGGGGCTAATCTCAACCCCGCGCCTTCGACACGGAAAACTTTATCTACTACGCTCAGGTCACTTTAATTTTATGTTTATATTGTAAGTTATAATTGAATTTAAACACGGTAAATGCCATTTAATGTCACATCCAGCTTAAATACGTTTTAATGGAAGTTTCGTACTACATATTCTTATTTTAAATGTTAATAAACGAATTTTAGTAAACAGTCATCTCTAACAGTCTCCGTCCTCAGGTCCTCTCCGGGTGGATTTATAACTTACGAGCTTATTTTTTTATTCGAGTACAGGATATAAGGTACATTTCCGTTAGGCCTACTTTGAAACGAGAGACTTTCGGGAACAAAAATGGATATATAGAGCTGTGAGAATCATTAAATTCCCTCAGGGAATCAAGTTTACAATCTGATAATTAAGATACGCAATTGCAACATCTTGGTATAGGCTTTTAAATTTTACGGATTCCGTTTGGTTCAGTTTCGCTAACTCGCAATTCTATGACAACCCTTTAAGTATAGTGCAAAATTATAATGACCGTAGAAACAACTCAGGGCCCGCCCATCTCTACGATACTGCAATGTGACATAACCTTCTACGTACGTTTAAATTTATTGGCTATAAATAAGTGAGAACTATTTTATCCTACTTTTAGGATAAAACAATTCTTATTTATTTTCTTTTTTAGTAAAATTTTTTTAGTAAATTTATTTGTGATTCCTGTACGCATAAAAATTTACAAGCCAGATACGAGTTTATTTTGCGTGTACGAATAAACATAATGTAATCCGTACTTCAAGCACTTCTACAAAGTTACGTCGTCATTTTTAATGTCAATGTTCTAATCAAGCTGCAAAACATTCTAATTAAGTTACTTTTAACAAACTATAATTAAACATACTTGCTTCTTAACATTATAACCGTAATAATTAACTTAAAAATCTCTTTTTACGTAGACATTTAGGTTTTTATTTTTGAAATTGAATATACTCATTACATAACTCAAAATACAAAAGCTCATTATTGTGCCAAATGGTCGCAATTCAGGCGCACGCGGAAAAGCCGCGATCTGCCATCGTTACGTTCTATTGTGGCAAACTTCTAACAATGAAATTTAATATCTCACCAAAAGGCTTTAATTCGAAATAGCGTAAAAGGATTTAATTTAATTAAAGTCATTTGTCACACACAAAGTTCACATTGTTATTGGATTATAAGCAATAACGCTGTTTACTTTTAAACTCGAATCAGTAAAGGAAACGTCACATAATAAGGTTGGGAAATACGAATGTGGTGGGAGCGATGTAGCCTCGTTTAACAATATTTACATGGATAATGGCTTCGGTTTTACATAAAAGTGCAAGAGCGAGTGAGCTTAGGCACACCAGTCACCGGCAAAGTGGTCCAATTTGCATGTATTATGTAGGCGAGTGATACAGCCGCGGACAGCGAACGCGTACGTATACCGGCTCTTTGAAACTTTTATACGCTATTCCCACAAATCGGACGTCGCTACATTTTATGAGGCGCCGTGCCATGTGTTACCCAGCTTATTTTGATATTCATAGTGCCTGTTCCAGTATGAAATTACTGTCCACGTAATGGTTCTTTATCAGTATTGGATTGTTACTATTTTAAGTCTATGTCACTCGCTCTGTAATCGCTATTGCGGCACTTTTGTCTGGTGACATCATTTAAAAAAAATATTTTGATATTTATTGAATTATATTTATATTAACGAAAGTAAAGATATAAATCTTGTAAAAGTGAATAGTGCCTACTGTCGGCATCTGGGGTACTTCTACCCAAATATTATGGTGCCCAGAGTAGTGGGAAAGGTTGTCTCTCATCATGATAGATTTTTTGTAAACGTCACTTATTAACATGGCTGCTATTGTAGTTTCATTGAAAATGTTGTAATTTTGAGGAAATTGTGAGAAAAAACAAAGTAAAGTTGTATAGTATGGATAACTCATGTTAAAAGGTATTGTGAGAAAAAGTATTTTTTTTGGGATATATGAAATTTAAGATAAAAGTTAAGGTGCAATTACTTATTCCACAAATACAACAAATATTTGAACACTGTTCACTAAACAGTAATTTACCTGCCAGCGTCAATGGGGGCAAATCAACCGCAGCATTGTTATTGTAGAGCCCTAATCAAAAACCCAACAAACTACCACTAAACATTATGTTTAACTATTTATTACTCACTGACATCGTTCGACAAGAACGGAAATACTTAAATATCTTTGAGTTACAAGGTAAAGAAAAACCAAGTGTAAAATAAATCATAAACTTTCAACCAACCTAAGAGCTTGACTGCCTTCCAATCTGTTAATATAAAGGAAGTGACGACCTTAGTCAAGGGAGGAACGAGCTAGCTCTTAATGATGCTTAGACTAAGCGCCATCAAGGCTCTGGCACCTCAAGCTCAGTGTAGCCGTAGATGCTTCCTCAAGCGACACACCTATTCTGCTACAGAAAGGTAGTATATGACTGCAGTTTCTATATCTACACTAATGTTATAAATGCGAGTGTTTGTATGTATGGATGTTTGTTACTCTCTCTCACAAAAACAGCTAAACGGATCTGAATGATATTTGGCACAGAGATAGATTATAGTCTAATAGTACATAAGTTACTTTTTATCCCGTAGAAATGTACGGTTCCCGTGGGATGTATTTTTTGTTTTTAGGTAGATGCATAAATATCTACATACGTATATAAAAGGCGATAATGTTAACTATAGATGCCGAAACGGCTACCCGGGCGAAGCCGGGGTAAATAACTAGTAATATATATATATATATATATATATATATACACCTTATAGTACATAATAATATAAAAAAATATTCTTATAAAATGTAACTATAAGATATGATATAATTAAGTGTGACAGGTTTATACCTCTTGCACCTTAAAATTAAAGAGTGGTATGATGAGCAACTTTAGGAGAGCACGGTGGTGTCGGCCGCGGCGCCGGATAAATCGCGTTGGTCTTTTTATTGTGGTGTCTGCGGAGCTCACGCCGGAATTATTTACTATGTAACAACACTTTATTTTGTGCATCGTTTTTAGCATAGAAACCTTTCATTTTATGCATGGAGGCATTTAAAATAAATTGCTGCGGTCTAAACTTTTAGACCGTTCACTATAAGCGCAGCATATTCAGAATATCGCTTGATAAATATTCTTGGATAATATGTTTATGTCGTTGAAAGTAAAAATAAAATTCTTCTTTCGACTAATCTCTTAGTAAGCTTACAACTAGGACATGATTTATTACATCATGTTTTAATATGGATAAATAATAATTATCCACAATAAATATTTTATAGGTATCCCTCTTCAAAACAGGTTCCTGTCTATCCAGAGCATCTAATCAAATCACTACTCATTTGCGGGCCTCTCGCTCATGAATCGCCCAGTGAAGCTGTAATAAACTAAAGGAAAACTTTAACTTACTGCTAATACTTTGATTTCTTCTATAAATGTTTAAAAATGCTTATAAAAATAACGATTGCATAATTTCATTTTCGTATTGTTTATTCAAGTGTACAAATTTAAAGAGTTGTGTCGCAGTGCATACGCCCTTTCCAACTCACACAGATGAGTACTCTCAGACCTAATTATAGCGCATATCTATACATATAATAAAACTCTAACTGATCGCTGTCTGTGCATGGAAGATATTTGAAAAAAAAACTATTATTGGAGGCCTTTATAAACGCAATAAAACCTAAAACAATGATTATTAGAATTTTTGTCTGTTTGTCGGTTTGTCTGCTAGTCTGTGCGTTTGTTACCGCTAATCTCAGAAACGGCTTAACCAATTTGGGTGCGGTTTTCACTAATGTATTGTGGTAAGCTTCACTTAACATTTGGTGTTTGTTTTATCTCAATCAGTTAATAAATAAAAAAGCTATATCAATATAAAGAACCATGTCAAACATCTGTTCGATATTTTTTTACAAAATAACAGTTCGGTTGAATAGGTTAAGCTTTTAGTTATACGAGTACATGTTATTAGTTATATTACGATCTTTAAAATGGTGATGATTGAGTGCTTATCCCGGAGTCCCCTCCCATAGTAAAGGAAATTTGTTTATTCTTTAGATGGCGTTACGAGTACAAATTAAGAATCGAAATGCGGCAATATTAAATTAGAAAACCAAAAGATAATAAAAGTAATTACATTTAGTATTACTTTTCATATCAAATAACACAAGACAACACATTAAAATCAAAATTTGATATTTTTCATTAGTACATTTAAAACCCTATCGGATAAAATGCGATACCAGTACGATAATACTATAATATTTGAATGAGAAAGTTTGTATGGATGGTTGTTACCCTTTCACTCATAAACTGCTGAACGGATTTAGATGAAATTTGGCACAGATATAGATTATAGTCTGGAATACCTCATAGGCTAAATCCCCTGATATTCAACAATCGAGGTCGCGCTCGACTCGATGTCGGACTTACTCGACTTCAAAATCGTACCGCCCGTAGAGCCCACTCACTACCCCCACATAGTGGTTTACATAGCGGATGTGCTTGATATTGCAATCGTTAAATATATCAATCTCGCCCTACGCGAAATAAAAGTGATTCACGAGCTTCACTTCGATCACCGACCAGTTAGTTTACGGCTAGGGCCTTCTGCATCAGCCTCGCCCCTAACGAAAACTATCGTGCACTATCACAAGCTCAGTGCTAAGCTCCTTAACTCGCCGCAATTAGATTCCATCCCCTATCAAATAGCTAACGAACAAGATATGGGCGTTGCAATCGGAACTCTCACAAGTCATGTCCAAACTACCATCGAGGACTGATAACCATCGCTGGGAGCTACAGCACAATATGAGTTTAAATGTCAGCTTGAATTCAGGTCAGGTAGTATCAGTGAGCCAGCGAGCAGTTCACTTCACATTAGCAGCGGCTTTGTATGTGCGCGATCGTTTCGGCGACAATGCACAATTCTCCGAAATAAAACACCTAAATCGATATACGATGCAATCGGTGCCCCATTGTCCGTTAATCTGTTACAAAAGGACTTCGATTTTCAAGAAAAGCATGCCTGTCGTAAAATAAATGAAAGGGAGCGGATTTTTGACAAAAAATTTAATCATAAAATAAATTTAGTATTATATAAATAAGCCCATGTTATAGGAAAAGGTTCTTAAGAAATCATATAAGGTAACTAAAAATAGATTATGTTACGGGCAGCAACTTCCACCCATTATCTCGCTGCCTTTTTCCCACGTTATGTGGGGTTGCCACAGTATGACTATAGTCATTCAATATAGTCCGTACTGTATAGGTTTTGGCTATAGTTATTTACGGCCACCAACCCTCCTTGGGAATGCAGTCACTATCATACTTTAATCAATCCGGCAGACTCTGGATTCATTGATCTCGTTAATTTAACTAAGACGGCTATGGTTTCAGCCCCTGTAAATACTGAAATAAGATAAATCTTTTCAGAATATAATAAGTTTGTAAATCGTAAATCATAGAATTATTTTAATATATGGCAAGCACGTACGAGTACATTATAGGTAGTCAATTCTATGTGTGTGTGAATGTGTGTTCTTTGATCGATTTCTGCACCGTGCAACGCCAAGAAGTAATTTCCTATGTGTCACCTCTGTAGCATTCCTCACAAACTGATCCTTCACCGGCAATTTTCAAGTTACAGTGATGGTGTTCTAGGTTAGAATTGAACACAGCAATTACATATTGCTACTAACAATTTAAAGTTATTGTTTTATTAAAGGTAACAATATCTGCTCAAGATAAGTTGTTGTTGAGTGCGCTCGTACAATGATGAGTATATTTGGATATATATGCGTCATGGGTTTGTACAGTATTTGAAACAAACGTGTAGGGATCATGGTGACCTCTACAAACTGTGTGAAGTAAATGGAACTCAAAATAATCTCAATATCGGAACGACTCGTGATGTAGTCGGTTGTAAATTCAACGGTCTTGTAACTTTGATACGACTTCATTGTGAGTAGTACAACACTAAAGATCTCGTAAATATTTACTGCTTATTGCGCTGAATAGTTGCAGACACAAAATTCTTCAAAGTAAATCAAAAATACACTCTCACGACAGAGATAATGTTGATTTATCCGCGCACAAACTCTAAATTTAGATTATTTACAGAGAAGTAGAAGTTTAATTAATATAACCGACTATTCAGGACTCAGGGCATTTTATCCTTAAAAAACTATTTAAAAACAAATTGGCGTCTACCCTAAAAGGTCTTTTAACGCAAGTTTTTGGCGTGTCTATATTTTTTTAGTGTTGTTACTATTTTGTAATGCCTTGGTTAGTTGAGTTTCCAAAGTTAAATGACAATTTATCGTGTCAGTTGTTGAAGACGGAAAGGTGGAGAGGTAATTGCGGGACATCAATCGGAGGGTTATCTCAGTCGATAGTGTCGACAGTCGATAGGTCTTGTCCACCGCTGGCCGCCATGTTGTCAATGTTTATCCAACATATTCAACGTCTAAGCCACCTCGTAGAATATAAAACAACTAACAAAGTCTGCAAATGTTAGGTATTGACATAAAATGGGAGCACACAGTTATAATAAAACCTTGCATCACTTTTCAACTAAACATGATAATTTTGACAAACGCTGAGTATAAGGTATCTAGTGGCATAAATAAAGCGAGGGACGTGCATGTATTAAATATGTATCCGCCCTTGCCCGAGTTTCCACAACGTTGATAGTGAATGAACTTGTTATGAGCTCATCAACGGATGAACGAATAGCGCTCGCGGTCTGTTACACACCTTCAAAGCAGCCAGCGCCCTTTATCGAATAGATTATAAAATACGTCATCGATAAATGTTAGTCTAATATTTACCGATAATCATTCATCTATGATTTTATTGCTTTTAAATTTATGATACTGATTTTTTTTAACAACACAAAGGAGTAATGGTTTATCACCTGATGTTAGGTGACCACTACTGGCTTTATATATCCGCTACGATTAAAAGATAAATTGAGATGGTTGAAACTTAATGTCGAAAAAAGTAGAACAGAGGTGGGGTAAAAAAGGTAATGAGGACGCGATGTGAAGGGGATTGGGCCTCCGGACAGCGCACTCACCTGAAGCATCGAGAAGTGCAAATACCTCCACATCATGTCGGTATTCTGTGAGGTGTTAGTTGTTGTCGGGACACCCTATTCGCGAAATAACTATTGCCGCTATAAAACTGTTGGTAAATACACAACTGTAAATAATAGAACATAAAATATTTATAGACGGTAAACGTGGACGAGCTCATCTACTAGCCAGCATTTCTAGTCGTGACGGTGAACAGTAAAAAAGAATAAAGAATGCAACGTATAAATTAATCACGGCAATGGATTTAATTGTAAAGAGTCTGAATGTGTTTAATGGCCCAGAAATAACCACGGACGTGTTTTTTCTTGTCGTCTTGTTTTTGTAAACTTAACCAAAGCATTATTTGTATTTACAACACAAGTTAAATTATATAAAGATCAAAAAATAGTTCACTAATTTTTGTAATAAAAAAAATATAAAAACACAACTAATTCCGAACCCATCAATATTAAAAACATTAAAACACATCTATTAGAAACCAAACTGATATAAATAAAAAATTAATATGGAACGTTCCTTTAATGCTTTAGAGTAAACTGTGAAATACTATGCAGTATAAATGAGAGGGCAAACAGTAAAAATATTATTTCCTTATCATATTTCGTCCCTCCCCGGTCAAATCCACCTTCCCTTCCCATTTTTTCCTTAGTAGAAACGAATGGGAAGGGGAGAGGGGTAGAATTAGGTCGACAACACCTCACGCATCAGACGAAACGCTAGAATACTTCTACTTCACGTCTGTATTCTATGGGGTCGTTGTATTTTACCCATCGAGCCCGCCCATTCGTGCAACAAATTTTGTTGTTGTCAGCCACACTATAAATTTATTATGATTCAAGAAAGGAGACGAAAAGAAAAATCAGTCGTTCGACTTAACCTAAGCCTATACTATACACTTTTTCTTTGTCATCTAAGGAATCGCATACAATACATGAAACTTCCAGATTACCATAAAGTCACCAATTTTGATTGCATTAAGCTGTTATTTTGCTATTAACTTTTAATTCATACCGTTTTATTATCTACTCATATAATAAAAATGTAACTGATCGCGGTTTGTACATGGACCTTATTTGAGAAAAACTATTATTGAGGGCTCATAAAAACGCAATAAAACCAAAGACACAAGAAAGAGTTTTTCTCTGTTTGTGTGCGCGTTTGTTTCCGCTAATCTCAGAAATGGCTTAACCAATTTGGATGCAATTATCACTAATGTAATGTGGTAAGCTTCACTTAACATTTGGTGTTTGCTTTATCTCAATCGGTTTATAAATAAAAAATGTCTGGGCGCAAGGCGCTCGGATGTTAAGTTCGTGACAACATTTCCTAATACAGCGATGAGTCATAAGCACGCTCGGCTTGATTCGGTTACTCTCGGCTCGAGCGTAACAGGACACCGAGCGTAACGTACATCGAGGCATACTTTTTGCGAATGACTCCCAGGTATACCGGATTTACAATATGTTGTCACGTCAAAAAGTTATATCAATTGAAAGAACCATTTCGATAAAAATGCGATAAAATGGCTGTTCAGTTGAATAGGTTGAAATTTTAGTTAACTGTGTCTATATCTTTAAAATGATGATTGAAAGTTTATATAAAGTACTCTGTATCTAGATACACTGTGCATTAAGATATTCATAGCACACTCACGTATTTCGGAGATGCGCGGCTTTCCTTGGTAATGGAAACAGGTAAGAGTATTTGGTAACGCAATATTTACACGTATATAGACAATTTTAGAAATCATGTATGTATTCTTATGTAATATGTTTTGGTAGGTTCGGTTAGTAGCTTATACTTCCCGAGTAGAGTTGGCGTTAGGCAGGCAGCCGACCGTAAAAAGACTCTATACTACTCTACTCTCTAGACTAACTAACTACTCTAGACTCTGTAGCCAGACTCTATGCAGTATGGACTACTATCACAGTTTGAACAATCATTTATGTGATTATTAAACTATGTTACGATCATACTGTGTCGACTCCACGTACGCGGGAAAAGGGCAGGGAGATGACGATGAGGTTAGGGTAGTATTAAGTATGTAGGTAATATCATGTCCTTTACGTTAAATTGCAGGGCGGGTTAAACCGCGGGGCAAATCTATTTTAAATAAAAAATGTAAACTATACTTTTTTGTATTATACATATGTCCTTTAAAACTCGATATCAAATATTAAATTGGACGTAATTTTAACAAGTCAATGACTACTATTAAAAAAAAGTAATGTTGTATGTTGACAGTCGACAGTTGTCATTTTTGATGAATTTTGTTAATTATAGATTTACTTTGCTACATATTGTCATTTTATTTTTTTGTTAAATGATTTAGAAATTTGATATAATATATTTTATTTCAATATTTGATATAATATCATTTATACTTAACCTTATAATGAATGTAGAAGAAGACGACGAGTTCGTGCTGCGACCGTTTGAACAGGGGCGTTGGGAGTGGAGTGAAGACGCTAATCAGTTGGTTTTTATGAGGTGATGGAGATTTTAGTACATTTACTTAAATGTATTGGAGTATACTTATCATATATAGCATTACGTTTCTTGGGAGCCGAGCCACCAAGCTCACAGTCATACGTATGGCGAGGAGAACAAATGCTCTCAATTTTAACTTACGTGTTACTGCAGTAGTATGTACCCATAAATTTGTAAAACTTTATTTTTTTTAATTTTGAAGATTAGAAGCTTCCCGACAAGTATTTTTTTAATGTTTAGGATAAGCTCCCGTTATCGACGAATTATTAATTTAAGACCAGCTAAAAGGGTCTAGAAAATTTGATTTGTCGGTTCATTTTAAACTATTAGATAAATATGTACAGTCGATGACAACGTATTCAATGTGACAATGTACAGAGAGGTGAAGACGACCGACATAGTGGTGCAAGATGTGCAGCCGCAAAGTATTCGGAAAATGGAGTTTAAATACGAAGTAGATTTGCTGGAAGAGGTAACATATACGCAGATATGGTAGAAAATTACGTTGCGATTACTGTTATTGTTTAAAGCGTAACTAAGAGTTAGTTTAGCAGTCGATCGTTACTTTGTTTAATGTGGCTACATCGTAAAATTTTAAAGAATAGACAGATACGTATGTCCTATATGTATGTTTTAAAGTATGCACATAGCTGCAGTTTTGTAGAATAAATATAATTTAGACTAATATATGTTGTTATATTTTAGCAAAGGTTTAAAAAACACTTTCAAAGGCATCCTCTCGAAGATGATGTCGTGCGACTACAGGTAATTTTTCATTGTTAATATTAAAGAAATAATCATAGAAAATCAAGAAGGCATTCAGCTCATTTCCTCGAGTAGTCCTTTGGAATATACATCCTATATCCGAATTTTTCATGAACAATTATTTATTTTAAATGAAATTGGACCTGGGGTATGTATTGCACCTGTGCCACCCAAATTATTTGTTTTGTATTTTGTTTTCAGGATGTTAAAGACATTGTTCTCTTTTGTGCACCGAAGCCGATAATAACTCGCGATATTATAAACGTATTACATATGCGAGTGGTAGACAGGTTTCTACGCGCCTTAATATTTTATTGCCAATACTATTTACAGGTACATCGCATAATATTTCTTCAAAAAGATACTTCTTAAATGACTAGTAGAATATTTATAATTTATTTTATCTAATTTAAAGAGAACTTTTATTGAAGATAAATGTTTTTGTTCCCGTATTGATTTTAAATAATTTTAAATAGGTCGCTTCAATAATGGCAGACAGGATTTTGGATTTACAACATAAAATTAAAACAAAACTCGGTAAAAAAATTGAAGGGAGATATGAGGAAAATCTTCGAGACGTACGCTTACTCCTGGCCAAGGAATACTGCGCAATGCTCCAAGGTGACACACACAAAAGACTCAAATTCAGCGGTCAAGATTTACAACACCCAACCCAATGGCTTACCATATCCCATTATTCTGAAGATTTTAATTTCAAAATTTTAATTCAAAAAATTAATTGATATTAAATGGTCAAACATAAAATAAAAAATAGCGTTGTAAGGAAACAGTGTGACATTAAAGAAGACGTTGTGAATAAAAATGAGAAGGTACAGTTCGGTGGTTAGGGCATGTTGAAAGGGTGAATCAAAAAAGATAACACGATTCGTGTTAAATTAGCGTATGTCGCGTTTTATGCTCTCTAAAATGTAATTGTAAAAAGTTTATAATATTGATGTATGTCATTCCAGCACTTATTGTTTCTCTTTGTAGGTACGGGGGAATATGCCAGATACCACCATAGTAAATTTGGGACTGCAACGTCTTTATCTAAAAGGGATAGTGTAGTTTTTGAATCCATTTTACGCATTAGCACCCATATTGCTTGGGTTGCTCTAGGAAGAAAATCATTCCAACAAATCGGTAATTTTTCTTACTATACATGCAATAATATAAGTATAAAAATATCACGTTTGACGAGTTGAAATCTGAATTTATCAATTTTAAATATTTATAATAACATTGTAATTTCAGTTTTAATATCTTTTCATTTTGTATGAATAGATTTATCTATTTTTAAATAGTAGTCGATATCTGCATATTACTTACTTGTTTTTGCCAGGTGAAATGTTATTACTATACATCAAAAATATTTTGAATCGGACGCATAGCAACTAATAAACATTTGAAACCTTACTATGATGTCTAAAGCATTGTTCAATTCATTCTTCAATATTTATTCGTTCATTTATATTAATGAATGAGAAAAATGTATCATTTAATCGTTGGTGTTAATATATTTATTTCAGAATTGGAAATACAAAGAGTATTCAAATCGAACACTTTCAACGTTGTAAGGCACACTATGAAAAGTGATTTCGAGAAGGATATGAGTGTCGCTGAGCACTCCGTGTTATACGGCAGCTGCGAGCACAAGGAGCAAACATTGGCCATACACTCGCCTTTGTTAAGTGAAGTTAACTGCCATAAGAACGCTATAAACTACCGATTATTTGGACTCGGTGATTATGAATGCCCCAAGTTAGTGTACGCGTATACATTTATACTCTTATCTATTTATTTGGGCTGAGATCAGCCAACCGATGCCCGCAGAAGTGTAAATATTAAAAAAAATATATGAACACCATTACGTATAGTAATTGTTGACTCAACCATCAATAAGACTGCAACATAGTTGGTGATTGTTATATTTATAAAAATAAAAAAATAATTGCCAAGATATTTTAAAATAAAGATATTTTATACTACAATTATACTCATACAAAATCACCGTCTCAATTGGGACGCCTTCGAGTCTTCATTTTTCGACCGTTAAATTTTTTTTACTTCTTTTTATATTTTAATATGATTGTTCATTTGACTTTTGACTGGCAACATATCAGATCAATTCGTTAACAAGAAAGGGGTAAAATTTTATTAACTAAATTTGATCGAAACAAATAAATAAACAACAAACAGGGCATGCTATTTAAGACCGTTTAGAAGTGCCAAACTTTTAAATAAAAAATATAGCCGACAAAATAAAAAGTTCTTTCTGTATTAGAAATTCGGCTACTACATCGTGATACTACAAGATACTCTTTTTTAAGATATAAGCAATGTTCACTAACGATGCCGAAGACGTAACTTGCGCGATGTTTTATTAAATTAATTACAGTTTAAATTCACGACTTCAGTACTTCGAAAATATATTAGTAGCCCCTGAAGTGAAACTAGAGAAACTGGGGCTATCCATCGGGATTATTGGCCTACCTCGAGAACGCTTCGACACAATGCTGCGAGAAGTCAAGAAGCAAAGTGCTAGTACTTCTTCGGCTAGCCTCCGCAAAACTGCTTCACGGTATTCTAAACATGTTTAATGTCTAATTTTAACTGATAAGAATCTACTGAAACTTAACATTAAGATCTGTGGTAATCTCTTGCTTTAGAGGCTATCAGAACATTATTAGCTTTATTATTGTCGTGATGTGTGCCATGTTAGCTGTTAAGCCGAGCCAAAGGCCTAATAATAGAATAAAATATGAAAAAATAAAGACAACCGGTTCACCTGAAAAATCTGTGTGTCCGCTACCCATAGGCATCTGCAACAAGCTCAAGAGTTGCAGATACATTGCCCAGCTTTAATGGACGAAGATAAACAGAAACAAGTGCGAGTTGGACTCACACACGAAGGGTTCCCTACCATTTTCTATAAATTAAGAAAAGATAGAAAGGGGAAGAGGCCAAAATTAGGGCTCCGGCACTTCACTCGTTGCACTAACCTCAGAATACATCTACTTCAAGTCTGTCTTCTGTGTGGTCGTGGTATTTCACCATACGGAACAGTTGTTGTTGTTGCGGGCTCTACTCTGAAAACTAAGCCATATAATACTCTGAAGTTGTTGAAAGTTCAAATTTTAGCTTGGCTGGAATATTTTTTTGAAATATTAGGAATACTGCCGTTGGCCCATTCTTTTTCTATCACTTCCTCTGCTATTTTTCCTGAAGCACTTTTTGAGAGAAAAGCCTTCAAGAAGGCGACTTGTTCCTAACTCTTAGGATTGTTGCGGATGTCAATGCGTAACGACGAGCACATAACATTTAGACAACCAATTATCCTCTGCAGCCTTCTGCTATAAAAATCAAACAATTGGATATATGAATTGTGCTTGTCTCAGAATGTCTTCAAGTCGATCCTCGGCCGGAAAGAGTACTAAGGGTGCCTTCCTCAATTTACCACTATACCCGGATATAGTTCTTCCTGAGGCCCGCTCTGATCCCAGGTAAACGACAATATAAAGAATGTTTCTCGCTATCTACGTATGCATCTGTATGGCCCTCATAGATCTCATGGAATCTTAAATTATTTATCGTCTAGTTTTTTACTTTATTGTATTTACTTGCTATCCTGGATTTGGCCAATGTGTTGGTCGCGTGTTATCAAAGAGGAACAATTTAATTTTAATTTATATTGATGACTGCAATGGTGTTGGTGATCGCTTAGATTTCAAATACCGACAAATAATGCGTTAATTGTGAACGAATCAATATAAGAAAAATGATTGGATCCTGATGTTTTAAAACAATTCTACTAAATAAAATTAATTGATAAAATTCGCAGTAGTATAAATGTTGTATAATGTCTATTATTGCATTACAGCGAAGATCTGGCTGACGCTTTTCCCGGTACACCCATCGCAATGAAGTATAAAAAGAATGAACAGCGCTTGAAATGGTTACGCTACGCAGATCCATCGAAAAGGAAGAGACAGATAAGCATAAAAAAGTAAATGAAAAATAATAAATGTTCATTCAATTTAATCGATTTTATTTAAAAACTAAAATTGTAAAAAAATATTTTAACCTTTGTCCAACTGCCAAGAAATTAAAGACATCTATCGTATATCATTTTCCGACAGTTTAAGTGGCAGCAACCGATTTCCTATGCTGCAATTATGCTGTCAGAAGCTATCTTGAATATTTTATAGTAAACCTTTCGTGAATAGAAATCGTTTAATTTCAAAAGTAGGTATCAATGCGTACATATATTGATATATTTGTACACGTAAGGTATGTTATCAAGAGTTTTTTTTATATTGAATAACAATTTCTACAGTTCCCACAAGTTCAAATATCTTAAAAATAAAAGCGAGATTGCCTTCCTTCTCTTTGCACAGATTAAAATTACCGCGAATACAATGTAATAGTTGTTTTAATATAAATTAATTAATAAAAAAAACTTTACATACATTACGCTGATCACGTAAGCATTAATTATAAATGTCTTCACTGCTGAACCATGCATTCATTTATTGTATAAATATTAAGGGTGTAAAATTCTCGCAAGTCGATTCAGCCAACGGAGCCGCTGAACGTCGCTGCACGGTCGGATCTCTTCAGTATTATCAGGAAATTGCGGAGGGAAATACGGCCTATAATATAATTTTAACTATATAATATTTATAAAAAATATAATATGTATGGACTGAATCACGAAACGTACATTATTATTATCATTATTAATCAGTCACTTGATGACTCCTTCAGCCCAATAGCTACAGTATAAGATACGGCATAAAGTTTATGTTGATTCAAAATTGAATGTTAGACTCGACTTCGATTTAACGTCCACAAACCTGACCCTTAGAATAGCCAACAGTCAGTTGCGCAAGGGTTTGACCTAATTTGGTTTTTACGATTTACCGGTATTGGCCCCAGATTTAGCTCGACAACCCACTTGTGATTTATCAATGTACATATATTCTAGGTCTTGATCAAATAACAGATAAGGATATAAATTGCTTAAGCTGTATCTTAGACCATTAGAATTATATTCAAGTAAGTAATGAATAAGTCAAGTAATTCCTCGTTCGTACACACGGTGATACTTTCAAATAAGTTCCGGTGAATTATGGGTCCGAAATACTTGTCCTTGCTTCAGACTATTGTAATTCGAGTTAAGGTAAGGTTAGGGTTTTATTCGTTCTTTCTTTGGTTTGAAACAATAAAAAATAAAGTCTCGGCGACTTCATTACTTACGCCTTGACTTCCCTTTTAGGCAAAACGATGTCTGCATATAATTTTTGAATGACACCTTTTTTTACTGAAACAGAGCTTTTCGTACTAGCACTATAAGAACTTGTAGACGACCTGTATGAGAAAAAACTTTTTAAATCAAGACATTGATGCGTGGTCAATTGAAATATTCACTTATGGTAATATTCGCTTTTGAAATCTTTATTTTTCCTGGACAAGCAAACAGGAGTATCGTCTTTAAAATAAATTTTGAGTGTTACTAACATGGATGCTTTCGATTTGCCGGTGTCTGCGGCAGTGGGCAGTGGCCTCAGCATCGTGTCGAAGGCGGCACGTGGCATGCCGATGATCCCCAGCACTATGCCGCACTCTGCCAGCGACTCCTCGGGGCCTGCCACCGCCTGCTTCATGAACAATGCTCTAGCGGAATATCTGTTAAAACAACATTTACATAATATTAATAAAATAGTATTAAACAGTATGCTAAATATTCACACACCTATCCACTTCGTATAAGAAAATCATATTGTTATTGACAGAATTCATATCCTTGATAGTTCTCTTTTATGTCATAATATAATTCTAATCGAAATCACATATAACAAAACTCTCTCCAGCGGTTCTCCTTAAATTAGACAGTGTGATTAAAATTGTCTGTCAACCGCCACATTGTGTTTAATGATTGTATTGTCCTGATTCGATAATATTATAAAACTGCTAATACATTTAAACCGATAATACTCACTGATAATATTTAACAACGCCTAGACCCAATAAACGATAGTCAATGTCTCTATGACAGAAGACTTCATTCATTAGCGGCGAGCGGGTGTTGAGCTTCTGGTCGTGACGTAGACAGATGCCCAGCAAGGCTTCCCGCTCTTCTTTTGTCATCTTCGCCACGTAGTTGGTGCGCAGCGTGTGCTCCACCGCATTGAATATCTCCGATTTAAATATTCGATTTATCTCTAATTCTAGAAGAATATTGTTTCGTTGTAGGATCAGAACGTCAGAAGAACAACATCAACACATAAACAATTAGTTGTTAATTGATCCCACACTGATATCAATGACAAATATACATTATGCCAATGCAATACATGCAATATATACAATGCTAACCCTCTTATTCCAAAACGGAGTCTAAACATAGTACCGAATTTGTTACTAGGCTTAAACCATGAACTAAAATAAGCGCTATCACAAAAAGAAGTTTAGCGCTAGTCGTAGCTAGAGAACTGTCGATGGTATTAAAGTTAAGCCGCCGTGACCCCTAGTTTATCTTCGGTACTCTTACTAACTTCAAAACGTCAAAGCCAGAACTTGTCATTTGCGTCGCATTTGTGTGTTTTTATTATATAAATCGTCAAAAATGGACACGAACTCAATTGATTTTACGGATTTGGAATATTTGATAGCCCTGAAAACGTACGTAAGCAATAGACGCCGTAACCGTGTGAATACCTTTAATCTGGATGACGAAGATGTTCGTCATAAATATAGGTTCACCATTCACCGATCTCACCAATAATGTTCTCCTTCTAAGTTTAAAGCGTCTCTGTAAAGTGATTGACCGTGAAATGTATAAAAACAAACATCGGTTCGATGACGTACTTTGATTACACGCGCCGCGCATACCACTTCTTTGTACGCTAATTAGATAGATATATAAAAATATCTATAACACCCTAGCTGTGAACATAGGACCAAATAAAGTTATCACAATACTCAAATACGCAGTAGTCAGATTTTATATATTTTTACTTTCAACTATATAACAATATTTCTTAAAAGGAAACGCCATATAATGCTGAACGAATGGATGAATAGGGTACATCAGTATATCCGCCACATCATTGGCGCAGCTCCTTAAATAATAAAAACTTAAATATTAATTTAAATAATCAATCGTCAAATAACACTTATGTACCTCCATCTGCGCGTGGAGCGTCGTCTTCCGTTCGTCGCGCGCGCACCTACATCACCGTCCGTGTACGAAACAGACATAGTCGCACTTGGGATCTAGACGTGAGAAGTAAGCGACAGCCCATCGGCTAACCAAAATTCGCGTGTGACATTGTGCTGACTATTATTGAATCTATTATTTATTTATATCGTATATCCGGTTTGTAGTTTTTATCGTTGTAAAAGTGATTATTTAACTAGTTACTTTTATTTATGTGTTCACACCAACTTTAAATTAATTATAGGGGATACATATCTCATCACCTATAAACTGGTGATCACTAACATTTAATGGAACTGTGGATCTGGTTAAAACCAGGTACCTTCATCGGTCTAACTAGTCCTCTAGAAGGACTACTAAAATTTAGGCCTAGAACTAGCTTTAATAATAGTAACAAGCCCAGACTTTTTAGATCTGGCTTAAGCCCAGTACTTAAGTTTTTGTAATAAGAGGGAATAAGTTTATTCAAGTCTTTCACTCGTTGCAACCCAATTCAATAGACATTTTTACATTATTATAAATGTTAGCTACAAACCTATCTGGTTGAAGGCCTTTCTGCCCAAAGCCAACCAAACGATTTGCACAATCATTCGCAACAAGGTTTCAAAAAGCCTGGCGTCTTTGTCCGAAAGCGATTTTCTCTTCTTCGATGGACCCATGTGATGAAACCTTCGCGTATCGCCACCACCTGCCCATGAAAATAAAGTTAAGCTATGTGCTGAATTTGATGTTGTCTGGAAACTCACAAAGTTTTACGTATATTACCAAAGTATCTACAATTTCTCAACCCTATGGTCAAAGCAAACGTGCCACTACCAAAAAAGTTTTGATACATTACAAATCCAGGGATTGACAAATATATCTGCCCAAATAAATGATGACTAGAGTAGGTCATCGAGCATTGTACCCGGTTCCTTTGTGGTTTCAACCACGACTACAATGTCATCGGCAAATCGAAGGTGAGTAATGTTTTCGCAGTTGATTTTGATGCCAGGAAGTTAAAGACGTCTTCTAACGCCGCAGCGAAGACGTACGGAATAACATCACCCTGAAGTTGGATACCTCGGACTGACATAGTGGGGTTTTCGCACAAACACTTTAATGTGCTAGTAGTCAATTTGCAACGCTGGAGAGACTGACTACAGTATCGCCATCGCGCTGGCCGCTTCCGTAGCCAAGAGCGGCGGGTTCGCGGAGTGCAAGGGACCAATGATTTCGTGTCGCCTTAGTGTGGGGGCTTGTGCCATAATCGCCACGCTTACCAGGCGGGTTGGTAATTGAAGTGTTTAACTGTAACAAAAAGGACGCTGGTACCCGTCCTCTGGTGATTTCTGAACTCAGTTCAATGACTAGTACCCGGGTCAAAGTGTAAGTAGTATATAAATCAATACAAACCAATAAGCATCGCGCCGTATTCTTTGGCTATAAGCACTCGCAAATCTGATAAATTATCTTGGAATTCATTTTCAAGCAGCTTACAATGCGGCGTTCGCACTTTGGCTTCTAGTTCTAAAATTCGTCGCGCCATTTCATCTGCAATCTATAGCGATATTATAAAATAAAGCATTACTTAAAAGCAACACCGAAATAAACTATATTTATACGACATTGATTTACTGCCACGAACTATACTGTACCTGTAAATAATATTGCGAATACATTATAAGCGCACGTATGAACCTTTCTGTGGTAGGCAAATGGAGCAAATTTATTAACATCGGGCTCAACAGACTAACGGGCGCTGTGTACAGAGCTATATCCTTCACATCCTGTAAATAGCATAGTGTTATAGACTTGTTGTATGACAAAATATTGGATTACGTGACATTGAGTGCTAAACGCTGTAGCGAGGAATTGTGAACGCGATAAATTTATATACAAAACTGACATACAAATAACATTTTACAACAAGTGTGATGTTTTTTATGACAAAATTTAAGTTTTTACATCTTTGGAGTAGTAAAGAAATCGTTTGAATTTAAACCTACTTGCAACGTTATAACATCAGGCTGACCAGGTTTCAATTTCCTTTGGTATCGCCGTCTAAATCGTATCTAAATACAGAAATAAAAAGTCGCATTACGTTTACTAAAAACTAATATGACTAAATACTTGTATTACAAATAGAACTCAGCACATTATCTCAACGGGAACTACATTTGTAATAAAGACATAACTTGCTTTGTTATTGAGGTAATAAAGATTCAGCGAGATTACGTGATGAAAACTTGGGCTTATAATAAATTGAGTATGGACTAGAAAATCACCGAAAAAAACGTTGCCAGTAAAAATAATTATACCTGTTCTATTAAATCAACATCATCTCTGAATTCAACAGTTCCTGTGGGCGCCTTAGTTGGTATTTGGAAGGTTTCTACAGGTTTTGGTGGAAGATCGCTGAAATTTTTATCATCAAGTAATTTATTGCTTCCAAAGTTGCAAATAAATTTTTAAAGCTAACAATAGATTTTTATAGGAAATCGAAAGAGCGAAGGTGAGCGAAGTTTTCTCTTCTAATTTCTCGCCTCGCAAAGCCGTCTTGTGTAATGATCCGTCGCCAGATATATTTCCAAATCAATATGACTTAGGATTCTTGAAGAAAAAAGAGTTATCCTTCCTTAAAGCCGGCAACGCATCTTCAGTTCCTCTGGTGTAGCAGTTCATGGGCGTCGGTGATCACTTATATTAGGCGACCCGCCGCTCGGCTACCCCTTAAGGTATGAAAAAAAAACATTTTTCATCAGGGTGGCACTGTCACCTATAAAACTACACTCATAATGACGATGTTTTCTCGAGCTTCAAAACTTTTGTATGCAACTCCTATATGAACGTGTTGTATTGCTATATCTAAATCTCTCACCTTACAAACACTAAAGCTTGCGAAACGTCATCCCAAATCCAGTGCCCATCTTCGTACAAGCCACCAAAAGTTCCTTCGTCCTCCTCTTCAGCCATTGCCTTATAACCAATTTCTTACTTTAATCAATAATATTTACAACGTAAGAAGTTTATATCCACCTAAAAATAAATAATGTAAATAACGTACAAACGAGTTCATCTATAAATTGGCAGATATGACAACTGTTTTTTAAATTATGTTTTTTTAAAGCATAGACATTGTACTTATTTATAACTAGCTGTGCCCCGCGGTTTTATCCGCCCTACAATTTTACTAAAGCGAAATGATACTACCTGCTTAAATACTACCCTAACCTCATTATCATCTCTCTGCCCTTTTCCCGCGTAAATGGGGTCGACAGTGTGCCCGTAGCAGAGTTTAACAATCATATATAATTGTTTAAGCTCACCTGCCTAACGCCAACTCCTCGGGAATAATAAACTACTAACCTAACCTAACGTAACAAAACATAATACAAAATAAATAATTCATGCATAATTTCTAAAATCGTCTACATACGTGTAAATACCTACCTATTACCAAATATAGCTGTTACAATGGTAACAATGGTAGATATGGTGTCAGGCACAGACAAAAATTATAATAATCATTGTTCTAGGTTTTATTGCGTGTATGAAGGCCCCCAATAATAGTTTTTCTCGAATATCTTCCATGTTAATGTAACTAATTTTTATTACTATTACAGTTTTATATGTATAGATTTTCTTTCAAAACTTTAATGATAAAATGTTTTTAAAAGTCTTTAAGCTTTTTCATTAGGCCAAATAGTATTGAGAAAATTGTTATTGTTATATAAACGCCATCTAGTAACGTAAACGTAAAAGTAACGGAGTATTGATTATCGTACTGGTTCCTTTTTTCCGCTAAAGTTTTAGACGTAATAATGAAAAAATATCAAATTTTGACTTTATTGTGTTATGTGTTAATTAATATTAAAAGTAATACTAAGCTTATATAACAAAATATATAACTAAAAGTTCAACATATTCAACTGAACAGCTATTTTACAGCATTTTATCGAACAAATCTTTGATATGGTTCTTAAAATTGATATAACTTTTTTATTTATAAGCCGATTGAGTAAAACGCCCAGATCGGTTAAGCCGTCTCTGAGATCCAAACGGTACCAAACACGCCTACAAACAGACAAAAATTCTAATAATCATTGTTTTGTGGTGTATTGCGTTTGTAAAGTCCTCCAATAATAGATTTTTTTTCAAATATCTTCCATGTACAGACAACGATCAGTTACAGTTTTATTATATGTATAGATTATACCTGATTATTTGAGAATTGTACCCACAACACCTCAACGCGTTTACATCTAAATATATCTATAGCCAATCAATCATTATACTCATAAGGACTTTAAAATGAAAGACTAACTCACACGCTGGTAACAAATACTAGAGTAACAAAATGTTATCTTTTTCAAAAATATTGAGATAACTTCCGTGAAATAATTTCTTATATTTACGCGAATACTACACATTGGAATCAAACCTATTTTACGGATTTTATAGCGTTTATTTTACTGTATTGTTCGGTATTTCGACTACTTACAGCGCTCGTGGTCACTGAGGTGTCTGTCGTCCCAATGTCAAAGTTGCTGGCGAAGAGTACTTCGTAAGGGTAATCGATAATAATTTTTATTCCAAGTTTCACGAATGTTACCCTGGACAAATATAAGTTTTACCTTAAGAGTAAGAAAATAGCATTTCTGACTGTCCAACAAGTGGAACAGTTAGAAATGTTAAATACTCACGTGGACATAAAAAGTAATGACAATAAGGAAGTGTACACACAGATAGATAGATATAGTAGTCCCAATAATTGAGAAAGTCTTCCTAAGCACGTCTCCAGGCCCGCCACATTATTACCTTCAGAATGTATTTACGAATGTACGTGATTCACGGCGGCTATAACTTGCGAATTACAATTTTCGACGCGCGTATTTGTAAGTTTGACAAAATTTACGGCGTCACCAGTAAGTTCTTACCGACCGACGCCACTGAATATCAAGTTATGTTAATGTACCGAATGCAGTAACTTCAAACCTTAAAACTTACAAAATGTTCAAAGTTATTACCGTTTCGAGATGGACAGTCTCGCATGAATATCAAATATTTCAGCTTAGAATTACAATACTCGATATGTGTACCTAGATTCTGTAGTACCTATCTAAGAAGGAGTTTACAAACATTACTACCGTTTACGTGTACCGCTTAAGCTGTGACTTGTGAATGTGATGGATATACAAAATCAAAAAATGAGGTGTCGGCTCTAGAAAGCACTGGTCTTTGAAAGATGGAAGCAAAATATCTCAAGCGATTAGCGAAATTAACAGGTGTTTCTAAGGCTTAGGTATATAGATATAGCATACTAAATAAACAGTGAAGGGACAAGTGTGTCAGGTGTATCAATTCAATGAATCCGTGCACAGGCGACTGCGCGCAAGCTGCGGGCGGCGCGCTGGCCAGCTTTGATCCTGTGCGCTCCGCCGTGTGATCAAATGAGCCTCTACTTAGCGACACTCCACTGACGATTCTCGGTCGCTTTTCAAATGTTTATTTTAGATAGGTTATATTATTTTACATTTCAACCTAGCCAAAGGAGAATTTATAGTGTAAGAGTTTTGGTACGCACTACATTAACTTATAGTGACTAGATTAGCAGTGACTAGTTCTTTAGTGACATACTAAATAAAAGCGATATTAAGAGTACCCGTAAGCGACGAATATATATGCGCACATGTCCAAACATGCTGCAATGCACATTCTGCATCCATATGCAGAATAACCTAAAGAAGTACCAGAACTGTGATAAATAGAAATCCGTAATTAGTTCATAATAATAAATATAATAAATCGGCCTTTTTCTAGAATGTTTCCCACTGCAGGGACACAGGCCTCCTCTCCGAGAGAGGGAATGAGCCGTAACCCACCACGCTGGCCCGGTGCGGGTTGGTAGATGTCACATGTTTTCGAATTTGGTGGTTCTAAGAACATGCCGGTTTCCTCACGATGTTTTCCTTCACCTTTTTTGAGCAGTGGTAATGAAATGAATTACACAAAGTAAACGCCTGCCTGGGTTCGAACCCGCAACCTACGTACGCAAGTCGGGGCCTATACCGCTGAGCCACCACTGCTCAGTTAGCTTAGTTCATACTCAAAAAAATTACATACATTTTGCCACCCCCTCTGGTCTGGTTGTCTGTTCCATTATGTAATTCAACGTTATTTTTCATGCAAAAGCTTAGATTTTTGCTGTCCATTGTAAAAAAAACAAATCTTTCTTGAAAAAAAAGTTTTCTTAATCGTATTATTTTACTTATCGTTAAAAAATATATACCATCAAGTTGCTGGCAATCAAGAAACCTCTTGGCTCTATAAGGAAACGTTAACAAAACGTTAAATCACAAAACTGAATGAGCAGCTCCTTCCACTCCATTTCACCTTTATTTCAAACTTCCAAACCGACGAATCGAACGATTAAACCAATAACTTTACTTATGCACTCGTGTGGAAATATTTCAAACAAATATATAAAATTAAATTAGAATAAGCACCAATTAACATAGATAATTGTAAACTACGTTTTTAATCACTCACGCCTACTTAGAGATAGATAGGCAGGCAGAGATGAGGCTAAGTGTGAAGTGGTCACCGACGTGGTAACAGGCTATCACCAGTACCGAATTAGGCAACAAATGCAACGGACCCCACACCCACATATATGTCCAAAAACTCATATCAAAAGAGAAAATATATTTTTTACATACTCCTTGCAACAATGATGTTACATGTTGCTCTGGACGCCACGCTGGCTTTTGTCTTGTACTACTATCACGTGTTTTGTTGGCTTAATACACATTGTGTATAATTGGTTAAAAATAATGTAATCCTGCAGATGTTTCCCGCACAATGTCTTACAAACTCGCAGCCATTCGCGTGTAATCAGGCGACTCGTCAGCTCGTCGCCACCCTCCGATGAATATTCATACCATGATCGATGCGCCTCGCTTTATTCATTGTAAACACGTGTACGTGTCCTGTGAAGCCTGCATTGTATTACATAAATGTTCGATTCATCTTAAGCACCTGCAGACATAAATTAAGTTTCATCCTTGTAAATATTATTCTCAATCCAACATAGATAGTTTGCAATGCCGCGCTCTCGGAAATAAAGTACAAAAATTGTCTTTTTATATTCCCTAAAATGGATTTAATATTATTAATAATAACGTATAATTACAATGTAAATGCAAACAACAAAAACGATTTTTGAGAAACAGGATCTTTTATTGTTTTTTTTTGTGAATTGATTCTTTAGATTACTATTCGAATCAATTTAAAAACCGTTGTTTTTCGAACGGAATCACCATCCTTACTTCCACCTTCTATGCTTTTGTATTTTTTTATTAACAATAGTTGCGCAGTGAGTTTTACGCACCCTGGCACAATATGGTTAATACGGCCCTATTACATCTCTTAATCATCCCTAGACCCAGACGAGGGTAAATATCAGTAGCAACCGTTATATGCATTTTGAGAAACGAAATTCGAATTGTTGCTTCGAGATTATGTTCTATGAATTACGAATAAAATTACCACTTGTTAAGATTTGCTCCAATGTGCGGCAATTGACTATATTCTAGAAAAACAGACAGACCGCCGTATGCACATTCCACATATTGCTGTCTCTGTGAAAATCTGTGAACACAGAGTTCATAAACGGGGGAATAAACATGAGATTTGTTGAAAATTTAAATAAAACAGATCATGAATATTACATAACTTTTTTATTTTCTTGTGATGTACTTTCCACCCTCTGTATAGGAACCTTGCTTAGGTTGAAAGTTAAAAAGTAATGATAATATCGTACCCAAAAATATAAAACCCCCAATGCACAATAAACAGATGTCATCATCAAAGGTAAAAACGGTAACTTTCTGTGCAGGCCTAATACGACGTGTACCGCATTCTCATAAACGCATAAAACTATCAATCCACACAAATATAAAGATTCATTTATACTTAACATCGGAAACCCTAAGTGACGATTTCTTTTGGCACCTTTCACTTTTGGGACTATGTATAACGCTGGTACATGCCTGAACGCAACGGCACAATGCGTTAACAGAATATATATTTTAATTGCAAGAAGGTTTTTAGGGTAAAGTAATGGGAAGAGTGAATAATTCCCGACTGTAGATAGGAATAAGAAGAGCCTCCCGTCGACGTCTCCCAACACCGCTAGGAAACTGTAACGAGAAATATTATTAGCGACTAGTTTTCCTGCTGCTTCTTTATGTTACATTCTAACCTTCGTGGTTAAAGCTTATCAGGTGAAGGTGACATTTTTGTAAGGAATAAGAACATATAACTTTATATTTCGATATGCAGAGTCACCAATAGCAAATGTAAGTAAAGAAGACTTTTACAATTAAAGAGAATTTTACGGTGTCAAGATAGGCCACTGAATGACCTTGTGATGAGAAAAGTAGCTAATACAGAAAACAAAATATTATTCGTAATTAGGATAACGCGTATATGTCACAAAAAAATTACCTTAACGGAATCAGAATCATCAATATAGCTTTTTCGTGAACATGCCAACCGAACATGAAAGAACAAGTTGCACATATTGTTATGCATCTGTAAAAATTAACATTGTTTTACAAACATATATTAAAATACATCATGAATTGCCTCCTACTAATCTACAACTTAAACTCAAGAATAATACTGTGTCACAATAAAATATTCATCAAAGAAATAATTCAACACCGTGAATTAAGACTTCTTAACTCAACTCAGAAGCAAAGGAAGTCCTGATAGCAAGTTCCATAGACACAACATTAAAAAAATAGATCACCATCAATGATATTTTACTACCAAAAGTAGCAGATATGCCAGTAGCGATCGAATAGTAAAGACTGTTGGACGCTTTTACTATAGCTTACGTAATGAGATTGACGCTTCAAACACTAGCTTATTTATTATATTATTTTAATTCCGCTATCCTTTTTACACCAAATGAAATGTGTGAATGATGCTGGTTACAGGTAATTCGTGTGAGTATAACATATGTATAGTATAAAAATCATTGATTATCATGATCATACTTCAGAATGAAGAAAAATACTTAAAAATATAATATTAAAATTAAACAAATAAATGTACCTTATAAAGCTCATAGCTCTATATTTTCTATCTGCACATAGATTCCACAGCTTAATAAGAGCAGGAACCATAGACAACAGTGTTAAAATGAATGTGACAGTTGGTGTTATTGACGGCAGGACAACATGGTTGTACTCCTGCACTAGGCCGCCGGTCATTGAGGCCTCCCTTGACGAAATAGATATTCCGAAATTTGGCACTGAAAAAATAAATTATGATTTTTTTATTGTTACCTCCATCTATTATTGCACTATCAGAAATAGTAACATTAAGGGAACTCTGTGAAGTCTTTTAAACCCTCTTAGATTATGTAATACAGTCTCAAATCACAAGAGACCCAATAGTTAAATAGAGTAACTCTATCAGCAAAGACAAATATTTCAACTTTATCGCTTAAAGACTTTAAAGTGGATACAGTAAATTACTTACGCAAGTGTTGTAAGAATTTATCTCCAAAATTGTACAAAGCCCAAAAATTGGGCGCCCAATAAGCATGGGACAACCCCCTCTTGAATGGGAACAACCTTGACAAGACCTAAAATCAGACATTAATTTCGAATTAGAATATGTTGTAAACATAGACATGATAAATTTAGAAAATAGCAGTACATGTATTTACATTAATTACAACAATTGTTAAAATAGTAGTAATTTATAATTCCATTTTATGAAAGTCCAATCAAGCTGGCTGACTAAAGAAAAATCTTTTTTTTTTTTTTTTTTTATATTATAAAGTGGCAAACGAGCAAGCGGCCCAGGAAATAGGTACCGCTACCCATAGGCATCCGCAACAAGCTAATGAGTTGCAGATGCGTTGCCTACCTTCATGGACGAAGGAGGGGACTAACAGAAAAAAGGATAATTCCATTCCCTGTCCATCCCCTCCTCATCCGTCAAATCCTCTTCCTCCTCCCATCCTTTCCTTATTAGAAAAGGGTAGGAGGGGGAAGAGGACTACAATTAGGCCTCCGGCACGTCACTCTTCAGACGAAACGCAGAATACTTCTACTTCACGCCTGTCTTCTGTGACGTCGTGGTATTTCACCGGTCGAGCCGGCCCATTCGTGCAAAAGATGTTGTTATTGCGGGCTCTACCACTGTTACTACCAAATCTATAAAAATGGAACAATAAATCCATATTAAAGTCCACCATCCATTCCCAGTCAATTCTATGACTAACTAACTAACGAAATTTATCCTTGCATGCAATAAAGTATTCTATCTAGAATATACTGTACTACACAGCCACAGAACATATAATGGATATAGCAAATATGTAACTTATCCGACACTCCTGCGACTAATTGTGGTATATTGTATAATAGCTTACCTGAGGTAGATGTTTGATAAAAGGTCCAAAAGATAAAATAAAAACTGATAGAACAGTAATTGCCAACTTTATCAAGTTATTTGGAGAAAATGAATACCATGCAGTATGCACTCCATCTGTTGATGCCACGGTGAAGCAATATGCTCGGAACAAATACACCACATACACTGGAGCTATGTACAAATATATGTGCTTTAGGTTAAGTAAAATGGAAAACCAAAACGCTGCCCATAGATACTTTCCCTGAAAAAAGTAAACTCTAATTAGTAAAATCTTTTAAATAAAAACACTTAAATATAGAACCAATTTGCAAAAGATAAATAGTATATTATAAAGTACAGTATACTTTCATAATTTAATTACAAAAATCAACATGGTCACTGTTAATGTTTCCTTTATTAGCACAAATACTACACATTGAAATAAGACTAATTTTATAGATTCTATCATGTATATTTAATAACTGCAGTCTATGATCATGTTGTAAATTGCCCCCACAATAAAATCAGTAAAATTACTTTAATTTCAACACTCACTATTGTCATGTACATTGTACAAAACACAATATGTACAAATTTAATAATATTCTGAGATTACCTTTATCATACTATAAATAGAAAAAAGAAGAAATGCATACAAAAATCCATTGTATTGAAAGTGTATATGATCAACCATCAGTAATCCAGGATTTGCTACCAATAAAATGAACACCAACAACTTTCCCTTGCCGATTAGATCAGAACAACTGCAAACAAAAATTATTAAGTTCTTTTATAATGCTTTGAAAATGTACTGATGATAGTAAATATAAAAATATAGTGCTTACCACTTTACACTATATAAATAAAAACAATCTAGGAAGATTACAGACAGGCGTTGAAAGAGAATGGTCATTTGCGAATCGTAACTTAATTTCTGTAGTTTTACAATTTCTGGATCAAAGAATTTCGCTATATGGGAAAGACAATATTCCAACCAAGCAAAGAGTGGAGGATAATCTAACGTCCATTCTGATGTATTGTCATAGTACCACTGGTCCGTTGATAGATTATGAGCGATGGCTAACCAGTTTCGATGAACTTCGAAATCCGTAGAATGGCTGAAAACCACGAAGATAAATGTTTATACATACTTTTGATCGTAAACAACTCAAGCGTGAATAAAAATATTTTTGTACTTACTACAAAGGCATAAATATCAATTTAGTTGCAGTTAGTAGCACAATAATTTGATATATCATTTTTCTGTAGATATAAATTCAATACAATGAAATTCAGACATAACGCCACTGTTCTCGTTATAACAGCGTAAATTTCGTGATTACTTTGCAGCCTATGTAAAACTTATACCCTAGTTTTACCAAAAAGAAACTTTAAATGTTATCACTACATACGTTATCACTTGCCTGCCGGCTTTCACTTGTCAATGCCATGCCAATTGCTTTGCTTGTCAGTTATCAGTATCAAACCTGACAATGTCAGCAAGCTGGTGGCTCTGGTTTGTGTTTTTGGTTTATAGCAGTAGTTTTGCATTTTTAAAAAGCCTACAAAAAACTTTAAGGTAAGTAAAAAAACAGTAACAAATAACAGTAATAAAATAAGTCTTCATCACTCGGCCATTATTTTATTAATTAGACAATTTGATAAATCAACTGTTATTTTTAAAATAACATAGCCTGACTCTCGTCATTATTAAGTAATATGACGGATTAATCACTTTGACCATAACATAACATCATCACACCTTACACCAATAAGAAACCAAAGAGAACTTTTTTTAGTCTATTATTCATCTCATAGATTTACTATACAAAGATTACTGTTAAGATTAAAAATTGTTTTATTTTTCTGTTTTTATAGTTAAACGTGGCTGTAGAAAATCGTACAAGTAGATAAATTGCATCTAAAAATCTTTGAATCAACAAAGTGATGGTCATCATTGTCGTACAATTTCACCTGGCCATGTTTTAGAAATAAACACACGTCTTCACTATGCTATATCTCTAGCCTCGGTTTTCTTCTATGTATGACAGTATTCTAAATTTAGTAAAATACTATGAGCCTGAGTTATATGTAACTGTTTCACTTTTTTGACTGTGTTCAGTCCTGTTAGTATAATAAGCCTAAGGTTTCGCTTCTTCAGACACTGCACTGCACTTCTTTGCAATGCACCTTTCTTTTCATTTCGAAAAATAAATAAAATTTGTCTCTAAACCTGCCTCAGTCACAATGAACTTATAAACACCAAATTTTTATAGATAATTATTTTTTTAGTAGTAGTAAGTATTGCTCGCGACTTTCGCGACTATTATGGTCACCCTATCAGACCGAGTATTCCTCCCGCAGTCCCGTCCCGTTTGTATAGAAATCCATGGTTTGCATCACATCAAAGAGCTTTATGTCAACCAGTGTCACTGTCACCAATTGTTACACTTTCACTGTATATTCTGTTATTTATGTACGTCAATCAATAATACAGAACAGACAGTTTTCGATTTTCGTTTCGTTAAACCATTCTAGTAACAACTTTCTATTTATAAATAGCCTTTAAATATAAATTATGGCTATATTACATAGAGCTCTTTTTACGTGGTTTATATTTTTAGTGTTCTTAATTTTATTATGTCTAAGATTAGAATCAAGAACACACTGGAATTGGTTTATAGTATTTATACCAATGTGGGTATACGACAGTATATTATTGATTTATGTGTTGTTTCATATGGTTTCGCACTGTCGAAATGGTATAGAAAGATTTAGAGGCACTATTAATAAAAATGTTTGGTATATTGCTGCAATTGGACTCAAAATGGCGGCACAAATAATAATTTGTATAAAATTAGAATACACAAAATTATATCTACCAATTTACGTCGTAATGACGCCTATTTGGATGTTGTTACCGGTACTATGTGTTGAAGTTTTTATGCACCTTATAAAGCATTCAAGCAGAAGTAGTCGTTATTAGTGAAGTAAGAAACATGATTTGTGAACTATTCCAATAAACTTATCCATTCTTGTGAAAAACGTGACCTTGTAAATCGTAGATAATTATAAACTTGGCACAGATTCATTGACACATAGTATATTTGCACAGTCATGTCATAATGAAGCAGTTCCAAAAACGAATGATATAACCATTGCATTGAACGCAGAAAATAATTAAAATGGCCACAGATATTACAATTATAAAGGATCCTGTTGTTAAAGAAGTGCCTGCAGGTTCAACAGCTGTCCTTAACTGTAACAGCAATGATTATGCCCATAATTTTATGTTTTGGCTTATCAATAAAACAAATGTAATTGGCCCCGACAATGACTTTGATGAGAGGAAATATAAATATGAAGTTTTGTCTGGAAAACTACGGATAAATGTAAGTAATATGTATGTACTAATAGAGAAGGTTTGTTTTTAAGATACTGTAAAAAAATTGTTCATTATTTAAGGACCTATTTTTAATGTATGTTTATGTACTAATATGAGATGAGAGAAGAGAAACATTCTGATCACTTTAAAACTTACTGTGGGTTTCCACAAGTGTATAGTTGTGTTGCGATATAATCTCTATCCTTCTCTTTGAAAAACTAAGATGATATGTTTCGTGATAATGTTTTGGGCAATTATGGTTATGTTAAACCCACAGCTATGTTAACAAATTACCTACCCTAGCTGAATGGATGGCAGATAAAAAAAATTGTCATATCATGGGCCTTTTCAACAATCAATGTTCAGCTTATTATATTTCTTTTATAGAAAATCTTAATACATTTGTAACTTTCCTCATGAATATACTAATGAAAACTGTATAAAATCACCACTTGGACATAGTTAGGGGAGTTTATTTTTATAAACACAATATATATATATATATATATATATATATATATATAATAGATTATATAAACACCATAGCAACCCAATCCCCAAAAAGCCTACCTTCTATATGGCTATTGATTTTGAACTATTTGTCGAAATGCTAGCGTAAAGAGCCAATTTAATACTCTACATTGCTAACATATTTATTTACATAAGGCTTAATACTAAAAAATAAGTACGTATAAGTTAAATAATAAGTCCGACAATAGTTGAAACTAAACTAATAACAAACAAAAATTTGTTGAATCTGTTCCAAATTCAAATAAGCATGTTGCTGATGCATGTTCATGTGAACCTAACAAAGTCTAAGGCGGATAACAAAAATTGTTATTATGAGTCAACTGCAGAAGGTTAAACTAAACTTAAACATTATGTCATGGGGGAGTTTTATATTAAGCATTTTTGGAGATCTACAATTCTTTCTCATATCATCATCAAAAAAAGATCTTAAAAATATAAACGCTTTCACGGAAAATTGATGCTCAGAACAATCTGCAATGAAAATTCAAATTGAAAATATTATAAAGAAAACTACGCAAAACAAAATAAAAAATAAAGAGCCACTTAAATGGGCTAAAAGACTCAGGTTCGTCCCCACCGGAGCAAAGTTATTTTTACGTCAGGAAAAACCTATTACCGAACTTAAAGAACGATCATCTCGGGAATCAAATCTTGTAATTTTTGGTATACCGGAAAACTCAAATCACTTGCCACCGCCCGACAAGAATATGATCTACAGGAAGTGTTCAAACAAATAAACAAAAAAATATGCCTATTGTCCCGAGCCAATAAAAATCTTCAGGAAGAATGCACCCGAAAAACATCTCCCCATAAAAGTATGTTTTGCTTCGCGAGATATAGTTATGCACATTCTGCGAAATAAGTAATGATATCCAGGTTTATTCTGATCAAACACCAATGCAAAAGGATTACATCAATAAACTGCGTGATGAATTACAAAAGCGACAGAAAAAAAGCGAAACTAACTTGGTAATGGTTATTAAATACATACACGGCATCCCGAAAATTATATTTCAAAACGAAAATACGAGCCATACCTACGTACGTAGGAACGTATTGTATACCTTAACTAGCAACTACCGATGCGTACCAAATACTTCGGCCTCAGTAAATTATTTATACAAAAATGCTAGAAGCTTACTCAATCCAGGTAAATTCGACGACTTAAAGTGTATACTTTCAACTTTTAAACATACTATACACATAGTTTTAACAGAAACATGGCTAAAATCGGATAATGATGCCAAACTTATAAAAATTACTCGCTTAATTAATATTATTACATTATTGTAACTACAGGACGGATATAATGTAACATTATTTTAGTTTAAAGTGCCACTGGTGTAAATGAATTGTTATGTATCTTAGATTTCTCTTAAGTGAATTTTGTAAATTCTATGAGAAAATAAAGCTCTTTAACCACAGCTTCGTCCGCGAGGAATCATAAAAAGATATTAATCAATGCGTAGAATAAAAATTTATAATCGTATTTTTACATTAATTGTTTTTACTGTACAAAATAAAACATCTATTGATCTAACAATTTAATTCGATTAATTTGTATAGAGCTACAGTTCACCCAGCGTCCATAAGCTTGTTGCGTATGTCGAGCTCGCGAAGCTATACACAAACAAAATGTTAATATTATTTTATTGCTTAAGGCAACCTTTGTTACATAGCAGGTAGCGGGCGGTGCTTTCGATACGGCGACGCCTAGTTTTTTCACAATTTCGTGGGTTTTTACTTTTTGCCCCAACCCTAATTATTTTGCTGAAATTAAATTAGGCTATTTGAATCCTTACAATCTTACCTATCTTCCAGTAAAAGTCCCATCCAAATCGGTTCAGACATTTCGGAGATTACCAGGAATAAATGGACAGACGGACAAACAAAAATATACATCATGTCTATTGAGTATGGAAATTTTATTTAGATATTACATAAGGATACTTCAATTTTATTTATCTGTATAGATGATAAATCCATTTAATCCATTCAACCACATAAAGACAATCAAGTTAGAGAAAAAGACAGTCAACACAGTGAGAAAAAAGTTAAACAAAAATATAAATATAGATACCCAATTACTAAATATTGCAATGCTGAATAGCTAAGGTCCTTGCTCAGCTATGTGCTGGCTACCTACAAGAGTAACCAGCGCTGGTGTAATGCAAAAACCCTTGGGTCATCCGTCTGCCAATTATGTTCTGCTGTTTACAACATTATATTATATTGTGTACAACTTTATTGCAATCGGGTACAAAAGAACGGATTAAAAATAAATTTGATCAATGGAGAATCTTTTTATGTAGCATTAGCATATACATAAGGTACTACTATTGAATATCAAAAATCAACTACTTCTTAGTGGTTCACAAACTGGGTTTTATTTATGTTTGTGGAATGTTTGTGAAAGATGTTTCTGAATCCATTGCCTGGTTTAGTAGGAGTTAGTGGGTGGAAACAGAGGCAATAAAGTCAACTTTACTTTAAACTATGTATAAATATGAAGCTAGGAACAAATTTGTGGTGGGAGTTTTCACTTAATTTTACAATTACAATTATATGTCACAATTGATTTTTGATTTATAATGAGTAACTCTTACCTGTACCATTGACAAAAAAGATAGATTACATACATTTCGTTTACTTTTTATCTTTTCTAGTTTTATATTAATACAAAACAAATTGCCATTTTCCACCTGCATCAATTTAATGAGTGCTAATTTAACACCCCTGTAAGTCATTAGACTTCTTTGAGTGGACAATATGCAACAGTAGTATTTTTTTATTTATATAGCTAACCTGTCAATGTAAATTGACAAAAAAATTATATGTTACTATTTAATTGCAGAATGTGTCACCTAGTGAATCTGGCCACTATGTGTGCTTATCAAAACATCTTGATGGTTCAAAAATCTCAGCTGGTGAAGTGGAAATGATAGTGAAAGGATCATCATTCACCGCAATTGATGCAGTGAAACTTCTTGCAATTGTGGTCTCTATAATAGTTCTAATTGGCTGTGCTATTATTTATTATCGATTAAGAAAACAATGGAGGAAGTATGATGGTCGGTCAGTTGTTCCAGGTGAGGAGTTTAGTGAAATTTCATTGTCTTACAAATTTATTTTATTTTATTACCAAGAACGTATTATTACCCTTAAACACAAAATTACTAAACTAATAATAATAAAAAATAGAGGTTGCATTTATAATTGGGTTAAATAACTATGGGGCTAAAATTATTAAAACTTTCGTTAGACATTATTAACTAACTTTTTATAAAAACGGCTTTACTTATGTTCGGGTCTTTTCTCGGTATTTTGTACCCACAAGTTTCGGACCTGTCGGAGGTCCTTCCTCAGGGAGAGTGGAATTAATTCGCTGTCGCGTCCCGCCTCGCACTCAGTTTCTATTAGAAGTTAACTATTCGGTCTACTATCTATTTTTCTCTTGCTAGCATTGTGTGATATGGGTCATAAGATTTAAGTTTCTGGTATTGCTAAGTTAAATGTGTTCTTTCTTGTTTGTGTGTGTGTCTTTTCTATGTTTAACTTACATTAGCAATTTATTATACACATTAAAAATTCATCATAACACTAGCAAACACATTTGACATTTGTCTTATTTGTAATTTTGCAGTTGATGATGCTGAAGAAGAGGATGGTGATGAAATATATAACCGTACCACAACGGTCATCAATCCAGTACCTGGGCCCAGCAGGAATGTTTCATCTGAACATTTGTTGTATGGCATAGATAATCAGGGCTTGGACACTGATTTTAATTCAGTGTTTGAAAATATCCAGATAAAAACTCCAACTCCTAGTCTAATTTAGACATAAATTTCATAAAGTGTTTTACTTATGTGTAAGCCTTGCGATACCTGTAAGGGAGTCTGCACTATACTGTACCATGCCATGACCATGATATTATTTAATTATTTATTTATTTACTAATAATATTGTTAAATGAAAACAAATGAACATCATATGATCAGACAGCAATACGATACGTGCTACTATGCCCATTAGAACGTAGCAATTACGTGTCACGCCCGTGCGTTTTAGCGACGGGAGCTTCCGCATATCATCCGCGTGTCATATTTGTGCGGATGCCTTTGCCTCGTTTGTACATACAACTGTTTACGTGCGAGGGAAACGCGTCAGGAAGAGCAAGCAATTATTTTTGTCAACATAACAAAGTTCTTAAGAACTTTATTATGATACAGATAAGAAAATTGTCAGTTGACTTTGTAAATCGTACCCGTATACGTATACTGAATAAAGGTATTCAATTGCCGGATTGCTGAAAAAGCCTTTGTTTACTTTCTACCGTGTATAAAAATGATCGATATTTTCTTATGTATAGATATATAGATTTTTATTCATGGACCTTTCTGAAATATAATTTATTGATATGAGCGACCAATGCCTTTTCTGAAGCCAGTATGGACTGTCCGAAATATAATTCAATTGAAATAAGGAACTAATGCCTTTTCTGAAAAAAAAAGAACAAAATCTATAAAAGCAAAACAATATTTATTGTTAATCTTAAAGCAAAGCACTCCTAAATTGCACAAAAATTTAAACATATTATATTTAAAAAAAACATAATTTTTGGATTCCACCGTCTGGATATGACGGTGCGATGTCAAGCAGGCCTAGGTCCCTACGAACTCCCGCTTGTAGCCCGCGGGAGTTGTCGCCAGGAACGTAAATTATTAATCCACACTTACTTTCTGAAATTCTCAAAAATGTGCATGGACATGGCCCGCGCCATATCGAGACGATGACGTTGATTTGACGGCTATGAAAGAAAAAAGGTATATTTTAAAATTTTATTGTAGTTTACAGGTGTATGGTATTGTAGAAATAAATATGCACTCACGCTCGTAACCCAGAGGGGTAGGCAGAGATAAGATTTCCATCACTTTTGCAACATCAATTTCCCCTTCATTCATCCTATTAACAACATGCCCGAACCATTGAAGCATACCTTCCTCAATTCTAGTCGCGACGTCCACTTTTTGACCACACTTTTCCCTTATAACGCTATTTTTAATCCCATTATTCAACATCGCCTTGTTAAGTATGTTTACTCAGTTCATTTTTATTGAGGCATTAACTCTACTAACCTGCTTTTCCTAACCCAACTCTCACTTTCATACATTCATGTGGGAACTAGTACAGCATAGTGCATATTGCCAGACGAGCCTTCATAGACACATGCTGACTCTTCACTGTGCACCTATAGCCCCATTCATTTTATTTCCCCAATTCACTCATCGTTCAATTATTATCAATTACTATCTTACCGTGTTCTCATATATATGTTTATACTTCTACCTTCCAATGAATCAGCATAAACTGAAGTCCTCGCAAGAAGCAAACACGAACTGGTCATCGGCGTTTTTTCAGCATTGGTTGGCGACGGAAAGGTCTAGCGGACGTAGTCTCATACTTTTCAATACAATGGATATTTTCTGCTTGACACGTTTCTATTACGGTCATAGTACGACACATTGTAGTAGGCAGAGCAAATGACGATTGTTTGCGATATTTTAAACGAGGAATAAGAAACAGTTGTAGAATAAAAGTTTCAAATTTCCATTAACAGAACTAGGTAACATTAGGACAAGAAAAACTTCTAAACCCATTTAATATGTTATTTATAAACATGTGTGCCTCTCTTAAGCCCGGGATTTGGGTATTAGTTGTATAGACATAGAGCTAATAGTAAATCTTGATGATGAATCTTTAAATAATGTAATTTTCTAGCTTGAAGCTTTTTTACGACAGATCTTTATTGTGTAAAACTTGGTTTTTATTAATATAAACATATCTATGTGTATATTGAATTTAAACACCATTTACGTTTAACATATGTGTTTTGTTTGTGTATTTTAGTTTCCATCAACATACAATACTTGCGGTCAGTGTTCGAGATATAATTCAGTCAGCACTTCGCATTTGCATATGCGCCAATATGCGCGTAACTATTCATTGTTCGAAAATATAGACACGAAGTATTGTTATTTATAAATAAAAATAATCAAAAATAAAACTCATGGTTTTATTTTACGTGCAACTTGCTGGCCCGGCAAACTTCTGTCCGCCCTATTAATATATATTCATTCTTACGTCTTGATAAATGTGAAAAAGTGATAGCCAAACGCACGCTTGGTTATAAATGTGATAATCTTGTACATGCTATCCAAGATTGTGCTAGAATTTCAAGTAAACGACTATCGGCATTGCGAAGTTCTGATTCGACTGAATCCGGTGAAACCTACTAGAAAATCTAACATACCGCTAGAAGAAGAGATTGTCAACTGAACTGTCGTTGGATAATCCGTCCGTAAATATTACGAAAATTTTAGAAAAAATGACTATCGATTTTAAACAGCACAAAAGCAGCTCGAGCCAATCGTCACTTACAAAGTTGATACACTTGTGAAATATAGTATACTAACAAAAACTTACACAAAGCTATAGAACACATGCGAAATGATTTTTCTCTGACAAATAGGTGGGCCCACGATGTGGGTCTGAAGGTGAACGCTGCAAAAACATAGATTATACATGTACAATCTAGCCACCTTAAGATGCGAAGATCAATTTGAATTCAATCGAAGTGCTGCAGAAAACAAACTGTTTAATCTGAGATTCAATTTTTATGGTAAACGTACAGCGCTATTGCGGACGAAGTAGGTATTCCGACCGATTACCGACACTAACTCAATGAAATTCCTCTAAATATAAAAAAAAAATGAAACAAACATAAAGCCGAAATTAAAATCTTACTTCATCTACAAAATCAATACAATAAATATTTAGAATACTTTTTCTGCAGACTCTACTTTCAATGCAACAAAAAAGAGGTATGGCAGTACATACATGCGTTGTGATAATGTACACATTTGTCTTGTTTGTTTTGTAATGTAAATCCTTCATGATTAGAATGTACAAAGCCCATACAAACCTCATCAAACTTTAGAGCTTAAAAGAAAATATGTTGTAATAGTCGTGACACAAAAAAATTGTCGATTCACTATTTTGGCGATAATGGCTTACACATAAAAGGACGTTTTTATAGGACTTACTTGTCTTTTTTGTAGGATTATTTAAGGTAAAGATTTCCATTTTGCATTATATACGTGTAACTCTAACGAGTTTTGCAGCGCACACAACAGAATAGCTCGCATATGGCGGAATTTTTATTTGGTACTGATTGTTATATTTTGGACTAATCACAATATCTTATAAATGATAGCCTATATAATATTCTGATGTATAAGCTATTATTGTAGTTACATTAAAATCCATTCAGTTGTTATTGCGTATTTTCACGCACAAAAATCAAACTTACAAACTTTCGCATTTATAACATTAATGGGACTGCTGACCCACCAAACTTCGCTCCGCCTTATTTATTTACCAGCTGTGCCCCGCGGTTTCGCCCGCCCTGCAATTTTACTTAAGTGAAATGATAATACTACCCTAACCTCATCATCTCCCAGCCCTTCCCGCTTATGTGAGGACATCGACAGAGCAAGCGGATCTCCTGATGTAAAGTGAGCCCTACCCATAAACATCCGCAACGGGCAAATGTGTTGCAGATGCGTTGCCTACCTTCAATGGACAGAAGAGGACATAGACAGAAAAGGATATTTCCTTTTCCCCGTTAATCCCCTGCCCGTCACCTTACCCCTATTCCCTTTACCATCCTATCCTTATGAGGAATAGGTGGGAAGGGGAAGAGGACTGAAATTAGGCCTCCAGCACCTTAGTTTATATGTTTTAAAAAAATAAATGCAGTATGTTTGGTAAAAATGTATTTTTAATACCTAACAAATAATTAAAATGCTGTATCTTCAGCAGTAGTATCATGTTTGTTAGGTGTTTGTTGATCACCTGCATGACTAGTTAGTGACTGAGGTGTAGCATCTAAAGTCTCATCTTCATCATCACCATTTACTTCCATTTCAAACACTCTCACATTTCTGTGACTTTTCGATAATACCGCAGCTACCTTACGTCCTCCTGAAACAGCAATCCGAAAGCCATTCATTCTTTCCAGTATCTTATACACACTTTGATCCAAGAATGATGAAATATTCTTTTCATGCGCTTTATCATTAAAAACGCAAGTTTTAGATTTCATATTTAAATCACTAGAATTTTCTAAAGCAACTTTTAACGGCAACTGAATAAAGATTGTGTTCTCTTCATGACGAGGATGCCTTACAAGTATAGAAAGGTATTCAGCTGAATAGAATTGTATATCAATTATCTCCATTAACTCATCCTCTAATCGGGTTTGACTTGCTTCTTGCAATAAGCTTGATGAAAAGTAATATTTTGTTGCAACTGCTGAGCACGATTTCTCTTTAAGTTGTATAGACATGAAACATAACCGGTCAGAGGCATTCCTAAGATCCACTAAACCCATCACAAATCGTTCTTGATTTGAATCATATGTCTGTGAGACTCGTAAGTTTTTTTCGGGGTTGAGTACAATGCCTCGATTTTCATAACATTTAGTGTTATAAATTATAGAAAAGTGCTTGCCTATATTTTTACCAGTAACATCAAAAACTTGATTTATTGCATCCTTCAAGTATTTTTGTTGTTGTACCAAAGAAAATCTTCTAAATTCAGTCATTGAAAATATTGTATCACTATCATTGACCAAGCACGAATTATCTTTTAGAAATTTATGCCAAGGATTATCTTCATCATCAGGAAGTATTGTTAAATCTTGATCTTGCAGATACTGTCCCAATCTTTCTAAATTGAATTTTACCGGCTTCTCTGTTACATTATCACTCTCAGTTTGTACATTGTCAAAATTGTATAAAAGTTCAGCTATGTGAGTGAATTCTTGTTGCGTCATTTTGACTATTTCACAAGGTGTCTGTTCATCTAATAAACGTATGATAACAACAAATAACCATCGAAAAAATGCTTTGTAGTTTCGCATTGATGCATCAATAACTTGTTGCAATTCCAGGCATTTGTTTAAAAATGCACAAGAGGCTCTGATTGATCGGGTAACAGTAGTCTCATCCAAACCTAGAATCTGAGTAAAACATTTACACCCATTAAACATTTTTATCTTAATAGCAGATCAAATAAAAATCTGTCATTTAACTGAGCTGTTTACCTTAAATCTATCTGGTATTCTAGTAAGTCCTCTTATATCTGAAAGATAGTAAGATAAGTTATGGCCTACAATATTCAGTTGTTTCAAAACAAGTTTTTGTATGGTCGAGTAGCTTAATTCCACTGAACTGCCAAACTTTTTCAGTCCCTTTGCTGTCAACTCTTGAAGTAAAAACAATTCAAGTTCGTCTGATGGCACACCTAAAATTGTAACAACATCAATAGACTTTGTATGGTAACTCTAATAAAACTCGTTTTGTTATCTACATACCTAGCATCAGAAGCTCCAGCAGATCAGCCGAAACTCCACCTTTAGGGACTGAAGATGCATAATGAGCCATTTTTGAATCCATTTCTAGTAAAATATGTTCCCAAGCTTCGGTTATTGAAATCATAGTTTGATCAAGGTGTGACAATAATTGAACAATTTGGCTATGTTTACTTGCCACCACAAACAATTCTTCAGAATATGCAGACAATACACTTGTATTGATAACTGATAAGTATATATTTTTGGAGATCTTGTCTAAGTACAAAACCTGCATTACACTAAAATCATTGGACAAGTGAATGTCCAATATTTTGTACTCCCCACATTCATCATTAACCAATTCAGCCAAATGTATACTTCCATATGGATAGCGGCCAAATATGCTCATATAAATATTGCCATTGCCATAACCCACTATCAACATATTCAACTGTGAAGGTTCTGGTATTTCTTTGTAACATTTAACTGTATCATCGGAACCTTGATTTTTGTATGAAGTGTTTGGTGAAGGTGGTTTTTGCAAGAATATTGTTGCATCATCCTGAAAATTTTAAGACAAAAATCTTAGGAGTTTCAAAAACAGCAATATATACATATACATTAAAAAATCACTCCAAAATTGTGACATTTGTGATCGCAATATATGTGAACTGAACCGCACTGACAGGAGCTACGCCTCATTGAGGCTTTAAAGGATTTAGATGAGGAGTGCTAACATGCATTAGTCTTGCGTCGTAGTCGCTACTCTTGTGTACGCCCCTGTTCTCCCTGGGCTCCCAAAAAAAAACAATTTTTAAATTCTTGTCTGTCTCTCTGTTCGGTTATTCCGGGTGTACAACCGATTTGGATGGTACTTTTACTATAAGATATCTAATTTAATTTAAGCAAAATAATTAGGGTTTCCGTGCGAAAAGTTAAAAACCTTGAAATTGTGCAAACAGGAACGAGTCGCCTAAAACTAAGTGATAACCGCCGCCCATTAACATGATTGCGGCCTGCCGGACTTTAAGGAAGGAGTACGCTCGCTTCTTGAATGACCCTAAGTCGCAGTGGTTGGAAATACCGCTGGCGACAGATCATTTCACAATGCGGCTGTGTGAGGCAGGAAATTACGCGAAAACTGCACAGTAGTGGAATGCCAACCACCAAGATGATGAGGCTAGTAATTAGATCTCTGTCGAGTTTGAGCGATGACGAAACTCAGGGGCAGGAATTCTTCCAAACAATTCTTCCGAACACTCCCCATGGTAAAGACGATAAAAAAATCAAAGGGAAGTGATGTCCCTTTTTTGATTTTGACCGAGCTCTTGCTCGGTCGTTGATGATTCGGATCGCTCTTCGTTGTACGTGGTCAAATGGAAAAAGCTGGTATTTTGGGGCTCCAGCCCAGAGATGCGAGCAGTATTCGTTATGAGGAATTTCCATCCGTAGCTGCGTCTTATGCAAGTTTAAGCGATGGGTCGGCGTAAAATACTGCTTCGCTGTACCGAGCACACCAAGCTTTTTGGAAATCAACTTGGCCTCACCACCTTCCAAATGACCACAAAATTGGACGTCGCTCGATATATCAAAGCCGAGAATACTGATGACGAAGGGTTGTTTTATGTCGGTAAACGCGCAAACTTGTGTCTTTTTGGGGTTGAATTGGACAAGATTTTGACGACCCCAATCCAAGACATTACCCAATAGTCTCAAGTTCAGACTCAAGTTTGTTCCGGTACTCATTGACCCAATCCCGAAAAATACTAGGTAGGTATAGGGGATTTCCGGTGCTTTCGTATGCATAGCAATGAACGTTACTACTTTACATGTGCTTGACATGCAAAAGAAAGAGTGTGGCAAATAGTACTCAGTACTCAGGTACACCAGAATTAATAGGCTTAGAGTCCGAGCATGCACCGTAGACGACCCTCAAGGAAGCTGGTAATCTAGTCGCATAGTTTTTCGGGAAGCCCGTAGGAAGACAGCTTCGAAAGAAGCCCTTTATGCCAAGTCCGATCGAAGACTTTGGCTACGCTCAGACTAACCGACGGGGCTCCCTTTGTTCTCGATTGCCTCCGCCCATCGGTGAGTTAGGTAAGCCAAAAGATTACCAGCATCGCTGACGGAAACCGTACTGACTATTGCTAATCAGCTGGTGATCCTATAGGTACCGCATGACCTGGCAATCAATGGTTGATTCCATTATCTTAGAGAACAAAGAGGTTATGGCAATAGGCCTATAGTTGGACGCATCCGAGCCGTCGCCTTTCTTTGGATCGGTTGGATTAAGGCAGTCTTCCAGGTTTTCGGGACAGCGCCTAAGGAGTAGAAGTATCGACAGAGACGCGTTAACACCGTTGCCGCAGGGTCGGTGTCGTTGTTTTTGATTATAAATGCGCATTGTTAAAATTCATTACAAACTATAAACAATGTGTACAATAAAATATAATAAATATTATAACAGTCAAAATATCAATTTTAAATTAATAAAACTTTTTTTTTGGTGCCGCAGCTTACGAGGTCGGTCGTACGTGCATTATTACCTTACAATTTTTTAATAGTTTGAATAGCAACAACACCGGGGGAAATGAAGCTGTATACAGATAAATAAAATTAAATTGTTTCTAATATCAAAATTATATACTGATATTTTATATTTTCACTTTGTATGGTGAAAACAATTAATGTAAAAATACGATTTTTTTTTGCGAAGTGATTAATATTTTTTATTTGATTCGACGCGGACGAAGTCGCAGGCAGCAGCTAGTGATATACAATATGGTATTTAACAACTTTTATCACACAATTTTTATCATTGCAACAAAGCCTGACTGAAATTGATTTGGATTTATGTATTTGCTTTTACTTTTCCAACGAATACACAAAACATTCCAGCAATTCATGAGGTGGATATTGACTGTATTACCTAGCATTTTCCTTTATCAACATAGTAGACAAAGGGGTTTTTATTTTTGCATTTCCTTATGAGATAATTACTTACATAAACATTATATTCTGTTGCACTCTCCAATACTCCAGATTTAACGGCCCAAGTGATACAGGAAATGCCTACAGGTTTGCAGTCATATGGGTCTTCTGGATTTTCAGCACTAAAATCATATTTGTCTAGAATCTCTTTATCCTCAATATCAACAACATACACGCTTCCAAAACTGTAACCAATTGCTAATGCCTACAAACATATTTGTTAATTAGTCATATCAAACAGTTTAATCAGTTGCCATAATATTAGCTCATTCATCAATTGATTTGATCATATTTTGGAAGAACAAACGAAAAAACAGCAGTTTAACAGGTATTAATAAGTACAAACTTTCACTGCAATAGACAAAATGGAGATACCTTAGGGGGTGTAAAATTACCATCAAAGATTAACAACTTTTTAATTGATTTATTCATTATCCCTTGGCAATTTCCTAGGTCTACACCATTTTGAAAGAAAAAATTTACATTTTAAATATGATCTCTTAAAATTTTATATGATTTAATAAATGAAAAAATAAATCATAATAAGTTTACATTGTAGGTTCACTAATTTTATTAAATAGAAAATCACCTTATTTACATAATTATCAATATAAAAATTCTCACTCATTTTATGAAAAAAATAAACTTATTATACGATTTAACACAGTAAGTCTGATATTTTCTATATATTATTACTAAATGCCAATTAATGATTTTTGGTCACTAATATGATGACTAGGTAAACACTACTAGATAGATTGCACAAGACCATGTGCACAAGCCAGTGAACCAATGGCATTAGCCGGCGAATGCTAAATGTGACTCTAAGGCATTTAAACTAATAACCTCATGTTGTATCTATAAAAAAAATATAGTGGGTGTGCATGAAAATTCACTGTTATAGAATTTTACCCATAATAATATGACGGTTCTAGGGGGTTTTAATTTAATAATCTATATAAAATCTTATCGAAACATAAGCACAACAAATTCAAATGGTTTTAATAATAGTAATCAGCAATAGAATAAGATTAATCCTCAGTTATCTAGCATGTTATTCCTAAACATAATGATTGGAGCAAATAACAAGCTTTCACCTAAAGTAGAAAAAAACTAAAATCTATTATAGCCTAAACAAGCACTTTACACACAAAAATGGCATAGATGATATTGTAAGAGCAATAATTTTGTACCACTGTGACAAGAAGAGATGTTGTTATTGGTCTGACAAAATGATGACATGATGAAAAGTGTTAGGAGTCACTAAATTGAGCTAAAGCGCAAAAACCAAACCTTAAATTTGACTTTTTAACATATATTAAATAGTTATTTTACTCATTCAAACTCTTAAATACCTTGCCATCAGGCCTCCAGGCAATAGCTTGTACAGTCACATTTTCCTTTGGTGCCGGTAAACTCCACACTTTTTGCCAATGTAATCTGTGTACTTGTACTTCTCCTTAAAATAGAGGAAATATAGTATTTAAAGATGTATATAGAAAATATGATTATTAAAATATATTTATATTTTTCACGTGAATTACAAAGAAGGTTTTGTTATTGTTTTTTCAACTATTTGTTTTCTTACCTTTGAAATTGCTAATAGCTACCAAATCCAGCCGGTTACTCCAAACCATTAGATCCACCTGATAAGTGACATGTCTTTCTTCTACTTGTCTCATTGCACAATTAAACATTTTGTTATATTTATAACAATAAAAAATGAAATTTTTGCTTTGATTGGTATATATTTTGTATCAGGTAAGAAATCGTATTTTCCGCATCTACTTAAAAATTGTATCGATTTGACAAGTAATATGAATGTTATGAAATGTGATAATGAATAGAATATATGAAATTTATTAATGTTACCAACTGTCGCAAAAAGTCGGCAAACTTTTTTGTAAGTTTTATCAATATCAGATAAACCGCAATTACTGATTAATCAGCAAATAACGCTAGTTATCTCCATACATGCCAGTTTGAAAGCTGCCATTCTAATAAAGCTTTTATTCATGAAATAAGTACAACATCAAAGAGCATATAAAATAGTTATGTTGTTGATTTCTTTTAAAGATTTTATGGCCTGGTGTCAAGCTTTAAGCCAAGTCTTATTTTCGGGTCGTCTTTTTAATTATGTGTATTATACTCATACGATGTTTATGTTTAAATAGTCCCCGAGGATTTTTAATGTATTTATATAATGCACTATAACACTTTTTGTTCTTGACCAGATCACGCAAGTGGCGGTGGGAGGTATCACTAACTTCTATTATTTCGCGGCAATATTAGTCTATGGAAAATTAATGTTTGATTTGTACAGATTTGTGTGAAAGAACCCACATAAAGGCAATTGTTATCCCTTTAAGTAACCGGAAGACAAAATCTTGAATAAAATTAGTTTTAAAATTAAGACTTACATGTTTTAGATTATTTATAAGACTTCATTTTTAAAACTTATGCCTCTGCTGTAAAAATGATATGATCCTCAAAGCCTTGTTCTGTGATAGATCTAATTCATGTGTATGAGAGCTATTTAAATAAGCCAAACAACTGTAATCAAAATGGCTTCTTACTATAGATTAATATAACACTAAGTATTTTTGGACCTGCACCCAAGCAACACGTGCTAGACATCTTAAAATATTAACACCATTTAATGCAATCTGGATATATATATAATATGTAACTTTTTTCATAAGTCTCTCAACTGCTACAATGTTGTAAATAAGATGTATTGACATCTTAGTGAATAGTTCTTTATTTGAGATATTTGCAGGTACAAATCTTATGATGCCAGTTTTTTTAATTTGAGCTGCTAGAATATATTCGTTCATTCCATACCATTCTAGAAAGTTGATGTTATTAATTAAATTGTTAGCTGCATTGTGCTGTTTAAAAATAGCAACATTTTTATTTGCGTTAATACAAGGCGTACTGCCACCACACCCTTAATATTCGAAAATATATGTATGTAAAAGTAAATTGGACTTTTATTTCCCAGTCTCTCCTGTATGTTTTGCCTTCAACGAAAACCTTAAATTCTATGTTGGTAGAGTTTTCTGGGTAAAGTTTTTTTTTATAATTAGGCTTGCGGTATTGTAAATAGGAGTCATTCTCACCACCTCCGCCGCCAGTACTAGAAACATCCCGGGATCTTCAGGCTGTCGTTTTGAGTTGGGCGGGTTATCCCTGCCCCCCTCGCTTCCATCCATTTTTATTACTTACAGACTATATATACAATTTGTCTATTTATAGTATTATTTACAAAGAAATAACTTGAAATTTAATTTTAACACAATTTTGAAAAAAATGTAAACCGCGCTTTTTCAAATTCTCGCCAAGAAGCCTCACTGTTGATTAATTACCTCCAACCAGAATATGACTGATGCTACTCCTTAAATTGCTACGGCAGAATATATACTTAACACAGTCCTACCTAATTTCAAATTATTTTATCAATTTAAAATACTTGGTATTTTAATTTTAACAATTCAAATAGTAGGTATATTAAAAAAAACGTTTAAAATAACGCTTTCTACAGCTATAACGTACTATAATTAAGTTCAGTTTTAAGGTCATCCTAATACTACTGCTGTCTCTAACCGGTATGAGCTGAAAATACAAAAAATATGTTATATTTATTTTAATGATGTTCATTTACAACTTTGCTAGAGTTACATTCTTTGAAACATCACTTCATCACGTGGATTCGAAACCCTGAATGGCTATTACGCTGAACCATCTCAAACAGGAGCTTTAAAAAATTTGTAGGACAGAATTATAATAAAATAATGTAACAAATATATGGTTAGGTACAATAATGAAGCACATTGCATTAAAATGAATTTATTTCTTCTTAACTGCATCACATTTTGTTCAGGGTATTTGCAAGAAAAATGTTTGGGTAGTCCCAGTTCTAATAGCAAGTAGAAAAGAGTAAAAAACAGCAAAATCATCCTTTAAACACAACCCAGAAACATTCACTTTAAATTTTAATACAATTGTTCGCAATGTCAAAATAAATAAGCTCTTCTCATGTCTTTTAACTACTTTTAGCTATTCTAGGGAAATGGGGAATAAGGAGTAATCCCAATGATATACGACATAATGTAGTATAGATATTGTTATACTTGAGCAAAATATCAGGTCAACAATGTTCCAAAGATAGTGACAGCAACTTTGCACATGTAAATTATGTAAAGGGGGAATAGCGCAATTAAATTAATAAAAAAAATGACAGCTAATGTTTGTCACTTGTGCGTAAATATACACACATGACGTAAGCCGCAGAAAACCATCCCTATTGATACACTATACACATATAAATATATATATATATATATATATATATACACTTAACACTTAACTATTCTACACACAAATGTAGATGAGCTTTTAATCAATTATTTTTATTTTAACTTACAATAAAAACAATTTTTAGGCGGCAAACTTGTCGCAAGGCGGTGGCCATACCCTGTTGGGTAAAGTCTAACTCTAATCTAAACTTTAGAATATTTAGATTATAAAGCACTCTAATTATAATAATAATAATATTAAATTAATGTATAATGAAAACATTTAATATTATCAAAATGTCTTTCAATTTTAAAATTTGATAAATTGTTTGTCAAATAACTTTTAGAAATTAAACAACAACACTAGTACAAAGTTTAGTTAGGCCTAATAAATTCAGTATTATTGAACACTAATTTATATAAAAGGATTATAAAAAAAATAGTTTTGACAAATGTAACGATAAAATGAAACATTTGACAAAACTAAAGAATTGCCCAATTTCAACAGTTAACAACAAGAAATGCAAAACTTCAAGTAGATGAAGGACTTGGAGACAAGTAACTGTGCACTAAATAATAAATAAATCACGTGAATAAAATCTATACTAACATAATAAAAGCGAAAAACTGTATGTATCAATGTTTGTTCCCTGTTCACAATAAAATGGCTAAATAGATCTGGATGAAATTTGGCACAGAGATAGATTATAGTCTGGTCTGCAAATAGGTTACTTTTTATCACAGAAAAATGTATGGTTCCTGGGGCAATATATAAAAGGTGATATTTCCTAAAGAGATCAAAACGGCTACCTGGGTGAAGCCAGAGCAGATCACTAGTATTATATAATGCACCATAAAGTCTCTCTAATCCAGCACCATTAAAATCTGAAGTATTCAGAATTATTGTAAGGTTCAGATTACTGAATTGAAAAATTCATATTAAATGAAAAAAAGCATTTCATAAAGTGCATACATAATTTGCATTTATTGGGTATTACACATTTTTTCGCTAATCATATTATATCTGACAAAAGTACACTGATGACTTAAATGGAACAAGTGCATGGAAGGGGAGTAAGGAGAGTGAGAGGTGCCGATAAGGGGTGCCTCTAATCCAATAGGACATACCGGACCATTGTAGTGCCAGATTAGTGAGACAAATGTACATCAGAAATAACTTTTATATTGGCACCTAGTATTTAGTTGTGAATACAACATCGAAGTCCAATTTTTAGTACAAACAGAAGATTATCAAGCAATTAAACTCAATAATGAAAGTAATTACTTGTGCTTACACTTTCGGGCAGAGCAACATCTACAATGCTATATTCCTAAAAATTCACTAAACTCTTGACTAAGATTGTGCTCTTCAATAAATTTTGAAAATCTAGTCTTGCTATTTTTAGGTTGGTTATTTTGAAAACTAAGTTCCTGAAAGTCCTGAAACTGTTGCTGTTTTTCTTTCTCATTAACATTAAATACTACTGACTTCCTCACAGATATTTTTTTCCAATTCATTGTCTTTATATATTTCCACCATTCTGAACAGTCTTCATCAGTTCCTTCAATACATATGATGCCAGGTTTTCCGGGTAAACAAAATCCAGTCAACTTCAGTTCTTTAGACTTGTCTATGATTTGGTCTCTTTTGTATTTGTTGTATATGTGATGTGAAAAAATCCATAATCTAACAAAAGTGGGTTTTTTATTATTCGAAAGAGGAGGTGCAAGTGTAGGAACATTGATAGATTTCGGTTTAAAATAGTCAATATTTTCTTGTAGCCACGAAATGGCTGTGTATAAACATACTTCATTCTCATGAGCAGTTTTCATGTAGTTCGACAGCTCTGAATTTAAATTAGTTTCTTGATGTCTGTTTAACTGATTACATCTTACATGCACATCTGGCTCTTCATCTGGGTAAAAAGTTGGTAAATTAACGTATATCTCTAGTTTTAATTCGCTAAGACAAATTTTCAAAACAAAATCAAGATGATTAGGTATGTCAAAACTTTTCTTTTCAACAAATTCTTTAATGTCATCGACTACATTATCAGTAAATATAATTTCATTCTTATTGGGGTACATAGATTTTAATACGTCTAATTCACTTAATTGTTTATTTAAATTTGTAATTAATTTGTCTTTAACTGATTGGTCAGTATCCATATTTTCATATGATATATTTCAATAGCATTAAGTAAAGAATTGACTTATTAGAAATGTAGAAAGAGTTCAAGCCAAACATATATACATTATTATTATAAAATGTAAATACAGATTCAGTACACTGGCAAAAGACACCAACCACCGACCAGTGACAACTGACAAGTGACAATGACAATGTGAATTGTGAAGTGAACAATGTTGAGCGAAGAAAGCAATGCTGAGTATGAAACTTTAGATAAAGAATTATACAGATCTGGTATGAGCCTACGTAACAACGAGCATGTAAAATACAATGCTACGAACCAAAGGGGATATAAAAGACGTAAAAATTACGTATAAAATACGTAACTACGTACACCCCACGTAAGGGACGAATACACCCGGGACTTTTTTTCTATGGTTGTTAATTGACCGCTCCTGATTTACCGATTTCGATGATTTCTGTTATAAGACAAGTATTGCTTGTCATCTGGATGGAGATTATGGAGCGTTTTTAGGGTTCATGTAAATAATACAAATGGCTAATTAGAAAAATAAAGCAAAAGCTTAGGTTGCAGTTGGCAAGTGTGAATAATTAACTTTAATAAATATTGACTAACTTTTTTTATTAAAAATATATTTATATATAATTTTATATTTAATTTTGGTGACTATTCATTTCAGCTTAAATATAATAAAAAAATCTTGTACGGCGAGCGAAAAAATGACGTTTTGACTGCGACCACAACCACAGCGTAGTTTAATATAGATAGGAACCACAACGATCGTAGTCGTCAAGTAGAAGTGGAACAGTTAAAGGATCATTGTATGCTGATGATCATCATGTACTAGTTCAGTCTCTTAGTACACTAGTACATTGAAATAATCCAGTTCCCGGCTCCCAGGCTGCTCGTACGTTTATTTCCGATATTGATATAGACCCCACAGAAAAATCGACCTATTCGTGTGACCAGTATGAAAAAATACTAAGAGCATTCATGGATCCTAAGTTATTTATTCAGATAAAAAACGACTATAACTAACTAATGTTTATTTTACACGGTAAGCTAACCTAAATTCTTAATTAAGTAGAAAAACACGAACTAAATTTGAAATATCTCAAAAACATCATCGTATCCATTGCGACAAAACACTAACTCTATCGTGTTTACAATTAAATTTTCAACTCCTGTTAAAATTATCTTGTCTCCATCTCCCTCTTCTATCTTGCTCCCAAACGAATCTACGGTAAACTAACGAAAGCGCGGTACTGTTTCGTTCACTCGTCAGCCAGAGCAAAGGGTAACGGAGCAAAGTGAAGTCTATGCCAATTTTCGTAAAAAGTATTTTTCTTCGATGAAGCGCATTTCCACATGAATGGCTTCGTGAATACAGATAATTGTCGAATTTGGGACTTAGAAAATCCTCATGCTATCCATGAGAAACAAATGCACCCACAACGAGTAACTGTCTGGTGCGGATTTTGGTCAGGTGGTGTGATTGGGCCTTACTTTTTTGTAAATGAGGCCGAAAGTGCAGTGACTGTGAACGGCATTCATCATCATTAGTCTATATCTGTCCACTGCTGGACATAGGCCTTCCCCAATGCCTTCCACAGTATGCGGTCCTCCGCGCACCGCATCCAGCGACTTCCTGCCGTCCTGATGAGGTCATCGGTCCATCAGGAAGGAGGGCCTCCCACACTTCTGGTCCCCATCCATGGCCTCCATTCCAGGATTTTCCTCCCCCATCTGACGTCGCTCGCTCGACAGATATGACCGACCCTTTGCCACCTCAGCCTTTTGACTTGAACGACATTCGTTACAGTAATATGATAACGGACTTCTTGTGGCCTCAACTGGATGGCATGAATCTGGACACTATGTGGTTTCAGCCGGACGGCGCAACCTGCCACACCGCGCATGAAACAACCGACTTATTGCAGCAACGATTTCCAGAACACATTATCCCAAAAAATTCTGATGTCAACTGGCCACTAAGATCGTGCGATTTAACGCCGTGCGATTTTTTTCTTTGGGGTTTTGTGAAATCTCGGGCTTATGCGAATAAGCCCGCAACAATTCCTGATCTCAAATCGGAAGTCCAACGCGTGATCGGTGAGATACAGCCACGTCTCTGTGCAAAAGTCATGGAAAATTTCGTGAAAAGAGTAATGGCCTGTCATCGGAGCAGTGGGGGTCATTTGCCGGATATTTTATTCCATACTTAATCGGAACATGTCTTCTTTACAATAAAATAAAAATATCACAATTCTGTCATAAAATACTTTTTTTTAATTTAAAACTTTCTTAGTGCACTCTTACTGAGACACTCTATACTACACAACAAAGAATATTTTAGGCGATGCGAACGCTTAGTGGCACGCAGCGATTTACAATTACTCTTTGACTTTGACAAGGAGTCACTGTCAATTCGCTGGTCGATCAATAAACAAATTGCTCCTGCTGATTTTTGCAAACTGACAAAATTTTCTATATAAGGCTTAACTTTACTATCGTAATAAGTCCTGACTATTATGGCGTCACCGTTGGAGCAGTTTGTTAATAATGTCAGAACAGCATCCGCAGCGGGTAAGTTTGATAATTTTGGATTTATGTTATACAGCTTCAATTGGTAATTTCATCTTTTGTAACAAGTAAAAAATTATAAAATGTACAGGTAGGAAAACTTGTGTAAAATTACCCAATAGATATTTTTTTCTTATTAGTCTATCTATGCAGCACAAAGCCCTACAGTCAGAGTTAAAATCAAAATATCCGTCAAAAAAAATATAGTCCAAAATGAACTAAGAAGTTCTTTCAGGAGATTTGATACCACATTTGAAACTCTAAATTAACAGGGTATGAATGTTTTTGAGGTAACAAAACCATCTTCTTAAAGGGAGACTTGTTAAAATACTGGGTAGCACTGTTTCTCCATGAGGAGGCATAACAAGTAGCCTGTTTTAATGGGCTGTTGCTTCTTCAAATTAAAAAACAATTCTAAATTTTCCGTAGGTCATTTTAGGGATGTGCTTGAATTAATAGGAAAATCCGATGAAGTCCTACAAAGAAACACTGCTCATCTAAACACAGTTTTGGAGACTCTAGACATTCAACAACATTCTCTTGGTGTTTTAGCTGTTCTAGTTGCTAAATATTCCAATCCACAGGTTAGTAGCTAATCCACATATAAATGACTTAAAGTATCCACATAGGTAATGGAAAATTATAAAGATGTGAGAAAGAAATATTATAGATAGTTTTTATTTTATTTAATTTAATGGTAGATCAGTTAAAATGATATGGCAGTGTCGGTAGTGGATGCCCTAGAGGAACTTATATTGATCAGATTAGTGGCTTACTACAATAGGGTGATAAGAAGCACCTATAACCGACAATCATATATGCATGATATATGCATCATAGATGCATGAATGTAGAAGTGAGAGGATCACGCCAAATAGAAATCCATGATTTTTGCCTACTCCTCTGGGTCACGGGTGTGAGCGCATATTTATTTAAAAATTATATAATTGTTTATTTTTAGGGACCTAATGAAGTGGATAAAACAAACATGTATTCAAAAATTCATGAATTTATTACCAATTGTAATGGTGAACAAGTACGCTTAGCAACTGACTTGTGTAAGTTACGCTTTATGTTATACTAGCTTTCCCGGAAAACTTTTCCGCCTTAGAATTAACTCATGTTACCTTTTTAGCTGTATAAGTTAAGCTGCTGGATGGGTTAGTTAGTTGTTAGGGGTTACGCAACTCCACGACTGGTGCTTATCTTTCTGTGGGTGTGATATGGATCACTCCAACCAACCCAGCTTCTCAAAGAATCCCAGCAATCCCTTGATGTTGCTGGCGATCTCCGGGAGCGATCCCGGTGTACCTAGATACTTAACCATGTATCCAGTCGCTGCAGTGCAGTGTAGCATGACGTGGGTTGCCGTCTCTTCACTCTCAATACACGCTCTGCATAGAGGGCTGTCGGGCAGTATCCTCCTCGATGACCACTTGTCAATCCTTGGCATGGCTTCTTTTGCCTGCATACAATCACTCAAGTTGTTCCATAATTCGTAGTGAAGAGCGTGACTTCTCTCCAACACCGTCGATTTTAAGTATCCTTGTGGTAAGGGGACGATGGGCTCTGGTCCAGTCGCTCGTTTGCTAGAGCCTCTACGAGGATGGATGGGTTATACTTGGTTAAATTCCATTTTTGAAAGCACATTGAGTACAGTGGACAACAGCAAGCGTGGCGGAGGAGACCTGTGCTATATTTTATTTTCGTGCCTATAGGTTTTATTTTGCGATAACCAGGGGTGGATTCCTAAGGCAAAAACTTTTCTTATCTTTCTATCCTTCTTATCTTCTAAACTATCTGTCAGAAGGTTATATAATTGTACATGGCAAGTATAATCTACATTTAATACTCTAGCTTACAAACATATTTATTTGGATAAGGATTAATACTGAATACGTCAAAATCGTTGTTTCAGCCGATATTCGTCCATTGCTAAACATAAGCCTCATTGACCGCCACAAAGATCGGTTCCCTGCCACTCTCATCCATCTTTGACCAGATCATCCGTCCATCTTGCCCTTTGAGTGACCTTGAGCCGTCTAATGGTGCTCGCACTGAGGGGCCACGTCTCAGTTCCGTAAGTGATCGCTGGCAACACACACTGATCATAGACTTTCGTCTTGAGATACTGCAGTAGATGTTGGGACGTGAGGATATGTCGCAACTTCCCGAACGCTGCCCATTCGAGTCGGATTCGGCTACTTCTCGAAATTGGACCTACCTAACTGGACAGTTTGTCCTAGGTAGACATAATCGTCAACAACTAACAACGAGCATCCGATCGTTATTAGAGTGAATAGAACATGGATGTTTGACATAACTTTCGTTTTATCCATGTACATTTTGAGTCCTACTCATTCATTCGGACGCCTTATTGAAGTCGTCGAGCATTGTACCGAGTTCCTCTGATGGACTCAGTCATGAATACAATGTCATCAGCAAATCGCAAATGGGTGATGTACTCACCGTTGATATTGATGCCAAGCTCTTTCCAGTCCGTTCTTTTCCGTCTTCCAACGCCGCGGTGAAGAGCTTCGGGGAAATAACGTCTCCCTGTCTTACACCGCGCTGCAGTTGGATAGGTTTCGTGTCCTGACCATGTACTCGGACTGACATAGTGGCGTTTTCGTACATACACCTCAGCGCTACGATATACCAGTTTTCGATTTGGCACCGCTGGAGAGTGCAGTACCGCCCATACCGCCCAAGTATCGACCGAATCGAAGGCTATTACGTAGTCCACAAACACTAAGCATATTGTTTGATTATATTCCTCAGTCTTCTGTATAACCAGCAGCATATATATGTGGTCTACGGTACTAAAGCCTTTACGGAAACCGGCTTGTTCGGGAGGCTGCAAGTCATAAAATCTGCGAGCGAGACGATTTGTAGAAATGGCTCAGAAGTGAGATGGGCCTGTAATTCTTCAAAAGGGCATTATCGCCCTTCTTGAAGAAAGGGACCACCACACTTCTGCTCCATGCCTGTGGCGGATGTCCTTTTTTATGTAGGATGGTGGCAACCGAGCAAGCGGGTCACGTGAGCGCTACCCATAGACATCCTCAACAAGCAAATGTGTTGCAGAGAGCCATACTAATCTCGTCGAGACTGACGTCCAGGATGTCTTCGGTATAGTGTCGGGTTAATCTGGCTCTTGGGTCTTTTGCCAGATCCATGATGGGTTTCTGCGATGCCGCGTATAGCTGTCCTTAGAACCTCGCAACCTCACTCTAGATCTCCCGTTTGGAGGACACTGCTCTACCATCCTCAGTCTTCAGCTTCGACACCTAGCTTTGCCCAATAGTCAGACTTTGGAGCCCTCATTCCGTTCAATAGCCTCTTTAATACGTATTGTTAAATTGGCGTATATCGCGTTTATTGCTCTTCGAAATTTGTCTATTTAGCCACTGGTATCGTTTCGCATCATCTGAAGAGTGCAGAATCATTTCTCGCCTTTTCTTCATGAACTTAAGAGTATAGTGTACGTTAAAATAGCGTCGTTTTTTTGTAGATAATTCAAGATATACGATTCAGTATTATTCCGTTCATTATTTTAATATATATCTCGTAAGATTAAGCCAGTGTTTTCAATGTAAACGCATAAAAAAGTTTTTTACAATAAAACTTTGAAATTCTCAGGTTTTCTCTCCTTCCTTAACCGAACCTTTCTCTTGAATCACTCTGTGTATTGTATTATCCGTTGCGTACTTTGAAATATCTAAGGACAGATAGAGCGGAAAAGCCTTTGTTTTATACTATTTAAAGATATATGAAAGACCACATTAAATTGTGGTAAAAGTTAATGTATGCTATTGAAACATGCTTATTATAACTGCTTTAAAATTCTAGATGCGGAGCTCTGTCATCAGCTTACGGATCATCTTATTGAAATTAAACAGTCGATAAGGGGTATCGAAATTCTCAAGAAAGCTATTAAGAAAATACAATTATTTGATTCTCAGTTAACTTCAATTCATGCCGATCTATGCCAGCTCTGCTTACTCTCTAAATGTATGAAGCCGGCTCTTGAATTCCTAGATACTGATATCACGGGAATTGGATCAGAGGTACCAGTTGGCATTATTTTTTGTAGATAAAAATAAGAACTCCATAGCTGTTGCTGTTAGAGAATTTAGAAGTCCAGTGCTGGGCATACCTTTCCCAATCTTCATTAAAATCATCTGCATAAAAAGGTAGTATTTGGGCCTTTCCCAAGACAAAAAAAACTAGCTCCTGTAGAAAAACATATATTCACAAATACATAGATCTTCCAAATATGTCAGATGGTTTCAACTTTAATATTATTTATTGTTATTTGCATACATCACTGATCGATTGATTAACTTAGTTAGCCAATACTGGAACTGTTAAGTATTGAATGACATCATTGACAGTTTGATGTATCATGTCAAAAGCAAGAATCATATTTTTTTAATAATTAAAAATTATATTTTAGGATATTATTTTATATATATATATATAACAACTAATCAACCCTAAAAATGTAGCTTTCATTATATTCTATTGTAAGTTAGCTTTAACGTTATAACGCAAGCAAAATATCAGTTCACAATTTGACTTCGACAGTTTATAAACTAAATAAATGACATGTTTAATTGTGTATGATTCATTCTATAAACATTTAATAATTTAATGATTAATTCTGTTCACAATTTGCTGAGAGGTATAATATGTCGAATATGATAACTGACGAAGTCAACAATCTGCCGGTGCCACTTTTTATAAGTGTATTTTATGTATTTCAGCTGGGTGGTAATAATGATTCAAAGCATTTTATGCTGTATTATTACTACGGAGGTATGATCTATACTGCCATGAAGAATTACGACCGTGCTTTATACTTCTTTGAAGTAGTTGTTACAGTTCCCGCTTTGGTTGTTTCACATATAATGCTGGAGGCATACAAGAAGTATATTTTAATCTCTTTGATCTTGCACGGAAAGGTAATTTGTTCTCTTTATTGTTCCATAATTATAACTAGAATTAACTCTAAAATACAGAGAAGACAATAGACGCATACAGTGTTACATCTCACTATTCGTCCAAGCATAGGTTCTGTTGTTTTAAATTCAACAATGTATTAATTTCACAGAATTAAGATATTAATCAAATATGTATGTGAAATTATCATCTTTACTAATAAAATAAGAATTGTTTGTTTGTTGTGGATAAACTCAAAAACTACCAATTAGATTTTTAAAATTATCTCGCCAATACAAACTTCTTCTATAAGCGAGTAACTTAAACTATATTCTATTTTTTTATTTGTCTATTATGTAATGCTGGTGCCGGTTGCTAGTACATATTAAAATCATTGTTATTTTCAGATGCTCACCATGCCTAAATATACCTCGCAAGTAGTATGTAGATTTCTGAAGCCATTATCAGTAGCTTATCATGAATTGGCTAACTCTGAACATGCGGCAGTTAAACACAGGGAGACATTTGTGCGAGATAAGAACATGGGATTGGTTAATCAGGTAAGTTAAATTTGATTTGAAATCAAAACCAATCTACAATTATCACCAGTGACAGTATCTGTTGTTCACACACGGGGCAGTTCTATTTTAGAAGTATTAGGACTTCAGAGAATACTAACATTTGCTAGAAGTATACTCAAGTCAAAAGTAATTACAACAAAGAAGTGTACTGTTTAATGATGGCAAGATTCTTTAAGGAGGCGTATGTATGTGTCTGACACATCTTAATTAGAAACTCATGAAGTCTATCAATTTCTCATGGTATGTTTAGTGTTTTCGCTGTTTTGGTCCAAACTTATAATTTACTACATCAATAGCTGTTAAAATAGGTTTGTTTTGTCACTCGCCTATTTTACAAATTATAGTGTAGTTAATTGAGCCATTACAGATTATGTCGAAAATAAATTGTTTATTATTTTCAGGTGCTGAACTCTATGTATAAGAAAAATATTCAGAGGCTGACTAAAACATTCTTAACATTATCACTTACCGATGTAGCATCGCGCGTTCAGTTGACTGGTCCATCGCAGGCGGAATCTTACATCCTGAACATGGTAAATTAATAAATATTGTGTACTAAAAATTCTACCTGTCACATTTAAATCCTTCGCAGATAGGCATAATTATAAAAGATTATGTTTCACACATTAATTTTTCATACTTAATTTTGTCTCTCGCTTTTTCGTTGATCTTTAGGCAAGTTATAAATATACACGGAAATAAAATCATTACCTATTTTTTGATAATTTTAGATCGAAGAAGGAGAAATATATGCAATGATCAACCAAAAGGATGGTATGGTTGTATTTTTGGACAGCCCCGAAAAATATGCGTCACCGGAGACACTGTGCGTACTGGAACAACAAATGGCGGCCTGCACTAAACTGCATCAGTATATTCAAGAGATGGATGAACAGATACAAGTTAACCCTCAGGTATGAATGATTTGCTTTCTCTCTATTGACATTTTATAAAGCAGAGCTACACCCAAAGGGGGCATAATGGGGAATTAATGAAATTCTTGATTTGCTAACTTCAATGTCTCAACTCAAATAGCATGTATAATTTGAACATCAGGTGTTTAATAATAATAATTGGTTAATGGATTTTATTCTGAAATTATAAGAGAAAAATGGCTATTAGCAAGTTGTAGAGTAAATTAAAGTAACAATTAAAACATACATGTGTTTTATAATAAATCTTACAAATTATTGTTTATGTAATTTCAGTATGTAAAGAAGTCCTCAGGGAGCCATGATGAAGATATGCCTGCTACAAGCCAAAATTCAAAGACAACATATTCAATGTAAATAACAATGTAATGGCAAAACAAGTGTTACTTTATTAAAGCATTACATGTATACAATTTTTTTTCAAAAATATAAAAATGAAACATAAAAAATCCCAACCCTTTCTAAAACATTAATTTGGTGAGATATTTTTTCCCCATATCTTCTTATAGTGCCTCATGTACCGCCTCAGTAAATACAGTCATGCTTTCTAATGGCGTTTGTGGTGTTATTCCATGCCCTAAGTTAGCAATATACCTATGTTTGCCAAACTTTTGGACCATGTCTATTGTCATCTTCTTAATTTCTTCCTGCAAGATAAACATAGTTCTTTGAAACCATTTTACAATGATGGAGATATTGCACATTATTTACTGTTGGTAGTGATAGCTTACTGACAATCTAGGAGAGAGAGTAATAACAATAGCCTTTTTTCAATTCTATTAAAAAAAGGGGTTTACTTCTTAAGAATTGATTTTCATATACATGCCGGCATTTTTTTTTCAATATATATTGAAAAAAAAATCAAATCATTGGATTTGTCACATTGATCCACCAACAAAATAATTTAATTTACTTTTCCCACGATAACTACATCAGGGTATACATACATGGCTATGTTTTGTATATCGACGAATTGTATAATTAATATCATGCGTGCTTTAATTAATATAAAAACAGCATTCGTTTACCCTCATCTACTAATCTGTGTAATTTGTAATCGTTCGTAAGGAGTAAGCTTCAGTGGTACGTCGTAGCCACACACACACACACTTTTTTATGCCTATGGCTTTTTCAATAATCAACTTAATAAAAATAATATTATAGCCAATTTACAAAATATCTTACGAAACGAAAATTGTATGGAAGTCGACAGGCAGACGTTATGAAAGGATTTTGTCTTACGACTATTTTTATGATATGAGGAGGTAAATATTAAAGATGATTTTTTTTTGACGGATACGCACATGGTGTATAACTCACCAGTCTTGGCACTGATCGAGTTAAAGGATGTACAGTGCGTTTCAAATAAGAATGTGCACGACAATGACCTTGATATGTCAAGATCACTAGAATAGTACAGACAGCAACCAAAATATAATTACTATATATAATACTTTTTATGGGTTTTTAAATTAACAATAAACACCTACATAATTTTCTGGAAAATTTGAGTGAAGTCAGAAATAAAATAAGATCTACTGGGTCAACTATAAATTATTTTTTTATGAAAAAACAAGGATCACATGTCTATTTAAAATCAAGGCGGCAAAACTGACGGGAAGTGAGTGATCTTGCCGTTATACGTTTTTTATAAACACAGGTAATAGATTTATGACTGTGACGTCCACAACATACACATTCTTATTTGAAACGCATAGTTTATGTGTGGAGACAGTTAAATGTTACAAAATCAAGAGTAAAGCTTATTCAACATACTGGAGTCTTGTATAAATCTTGCGGATCCAGATTTCCTTGCAATGTAATATTGTCGCCAACAATTTTCCTTGCTTCTACCGGGTCGACTGTCCAGTCTAAACCAATGGTTTCATATCCTAATGTTGCTTGTACATCTAAGGAGTGACCTCCGCCTTTTGCAAAAACTGTCTATAATTTAAATTTGTGTATCATGTATATTATTTTTGCTATATACAATATTAGTTTGGGGTAAAAGTCTTTTCGTACATAGTACGAATCAACTTGTGCCATTAAAAATATATATTTCAAAAAATTACTCATTGGCATACAAATGAGTAAAAAGTGCAAATGTGAATTTGTTTTTATTTCGGTGTAAATGATACACTCGAGTTGAAGTTTATGGACGCAGTGTCAGTAAGAGTAGCACAAAGTTGGTTTTCAATTCGGGAATTTTGATGTCAAAGCAGTGGTCCCGAACCTGCCTACTTTTCGATACAAATAGGGTAAATAAAGAGAATTAATGAAATTTTATGTTTTTTGTTTCATTTACCGATTTTTGATCCAAATATATCAATCTCATTGGCAGCTCTTCCGATTCTGTGGTTTCATTTTCGAGAACACTGCGCCAAAGTTGCATCCCCCTTCGGTTACGTACAGAATGGACATATTTTCGTAAAAGTGTAGCAAGGTATATCAGTATTAACGATATAGCAAAAGAACTGGGAAAACAGCTTACATCCATTTGGAACAAGCTGGGTACACAAAAAAGATCGATATTTGGGTGCCGCATGAGCTAACAGAAATAAAGCTAATGAAACCGAACCAAACGACAAGAACGTGGTCAAAGATCCGTCAGTCTTCACAGACTGTGCCAAAGCCATATATGGTGTAGCACGACATTGTTCATTATGAGCTTTTACCGTCGGACAGAACTATCGTTTTGGTTCTCATCTCTACTTCAAACGACTGATGAGATTAAAGCAAAAAATTAAGAGAAAGCTACTGGAATTGATCACTACTACGCTAGACAGTGGAAGAGCCCGCAACAACAAATGTGTTGCACTGCAGGGCCGGCTCGAAGGATGAAATACTACGACCTTACAGAAAACAGGCGTGAAGTAGAAGTACACTGCGTTTCGTCTGATGAGTGAGGTGCGGAAGTCCTATTTCAGTCCTCTTCCCCTTCCCAACCCTTTCCTCATAAGGATATGATGGGAACGGGAAGAGGATTGGACAGATGGGAGTTAACGGGGAAAAGGAACTATCATTTTTCCCGTCTATCTTCGCCTTCTTCTGTCTTTTAAAGTTAGCAACGCATTTATACTTCTAAACGGCGAGCTACGCTGACGACCTAGCAATTATGATCAAAGCCAAGTCAGGCAGCACCGCCTGCGACCTCACCCAAGCTGCATTTCATTTTGTGCAGCATTGGTGTAACTACTATGAACTATCAATCCACCCGAACAAAACGGGGTTGGTCATGTTCAGTAACAAAAGAACACTCGGAGATTACAAGCTCCCAACATTGTTCGGCGGCAAACTATCCACAGAAGTAAAATACCTACAACTTCCACAAACTACAACAAACCAAATTGAAATAAACATTTAGATAACATAACAAAATAAACAGGCAAACATCATTAGAAATGGAAAAAGATGATAGGAAAAGTGGGGGCTAGCACCAAAGTGGTGATGTGGATATACATATCGATGATCCGCCCCATCATCACCTACGGTGCCATCGGTTGGTGGACTAAAACGAAAAAATGGATGGTCCAAGGCGCATGATGCGCCGGATGAACTAGCCCGCAGGGGCTCCGGTAGCCGAGAAATCGGCCTAGAACCTATCATCCTGCTACCACACGGATACTTAAGGTCTGAGGAAATGATGAGAAGTCACGCCAATGCGACCTATGGAAAAACACAAAAGAGTCCAGACAGGCGAGAGAAACCATCCCAAATATAGATAGGCGAATCTCAAGAAGGTTAATAGTTTAGGTTAATCCGGACGGTCGTGGCGGCGCTCACAGGGCACGGCTTTTTCAGTAAACATTTGTTTAACATGCATATTACGGGCATTCCTTTAAGTAGGGCGTGCAAAGAGGACACAGAAACGGCGACCCACGTCTTACTACACTACTCCGCGGCTTCTGATTACAGGGTTAAATATATCGGCTCGCCGGGACCACTGCCGGAGATCGACAGCAACATAAATAGTTTGCTGTGGTTCTTCGGAGAGCTGGGCTGGCTGGAATGATTCTAGTCCCCGCCCACACGCAAAATACGAGCTAGTCGTGGAGTTGCGGAAATGCCGCCCAACTACTACTAGGCAATGCACCTGAAAAACATTTACTTGTCGCGGATGTCTATGTGTAGCGCGCACTTTACATCAGGTGGTCCACTTGCTCGTTTGCTTCTTCCATAAAAAAAAAGACTACACACATCTTAAGCCACTCAGCAAACATTAAGAGAGTTTGGCAGGGAAGTGTTAATGCATCCGCCATAGAGCCCTGACCTGGCGCCTTCAGGTTTCCATCTGTTTCAGACTCTCAAAAATTCTCTAGGTAATTATAAAAAGTTGTAACATACTTTGAACATGTATTGAGATATAGAAAATGATCGCCATTTAATAGGTTCGAAAGACATTGTATATTAGCAATTAACACCACCAAATATACCTTCTGCTATCATTTAGAAAGATGCAAAGGCAACATACATAACCATTGAGAACCTGTGCCAAGCAATATGTTATAATAAGAATTAATAGAAAAATTAACACATAAAACTTTACCATTGGTACTTGTTCCAATTTTTTTTCATCCAGTTTTTGTTGAACCCCATCTCTTATATCTTTCAGATATGGAGATGATACTTCTGCAAATTGTTCCCTTGTGAGATGGTCTGCACTAGATTCAAAGACCTGTAGTAGTTGAGCTCCACTTTCTACCTTTAAATACAAAACATTATTAACGTTTTATGTATATGTTTATAACCAATTTACATATAAAATGATAAGAGTTTGTCTTGTTTGCACACTGTGCAGAAACTACTGAACCAAGATCTAAATTGAGATAGATTTGACCTTGTAAATGGCTACAGGTTACCCTTTATTGTAGAAATACATGTAAAGAAGGTAAAATAGATGATGAATGTTTATTAATTAATTCTTACTTGTTGGGTTATGAAAATTCATATTAAAAGACATACGGCCAAATAATGAAACGTCAATTAAATATTTAACAGCATCTTAAATGTTCGAATCTTAAGCTCCAAAATCGTATTCGCAAACATCAATTATAGGTATTTCTTAAATTTTATAGTTAGTCTATGAGTACTGCTTAAGTGCCACTGAGTGAAAATTTCGAATACTGGATCGTAAATCGTCAGATTTTTGATATTTATTTGATTTGAATGGCCTTCAAAAGAGTAGAGATTTGAATGATGTTTCAGTATTTGTCCGAGAGTGTCGCAGCTTATATGAAAAATCATTCTTTAGAAGACTAACATTATCATCTTTATTGTTTCAGATTGATGTTTGCCCTATATTAAAAGGCGAGGAAGAATGATATATTCACATATTACTTCTGGCTACACATATAATCAGCACAACTGATGTTAACAAAGGTTATCACTAATTTTCACATATATAAATAACACAATAATTAAAATGTATGCATTCGTAACTGTTGAACAATGGTTAGTATTTTATATATATTTTATATCAAAGCAAAAATACTGCAAATTTTAAAGAATTTCTTTTATAATACCTGCATTACTAAGTAGTCAATTATAACTCTTGTAAGTAAACTGAGCAATTTATGAACATCCTTTGGATACTTGTCTAGCCATTCTTTGGTTTTGGACATTGTTTTACTTCCACCGCCTTCTATCATGTATCCCATTAATGTGAACTGAAATATTTAGATTAAATTAATGTTATAGGTTTTCACAAGTGTGCATATAGGAGTAGTAGACGGCGTCGCACATCAAGCTACACTGCCCTCTCTGCATGCTGGGATTGCTCTTGGAGATTGTCGGCAACATTAAGGGGTTGCTGGGGTTCTGCGGGGAGCTGGGTTGGTTGGAGTGATCCATGTCCCACCCACATGCAAAATATGTGCTAGTCATGGAGTTGCAGAAATTAAGCCCCTACTAAGCTACTACTACTACTATTTACACATATGAATACAATTAAGAAATTCAAGCCTAAGAACCTATGTGCATTATTATAGACAACGAGATTTATTATAAAGTAGAAGGAAATGATTTGTTCTGAACATTGGTTGTAACCAGGCAGAATAAAAGTGCTGGTGGTCAACCAATATGATCGAATATAAAAAAAACTGAAATATTAAGTAAAACTAATATTAAAAGTAGCCTTAACTAAAGAGCATTTATCTGCTTGTAAGTGTGGTTGAAGAAATTGTAAATATGCAGTATGTATGTACCAAATAGAAATTTATATTTTTCTCCTAGACCTGTGGGTACAGGTACGACAGTTATCTCTTTATATTATACCGAAGTAAAATAATAATACAATAGCCAACATCTTACAGGAGCTCCAGTAAATCCAATCAAAGGCACTTTTCCTCCTATTTTGTGTCTTGTTAATGTTATAGCATCACCAACATAGCTCAATCTGGAGATAGCTCCATCCTCTTGTAATTGATTTATTTCACTGGGATTTTGTAATGGGGTCGGGAACACTGGGCCCTATATTAAAAATTTTATGTTACAATATTCTTTATTGACACAAGCCATTCCAATCATTAATTTAATACTTACTATACCAGGATGCATTTCTACAGTCATACCAAGAGCTTGCGGTATAACAAGAATGTCGCTAAATATGATTGATGCATCCAAGTGTTCATAGCGCCTTAATGGTTGGAGCGTAACTTCACAAGCCAGTTCAGGAGTTCGACAAACAGTAAAAAAGTCGTGTTGCGCTCTCACTTCCTGAAATTCCGGTAGATAGCGACCTGCTTGACGCATTACCCACACTGGAACTTTATCTACTTCCTTGCCTGTAGCAGCTCTTAATAATCTATCGTTTTTCAACGAAGGAAAGTTCTAAAATGTCGAAAAATTATTTATTGAACTTAATTTATAAAACTTAGATAATTCTTAAACATTAAAAAAGACTTACAATATACTTTTTTGAAATTGAATATGACTATAATACATTTAAAATTTAATGTACGCGAAAACTTGTAAACTTACCTTATTAGAATAAACCATTTTAGATTACGAGTATATATATTTACTAATATTTATATATATTTTACAAGTCTCGTAAGAAATTATCAAATGCTATCAATTTAAAGCCGGTAATTAAACTCGATCGAACGAAAAAAATCTTTCAAATTGTCCACAGAGTAGTATTATAAACAGGAATTGTCTAATCATTTTATATCATGCTCATGTTTAGGGTTTGACAGAAAAGTACAGTGTTCGCAGTTAACCAAAAAGTTTTCCCGATATCACTTCTACCCACAAGTTATCAGAGTTGTCGTTTTTTATTATTTCTACAATATGAAAACAACTGTGGCGAAAAGCTTGTTACCTATTATATTTGATACTGAATAAACTCAGGGTTAAACGAATAACGATTTCTATTTACTATATCTACCTTGACTTAATTATACCTTGTGTGATATTTTCCCATGTATACTACAAACAAAATAAAAACTAATAACCTGGAAACACCAACACAAGGCGTCAAATTGTATTTTGTTACCAGGTTACCAGATGTTATATTTCTGCCTTATAATTGTTTTTAATTCATGGCACTAGATGTCGCTCTTTAAATTTCATGACGCGTTCATCATAAACTGCGTTCACTGTTATAAACATTATACTCGTACAACTAAAATACATACTCAATGTTCCATATTTTTGTACATACAAACGTTATTTAACCTACGTTTCGACGCAATTAAAATTAAAGAACCGTAATTATTAAGGAGAATACTTAAGACTTATTTGAAATCTACGTATTATATATAAATTTTATATTATAAAAAAAGAAAACTGATATTTTAATTAATGTAAATTCATTATAAATTGAACTAATGATTGTTTCTTTCTCCTTTCTAGGTAATTAGAAAACAACTGTTTTTTGATATGTAACCTAGATGGAGGTAGTTGACATTTTATCTCGTTCTCACACTGACTGTTGATAAATTTCACTGTTTTAGAAAACATTTAAAATAAATACCTAAATCTTTGTCTTTGTATAATGTTAAAAAATAAATACTTGACACCTTGCAGCTGCTTAAGGCTCACTTTTCACTTATGGTAACTCAACTGTAAGTGGGAGTAAAACTAAACACGAGGGTACGATAACCTTTTCGATAAGATGAGCTAAGGAATGGTGCTAAATGTATAAGAAATCCAGATCGGACATCAAAACCAAAAGTAGTTGAATGTCGCACAAATCTGTCGCAATGCTTATTACCACACATACTGATGACCAGAGAAAAATGAGTAGGATGCCCGTACACCGATGACCTACAGAAGATACACTACATAAAGTTAATGGATGACAAATTGTTTTGTTAGCCTTGTGGATTTTGAAATTGATATTAGATAGGCTAGATTATTTTAAGGAATGAACAAAGTTACTTACACCCAAGTCCACTGCGTCAGGACTCGAGTGGTTCAAAGTTAATCCAATAAAAGGGTAAAAAGTAGATAGGGTCGTTAAATATACAAAGTTTGCGAGAGGTTCGTTCGTATACCTGCCGTCGCATTTCTATCAAAACGTAAAAAAATCGAATGAGAGGGGTCCGCCATACTTTTTGTTAACGTTCGCAGCGACACAAGACGACCTTTCACTGCAATGTATTTTTTGTGTATCAAACCTTTATCCCGGTCTCCCAATAAACTTTATTCGCTTCGAGCGAACAGTGACGCAGCTATTTCGTTAGTTATAACTTGCGCGCTTGTTCTCCATCGCTCTATAGATTTGCTTTGCTCCGCGTCGCATACGATTTTTGATTTCTTCGAGATATTGGCTTTTTTACAAGAATGTTTTCGTATTCAGATTTAATATTTCAATTCTCTGTAAGTATATAATAGCATGTATTATTTAATTAGAAACTCCGTGGAAATACTTATCTAATGACACATGCTTAAGCTACATGAGGTTGAAATGGAATGGACATACATACATACACATACATACGCGATAAAGACATTACACTTCTGTGTCAATCGAATAAGAACGGTATTTATTGAGTGAAAAACAATCGTTTTTTTGAGAAGACTGACATTGGGTAACAAATATTTCTCCATACAAATTTTGTCCTCTACATTAGACGTTTAGAGGATTAATTTAAAAAAATCCTTTTTTATACTACGTAATAACAGAGGTGTCTCGCTGTGCGGTGGTTGATATGTCTTCTTTTACATTATTGATTTCGCTACTACTGTCCTACTTTTATGGCTGGTTGTAAAAATAAAAGAAGCTCATTGTCTGTGTTATTGCATTCTTCTAAACATTCAGTTAGGTTCTTTATTAATAAATTTATATAGCTTAGCCTAAGAAACAACTCAACTTGCTTTCGGATCTAATTTATAATAATATTTCATAGTACTCTTTCAAAGTGTCATATTAGTTGATTAATTGTTATAAAAGAACCGTACATTTATTTATGGCATAATTGTCAACAGTGGGATATTCTACGTGTTCGCGAAATACCGAGACAAATGATTTTTTACGACGCACTCAGTGCCAGTCGCAGGTGACTGGTGACCCGGGGACACAGGTGCCGCTGTGACTTGTGCGTTCTTTGTGTTGCATTCTGCGGTGGGATCCTTTATGAATAGGGTCATCAAATATACACACACTCACATATACCTACTAACAAAACAACAAATTCCATAATCTCGCCGGATTATACCTGGTACACTGGAAAAGCGTTTTAATATATAGAGAACATGAACATGAGAGCAAATCGTTTATTTATCGGATTACAGTAAAGTTTTTAATGTTTTTATAAATCCCTTCTATCTATCTATCTATCTATAATATTATAAATGTGAATGTAAGTTAGTTTGTTACGCTTTCGCGCGAAAACTACTCAACCGATCATCTTGATGAAACTTTGTACATATATTCTTGGAGGTATTAGAAGTAACATAGGGTACTTTCATGAAAAAAATAGTATATAAAAAACTCCAAAACGGCTGTACCGATTTCGATGAAATTTACAGGGATTGTCCAGATTGGCACATTCCTGTGTTTGGTAGTAATCCGATCAACATAATTAGTGGTACCCGGGTGAAGCCGGGGCGGGTCACTAGTATATTATAAAATTGTCTATACTTTGGTATACACTTTACACTATTTTTAGTATTTGACCAGATGTTATTTTGTAGTTTCGCAATTGACTCTTATGACACTAATCTCTCGCACAAATTGATAATAAATATTGCACCTTAAGACAAACAGTTATATTTTAAGTTCTTCCGCCAATCAGTGTTTAGAAGTATACCGCGGGGCTCAGTTCAAGGCAGAAAAACAAATATTTAGCTATTAATTACCATCTTGTGATCTTCAAAGACATAAAATTACTTGGCACATAAGCGACTTGTAATGTAAAGTAACATTATTGGACACTAGTGATAGCCCTCGTTCAATTGCCAATGTTGTGGACAATGCTTCCAATAAGCAGCGGTGCCATGAGACGCTCAGTTGGAATTAATGTTCTTTACCTGAGGTACCAGAGCACAATATTCCGAATTGGACATGTCCTCTTCACGAATAAGGTCGATATTATATCCCCTAAAAGCTAACAGCAATTGATATTTTTGTTTACCTATTTTGTTACATAAAAAGGAGATTGTATTAATATTTTTATACTCTTGAGTCTTTACTCGACACCAGTTTTTTTAAATATTTATTTATTTTATATAATTAGCTACCAACAATGCAAAACGGCTCCCATATTTCCATTTTTTTTCTAAATCGAGTTAAATTAGTTATGATATATTGCGTCCTAACGGTGTTGTGGGAACGTATCTAATGCTATAGATCAAAATGGTAAAAGAAAAGAAGATTACACGCCCTAATTTGGACAGGACCGTTAGCACAAAAAAATGTTTCGCGTTTTTTGTAACACGGCGATAATGGACTACGTTTCTGCGATTTATTTTTTGTTTAGTTTTTATGCAACCCGACCTAGAAGTTCAGTAGGCACAGCAGGTATCATAAAACGCCTTGTCCTGATATCTTTATTTTAAGAAAAAACAAAAATGTCCTAGTGATAAAAAAGCAATAATATAAGACACTTACGTCTGAAAAGTTCATTCAAATGTTGTTTGACGTTCCCTCTGGAGTTAATTGAATACATAAAGATCAAAATGACATCAAAATAAAGTGCTTCATCTGTTTAAGCTATATAAGAAACAAATATAATACATAATACATATCCAAAGTTGGTATTAAATACAAAAGTATTAAATATGTGCGCATTTAAATTGCAAGACTCGAAGTGCAGTCTGTCTGTGAATACAAAAAAAATATTGCTGTACAATTCACATTTAACAACATCACGTAAAGTAATAAAGTTGGAAACGAAAAAAAAAACGAAAAATGTTTAATCAAATTCATCCAAGAAAGCATGAATGTGCAAAATAGTAACGTGAGACTCAATGACCTGCGCCGCGATACAGTTCGTGAGATAATATGGTCTGGGCTAGCTAGCGGTGTGTGCTCATGTCGTGGCATACCTTATCAACCCAAAGCACGAACCTCTTTATTGTTTTAAATATAATTTTCTATCTCAAATATTATGCCAGCCAATGTTGTATTAAAAATAAATTACATTTTTATACGTCTGATCTTCTTACAGTAAAAAATTAAATGTGAAAAAAATGTCAAAACATTTGACTTCGTTGACAATTTGTCACAGATTTAAAAACCATTCTCAATTAAATTTTATTTTTACCGACACTTCCCTGCAAGCTTAAGATCTCTATTTTAATTATTTCACTTTCTCTTTTTAAAGTATTTCACTGAACTATATATGTACTAATGACACAGAAAACCTCCTGAAAATAGAATCGTAACATTTATTCTACAATACACCACTTGTGCACTATTGATTAACATCAAAAAATTGCTTCCATTTATGTAGATATTATAACCATTCCCTTATTTATGTACGTATTTACTTATTTACATTTATACGTTATTTACGTTTGTTGTTAAAGCCGCAACAGAAATACATCATCTGTGAAAATTTCAACTGTCTATCACGGTTCACTAGATACAGCCTGGTGACAGACGGACAGACAGACGGACTTAGTGATAGGGTCCCGTTTTACACTGTGGGTAGGGAATTCTAAAATTCATCTATAGATATTGCATTGTTCCATGAGGAATAGATTTAGTAATTAAATGTTTTTGGAAATAAGGTAAGGTAAGTAAGAGAGACTGACACACCTCTCTCGCTTCTTCATCTAAGCATACGTACTTTACGCCTACGCCTTTCTGTAGAATGTCACTAATCTGATCGAGATATATATATATATATATATATATATATATATATATATATAAGTTCTCCTTGGACGTCCCCTGCCAACGCTGCCACTCACTTTTGGAACATAAACTTATTTCGTTACTCTATCTCTTCATTCATCTTTTCAACATGCCGGAACTACCGAAAGCATACTTTTTCAATCCTAGTCACAGCATCCACTTTAAGCCACAATTTTCTCTTATAACGCTGTTTTTAATCCTAACATTCAATGTCACATACTTCTTAAAGATCGTATCTCAACGGCTTTGACTCTACTGGCATGCTTTCCTGTCACACCCAGCTCTCGCCTCTGCACATTAAAGTGGGGACTAGTACAGCATTATGTATTGCCGGACGAGCCTTCGTAACAGAGATATTTGAATAAAATAATATCACAGTATCAATTAAATAGATAATTACAAACAAATTTAAAACTGTAAGTTTCCGGCATTAATGAAAGCAATATTTCTGGTAGGAAGGTGCATTCGAGGCAATAGCGAACAATTGTCACTAATGCAGTGCTCAATTTATTTACGAGACAGCGGCTAGGGGCGCGCTGGAACATAGTCGTTAAACTGCGAAGGAATAGATAACATTAATTTATACATTTTATTTTTTATTTAACATCATTGTTAACTTATATAATCGCTCAGAACAAAAACAACTGTCGTATCTTATTACTCTTATGTACCTAGTACGTTTTGTGACATTGGACAATATTTCACTTGCGGTATCCGAGATGGCTTGCATCAATAATGTGTATTAAAGTTTTGTGCGATCAAGATGATTATTGTTCAAATCTACAAAACGGCGAAGAAATCCTCATTTAGATCTATATACTTACATTGGTCTAAATGAGGTAGAGGCATTTAATGAAAAGCGTGTCGTGAGTTCTTTTGTAATGTTCTTCTACAAGGCCATCTGACCACATCACGGCCATTTCTTTTGTAAGTATATTTTAAGATCAAAACTCGCCGTATTTGCAGATGTCTTTGAAGATGATTGACTTCGTTGCTATGCGTTGTGGTACGAATCACAAATAACTGATTAACATTACAAAACAGAATAAAGATTACAATAGGCAGTTTAGCGCGTACGTGAACGATTAAGATTTCCCAGTGCTTCGGATCAACAGCCTCAGAGACCTTATGCGAAGGTCGATGGCGGAAGCGAGCGCAGACGGAGCCGCTCCAAGGTTTTCCCTGTGCGCGCGCAAGAGTAGGACATTGACTCAAGCATTGTAAACAGTTCCTTATCTGAGCTTCGTTGCCTCGCGACGCCCGCGCCCTGACGACTGCACGCAGCTTTTATCTAAAACTAAATTGTTACCAGTTGTCGTTTTTATAAAACGCGCACAAGAGTTTGACGACCTTTAGCCTTCAAACATCTCAGTACAATTTGAAAAATTTGCGACGTTGTTCTAGAGTGGTAAATTCCTTCCTTTCAGTAAGGTAAACTAGATATCTTCGAAGCTAGATTATCGCTGAAGCTTTTTCAAAATGTAATTTACAAACAGTACCTCTCTAAGTACTCTTTATGCATTGCATTACACTAGGTTAACTTGGGTAATGAAAAGCTTAAAGAGGTTGGTGTTACTGCATTGTAATCGATAGGCGGTATCAATTATCATCAGGTGGTCTTGCTTCCTTCATTGTCTAGAGATAAAAAAGTGAAATGCAAGGAAGAATTGGTAAAAAATTAAATGTGCCGCTGCACTTGCCAACCAAAAGGAAGGTCGTTAATTCAAGTAAAGATTAACGTTTATATAAACGGAAGCATAGTCTTGGTCGATATGATCTCGGGCGGGTGTACAGATAACAAACCGCCGTTTGATATGGCCAGTAATTTAGAAAGCAGTTTTTTTCGTCGCAGCCAGCTGCCCACCCATCAAATGTGCATTGTGCAGTCGGGGGTGGCTCGGTTATAATTCGACGAGTCATCATCGTGAAACGTTTTCGTCGGTCAACGATGATTGATCAGTGAATGACTGATCAAAAGATTTGCTATCTAATTTTTTATTGTTTACATCATTTCAATAAAAAATAGATGCTAGGTTACAACAGCTGCAAAAAGCTCTTACAATTACTTAATCCTAACAAGGAACTGGAACATCTGCTCTTCAATGCTGCTAACACAATTGTTTCACAATGGTGTCTCACTGATTTTGTAATCGTGGATTTGGCGTTATAAATATCAGTTGTCAAAATAATAATTATTCGGTTTTGCGTCATTATGATAGTGATAGCAATAAAAAAGAGTGTAATTTCTAAGCAACACGCTTGTTTTAGCGCTTTTAAAATAGTTTTATTAGACACCAGTCTAATAAAACTATTTTTTCAATTTGCTACGGCTTTAAATTTCATACATTAACTATTTTTTTTGCATTTCAATTAAGGTCTTGCACTAAAAACTGGCAACAATTGTTATTCTTTTTTTTTTAAATGAGATGCGTTCTGATTGAAGGCGAAGGTGAAGGCACGGTCAGCAAGGAGTGGGATGGGGGAGGGGGAGGTTCGCGTAGGCGCGGAGAGCGGGCCGCGGCATCGTTTCGTTTTTTAAGTTTTTTTGCCGGCCTACCCTTGCCCGCTCGCTATGTGTACGCCGGCGATCGTTTTACTTTATTTTCCTCTCGAGCGCACGACTCGCAGCGCTCGCTTGCAGGTAAATAACGTCCTCCTTTTTCTTATTTGTTTTGCCACGGCTGGAATTTTATACGGACTCTCAGGACTGCAGCTACGTTGCCAAGCTATTATTTTATGACTCTTAAATGTTTTGCATATAAGGTAAGAACTAAACAACAAGCCGTCAAGTCAACCTGCCTACGATAATTATATTATGTAAACTTTTTGCGACGTAGGCCTCGCGTCTTATAAACAAAGTAAAAGACGGGTTAACGGAGAAAGCATTTTTTTTCCTTTTTCACTGACCTCATTGGGTTTAAATACCCAGGCGTAATTCTAATTGGGATAAGACAGTACAAAACTTAGCAAGGTGTTTGTCTAGTTGGAATTATAGGTATATGTACCTTAGGTTTAAATTGTAGCATAGAAAATATCCAGCAAATAGTCAATTAAGGAAAATTCTTACTAATTAACGTTCAAAAATCTGAACCAAAACATTACCGTTCAACTACCTACGTAAAATTTAAATTCATACCAAGTTCGTGAACAGGATAGGCGAGCAAGCATAAGTGAGGGGTTACTTGAAAAAACTTTACATAATCAAATATCCTTCGGTCGCTGCGGTGCGTTCAAAAGTCTCGGCGGGAAACAGCGCGATTGACCAGGCCATCAACGATCCTATAAGAAATTCTATTGCATTACACACAAGCAGCCGAGTCGAGCAGTGTGCAACGCGGCCCGGAATCCGGGTTCGGGGTGAATACCCTCGTGTCACTAAAAACTATTTTCAAGGTTAGCACGGCGCGTAGAGGGGAGCGTCGCGGGCGTGCGGCGCAGGGCTCAGGGCGAATTCGGCGCGGTGCCGGCGCGCGCGGGTGCCGGGAGGGGTTGGAGCGGGAGGGGAGGGTAGCAACGATACGCGGACGCGCCGAAATGCTGATAGTCCTCCCCCCCCCCCACGCACGGCGCATCCCACTGATACTTTTAGTTAGGTTGTCCAATGTTCACCAAATTGCATCCTAGAAAAAGCAATGTTCCATTGCATATCAGTATTAGGGGTGAGATTAATCTGTGGTAGGCAATATTACTCCTTCTATTTCAAGTGCATCCTTTAAGCGTCGTGATTCATGGAATGTAAACAATGGGGGATTTACTTATGTTGTTTGTGAGTACAATTGACAAGGCGAATTCGTTGATTCGGATATCTTGCAAGAACGAACTACAAAAGTTAGACGATGAAAGCTTTCATATGAGTAAAACTCTTTGGAATCGGCGATAGTTGTCATGCCTTTTCCAAAACAGAGTTACATGGATCACATTTGGGATGTATTAAAGAAGTTAAAAGTATTCCTATAATTGACTACTTCGCCGCATAGTACACTTGCTCCCACTTATGAACTGTGAAGAGTGGCGTGCTAGTACAATGCAAAATAGAAACCCGTGATCCGCGAGTAAAAGCTTTATCGCAAGATTATACTTAACAGCTAGAAATTTTTGCAACTTATTATTATAGTTCAGGGAACAAGGCGATATTAGTTATTCGTTTAAGGTAGAACAAGTAAGTCTAAGGTCCTCAGCACAGACTTAGATACGTTGGTATAAAAGTCACGATAAGTTTATAGAAGGAACTTGACTTGTTGGTAAAGCACTTGCTACGAAACCTCTACCCTTGTTAAAACGGACGCGTATATATTTCGTTGGCACGATTCTGGTGCGTTAATTAGGAGTTAAAGAAACGAAGGTGAGTATTGCTGCGCTACATATTTCGGACGGTATATCGCTAAGGCTCCCCTTCGTGTAATTCGCCATTAGTCGACGTTTGCACTCGGCTTTTTACCTTAATGAGCTTCCCCCATCGAACGCTCGCGGCGGCCTCACGCAACCCACACGCATTTTTGTGCACTGAATGTTAAAACGTGAAAAATTTAAGAAACTCGAACGCTTATGACCACAAAGAGTATACACACAGTTTGGATTATTTTGATTCTTAACATATCTAGATATAAATAAAAGTCTACGCTACGCTTTACTTGATACTGAAGACAAAAATAATCTCTTACGTGTGGACCTTTTTGTAAAGCGTGTTAAGCTTTGTCCATACGATTTTCACCTATTTTTTTATAGCTAGGAATAATTTTTCGTTTTCGGGGTTGTTGAGTATATAAAAAAATACAGCATAAGATTTGTGACCGGTACATGCAAGGTATAAGAGCTGTCACATTTGGAGTCTAATGAGTTCGGTTAACAACGGGTAGCGATTGCTATCACTGTCAACACCACCAGTCTTTTTCAAAGAAGGTTTTTTTTTCAATGTATTTAGTACACTGGAAATCGAGTGATGCCAGCGAAAAAATATTTTAAAGATCATTTGTTCCCACGTGTTCCTAGTGTATCTTTTTAATTTCTGCTATATTTATGAAATCTAGACTACACTATACACTAGGTACACGTAACGAAAACGTTCCACGGAAACCGAGTTCAGATCTTAAGAAAGGAGTGATTGGATTTTTGTGAGCATAACAGAGCAGATTGGTAAATATCTGTTGACCTTTTCGTTCTTAGTTGACATAGGAAGTACGAAACATGATTTTGATTAGTGCAGACATTAAATACTGTTTCCTATCACCGTACTCTACTGTACTGTACGTACATAATTATTTGTATTATACTTGTGCTACGTAGACATATTTATACTATACTATTTGATATGTATGTATACTATTAGGGTAAAACATGGCCGTAGAAGACAATGATGCGCTTATGAATAATTTGGCCGTTGATTTTGTGATATTTAAGAACAGTGCTTATGAACCTTCTCTTTATGGTCGATGGCTGTAATAAAAGCTCGTTAGACCTACAAATGGCGCGAAAGAAATGCCATTTTGTAGTACGGTAAAAAACTGACACATACTTGGATTTCGTTTCCTAACGGCTCATCGGAATGGATTGCTTGTGTAATCTGCAAATTTCAGTTTCATCATGTTAATAGATGAAAATTTCGTTGAGTGTACGCAGCGCACGTAGCAATTAAAGTGGGCAGCGGCAGGATAGTGCGTGCAGTAGAGTGCGTGCGATAGTGATCTGGCGGCCCCTTCCTTGCCCCCTTCCCGTCCCATGCACCTCTAAAACAACATTTGAGTATTCGTGAGCGCGAGGGTTTTTTGCGCGAAGCCCAAGGGTGGCGGAGCGCAATCGCCCGCCAACGCACAAAAAATACTATTAAATAACTCAACAGAACCGCGGGGCGGATTGTGCGTGATCGCGATCCGAATTAGCGCCGCCAACAATATCGTTTATACTCGTACTTATCCACATTGACTTACTGCGTAATGCGCAGGTGTTTATGAACGAATATAATATGGATAAATTAGTAATCAATTATGGACATATTTGCTCCAAGCTCTACATATTTGCTTCTATTTACACAATAATTATGTAGAGTTAAAAATAATACTAAATTAACTACGCTACGCTATGCGTGTAGTCTGGACATTTGTCTCTACAAGTATGTTCCTGTTACTTGTACAGATATATAAATTTCCCGACTCAAACGGCGATAAAGTATGGCTGGAGCTGAACTTGACTATCTTGGGCTCTTCGTTACTTAAAATATTAGGGTGCTTTTGTCACTTATTACACGAAAGCCTTATAAAGTAAAAATACAGTAAAGTAAAAAATAAAAATAAAAGTTTTTATAAGGTTCAATATACACTGGTTAGTTAGTAGTTAATTAAACGAAATATTAATTGAAATAATTAAAAAATAAACAAACGTAAAACATTAAAGAAACGACACAGATAAGGAGAACATTTACCGAATTTTAATAATATTTTTATTTATAAAAATATTCGAATAGCATTTTATTGACTTGCATCTGTATTTTAATAAGCTGTCAATTCTTTATCCAATCGCCAATCTTAGATTAAATGATGAAGGTTTTCGGTAAGCGAGTCCGACCCTGTGTCAACCTGCTTTGTCAGACGCTAAAAAAACAACGTAAAAACTCGCGACTACACATACTACATACGAGTAGCGAGATTTCCCGCCAACACGTCTGCGATTTATTTTCTAAATCGGCTAATGTTTTTTCTTGATTTGGTCCAATAAGAATACATAAATTTACAATAAATATGAAACTGGTTGGCTGGCCTGGCTGTTGATTACAGAAAAGTTTCTGTGGCTGTAAACCAAAAAAAATTCTGCGCCTTCGTAGACTTAGAAATGGTCTGTGATAAAGTTAAAAGAAATGATCTTATACAAGCATTAAAGTCTCTTTTTAATGAACCTACTGCTTGTGTTAGGATTAACGGGACCTACTCAGACTGGTTTAGCATCAACAAAGGTGTAAGACAAGGCTGTGTAGCATCCCCGTGGCTGTTCAATCTCTCTATGGATCATTGTTTGAAAACTTTGAAAGACGTGGAGTGTGGATACAGAATGGGTGAGCTAGTTGTAAAATGTCTCTTGTATATATCATTTATGTTGCAAAAGTGAGTAGCAGTGTTGGTAGGTGTCGCTTCGATATAAGGAGCACTCATAACCGACGAGCATGTGTGAATGTAAAAGAAGCGAGAAAGGTATGCCAAGATCGCGCTAAATGGAAATCCATTACCTTTGCCTATCTCTCGGGGTCAATATTTATATATTTAGTTATTAACCTGGTTCTTAAGAATTAATTATCACCCGTTAATTATTGCCCAGACTCTTTAAAAACAATTTATTAAAAAGAAAAATCGATACTTTTTAATTTTTTACCAAAGTGGTCATGACATTTAATTTTAGTACTAAATATAAAGTACAGATATTTTGTAGAAAAACAAGCACTTTTGTTTTTAATTGAAATTGTAGTTGAGCTTTTGTTTCACGGTTCAATTGGTTCATGTAATGTAATCCGTAATTTATTTTTTATACTGATTTTACACTTAACTACTTGTAGCGGCTTTTATGTACCTTTCCCTCAATTGGATTACACCAGAGAGCTTACATTCATCTGCAGTAAGGAATAGTACAAAACATCAATAGGAAAATCTATTAAGTCGATAACTGATCAGCGCCCAGACCTACCCGAAGGTGAAACCGATAAATGGGCTCTGTAACACAAACATACTCATCTTAGTGCCTATATTTAGTTACAAATCTCAGACATAGTTACCATTAAGAATAAACAAATTGCATCACAGCACCGCTGCACAAACCTCGTAAAACGAAATCTATGTTGGAATTAAAGAGCTCACTTCCTACGCCACGCCACGTGCAATGCATAAAATATATTTAATACACAGCCAAAACAACGCATGTGTTAGAAACTTTCACACACTATAATAACTCTTTTGCGATCAGCGATATATTCATAGAAATTATTTAAAAATGAAGTAATTTCTGCATAACATGTGTCGTTAAAAACCAATCGTTTGTTTTTCTTGTATAATGTATGTATTTGAAAAGCACAGACGATGTGCGCGACCGTGTTTATAGCCACTTATGTAGAGTATTGCAAATCTCTAATCGAACTAAGAAGGTGGGCAAGTATTTTTTTTAGTAAACAGTCAGAAAAGGCTATATTATTTTATTTTAATTAAATGGCTTGTGAACAATGATCCATAACTTAGAACGATAACACAATAACATAGGATTCATAGTTTGCAAAACACAATGACTTATACAGGAACACAACATGTACCATAAGCATAGTATAAAATAAAATCAGGTTTATATGTACGTACTTCTACAAACTATTTTGTTAAATGCAGGTATCGGTAGACCCAAACAACTTAGCTGTCTGAAACTTACTTAAAGAATAAAAAAAAATATGTTAAGAATTTCCAATTGCATTAATTTGCCTGGACATTCTGTACGAGTGTTACGAACGGAACTGAGAACAGGTTATTTTGTTACGAGGATATATTGAAGGAGCTCTCAATTTAAACTCCGATACTAGTTGGAAGCAGTCGCTTAAATTTTTTATAATTGTATATGCAAACATTAAATCTAAATAAACACGCCGAGTGGCCAACGAATGTATATTGAATTTAAATAATCGTTTTTTGTAGGATTTTAAACTTTTAGAAACCCCCAATGTAAATGCTACATGCCATAAAACCCTTTTTTGAATTGTTTCTAGTCTCAAGGCTATGCGTTATAATATTAAAAAAGAGATTCCTCTGAGATTCGTACGCGGACGATATGTCTAGGACGTCGCGATTTATTGTATATGTACCTATATATATGGTATAGGTTACTAAATACAGTATATAGGTTAAAATTTATGTAATATTATCTAATAATGTGAGAAAATATTTGATAATATAAATAAATATTAAACACAAAAATTCGTATAACTAAAGCTTAATATTTAGAAACAAACACATGTTCTTGCCGCTCCTCGTGCAAATTTAGAGAAATGTCATTAATTTTGTCAATATGTCATTAATGGAGTTAGTTAATGATTGAGACCCAAAACACATGTGAGGTATTCGATATTCTGTCAACAAGTGGGCAACAAGCCGTGTCAAACGTAGCAGCTAGTTCATAAATCACTCAATTATACGTTTACTCGAGATAAAAAAAATATCGCAAATCCCTCTAATTGGTAAAATATCATTAATCATTGCATTGATTATCCGAAACTATTCCCGCCTAACATAACTTCTTGTAACTCAATGTATTGAGTAATACACTTTAGGCATTTGACACACAAGGGCGAAATGCTCGTATACATAGACCATTTCATCGTCACCATCATCATATCAGTCTGTACTAATCCCCAGCTGAAAATAGGTCTCCCTATGTCACACCACTCTTTTCTTTTTTGTGCCAATCGAATCCACGTCCTGCCCTGCACCCTAACGATGTCGTCCACCCATCGGATTGGTGGCCCGCCAACTGGTCTCTTTGCTTCCCGAGGCCACCACTCCGTCACCGCCATAGTCCACCTGCCATCAGTCCGCCTGGCCTAGTGCCCTGACCACCTCCACTTGAGCTCCGTAATACGTAGTCCTACGTCGAGCATACTATTTAGAATAGGCTATTTACAAAACTCTAATATTTTATTTATTTATATACTACTATCCTAAGTTATTTCTGCCAAGCTATTGCGTGTATCTATTCTTTATCAGAAAAACTTATTTTTTTTTAAATTAAATTAAAATTCACACCTGTGCTGATATTTCAATGATAGAGGAAAGTAGACATGAACGTAGTGCGTGCTGCCATCGATGACTGGTGACGTCGACTAAAGGCATGTATTCAAAATGGGGGAGGTTTATCGCAGACATCCTCCTCCAAATGTTGCCATATCTTGTTGTCAAGTGGGTTCAAATCTGATTTACAAGACGGCCAGTCTTCATGCCCGATAAAGTTGATGCCAGGGGCAGTCAACCAGTTTTGCGTGGTTCGTGCTCTATGAGCTGGTGCAGAGTCAAGCCATGAGTGATGAAGGATTATGCCCTCTTTGAACCCTCGGAATACGTGAGCTGGCTTCTTCACTGCTGTGGGTGTATCATTTTGTTTATTGTAACTTTATTCGATGGTAAAAAATCTTTCATCCGAATACAAAATTTCGTTGTATTTTTTTTCCCGCGTGCAGCTGTAACAAAGCGCGGGATCTTTCAAGCATAATTTTTGTAACGCTCATTCAAAATATATCCCGCCTTGTTAATAGGCCTAGTCCCAGGTCTTCATTAAACATTTTTTTTACCGTGGTTCAGCTTACCCCCATATGAAGAGCTAAGATTATTTATTTACGAACAGGATTCCGTTGGATTCGCGGCTTTATGATCGCTGGTGTCCTAACTGTGCCAGGTCGGCCGGTCCCCTTACAATCTTCGAAGCTTGAGTCTTTAGTGTATCGTGTGATAGTGCGATAAACATACCGTAGTGTTGTTTTAGAATCTTGCAGAATATTGAAAATCTCTGTTGGCGCGTAACCACATGGGTGCAACGTTACCCCTTTTTTCGACCACGCCATATTTGGTAATGAATGGAAATGGTTTTTTTTTATATTCAGAAAGCACAAACGTTTCATTTTTAAAATTAGTCAAGGAATATTTAGCCAGTATTCACCATTTAAAAAACAAAAGGTTTTGACAGAACTTATGACCCGACTAGGTATATATTGATGTATGATGATACAGATAGTACATTCGTGACATCAAAACCGGCATTACGTGTGTGAGTACCGCGCTATTGCATTTATAATTTAGAATACGTCAATGTCATTACGTAGCCGTGACAGGTAAAGTGGCGCGAACCGATCCGCTTCCAAGGAAATTGAATAGGTATCTAAATCATGTATTTCTTACCTTGTTGTAGATACACCTAATTGAATACGACCTTATACATTTATACTCTGTGACATTAAACGATCTAAAAGGCTTATAAGTTATCGCTAGTCTTGGTCACATAAGGAGAAGCAGTTTTTTGGACCGAAGATTTTTAAGAACAAAACTAACTTTAGTTATAATAGTAATATTTCTAATGCACCTGGCCGCCATTTTGGTGGCGTAATTTGAACATTGACAACAACTAAATAAAAACATTGAGCAGTCAGTACCTTAAGTAAAGTAAGTAAAAGTGTTATTGTTGTCATGTTTTTCTTAAATTGAGAAGAAGTTAGTTCCAGTAACAATCAATGAGTACTTTAGCAGCGTCCAGTTTCTGTTTGTGACAAGTGCTTACATAGCATATAGAAGGAAAGCTTCATCGATAGTCAGACCATAGACGTGATAGTGAAAAGATAAGCAATTTCAGTACATGTTCAATGAAATGGCCAGTAATTTGCGTTTGTTTCTAGCCGCTCGACAAATAACAATGATTGCACAATTATTCTCTTCCCTATGAAGGTATTATTATACAACGTTGTTGTTGGCCTTTGATGTACAATGTACATTAATAATTTGTTTGACCTTCACTATTAATCAATATTATGAAGTGAAATAGAGTAAATTGTATGAAAGTTTTTATATGCAAATTATTTTGTAGATACCAAAAATTTAAAACATTGCTTGTATCGACGGAATCGACAAGGATTCATTTAGGATACAAACAATTTAAGGATAGATCTTTGTGTGTGTTTTTTGTAATTTATAATAAGGTGGCAAACGAGCAAGCGGATCACCTGATGTAAAGTGAACGCTACCCATAGACATCCGCAACAAGGATGTAATGTTGCAGATACGTCGCCTACCTTTAATGGACAGAGGAGGGCATAGACAGGAAAAATGATATGTCCTTTTCCCCGTCAACACCCTCCCCGTCCAATCCTCTTCCCGTTCCCATCCTATTCTCATAAGGAAATGGTGGGAAGGGGAAGAGGATTCAAATTAGGCCTCCGGCACCTCACTCATCAGACGAAGAGTAGAGTACTTCTACTTCACGCCTATCTTCTGTGAGGTCGTGGTATTTCACCGGTCGAGTCGGCCCATTCGTGCAACAGATGTTGCGGGCTCTACCACTGTGTCATAAAATTAATGTTTTATTTTTTGTTATAATAAACGTATTAAATAAATAGTGGTCTTAGTAAAATGTAGTTAATTTACCTTGTTCATACGCGTTATATGTAGCTTCATCGATCCCTAGCCGAATACAGCCTTGACATTTATTGATTGCTAGAGTTCAATTTCCCTTAGAAAATTATGTGAAATTTTTAGAAGGAACAACATTGTGAAATGAATAGTTTCGTTGCTATGACAACAAATAAAAGATACAAATAAATGCCTCTTCTACCCCCAGTAAAACGTGTTGTTATTCATGGAATAGTGTATTTGACTTCGTTAACTTATATCTGTTATAACTAGCTGTTAGTGTATGCTATAGCGCTGTGGAGCTTTTTGCTAATATACCTTTATGAGATTTTGGCCGTAAACTAACGTCGTCGTGTTTATTGAAAAAAACTCCTTCGTTCCTTTTTTTAAATAACAACTAGTTGCGCTAACGCGGTTGATATGTTGTTGCTTTATTTAATATCTAATTAGTTAGTTTTTACTATTATACATTGCTTTGTGTTAAATTTTACAATATATCTATACCGATAAATAAAATTATAGTGTCTGTATGTAATATCAAAATAACATTGCCATACTCAATACGCATGATGTATATACGGTACTTATAACGAAAATACAATTTTTAAAATTTTTGTCTTTTTATTCCGGGTAATCTCCGAAACGACTGAACCGATTCGAATGGGATTTTTACTGGAAGATAGCTAGGATTGACGGGATTCAAATAGGCTATTTTAGTTTAAGAAACATATTTAGGGTTCCACGCAAAAAGTGAAAAACCTCGAAATTGTTATCTCGAATTTATTTCCACGCGGACGAAGTCGCAGGGAACAGCTAGTTATAAATATTTTCCGACTTTCCTCATTACTTATTATAGAACTAATATTAATTGGCTTAGTTTTATCTATTTTAATATCTAAATATAATTTTTCCATTTCAAAAACAGGGCATTGCAATCCAGGGCACCTTTAAAGGGTGAATTCGTGCTGCACACCTCGAGGATTGCAGATGCGCGATGGGTTCTCCTTGTACTTGAATTTATTAAAGTATTCGGAGAATCCTCCGTGCCCCGTAAAGACCTGAACCAGCACGGGGTCCAACTCTATTTTAAAAGAGGCTGGGAAGAAGACCTTTGTTCTATTATTTCTTATATTTACGCGAATACTATACAACTATTTCATGTGTAGTAAAGTCTTACAGCATACAACTGCAAGACCTCAAGATACAATGAGCTTATTCTGCATAGATCGGAGCAGAAATAATTAATTCAAAATAAGTGGGTACTTCGCCAGTAACTTTTGTCATTGGGACGTCTGACACCTCAGTCCCCACGTGACCACGAGCGCTGTGTACTCCAAACGCCGGGAATCAAAAAACGTAAATACACGCGATAAAATCCGTAAAATTAGTTTTATTCCAAGACCTTTGTTGTCGAGTCCGTGTGCTCCTTATATTACCTATTCAAGCGAGTGCAACCGAAGTCGTCGCTTGAAGAATGAGACAGGATACAAGTAAGTGTATCGTAGTGGGGCTTGGATTTCACTTTGACTGCGGTCCTTTGATTAGTTAGTTTTACTATCTCAAAATCTATCAATTTAGTAAAAAGTATTTCGCATAAACAGCTTGTGACCTTTCGCGTGTCCGAGCGTCGGATCGCGCGAAAATATCGATTGCCTGTTATCTTATCGCTATCGCTGGCGTGTCGCGCGGTGAAATAGGAACCGAGCGCACGCATCCAACCCAACAACTCCGAGGCTAGAGGGTTGAGGCGCATGCGTCCTCCTTATCGGTGCATTGGATAGCACTAGCTCCACCTCCTGCGAATTATTCGCAAGCCAAAATAATACATAGTCTTATTGTGCCCACACTCTGCAGCTCACTGTATAAATCGCCTCATCTCAAAAACGATTGAATTTTTTTTTTTAAGGATTAATGTAATGACTACAGGGCTTATAAGCGTTTGACCCTGGGTGGGCCCTGATTCGGGAAGTATTTGGTGGACTATCACGGTTATACTATACATACACATAACATACATACATATACATAACTTTATATCGAGCTTTTCGTTATATTTGTCCCGAATTTGTTCTGTAAACTTACGTTGGTTCACCCACTTCGGATATAGCTTAGAAATAGCAACCGTCTTCCGTTGTTTGCAGAGCTAAAAATCTATAAATCTCGGTTTAACTGGGATTCAAATGAGATGAAAAAAATATTGTTTATTGTGTTTTTGAATTAGTTAGTTTTCGTTAGTAGTTTTTGGAGTACATTATGTCCAGTACCTACTTCAGTCCTTTTACATTAACGCAATTTTTTGTGCCTGACAAGAACTGCCTCCTCCAGACAAGCACTGTTGTCACTGTTGGTCTAGAGGCGGCAAAGGTATCTACAGCTACCGGGTTCGAGGTGGCAGAGCGCGGATGGCGCTTAGCCTAAGCCTCTTTTCGAGAGAAAACTCAGTTTGAGTGCTGCTTTGGGAGCCTCGGCTGGGGACGTTACTTTACCATTACTAGTTATTGTGCATTACAGAAACTAGAGCCATAATAAATGTTGTTAAAATCAATTACAATAAATCTTTGTTTGGTAAGAATTATAAATTTATTACCAATGGCTCTGTCAACTATTACATATATAATTCGGGTGTATTCGTATTCCGATAAAGATACGAGTTGTCCCGAAGGAAAATAATCTCTCACTGCATCTGTACTTAGTATTTATATTATACTTTTTATTAGTAAATAAATATGTACGTATTTTTTGATTGTTCAGTTGGGAACAAGAAAGAATAGAAATGCATTAAATTCGATCACGGCGGTTTGTTCTCAAGCGAATGCTCGCGTTGTACTACTTCGTTAATTGTTTATGCAGTGAACAGATTAAAAAGTGTACATTTAAATAAAGTATATATATTCGTGAAAGCAGTTATATGAACTAGTTTGCGGCACATTCCACCTGCTATATAATCCGCGCTCTTTCGCAACTGTACCTATCGGTATCTATGTCATAGCGTCAGAGTGCGACGGGCTTACGATACTCCTTCGTGCGGGAGGGAGCGCGGGAGGACCGCGTCGTCGAGAGAACGAAGGGGCAACGCCGTACGTACGACGTTATCTGTTCGCGAATATTCTTGCGCAACGTACAACAGGAAAAATAGGTTTCCATTTAACATTAACGACACATTTAGCGTTGCAACACACGTATGGACGATGTTGTTTTATGACAATATCTTCGGATTTCGAGCGCTCGTCTGTTGAAATAGTTTAATTTTAGTTCTAAGGCCGGCATTTCATTATGCGACGGTGATCAATATGTTGCAAATTTGACAGGTCCACTGTACACGGTTCGCTCGATCTTTGTTAAGATATTTGAGCGCCGTACTACGCTGATTCAATCATTCTTATTGATTACCATAATTCTGGAACTTTCAGTCCTTTTCTGTATAGTTTCTATACAAAATTAAGTTCAGTGTAATCATCTGTTTTTTTGGTGAATCCATAGGAGAATTTTAAGATTATACAATAAAAGCGGCCGTGTTTTTCCTCTGATATCCAAAGAGAAAGGGTATACGGATTTTGGCAAATTTTGCGGATTTCACACATCTTTAATTAATGGCAATGAAGAACATTTATTTTGATATTACTTGAAATTAAATATATAAATAACTAGCATAGAAAAATCTAATAATATAATCTAGTGATATGGTTTATTATCAACATTATTTTGATGCATCCAGTCTATGAGTCACGCCTAAATTCGGATCATCGATGTCATCTAAAATGATGTCACCGTATATTTTTTTATTTCCATTGATACGTGCTATATTTCCATGGCATCTATCGCTTTTAGATTCCAGTGTTAATTTAAGAAAAAACTATTAGTCGTTTCTTGTCGGTTGACTTGATGCAGAATCGATACTGGTCGTAATCAGGTTATTCGCGGCTCGTTATCGATATGCCGTTAATCTGTGAAGCGGAGTGGGCATCGCAATGGCGGACGCCGCGAGCCGCGAGCAAACATGTTACGAAAGCGCGCGGAACAGAAGGCAGTGGATTCGCGTTCCATTACTGCTAGGGTTGCCAGACATACCCATCGTAATATTTTTAAGTACAATTACTAAACGAGGTAAACTTGTAAATGTAAATATTAAGCACTTTTGTCTCAATACATAACCTCAATGTAACCAAACATTATCAGCTCAAAGAAAACTGTATAGCGGCGGATATCTCTGTCTATATAAATGTCGGGATGGCTAAAAAGCTTAAGGGTTTATTTATTTTTAATACCAAGATGTTTTTGTTTCAGTATTATTAATTGCTAAGCATTGTTTGATCGGATTATCACTGTACTGCTACGATGCACAAATGAGTTTAAATGCTCCATGTATTTCAATGCTAGTTTAACATTTGGTGTGTCAAAGTTGGCAGCCCTAATACATCGGGCGCGCCGTCAATATGGCGGCCGCACGTCGCACCGAGTCAATGGCCTCCGATGGGCTTGCGCAAGTCCACGCGCGAATCTCAACACCAAAACAAAGTCTTCGCTTTGCTCGTGTGCCGTTTGTGCATTCACACATTTACACTTGTGCTGTGTGTTGACGAGCTTACAGTATGTGTGACTAAAGTGCATCTGTGTGAAGGGCTTCTACTGGTCGACCTGACTGATTCATTTTAAATTAAAAAGTTGCCATGAATTATGTACCCGCGTGTTATCGAAGGATTTTATGTACTACCTACTCAAATGCAACGTCTACCTCAATTGACATTAATACAAAATTATATCTTGTATTTAATTGATTTTATATTGAATATAATATTAATAAATATTTAAATAGTTTCGAATAGGTACAATATAATAGTCAAAATGTTAAAATAGCTATATCTCTCTTTAGCTGAGATTCGTCCGTAGCCGTAAAGATGGACCGATCTTCCGCCACCGCCTCATCCAGTGGGCGATGGTTAGTACTAGAAAATTTAATTTAGTTATTATCCTGTTGGGAGCCACGGAACCCAGTTAAAATATTAGAAGGATAAAAATATATTACCCGTCGGCAACTTTACTGTCAGTACTTTTTTATGTTTATATTAAACATGTCGATGTTTACTGGTCGCTTTACGGATTTAAAAAGTAAGGAACGTTAATAAGGGCTATAAGCTAAATAGGTCAGAATAATATGGCGACAATCAGCGGTCGTATCGCAATAAACAAGTCAGACGGGGTCCCGTTAAGAATGGCACTGTTGATATTCATCTAACGTTGTTTTGGCCCGGAATGCGCACTGCCCACTATGCGGCTTGCCAGTTTTTTACATACAAACTGATACGAATATGTATGTGACATACAGTATGTCTGCCTACTTTAGTGTAAACTCTCTAGTAAAGACTACCTGTATCCCGTACCTTATCGATATATTTTTAATAAGGGTAACAAACCAACGAATTTTACATAATTGTAGGAGAGTGATTTCTCCATCCATAAATACAAAAAATCTAGGGCTAACATGTTGGGTACCAAACTTGGTAATTCAATATCGAGATGCGAGGTTAGGATACATGCTAAAGTCTCATTACATATGTTACATGAGACTTGCTTTGAAAGTGGATAAGGATTAAAACGAATAAAAGGTCAAGCAATTTACTTACATACAGTCGAAGTTGAAGTAAGTGAGGAAGCTTCCATGTATTTGTTTGGGGTTTGCACGGCGGTCGTTGCTACGGCAACTTTAGCTATGATTTTTATCCAAAACGGTGAAAAGTCAGGAGAACTATTCTATGCTAGGCTTAGTCAATTCATGATGAGTATTTTCTAAGAATATATATTTTTAATGTCGCTTATTCGTAAGTTACTGTTATATAAATAATTGCGCAAGAAATAGGTCACCAACAAAGACTCAAGTAACAAAAGGTCTCTTTTTCGGTTCTTACATGTCATTATTTACTACTTTTTTACTAAAATTAGCGAACTTAAATATATATTTACTTAATTTGCACACATCGCAAACATCTTTAACAATAGTTTCTAGTTTTCAATGAATATTAACAAAAACTGATTACTGAAGTTATTTTCGTATTTAGGTCACACAGGCAATATTTAAACTTCTGAGAGACCTTCGCAGTAATCATTGTATCTGAACGCAAGTCTCTAACCTTTAATGCTATTAATTTCGCGTTTTATCCCATTTATAGATTGTAGATTATTTTACGTTTTAAATATTAAAACTTATCGTTTTCTTAACCACATCGTAAAATAATTAAAATTGTTTTGACATAGGAACCAAGTATGTAATGTGCTAACGACCTTTATTAAAAATTATAAAAGGTGTTTTTTTTTCCAAACCGGAAATTCAAGTACAAAGGGAGTGAATGATTGACCTCATTCCGTGGCATTGTAAATCCATAATTAAAACTCCGCACAATTTTTTTGTAAAGTTTCTAGGACACATCAATGTATTCTGTATATTTTGTATGTAAATCAAAAACTGTTCGTTAAACTCATCTACAGATCCGCTGGACTTATTTTGTTTGCAAATATCCATTGTAGTCTGAATAAGGAAATGAAATAAAATGAACAGTTTCTTAGTAATTGAGTAATGAAACGCGAATCTTGTGGGATCTTTATATGAGCTCAAGACTTGGTCCTAACTCGTAGTTCAATCGATGGATATTGCATCTAGTATGCTTATGTTGTATGTTTCAATAATATTTTCTGCCATGGCGCTGTATCCGCTTAAACATGACCTATGAGGAGGACTCGTGAGGCTTATTTCCGTACAAACGTCATCGGCTTTTGTACGTTCCAAACTAGTTGTGCATGCGAATCGGAAGTGTTCGACAGAGGTCGCGGCGGGCGGCGACACGTGTAAGCCTTGCGCAATTCAGCCTTGCGCTCGCGAATACCAACCGGTACCGAGAGGATGGCGAGATAATTTCGTGCTTTGGGAGGAAAATACAACTACGGTACACAACGAATAATGTTAATTATACTGATTAAAATTAATAAAAAACGAGAATTATTTATCAATAGAACGATTTTTACAAATTTAATTAAAATTATTCAAATAAACTATGCTTTAGAAGGTATAGTTCAAGCTTGCATTGGTTTTCCGTTTTTTTGTGATTCATAATTACGAACAGTGGTAGAGCCCGCAACAACATCTACTGCCCGAATGGGCCGGCTCTACCGGTGAAATACCACGACCTCCCAGTAGAGCGACGTGAAGTAGAAGTATTCTGCATTTCAGTGATGATTCTGATGAGTGAGGTGCCGGAGACCTAACCTTAATCATCTTCCCTTTCTTGTTATTTTTTAATAAGCAAAGGATGGGAAGGGAAAGAGGATTTGATGGGGAAGTTACGGGCACTAGTTAAGAATTTAGTTTCAAATTAACAAACATGCGGTTCTCGGTTAATGCAGAAAAGACGAGTTGAACCAGTTGAGTTCAGGTGTGGTTCTTAAATTATAGATCAATAAATCGGTGTAAAGATGGAAAATACTCTTAGCATATTATCTAATAAAAAATAATATTATTCAATATCAATAAATGTTATTTACTAAACAATATATTTAAGGTGAGTGATGTGCTAAGTGGCGTCAGTGGCGAATCAAAGGGCCTCGCCTGCGTCTGCGGAAGGTCGCCGAGACCTTCTCGATTACTGTAGGTAAATGTTAGCATTGACAGCAAGTCTTATGCAAATTCAACGCTCGCCTCCAAGGTACGAATCCACCCGCGACGTGGGAGGTGCGTTAGGCGCCCAATACTTATAAAACTTTACCTAAGAGTATTGTAAAATTATTGAATATGTTCTATGGAACATGAAATCGATCTTTACAAATATTCTCAGTGGTAAACGTACAACATAGAATAAAGTGTTATTGAAGAGGTACTCGCGGATAGAGGAACGTTTTTTTATAAATGAACTTTTATATTTACATTAGAAGCTGTACTCCCTTAATCGTGTAGGCAGACATGGTAATAACTACCCGAATTCCATTGATTAAACAGCGAGGCTTTTTGACTTAAGGAGTCTTAACACTTGCATAAATCATTTTTATTTTAATTTCACAAAAACGACTAAGGTTTGTCCTTATTTCATTACACGAACATTTGATGAAGTACTAAAGGTCCGTACCTTCAATGAGTATCAGTTTAACACCATCGTTTCCTAGCACCTTGATAAACGCATTGAGTGTGTGCTACTTTCAAGGTGTGTGTTCACAACTTGAGACACGAGATTTTCCTCTAATTCGTAACTAAATATAAGCAAACATAAGGAAAAAATTGTTCCACGGTCATTATTGTTCTGTTTTAAAATTCGGTATGGAATTCAGGATGGAATTGAATTTGAAATTATTGTAATCTTCAGATGAATCTAGTAACGTGAGAATAAAAAGAATCGTTTTATTGATTATATCATGAAATGCATTAAATATTTGTTTGCGATACGCACCAAACCTAACACCGAACAGTTCTGTTTGAACCACCTCGTGACCAAATACCTACGCTTTATCGGACAATATAATAATAATTAATATAATATAATAATTAATGGATTCGACGCCCATTGGATGAAACGATAGAACAAATTTAATCAATAAGCTCTCACGTGTTTTAATCTTCCTATGACTCTACAAGTTGCTGTCAACATTTCAACTATGCTATATCTTTATTTAAGCAAGCGCTGCTGCTGACCTGATATTAAGTGACTGCACCGTGACCCATAATCCACAACAAACTAATGAGTTGCCGATGCCTTGCTCATCTTTAATGGACTAAGGACGGGATAGACAGAAAAAACGTTCATTAGTACGGGCAATTGTATCCCATACGTGTTGTTTCAAATGATCAGTTGATAAATTTTTAGCATAGAAACGAGAGCAATTGAGTAGTTTAGGTGCCGGCATAAGTCGGACGGTTCAAGGCGAGAGCCCTGCGCGGCTCGCGAAGGGCCGCGCCAGCGTCACGCGCCGCCATTGACCCACTTACACACGGCAGCCGCGCGCGTGTGCGCACCGCGACGTATGCTCGCCGATGAAAGCCCTACGAGACACTCGTCGTCACGTATACCCACTATATGTATTATACTAATGGCGCAGATATTTATTTTATGTAGGAAGGCGACAAACGGGTAAGCGCCACCACAACATTGTAGGAAACCCTCGTATACCCTACAAAAAGCGACCCAATAAGATACAGATAAAAGAGTGGAGAGGAATTGGCCAAGGAATTAATGATATACCCGTACTATAGCCATACTTTTGATTAACATGTAGAGTTTGTATAGTCTGGGTTTGTAGAGTAATATTATAATAGTGGTATAGTCAAGAGTCTAAGTCTAAGAGTGGTATACTATTGTTTTGAGGCAGGCGCAGCTAGGGTCTTGGTTCTATTTACTATAGATCCCATAATTTTTAACAGTAAAGGCATTATGAAGTTCTAAGTCTTGGCAACAAATTTATATAAAATCTTTTTGATGGGATGTATTATTAGTACCTACTGGCTGTTCCGGCAAACTTCGTTCCGCCCTATAATTGATAGATGGTTCACTGTATTATATGCTGTCGCTGGCTTTTTTGAAGGACTATTTAAGGTATTTCCATTTTGTATCACATTATATACAGTAATAGAGTTACACACGCTAACGGTTTTTGCAGCGCACGTTATCGTTATATTTTGGACGAACATCTTTATAAACTATAGCCTATATATTTTTCTGACGTACATATAAGCTTTATTATGGTACAGTTTCATTAAAATCTATTAAGCAGTTCTAGCGTGAAAGAATAACAAACATCCATACTTACAAACTTCCGTTATAGTAGTAGGATAGTAGGATCAACTAACTGATTCTGTTAGTTTGGTAGCGATCGGATCAGCATAATTAGTGCTGATCACTAGTAAGTTGTAATTAAAAATATATAACAAAGAAATGCTGGAATAAGTACATGGATATGAAGAACGAATAGTGACTTTCGTGCGCGAGTGTGTTACATTTCAGCGGACCTCGATCGCTACAGTTGTTTGTGGCGCGCATCTCAAGGCGACGCCGCGCCGCCGCAAATAATTCTGCTATTGTGAAACCGACGCGTCTTATCACCCGCCCAGAACCTTGGCTAGATCACACGAATTACGGTCAAGTTGACGATTTCACGATTATATTTTCAAATGATAATAAAATTTCCGTGGCTTCGTCGCTAATATTCATAAAGCTTCAAGGGTAACCTCTCTGTTTCGGTTTAATCATTCTCGTAAATATTTATTGGAGAAGACATTGAATACTTGGCAAATGAATAATGAGCGGTAATTGAGGTTTTATTTTAAGCCCAGCATTGCAACATCTCGGCGAATTATTTCGAAAAAAAATCTTCTGGGCGTGCTAGTGTAAGTCACGTTACTAGATTTTTTAAATATGTTAGAATCTACCTCAAACAATTTAAAGGAATAATTAGAAACAAATCGTTTATAATTTTATAGGTGCCGATAGCGTGCTATATCCCCCTTAGTTTAGAGACATATATTTCTCAAAACTATTCTTTTAAATTTTGTAGTAAAGAAGCAAGTTTTTAAAATTAACATTGAAATACGTAAACAAGAGGACATTCTAGTAAGGAATAATATAAACAACACCTTCGTCGCATACTGCTGGCGCTAGTGATACCTGAGCACCACTACCACGGAAACACTCTTACAATTAAACAATACTGTAGTCTTCTTCCCCTTCCCTTTCCTCATAAAGATAGGATGGGAACGGGACGACGATTAGACGGGGAGGGGTTAACGGAGAAAAAGAATTTTCGATTTCCTTTCGCAGGTATATCAGGCCTTCCTCTGTCCGTTAATGGTAGGCAACGCATCTGCAACACATTTGCATGTTGCGGATTTCTATGGGTAACGCTCACTTAACATCAGGTGATCCGCTTGCTCGTTTGCCACCTTCTTCCATGAAAAACACCACATAACCTTAGGCATATTATAAAAAAAAACTCCAGAGTATAATCTGCGGCTATGTATAGCCTTTGTGCCTTCAACTGTTCACGGCTGAACTCGAAGATAGAAGATATTTAAGACACTTGACCGGAAAACGCGAAGAATCAACGTCAACTAAAGTAGAAGACATAGTTCTTAAGGCCGGAGGCTGACAAGTAATGGCCTGGTGTGTCGAGCTAGAAAGGGGAGAAAAATCTTGGAATGACCAATGATCTCGTGAGAACGGCAGGAAATCACTGCTTGTGGAAAGTGGAGAACCGCATACGGTGGAACACATTGGGGAAGGCCTGATAAGAGTTGATGATTTAACAAAATTACAATGTTGGTGGTGCCAGTTACAGCAGCGACTGTTGTTATGTGTCACTTCGACCGAAAAAGAACCACCACCTTATAGCACGTCGTCGTGAAGAAGTGGAACTACGATGCGAAGTAATCGATATGTTATGAGAGTCCCGTCCGTCCTTAGCAACTTATTTGTAACTATTTCGATTGTTGTACATGGTGGGTAATTGTAGTCACTAAACATAAGATAAGCCGCTTGTCCATTTTCTATAATCTAATAATAATCCTTGCTAGATTCTTGTTAGAATTATAGAGTATATCAGGTATTATATTTTCTTAATTGTAGAGTCCACGTATATTATGACATTTCACATTGATAATAGCTATATCAACTGCAGCAGTAGAGGCATTAAATAACCAACCTCCAGGTAGCTAGTTGCGTGCATCGATGTCGTGTCTAAGGGCCAACGATCTGGTAAATATTCAGACAGATTGAATAGAGTGGACGAAGCAATATGTGAATATTTCTTATACGACCGTCTGCCGAATGATCGATGCGACGTTTTCAAACTAGAAATCGATTTTGATACTTTACATGGAAACAGATGCGTTATTCATTACCGAAAGGAGCGTGGCCGATGCACTATCTCAAGAGGCATGCCGATGATAAATGCGTCGGCGGCGTCAATGCACTCCGCAGCATGCTAGGTCAGTTCCCTGTGACTCAGTCACTAATGCACCGTTACCTACATAACGCATCGTGATCTCGACTTTTATTATTACATAAAAGTTAAAACAACAAAGCTATAATACCAGAATGCATCGCTGCTTACGTTAGAATGTCACATCACTGATTTAATACTAATGCAGCGATGTACTTCTCAAATCAGATGGCATCGTTTGTAAATTGATATAGACGTAAGCGATTTTAAAAGAAATGAGTAGTTGTTGCGTCTCGACGGAACAATTATCATTACCCAGTGCTCCAGTGACTTTACAAAATTACATATCTATTGCTTTCATTTGTACTTTCCGTTTCGGTTATTGTTATGAATCCATATCAATTGATGAGTTTAGATCACGATTATGTTCTACTTCAATGAACTTACTTAATGTAGGTTCATAAACCGCTTGTGTACGTTTTTTCTGGTTATATGCAGCAATTAGAAATTTAATTTTGATCATCATATCGTGGTACTTTCTTGTGATTTATAAAAACTATATACGTACCTTTTTGAATCACTTGGCAACATTAGAGTATTTTGGACTTAGTGACTTTAAACACCTCAATTCCTGTGTACTTATAATGAGTCTGGTATAATCGAGATTCTCAGCAATACACGTTTCGACGTTTTTAGTTTATCTTTATTATCCCTTCCCTTCAGCTTAGTCCACGGCTATTCTTTAACACGATGCACTTGTGTATCAGTAGTCACAAAAAATATACTCAGATCCTAAGCGCCGTGCTTAGCCACTTAACTTACCCTTCTATTTGTTTAGGAAACATTTAATTAAGATAAGTCGCGATCGATTATAAAAGTCCTATACTACATATGGTCGCTGTTTAATTAAGCATATTTAAGTTCACAATCGCATACTCATTTGAATACGATGTTGATTAAGTAACTGAAGCCATGGCCATCTGCCTGTTAATGTCCTCCGAGCCCTCTGCAGGGCGGGTTCAACCCTTACCGGCCACCCTCGGACATACGTTTTTTATCACGTGACAAACAAACTGCATTAACGAAAACTATCAGGCCCGGAAACACTTCACCGCACGTATCAGATTTGTTCAATATTTAAGCATTTCCTCATTTAACGTTTATTTAAACTGTTTAACTATATTTATTAGATTTTCATTCAAGTTGCAAAAAGCAAATCACTTTTTAATAAACCAAAAAGCTCTCTCATTCCCGCGAAGAATTGTGATGAAATTCATCTAGATGGTCTTTTCAAGGGTGACACAGACAACAATTAAATGTGGTCTACTTATATAAACCGAAGTGTGTCATAATACCTAAGATTACAATTTGTTTGGCTACGTTGCCAACTTTAGGCAAACAATTTTCTAAAGCACTACTAAAATTTCAAGTTTTCCAATATAGTGTATTTTATAATAGGTACGCGTAGCGTTCGTTCATGGGCAGATGTAAAAACTGCTAAATATAACTTGGATATAATATCGACATGATCTGCAACTGCACGGAGCGCAGCTTTGCTAGCCAGCCAATGGGGGCAGGGCGAGGTCCACGCACATCAAATTAATTCACCGCAACTTGAATTGCTTATAATGCCCTCCGTCGTTTTATAGATACAAGCTTAATTAATGGAGCTGTGCCCATCGACAAGATGGCTGAATGCGTTCCATTTTTAAATGTAGTTAAAAAATAAATTTGCATCAGAAGCAACTTTGACAGGTTTACGATCATTTTACTTTCGTTTAGATAAGAAACATATTGATATAGGTAGCCAGTAATTATTGGATGTTTATTAAGATATAAAAATGTATGTGGCCATTTTTATCAGTGCCCTTTTAGAGCCAGCGAGGTAAGCTAACTGTAGTTTTAAGAGCTTTATCGTTCTTACCTAAAAGTTTTGGAGACATTACACACATGGAGATCACATAATAAATATACTTAAAAATTAAATCATGAAATATTGAAGGATGTTCGTCTATCTTCATGACTGGATATAACTGTCTTAACTTCACTTTCTGTACGACGATTTTAACAAAAAGTGAGTGACGGCGGTTCCGTTACAACATGTCAAGGGAGTACTGCTTGACAACAATCTCCACATGCTACGCCCACGTCGCAGTGACCGAGTGAAGCCCACCACAGTTGAACGAGTGCCTGCTGTTTTACCGTACAGAGGAGTCACAGACAAGATTGGCTACATTTTGAAGTAGGCAATAGGAATAAAAACATTATTTAAGTCACCTAGGAAGATACGTCAATTTTTACCATCTGTCAAGTGCAATATATCTCTACAAAATGCAGGAGTGTACAAGCTTGATTATGAGTGTTAACTCTCTTATATGGGACAAACAAAGAGACGCATCAAAACCTGGGTAAAACACATCGCTGACTTAAAAGAACAATGCTCCAAGAAGTCTGCAGCTTGTGATCATGTTTTAAAAGGCCATTATACATAAGATTTGATAAGCCACAAGTCCTCGCAAAAGAACACCGCTTCCTACCCAGGATGATACGCGATGCTATTGAAATTAAAAAACATCCTAATTTGGTACTGGGTACTAACCCAGCCATCTTCTTTATTGAACCGGCTTGGGATGCCGTGATTGATAAAATTAAATCTCAAGTCAAGCATACAACTGCAAGACCGCAAGATACAGTAAGCTCATTCTACAGTGATGGGAGCAGAAGTCAATGATTCAAAATAAGCGGGTACTTCGCCAGTAACTTTTGACGTCGGTACGTCTGACACCTCAGTCCCCGTGACCACGAGCACTGTAAAGTACTCCGAACGTCGTATCAAAACCGTAAAATAAACGCGATAAAATCCGTAAAATTAGTTTAATTTCAATGTGTAGTATTCGCTTAAATATAATAAATCATAAGGTAGTTTTTTTTAAATAAACCATCCCTGAAAAGTCCTACGGCCAAAGCATTATAATTATAGAAGAATAAAGGCTTGTTCACATTGCAAGTAGAACGGAAACGTTCGTGTAGGGTTGCGATTTATTGCGGACGGCTCGGGGCCACAACAGCCGGTGTCCCTTTTGCTTTAATTGGCTACAAAACACATTCCATTTATAAAAGATCATCGTGATAACGGGAAGTCGCAGCTTTTTAGAGAAAAAAATATTATCGCAGCTATTTTTTTAACGTTCCTTTAAAAAGCCTACAACCGAGTAGACATGGACTTTCCAAGTAAACCATATTCGCATCATTCATGAACGGAATATGATATTTTTTGGCACACCTTTTCTCGCTTCAAATATATAAATACATCTATACATGCTCTTCGATTACGATTTCGCCTTATAACGCATTTCCTTAGTACATATCCACTATGCAATGCTAGAAGAATATGTTATTAGAGAGATAATATAGACGCATTACATAGTATGTATAACAACTTAATTTTACACTGCTTAGGTAATAGGTTTGACGTATTGAACTTTTTGTTGAATGTAAGAGTAGAGAGAGAGTGGCAGAGTACACTAGCGTGAAATGGATAAATTTATACATCTGAGTTTAAATTGGCTTCCCTCTGACTTGGGCACTGCTTGATTGTTTGTGATTTTCATGAATAGTGGTGTTCAAGTAACATCTGTCTTATTTGGTGTTTTGGTGGTGGGTGTAGCTTTACTTGCTCGTTTGCCTCATTCTTACGTAAAAATATCCTGCCGGCATAAATAAATAATAAGTAAGCTCGGCATAATTCTAAGCAAGCCTTAGCGACGCTCATAAAGTAAATGTCTAATACATATATGTGGGACAGTAGTTCTTATATTTCGTGAAGTGGTAACACTCGGCACGGTCATTTTGTCTATTTTTAATGTCACATGTCAGATTGGTGCAGACTGTTAAAATGTACGGATTGTGTAAAGTTCATCAATAAATGATATTCATTAAAACGACTTTTACGACTTGCCTATCCCACACACACACACACATATATATATATATATATATATATATATATATATATATATATGTGGGACAGTAGTTCTTATATTTCGTGAAGTGGTAACCCTCGGCACGGTCATTTTGTCTATTTTTAATGTCACATAGCAGATTGGTGCAGACTGTAAAAATGTACGGATTGTGTAAAGTTCATCAATAAATGATATTCATTAAAACGACTTTTTCGACTTGCCTATCCCACATATATACCAAAAAGAAGTTGATAGAAAGTTGCCGTTGTAAATTGTTTTCTTATTAATGATTTTAAGACTTCTATTTCAGGAAACAAACTGTTCTTAAAATATATAATTTTCGAAGATATCCAAATGAAGAGCAAAAAATAAGAAGATTGCACAATAAATCTAATGACACGATGCCGTCTATAAATATAATCGAAACAGGTAGAATTTGGAACTAATGATGGGGATAGAATTGAAAGGGCATAAGAACGAATCCCAGAATAGCTCAAAATGAACCGCATCAGCTTGTCATAAGATTGACGTTAGCTTGGCGCGTAGTGTTCGTGGTTGTTCAGTTTTTAGACGTTTTGTGAGAGGAGTGCGGGGGTGGGGTGGATCACTGAAAGGGTTGTGTGGGAACGGAGGGCACCTGCGACTGCACATGGTGCTCGCCCAGTTAGTTTTTTATACATTCGCGCAGACAGATCGCTCTAATGCAGTTTTTAAGTCATCTGGCATAGACTCGAATTCCACTTCTACATGTAATTCATTTTGAATATCAAATCTTAAAAAAAAATATTCTTATCTTAACATGTAAAAGGTAGGTGTAATGATGAAAATTCAAGGTTTGTTTTATAAGAATTCGCGTGTTCAATCAGCTTAAATATTCCATGCGAAAATTGGCTTCTTGATTGACGGCGAAATAATTTAATAATTGATGAGAGAAAGCGAGCAAGTAAGGGGGCCGATCGCGAACTGTCGATTGTAACTGTTTGCCGGGCTATTATCGTGTCGGTGGCCGAGCTCATAACGGATGCCTTGTTTCACGCTGAGCGTCCGCTAACCAGACATCCAAGACACTGAGCTTCACAAAGTTGACTTTAAAACGCAGGTCATTGAATGTTCAATGATAGTAGGTTGTGAATTATTAAGGCGCGCTGCTCGTTACCTGCAGAACTGCCCCTATTTCTCGCCACTATTTATTCATTTCGCAACAGCCGGACGGCCTATTCACCTAACCCAGCTCGCGCTCTCCGCAATGAATACTTAATGAGGCACGTGAAAGGCCGCTAATAACCAAAAGTAGCTTTATTGTGGTTAGCGAAATAAGTGGAAATAATATACTTCGAAATGTAATATCACATTATTTTTAACCTTATATAATGCACTCTTATGAAAAAGCAGTGTTGAAATCTAGAACGATTAGTATGTGAGCCTACTGTTGACCACCCATCCCATCTTATGTTGCGATCGATGGTACCTATATGCTATTCACTCTTCTTGAATTTGATTTTACACTCAAAATAATGGTGTTCCTTCTGAGCTTACAAAAGTTCAAGCTTAACAAAGATTATGTCCTTTACCTTCACATGATTTTCACACTCGAAGATATACATAATTCTACCAATAAAACCCAAATTTTGCGCATGATCAATTACTGTTTATTTCCCTTTAAAGGAAGTTTTAACGGCTGTAAGGCGACAAATAATTAAGATATTGTTTTATGCTGACAAAAGTACTCTGAATATTAAGTAATCCAAATCAACACACGTCTAAGATAAGTGCGATAAACAGCTAAACACAATAGTCAGCTTTCGAAAAAAGCCAAATCGTGTTTTGTGCCAGTGTTAATCGGATCGCATCGCATTTTTTGCATAAGCGGATAACCCTTTGCGCGGCCGCTACCTGCGCCGCGCTTCCAAACGACGCCCATTGTGTGCGCAGCTCCCTAGTAGTATAGAGTGGCCACAAAATCCTAGAATTATAAATAGAATTAGACAATAGTAGCTACATATAAACATTATAAAATACATACAATATTTATGAAATCATTTAATTACCTCCACAATACGAAAATATTTCACATATTTCCTACTTAACCAAAATTACATAATTGTATTGAAATAGACAGAATAAGAGCAGTGGTGGCTCAGCGGTTTAGACCCCGACTTACGTACTGTAGGTCGCGGGTTCGAACCCAGGCAGGCGCTTTACTTTGTGTAAATTTATTTCATCACCACTGCTCCAAAAACGGTGAAGGAAAACATCGTGAGGAAACCGGCATGTTCTTAGAACCATCAAATTCGAAGACATGTGACATCCACCAACCCGCACTGGGCTAGCGTGGTGGATTACGGCTCATTCTCTCTCTCGGAGAGGAGGCCTGTGTCCCTGCAGTGGGGAACATTCTAGAAAAGGCCGATTTATTATTTATTATTTTATTAGACAGAATAAATGTAATTTTACTAAGCAGCGTGAGCTGTACAGACAAATTCGTTTTCAAAAGGGGTACATTAAGGCAGGATTATATTATTTAGTCAAGCGCTAAGGTAATTATGAAACATATAAATAAAATTCAAATACTGTTAGTAAAGAACCCTAAATATGTTAGCGACGCGGTGACGTATAGTCGACAATGGACAAAGATTGCACGCCAGTTCGAGTACACGCTTAAGAAATCAACGTGCATTTTAATTTTCTCGACTCCCAACAAAACTTAAGATCATAGTCACCCTACGAATTGTATTGTACTCATATAACATATGACTGGGGGGAATAAAGAGTAGTAAAAAATCGTATGAAAACATACGTTTTTGTGCAAGTGCAATATAGGTCAGGTGCATACTCAACCCTTTCATGGCGTGGGAGTGGTAATTTTTTGCTCGTAATAAATACTTGATGCGATGTTTTGTGCAAGGCTTTTTCGATAATGGCAGAAGTGTTTGCGATAATTTGTTCCCACAATCCTCACGGCAGATCAGGGAAGTGCTGACAGTTACGGAGATCGGTTTATCAATTATGTACCGTTAACTTTGAATGCGAAAAAAGAAAAGCTGCAGTACGTGTCTATTGTTAAGGTTAACTGTTTTCTTTGATGGTAAACAGGCACTATTAAATTTCTTTTTATTTTATACAGGTTTTAATCAATTTTGTTTTTATGTTTCTGTTTTATATTTTTTGATCTATTGATATAAAATTAAATTGATAATTGTTGTTTTAATTATGTATGTTGCGGTTTACTTGCAAACATAATTTATGAGTATATGTATTGTCTATTGTAAAAATATATATATATAAAAGCAAAATAAAATTTATATAACAGTTTAAGAAGTATATAAACCTAATGGGTCATGATAGATACGCACTAAGACCTGAAGCTTTCTCATAGAGTTGACTCAATGTTGTGACTAAGTCTGCCAAAGAAGATGTTATGTCTTTTTCGTTTAGGGAAAGAAATACACAAAGGTTTTCTTTAGTCTTTACTACGTGGCAAGGTATTTTAAAGTAATTTTTAGAAAGTAGAGCTCAAAGCATCCTTGTGCTCCATCAAGTGCAGAACCGATGAGGTACAGATCAGAAAAATTGATTCTAATTTGTAATTACGAGTTTCCTAAAATATTAGTTTCAGCCTATAAATGCCGTGCGCGGAACTAATATTTGCTGCTGCACTCTCGATTCTGTTACTATAAGATTAATGATTTTAAAGAACTTGAATTCGATATGAGAGGTAGTCGTCTATCGAGGAGGTGTTTAATGGCGGTTGTCAAAATATATTTGCTAAAAGAATGATGAGAGTTCGCGGCGGGGGCGAGTGGGGACCGGAAACACAAAGTCCGTTGTGGAACTCAACTTCCGGCGTCACGTGTATGTACATAGAGTGTGTTAATCGTGCTTAAAAAAATAATACTGCCTTTGAATTAACTTTTATACAAAAAATGTCTTTATTCTATAAGAAACTTTCACAATGACGTAATTGATACTTGACATTTTGCTAAAGCCATATGTGGAGCATAATACTAGTAGTGTTGCAATTTATGGGAATTTACCTTATTAATGCAAATTTACCATATAAACTTCCGTAACAGGGGTTGAATGGTGGATTTTTGTGACCTATTCGGCGTGAAGTAGAATAGATATTCAACGTTCTGCGTTTCGCCTGGCGAGAGATACCTTTATACCTTCCCTTTTCTATATCTTTATCAACTTCAGTGCAGTGCTCACATAGCTTCGACTCGACTAATACAATCAAGTAATATTAGATTCATTTAGTTAACAGTCTTTCTTACTCACTTTTGAGTATGGCAAGTATACTTGAAGCGCGTATTTCATTCACGGTGACTCCGAGTGGGTTTGCGAACGCAATAGATCAAAGTTAACGTTAGCATGTGTACATGTATATACACTAAATGTGTGTGTATGTACGTACTGTTACAAGATGTGTTTTTGCTGGAGTCACAGTTCAGAATGAAGCGTGAGAACGCACCGCGGCGGCCGATAATGCTGAAACGGTCGGGGGAGTTTTTTTTTCAGGAGGGTTCAACGACTTCACGCAAATGTTCGCGTCGCCACAGCCACGCTTGATGTTAGATTTCGATTAAATTTACTTTCACTTATAATTACTGTTGTAAATTAAGTATAGGTTAAGTTATAATAGGATAACTTAGAAATTTTTGAAATATATTGTCGGAATAAAGATAAAATTGACTCTCCTCTAAAGATAATATGATACTCGTAGCGTACAATGGTTATTTATTCATTGAAAATAATGTCTAATGCAGAATTTGTACACTTTTCTGATCCTTATTCGCTGGTATTTGCGCTCTTAGTGGTGCTAAATTTCGTAAAATAGGTACTGTACTGTACTTTATTATTCTACTTTTTATTGAAAGATATATTCCTTGTCAGTGACATTAAGTGACGTTGGTTAAATTCAAAATCTAGGCCCTTATCAGTGGCGGTAATATGTACCAGAAACAACTAAAAAAATATATTAGGTTCCTAATTCTTGTCAAGCTTATTGGAGTAGGGAATGAATGGAGATGAATAATATGGAGAATGAAATATTAATTATGAAATATAAGGATTATTGCAGGGATTTTGGACGAAAGGACAATAACGACGATTTAGATGTACCATTTACATCCATACCAAAAGAGGAAAGATGTTTTTGTTTGCAATGGATAAATTCTTACACTGCATGAATTTTTAATCAATTTTTATATCTGTTTCAAAAGAAAGCACCGAAAACTAACATTTATTGGGCTATTGCATTGGTCTTACGACATCGAAATCTACCCGGCGACGTCGGACGCGAACATCGCGCGATCTAGTATCGAATATGGGCAATAAATAGCTAAACAAAGTTGTAAATCTTGATCTCAGTTCCAAAATAAACTTATCACGTAACAGAAACTGTAGAACTTTTTGTGTTTGCGTTAAAAGTTTTTGCGCGGAGTCCTCTCGCGTGTAAAAACGAACATTCTTTGTAATTCAAATGTTTGCTTAGTGACAGGGCAAACGTTGCGGCCTCATGTGTTAATCTTTATAGCATTTTGGTTTCTGCGTTACGACACGTACGAGAATTTTTTTAATTTTTGCGATGTCATAATATATATTGTAAAAGTAGATGATTGTGCGATCCCATTGTGCTCTGTGTGATGGTAATCGAGTAACCCCAATTTAAATATCTAGTAGCCCGGTCCTTAGATTTTATTTAAGAACTGCATCACCTTATCTGAGTTTGTTATTTTGAAACCCATTGTTTTTTTTGTATGTTGATAGTAACTCGAACAAAGTATAGGATTTGTAATTTTGCGTTCCATCTGATAAACGATTAGTCAGAAGGAATATCCACTTCCCATACCTTTGACGAGTCTCCTTTTATCACAAAAAGGCTTCTCTACCTTTTGAGAGAGTTCTGCTATCATATAATAGTTTCGAGACGGGAAGAAACCATCTCGAAACCCTGATTCTCTCCCTTTTTCTGCTAGGCCTCCAATATTGATGGCTACTCTGATTACGAAATTCAAATTGAGGCGCATGTTGATGAGTGGTCACTTAACGTTAGGTGACCCGATTGCTCGTTTACCGCCTTAGACCATAATAATAGATATGTTTTCGCGTATCGTTGTGCGCATAAAAAGTTAATATTATTTCGGCAATGTTTTTTTTTGCTTAGAAACGGTTGATTTATGTTAGGGGTCGTAGGACGGGCAACGTGACGGCGGGTACTGTTATTCCGTGATCCCTCCCACGCTTTTGCACAACTTCGGTAAAAAAAATATGGAATTTTATAAAGTCTCTACCTGCTCGTGTGGCTTGCAGAATTTTGATATCTTTTGTGAACGATTTTTTGCTTTAATTTGTGACAATTATATCGGTATATGACTTTTTACCTGATGTTTTTTGTTCGCCGATTTACAGATATGAAGGTATCAAATGTTTTGCACGTTTGTGTGATTACGGAGGCTTAGAGAAAAGCACAACACAACATTTTACTCACTCAGACACAGTGTAATTGAATGATTTCGTAATATAGCGGCTGGAGCACCTATTTGGTAGTCTAGAATACGAGCTACTGGCACCTGGCTTTAGTTCTAAGCCGAAGCAAGATAACTCTGTGATATTAATCCACAACAAAAATGTTTCCTTCCATGTTCATAGGAATAGAATGATTTGAGTATCAAACACTTTTTATTGCATATTTTTAATAAATTGAAACAAAATGATTTTTTGCTTAATTTTTTACGCCAGGTCTAGTTTAACTTAACTTAGGAAACAAATGGAACTGTACGTTGTTGTATTCTAATCGAGGTTATTTAATTCTTTAATATACTCAATTATTATTAATTTATAAGAAAATAAATCTTAAAAAATTTAAAATAGAATGGCTAGTTCCTAATAAATCCTTCTCGTAAACTATCAATATATAATTTCGTATGCAAGTTTTCCAGGCTCTAATCGATTAGAGACGATTTATTAAGAGAATGGAGTTCAAAGGAGTTCAGGTAGGCTGATGATATTGCATTTTAACGTCTCGATGTTTAAAAAAGACGCTCTCTCCGCATGTGCCATTTAAAAAGGTGCGAGACAAAAAAGATGTGTGGCCAAAGAAATACTGCGAGGGCCTTGAGAAGGGTTAAATATAAAACGTATGCGAGAGAGAAAAAAATTGATAAAACACTGTTTTATTATAGTACGCCCAACGCGACTTGGCTCATGAAAATATACTGTTCGCGGAGAATAAAACTGATTTTGGTTTTTCAATAAATAATGCAGATAATTTATATAGGTATCTATCTACTTATTGCATGTAATTTAGCAAGCGATTTTTTTCAAGAAATGCTTATCCATTTGTGTAACCTATATATATATATATACCTATTGTGTAAATATACGTTCAGCAAAGCTGCTGTAGCCCAGCCGAGCCTGGCTCTCCATCTTACGTTTTAGCAGTGTTTGCAAGTAAATCGTGATTCACACACGACTTATTACGCGAACGAAAAGATAAAAAATATAACATTTGTCAAAATTCTACTTATTTCTTATTTTTCATGTATTGTTTGTGAGATATGATACGTTGCATAAAAGAGGATAGAAACTCCTACCTCAATAGAGTGAAATAAGTAAGCTTCATATAAACATTGATTAGGTAAAATTTGCTAGTCTAATTTGTGACCGGCCTTCTCTAAGTAATTTTTGATTAAAATCTAGACTAGAGTTCGACTCCAACATACCAATTTTAAATGGTAGTACTATTCGGATTTAAGGGTAGGTACAAATTGCTGGCAATAATATTTTTTGTGGTGTGCGTGGAAACAAAGCAGTACAAAGGGGGATTATTTTTTGCGGCTTTCACAGCATGTGCAATCGACTGTCTGACCTACTTATATGAACTTCCTTTGCATTAAAGAGTTGGTAATTGAATATACGCGTATACCACCGGCGAATAATGTACCCGGATTTGAACGTATCAATTTTTTATTTCTATGAAAAAATCTCTTTTGTTTTAGAACATTTCTTCATAAGTTCATATTAAATCCAACTAAATAAAGCTAAAGGTTTTAGTGAGATCTGTCATTAAATGTATTACACACATTTGTATTAAATAACTGTCAAGGTTTGGAATAAGTGTTGCGATGTAGGTTTATTGAGCAAGAGCTTCAACTTCGCTCAAGTGTTTTTTTTCTTCGATCAAGATTTTTCCTTATATCTTTTTTATTTAAAATCATTTTTTACCACATTTTTCCAATTACACTTAACGTGGTAACGCAAAGAACGCTTCCACTAATTACTCTACTGTCTAGTGCAGATAAGTATTATGGCAATTTTTAAATAATGTTTTAAAACATGAAGTTGTTAAATTGCCCTAAAACTATTTATAAAAATTAAACGGCTCTCAAGTGAATGTTGCCAGCGCTCTCTTAAAAATAATAGCAGAAGAGTTGACAAGGTGACAGCTAATTGAAATACGCCCATGTGTTGTGCAGTGTTTTTGCTGAGCGCAACGCTGGAGGGCTAATCTAACGGCAACCCCTTAAACTTGTGTTTTACGCAGTAGTACATTTCGAAGGGGTTGAAATTGCTTGTAGGTATTTCTTAATTGCCTTCTCGTTTCCACGTTGTTATAATGATACGGTAACGCTTAAAACAACATATATTTTTGTTAACATAATTTGGGAGGGTTAAAGTAATCTTTATGTTGAATTGGATTTCATATTGCACATTAAACAAAATTAAATATAAGCTTCAATTACAATAAAAAATGAGACCACATATGATTTTAACTAATGATAAAAGAAAAGATAGCTTTTGCTATTATTATATTCCTTTTTAACCTAGATTGAACCCTAAACCCTGAATATTACACGAGGTGCAAATTAACCATGCGATTTGTTTTGTAAATGCTTGCAATGAAACTGTAAAATTAAGTTATGTTGAGTATAAACTTTATCCTAAGTATATTTTTTACGCGATCTACCTAAACTTACTGTACGATTAATATGAAATTTACGTGTTAAGAACTTATATATGATTAAAAAGATAATTAAAAGAATAAACACACGCGAATTTTTACTATTTTTTACATATATTTTTTTCGACTTTGCTTTAGTTCGTTTGATATGTATCAAAAAGTGAATAAATCTTTTAGTTGCTACTGTATACCAAACCTTGACATGCAATATTAATTATTTTCCAGAGCAATGTGTTACCCTCGCCGTCCCTAGGGATCAGTGGTAAGCAAACATGTGTTTTAAGACAATTTAATTCTGATATTTTACACGGAAGGGTTGAGTCGTTCGCACCTTCTAGTTCGCTATACTTAGAAAGCCCTACAGAAGTCCCCATTCGGGAGTAATCCTCGTTTGGAGCCGTTCCTTATAAACTCCCCTTGCAAGCTTTTTATTTATACTTCCGGCAGAGAAAAGAGTTCTTAGACGTTTTGACAGCCATTGTTTTAATAGAAAGAATTCAACTCGACGTTGAGTTACCAAGGCCGCATAAATCGACATAGTTCTACGACAGACTGATAAAGTAAAAAATAAAAGTAAAATAACAAACCTATATATCAGTTATATACCGTACCGATATATACCGAGAGGACACATAGATAAAATTACTATATCTTTTAGGTATTAAAGTGGCATATAAGCGATATATATTTCTGATACATGTACATACAGTGTATGCTCGGTACATAACGTTCGCTTGTGCCAATATATTCGCAATGTTCGGTCTGCGACGGAGCGCGTCTGCACTCTCATTGGCCGGCGCGCCGGGAGGGCGATCCTCTTCCTCTCGAGTGATTCGCGAACCAACACACGCTCGCGGCTCCGATGATTCGCGTCCTGCGTAGGCATATACTTGCACGGCGTTTGTATACCGACATGTTTTTATGTCGCGTACCAGGCGTTCAGAACTATACGGTTTATATGCTTTGTTTTTATGAATGGTTCTTAAAATGACGTGGTTGTTTGTAATATGATAAAATAATTTAAGCTTATATGCGGAAGACATCGTTATCAGCTTCCGTGATTATTTTTAAACAGAGACTTAAAGTAACGCCCGATTATTTTAAGGGTATAAATACTAACTATTTTTAAATATATAAATAAATAAATAAATAAATATGCGCTCACGCCCGTAACCCAGAGGGGTAGGCAGAGATCATGGATTTCCATTTGGCGCGATCCTGGCACACCTCTCTCGCTTCTTCCACATTCATACATCTACGCATGCATGCTCGTCGGTTATGGGTGCTCCTTATATCGCCCTTTTTTAGTAAGTCATTAATCTGATCGATATAAGTTCTCCTAGGGCGTCCCCTACCAACACTGCCACTCACTTTTGCAACATAAATTTGTTTTGTTATTCTCTCTTCATGCATCCTTTCAACATGTCCGAACCACCGAAGCATACCTTTCTCAATTCTAGTCATAATGTCCACTTTTAAGCCACACTTTTCCCTTATAACGCTTGAAATATATAAAAAAGTTAAATTCTAAATTTTAATCTAATAAGAAACAAATACCGATCTGGCTACTGTAATAAAAATAAGACAAGATTTTGGGTCATGCCTTTATACGATAAAATCATGTAATAATAATTACGTTGTCAAATAGCTTGTGAATAAAAAAGTAAGTTTTATTTTATCAATCGGTTCACAACTGCATCGGAACCAGTCCTGGCACAATTGCCTAACGACTGCTTCTGAAGCGCGGCAGAGATCAGAGGTCAAAGCGGTGCACTCTTGCATACGGCAAACCCTACTATACCAACTCTACCTTTAACGGCCGGTTAAGAAATCGTCGAGGTGCGAATAACATTATTTTTTTATTAGGTAGGTAGGTAGACACATATCTCCACTCCTTTCTTAACGTAAATATTGATATTGGCAGAAATTTAGATCAGCTACGCGGATTTCGTCAGGTCGACGACTGTCCCCGGTTATTAATCAAATTATCCTAACAAATACCAATATAAATGCGAATGTATAGGAAAGGGATATAACCATTTTCTGTTTATCCCTTCCCTCTGTCCATTAAAGGTAGGCAACGCACCTGCAGCTCTTGTTGCGGGTGCTTATGGGTAGCGGTCACTTGATATCAGGAGAACCGCGCGCTCGTTTGCTACGTCTACTATAAAAAAAATGTAAATTAAGAAATATTCATTAACTACATAACTGTCTCGGAGAGGAGGCCCGTGTCCCTGCAGTGGGGAAACATACGAAATATATTATTATATTGTATATAGCTCCATAATGACTAAGACGGTCAACATGAAAATTTGCATAAACATTTTCAGGTGTACAGAATATGACACGGGGTATCTTTTATCCCGAATAAATAAAACTGTTAACCAAGGGATAGCGGTTGCCATGGTAATGTTACGCGTCTTCATAATAATAACTTTTTGACACATGTTACATTAAATTTGAAGTTATTGTACGCGAATCCGTCTTACAAAAAAATCCATAAAAAAGAATGCGCGCCAAGCTGCGCTGGTAGGAAATAGCTTTGCAAATTTCACCGAAGAAAGTATTTCAAAGGTAATTAAAAAAGAAACAGTTGCGTTCAAATTACAATATTCATTGAGACACTCGTGCTTAGATCGTATTCTTTAATGTATCTAAATTTTTGTCTATTATACAATGAATGATAAACAGTTGAACTTTTATTTTGTGCTATGGCTGGCACAACGGTTCGCGATCACACGAGCATTGTGAGAAAAAAACGTTATGAATCGGTCAGCGGCGCACTGCCCACCAGACTAATGATCATCTAAACAAAATATCGCGACAAAAAAGCGACCGCCGTACAAAGCGGCCCAACAACAAAGAACAAAGGTGCTGGATTCGCACAATACACGCCATATTAATTACCCTTCTCAAGAACATCCAACAATGGAAAGGGTTTAATAGGCTTAGAGTAAATAAAAGAATCGTAAATCGGGGAACTGACCGTTGTCCACTGACCGCTGTTTTTAATTCACGAATATTAAATCTGATGTGACGTTTAAAATTACTGCAGCTTTTTATTACGAACTAAACTATAGGAAAACAAACCCTCGCTAAACAAGTTCGGGGACGAAATAATGAAAATAGTTAGATCTTTCCATTTCTAAAATCAACTTAGTTTTTTCCAATATTTGCTTTAAACATATCGTTTTTGACTTTTAAAACTTCTTTGGGTCTTTATTAATAATTTTCCAATATGTCCCCCTATCGTTTAAACATAGCAAAAATCGCAACTTAAGCCTACCTTAATACGAATTTGATATTCAAACATTCTGCGTCTAATGTGAGCTACTTTTAACTTTTGACTTATGAATTTTACAATATTTTAAAACTAATCGCTTATATTTATGTACAAGGTTGAATGAACCTAGTCATCGTAAATCATAGGCTAATGAAATCATTCCCAGTTATGAACTACTCATTAAATAAACACAATCAGATAACTTAAAATAACGATCAAATTAAAAACACGCAAAGATTTAAAATACTACCACTCCGCCGCGGTGTCACCCGCCGCGCCGTTTACGCCATACAAACTTTTATCTCCGACTTTTGACCTTTAGAAGACTTATTTATAAAAACTCTTTATTAGTCCTCGCCTACGTCATATCAGAAATCTCTGTGCAAAGTGAAGAAGTCCCTAGGTCCATTAATTTGGGCTGTGCATAATCCGTTGATGTTTCAGTCAATCAGTTTTTTAGATGTCGCTAAAATAAAATTAAGTCTGCTTTTATTTCTTTTTTTTTTGTTATCTGTCTAACGTTCAATATCAAGGCTACGTGTTTGTACTGCAAGATTTTAAGGGACGTTACTGGTCAAGCATGGGTCATAGGTGACGAACGAACTTGGAACCGGCCGGTTTATACGATTACGGGTACCAAGGGTCTATCATATTTATTTGCATTTTTAGGTTTTATATATTATTTGTTTAATTCTTTGAAATATTATTTTTGTTTAAGTAATTAATTTTCTACGAAAGCGCCAACTTTTAAAAGCTTTTGTTTGTAAAAACATTCAATTCATTGTTTTGTGTTTAAAAACAAAACACGCATAATGAACTTTTGCCGACTTTTTAACCTTACAAAGGTTAATGTTTTGTTTTTTTTGTAAGTGTTCTGTTTTTTGCGTTATGGGTGATTCCTAAAAATGTTCGGTGCTATTGTGTAGTATTATATTAAGTCACAATGGGTCGCAACAAGTGTAGGGTAAAGGTAAAAGGCAAGTTCCGTGTGTAAAATTTGCAGCGGGCCGGCCGTTGGGCACCTCTGACCGATGCGACCTCCTGGGACTGAGAACTTGAACTTAAACGTGACATTGAATTTATATCAATAATTAGAATTGCAATGTAATCCTTTTAATGTCGCCAACAGTAAAATATTTACAATGTAACAATAAAATTTATTTAATTAAAAATGAAAGTAGTCATTAATTTTTGATTATACTGTAACGATGGAATATGTATAGTAGATGTGTTTTACTTTATATTTATACTTTCTATTATTTGACTGAGTAAACAAACTTAAAGAGTACTACGCGCCTATTCCCATTTTTTTGGCATCATCTTAAAATAAAAATCAGGATGAAAGGAAGCGATTGTTAGCATGAAACAAGCATCTTTGTTAATATTGCAAAGTTAATATTATTTGTGTATTATCCTGATGGACTTGTTAGGACATCTACTGGAGATCTTATCCTACTTTTCACCAGAGCTTTGAACACTGCCAAATATTCAACTTCTTATGATATGATACTACGAGTAGATCGCTAAACAAAAAAGTCTAAGAGGCCGCTCGCGGACTCTGTTATCGTACACTTATTTTTATATCACAATTTCAATTTAAGTTAATAGTTTAATTCATCGTTGATTGTGAAAGCCGCATTTTACAATAAAAAAAAATTGAATTATATCTAAAGATCTTTACTTGCACAGAGTGTAGTACGATAATAGTTAAAACGTCTGTTCTTTTTATTCGCTCATCCTTACAAGATTCCCTACACTATTAAAATTCAAATTCACTAGATATGTAGGATGCATTGTCCGGTGGGGATCGATCGAGTTATTCGCAACCCCCTTGCCGGACTGCGGGCCGTCCGTTGACCACCTCTGACCGCTGACCGCTGACCTCATGGGACCCACAACTTGTTCCATCTCCAGCTACGACATTGAACTTCGCAATACATGCGATCCCATGGTATTGAGCTGTAATAATTTCTTTCGAATTAAAATGAACTATAGGTACGTCCATTTTTTTTAACAAATTTGTCAAAGTGAACGGTGGATGCCTTCTTAGTCTAGAAAATTGCTTTTACGTTCAGTTGGGTTAGATAATGACCATCATCTCCTAGTTCACCATCATCTTAAGACCCATGTGGGGTCAGTAAGGGGTATGACCGTAGTTCATACTGTATAGGTTTGGCTGGTCGCTGTCGCGTCGGCCGGATGATGGGATGAATCGTCGATGAATTAAAGCGTAACAAACAAACTCACGTTAGATTTTATATTGTCAGTTAGGATTTTTTTGGAATAATATTGTTAGTTTTTTGTATTAATTTACTAAATATAATATAAGAAATATTTAGTAAATTAACCATTCCAACTAAGCTGAAAAAGCTTGTGCTAAGCCTAGCACAAGCGATTTTTCATTGTATAATTTCTAACGGATTAGCAACGAATAACGTATTACAATCGTGTGTAAAACATCATGCCTATGTTTAATCGAGGGATTTGCCGTAACTTGACCATATAACTCTGACGGAGTTATCAGGAGAGACAATTGTATCCAAAAATACTGCTACCTACGAAAAGGCGATGAAGAAAATGTGTAGGTAATGGTAATTCTGAATTTTGTCTGGGGAATAGGGTGTAGGGAAACCCAATTGTTGTTCTTTTTCCTTGGCAACTCCGTACACAGTTCGTTACGGACTGGATCACTTTTGTCAATGGACACCAATCTCATCAGTCTGGTGACCCTCAATTCTCTTCTGGTACTATCAACGGCTTCTTGCTGTTTCCACCAGACGCACCAGTTGGAGCATCGTTATAGTTTACAAGTTATGATTAACAAATTTCGAGTCACTTAATTTATTACATTTTAGAATACAAAGAGTAATTTTAGGGATCCTACAGACGGTCTAGTATCTATCACTCGGCTCTACGGCCGGAGATAGTGAACTACAATTGATAAATTAAGGAATCAATAATATAACATAATTTTTTTTAAAATGAATTTCATTTAACGTTGAAGGAACAAGGAATGTTTTATTTAAAATGTACTATTTATATGAATGCAGTGCAAATGTCACGCAGATTAACATACAACGCAGCAACAATGTCATTAAAACTGCAATTTCTACGCAAAGCAATCTACATACATGTAAATTGTATGTTTTGCAAGTCGAAACAATAAAGTTGAATGAACGACCCGACATCGTGTCTCTTTACACCTCTAAAAGCTTTGATCGAATAAAATTTGTATTAACACTGCTTACGCAAGTGCTTATATCAGATATCAATTATTCATTTTTCTGCCACGCCTATTGTTTAATACATCACACGTAGACACTTTGATAATAAAAAATATTGAAAATCATAAATTGTTTACACAAATATAAAAAGTAGTTTAACTCCATTCGATAAAATTTCATATACAATGTCATCATTGGAAATTATCAACGATTTAATTAGTTATCGCTGTTTTGATCCAGTATCATCAAGTATCGTAATTTATTAAAATATTGTTATGATTATAATCATGAAAATAAGGTTCATATGATGTTTTTGAGTTGTAAACGTATTGGTACTTTGTAAAAGTATACGCCACCATACCGTGTACTACCATATGCCACATCCAAGTAAGTATCAAGTTAGATTCTATGAATAGATTTAATTAATGTAACATTAGATGTGATCAATTGATCGGTGGCGGCGTAGAGGAAGGGAAGCCTGAAATAGTCCGTCTTGTCGCAGGTCCTGGCTGCGCCCGGAACTTGCTGAGAACTCTTTTTATTTTCTTCATTACCTTACACCACGATACAGACTAACAAAATTATAGACTTGTTTAGAATAATCAAGAAAAAAATAGTTTTTATAACTTTAGAATAGTTATTTGACGGTTTACATTTTTCTTATTCGTAAGTATTTAGCTGTAACTGTAAGCCTGGGTGGGTCGTGCTGGATGTTTAAAATGTTGTAAATAAATTGTGTAACTTCACATTATATCTGACGATGAGAATTACAGCTTAAGTTATAATTGAAGTATTGCAAAATTGTTAAAACCCAACTGATATTGAAAACCGATGTGAGCTATTTAGAGCTTAGAACTGTATACCTAAGCATAACCGTATATTTATATATATATAAATATATATCCGATGCAACTATTTGGAGATAGTAAAACATTTATACATATGTGGTAGTAATCGAAGTATCTATCTAACTACCGCCATGGCATAACAATATGAGTCTAAATAAGGTTTCCTGTTCAAGTAATGCATTATGTAGTCTATGGCAAGGTAAAGTAATGTGTATTTTGATAATATTTACCGGTAAGTAATAATAAGGCTGATCGCATCGCACATGTCGCGCATGCGCTGCGCCTCCCTCGCCACTCGCCTTGCGCCTCGCCGTCGTGGGAAGTAGGAAGCTCCAATCTTTTTATTGGGAACTGTAATTAAGGAAACCACCGCTGTAATTACAGGGGCGATTGCTAAATATAAAGGAATGCTTTTTCATTCCTTTAATCCTTTTCCTAATTAAAATCGAGGGGCGACGGTATAATTTATCCGGACTGAGTTAGTTTATGGACAACACGTATATTTTGGTATTTGAATTATTTATCGCTGAAAGATAGATGTTTGTATATCCTAAAGTGACCTATATTTTTTCAAACTTTGAATATGCTGCTTGTGATACCAATTACACAATATTCCTTAGTGACAGGCATATTCATTTTTCTTAGACCCTTATTCGTTTGATCAAGTACGCGTACACTGAAGCGTAGGGAATGGCAGGACTATGGCTGATTTTAGTTAATCAAAGTACATGGGATTAATATCTGTAATCATTGAGTACATCATTTGGGATCAATTTATGGGCGAATTACCCCCATTTCTGCGCTCCATTATATAACGTCGACAATCTAGATGTCAAGTTAAATTCAACTGTCAGGTCAAGAGCAAAATTTGTGTATCCCTAGTTGTAAGCACGTAGAGTTAATGGATGGGACAGGATAAATATTGTTTTTTTGTTGTATAATAAATTTTACGTTCAATGTTCCGTATGAGAACTTTCGCGTAATATTACTTAGTAACAATTCAACAAATACAAGAAATATTTTATCGGCACTTGCTTGCTTACTCTGTGGCGGCAGTAAACATTGTGTTCAATTAGCGATTTGGCCATTTAAAGGGCAATTAGCGATTTGGCCATTTAAAGGGCAATTTGCATAGCACGATAACATTATCAGCGGTCAACAAACATGTTCGGACTTTGTTGACCTAGGTTGATGTGGATGTGAGTACTTTTCCTCGTTGCATTGCGTTTCGAATATTTGACGTCCAATTGAAATACAAATTAACAAAGTTATTTAGAGATGATTATGACGACAAATCGCGTCAACAAGATTGCCATCGTAAAGTAGCTCACTATATAAAGTCGATCCTTCAAATAATTGTGGTACTCAGACGGAGTATTGCTAGTATTTACTGGTTTTTATTTAAGTAAAAAAAAGGAAACTCAAAAACTATGACTTTCAAAGATTTTTCCAAACATATGTGCTTTGTTGCCAGTTGCTTAAATACCTTAAAAAATATATTTCCTTAAATTAACCAGCAACGAATATATGTACATCTCCTGTCCTGTTTTAAATGCTCACTGGCTGCGGTGTTGTCATCACTTACAAAGGAAATAACAAACGAAGAAAAGTCATTCAAATTATTAATGGCTGATACGACACGTATTTGGACAATACAAACATAACAACTTAATTTGTTCACGATGCAGTATTACAAGTAGGTATTACCTACGCTTAATATTAAGATGAATGCATAAGATTCTTTGATCGTCGAATATACATGTAGGTACTCAGTACAGGCAAAATCCACACTAGCGATTGCCCGATTTACAGTCGGTACGGCTTTCCTTTGTCTTTTGTTATCTTAAGCAAATTAGTAACAACGGCGTCATGCGCATTGTTACTTTAGTATAAACATTTATGCATAATCAATTACAGCCAGAAGTACAAAAAGAAATTATATATCTCCATGTTGAACGATCCTGCTGTTGCATGTTTAATGTTGTGCTGTCTTCTAGGTATTCCATACATTTGCATATACTGGTACATCAAGTGAATCCTTATAGCGGCTTACTGGCTCTTCGTTGATTATAAAAATCATTTAATTTTTCTTCCATCATTCACATCAATTTCAGTTATGGTTGCAATATCTCTTTTTTAAGTTGCATTTATCTTTTAAATTGTTAGTCTTCTCGATAATTACATTGTTTTAACTAAATTACTATCATTGTATGGTATTTTCTTTTACTTCTACTACACCCAGTTTACTTTTGACTTAATAGGTGCTATTTAAAATATTGTTATACGTTGACCTTGTTATGCAAAAAAGCTATAGGAATATATTATGTTTTATTCCTAATCGCTTACTTACTTGTTTCTAGATTATCACTTTTTAGATCCCCAAAAATGTCGTTGATAAGAACACCGTTTTGCATGGTGTGGTGTATAAACTGTAGTTCAACAAATAACTTCTCCAAATGTGAGCGTTGAATAACGTCGAAGTTTTACACTATTACAAATCTGTAATATCTAATTCATCACTCACAAAAATTATAATTATCGATCTATCCTAAACATGAATCATAACATCTACGTATGTTGTTATTTTTAGAGACAATATATTCCGTGGCCGGCCATATTGGTGTATTTGTTATGATTTTTTTAATCGTTTAAAAATGAAGGCAGGAAGCGTCGTGACGTCACGCGCGCGGCCGCGGCAACACGCCGCCGGTTGAGGCAGGCCAGTCGCCAGCCGCCAAGCCACACTCAGCACGTCGTAAAGTACCGTCAGTAGAGACAAACATACATATTAAAATGTAAAAATAAATTATCACATCTTTAACCTTACTAGGACAGAGCAGTACCATAAAATTGCCAATTCTTACATTTCAAATCAGGAAAAAAGATGTACAGTCGTAGCATATCTACTATATACCCGAACGTAGCTAGATAGATATGAAGCGAATATGGCCTGCGTGAGGTCACATTAATATATTAAATGCTTACAATAGCATAAACTATAAAATCAAAAGTACTTTTTAATATTTTAGATATGTTTAATATAAAATAACAACACTGACTGAACACTTACTTTTTGGTGCTACTACCATGACAAAATAATAATAGACAACTACGACTTCACTAAAACTTGTATCAAAACTATGAGTATTTTACTGTAGTAAAATTATAACCGTCTGATGCAATGGTTTTGATATCGGTACGCGCGCAGTCAGTAAATAGATGCTATGTATCGCAATACATAGAACGTAACGGGAAGCGCAGTGTTGCTGCTTCAATAGACGCCTGCCGCCTGCCGCCTGCGCGATGCCGAGCGCCGGCTCTTGCTTGTTGATGCAATCCCCTCATTCAATGTTAAACAGACACTATCTAGACACGTACTTTCATCTACAAGGAAAGTATTCCAGAAGTTTCGCGGTCTACTTTTATTATTATGCCACAATTTGATTTGAATATTTTTATAGTAATTAAAATACTAAGTATCTACTTTATAGATGTTTTGTTTTATTTTGAGATTTAATCAATCATGAATTCCTAATTGCATTCATATATTATTTGAATTGCTTTCCCGCAGATTATGTCACCATTTATTCTAGTAATTTGTCAAATAGAATAAACATATGGGTGATTATTTTGCATTACGCTACGTGTCATAAATATTCAAATAATATAAACATGCTAAATAGATAATTTTGTTGAGTTGACTGTAAAGGAGTAGAGTCCATTCTAAATAGCGTAGTCATCCTCCAAATAAACATTCAACGTCCATCGAGTGACTAAATAGTGAAATCCGGTCGGGAGGGCAACATTGGCTAGCGAGTTCCGGCGGGCCTACGAGGGGGGAAGGACCAAAGCGGCGGGGTCAGGAGGGAGGCATTAGAAGTGCAATGTCCTCGCCAACATCGCTGTTCGCTGCAGAGATGTCTTGCTTCACTTCTCATCGCCCGCGCATCTAAGCGACCAAAATGTTGAAGAATATTTTATACAACAACTTTTTAGCATTAAAAGGTATACATTTCATTTGTTTTAAATAATTTAGTGTCTGTTAGTGAATATTTTATTTCTTGGACTTTATGGTTGTTGCTTGGAAAAATGCTATAACATACTCATATGATTTTTAAGATACCTAAGACGAAAACCTGGTGTCTTGTATATTTTTCGTACGGAATATTCCCACATACAAAAACTATATTATTACTCCATGTATTATACAAGGATAGATGTTATTAGATGCCGTTGTTGTAAACTCATTGTTTTGTTGATATTAAATAGTTTCTTTATGTACAATATTTTGCTAAGCTGATAAAATAGTAAGGCTAGATAAGGATTGTTAATTAGTGGCATTGTCTTTAAGGTCTCTGTAACATTTCGGTGTCGATGACCAAACCATAGGGGAAGCTGAAGCCATAAAAATTAACGCTAACCAATACGAGGGTGAATCCTGTTATTATATTACTCGTTGGTGTGTTTACTCTACTGAAGTTTTTTGAAAGTACGAAAAAATACTTTAAAATTATAGCAGTTATTGCAATAACGTCGCAGGCTAAAATTAATAACTGAAATGATTAAAATGCAGTCGGGCTCTTAAGATAAGGTTTTAATGGATGTATCGATTATTTTATAATAGATATTGCACAATTATACAATTTTCACGGTTTAAGATATTTAGGCCATTTTAAAAGCAATTATTGTAATATGTGAGCGGTAAAAGGATGAGAAAGTCGTTTTTGCGGCTAATTACGAACAGTACATGTGTGGTTTTCTGCGACTTTGACAATTACGTTTATCGCAAATTTCTTGAACCTAATGGACGCTTCGTTCAGCGAGCTGTTTGTTATCTCACGACGCTAATGATTATTTGCAATTAAGAATCGATTAAATATTGTAAGATCACGTTTGCTAACATTAACAACGACTTCGACGACGAATTCGTATGAAACGTCTTTTGTCTTCGATGGATATTTATTTTTGATAACTTACGTTATTTTTACTGTGTTCCTTAATAACAGCAGCTTGTAAAGAAATGATTGGAGAAATGGAATTAGGTTTAAATGTTTCGTGTATGTATCACGATCGTGTATGTAGCCTATTAACCGACTTTAGGTTTGACAAGCACGGCCGGTGAGGTAATGTGACACGGGCGTTTGGGAAGAGGTTGCTGCGGGGGTTGCGGGAGGGGATGAGGCACCGCAGCGGCCCGAGTCTTGACCTTGGTGAAGGATCGGAGCGGTGGTCGCGGTCCCTGACCTGACTATTTCGAGTGGCAAGTGCAGCGATGGCGGCGTATGCAATGTGCATACCGAAATAACCGCTCGCTCGGACGCCCCGCCTCCCCCTGGTTCCTCCTGCCCCCGCAACCCCCGGTCTCGTCCTGCCAGGATATCACGACTGTCGACTGCCGTCCCTGCCCACCTACACCTATCGCCTATCGAAAGTACTTCTACACATATAATACGATAACAATGTTAGCTTTACCTACTTACATACATTAATATGAACAAACTTACGATTGTTTTTCAAAATCTGAAGCGTAAAAGAATCATTTTCTAAATATTATTTATATTGTACGGCAGGCAGACAGGCTGACTGGTCAGCCGGAGCACCTATGTCTAACCTATATCTATGTTTATCTTTAACTCAGCAAAGAAAAGCGAATAAAATGATTATTATTCATTTCACGTCACCAATTGAACTAATAATGCTGGGCCAAATTAAATAGGCAGAAAAGTAAATCGAGATAATTTATTGGGTCTGTAATTAATGTAAGTAAGTATCGCGATACGTGGGTTTGGTTCTGACCATCGCAATATTGTAAAAGGTTTTTTACTTCTCACGAAGCTAACCATATTTTTTGATGTCGCTCGATAGTGTGGAAACAAGAATAGAGTTGCAAATAAAAAAAAACTCTCATGGAAATGGAGAGCTTCAGCGAGCAAACTCTTATCCGAAACAGGAGAAATCTACGAGTATGCCTTTAGGTCAATAGTTTAATCTAGTGTAAAATGGTTCGCAGACATCAACTTTTGCGGGCAAGGTATTTGCAGCACTTGTGGGAGTTGTAGATGTTAATGGCAATCGGCTGTCACTTATCACGTAAACTGGTTGATCGTTTGTCCTTTTCTTCCATAAAAAAAGGAACGAAATAGATGATGTTAACGTAAGTTACACATGAAATACCTATTATGACGACAAGGACAGATTATAAGAAAGTACCAGAGATAAGCTGTTAAAAAACGGCAAGAAAAAAAACTGAGAATGCCTAGGTAGTTGATGGACGAGGGAAAGGGCCAACGAAGGCTGCAGTCGATGCACTTTCACAACTGCCACGGTCGAGATGCATCGCTCTTTTCACTATAACGACGCGTGTCTCAAGATGTTTGTGTTAAGCAAATACGAGATCGGTCTAAACGCATCATTGTCTTTTTGTAAGCGATACCGTGGATTAACAGTTAGATAGCCCTAAAGTTACACCACACGTTCATTGGTGCAATATTTTTAAATATTTTTACCTGTATCAATTGCGATTTAGAATGCCTGGCGACCGTCTGAACACCAGCGGGGGTCTTTAGCCTGAAGATAATGATGGTGATGATGATCTGCCTACCCTTTTCAAATTAAAACCGCGGGAGCTATTGTTTACGTACTTAGTTTATTTCAATTGAATTAGATTTTCAAATATAACACTGTTGAGCTGGCGGCACCATGAGAATATTCCACGTAAGCCAATACAGAATCGATGCAATTTTACGAGGCTCGGTCTATTTCCATTCGTTGAAAGTTTAGTCATGTACGAAGAAATCGATTATTGGAAAGGCGAAGGATTTTTAGGTGGTCGTGTGCTACTTTGTAACGCTTTTATTGACCTGTAACTGTTATACTCGTATGTGTTACATTTAATTTAGTTAGTTGCACGGATTTTATGGGTTTAATGTAAGCAGTTCAAACACATGATAAGTACCGTACCGTACGTACCTTTAATGGACAGAGGAGAGAATATACAGAGAATGGTTATTTCCTTTTCTTATTCACCCCCTCACCCGTCAAGTCGTCTTTCCCTTCCCATTTTTTCCTTATTAGCAAATAATGGAAAGGGGAAGAGGACTAGAATTGAGCCTCCGGCACCTCAATCGTCATACAAAACGCAGACTACTCTACTTCACACCTGTCTTCTGTAAGGTCATGGTATTTCACCGGTCGAGCTGACCAATTCCTCCAACAGATGTTGCGGGTTCTACCACAGCTAAAACTCTTATTTTGAACAGTATTTTTCTAGTGTGTGTTGAACGGATTAAATGGATTTATTATTATTATTTCTTACCGGCTCACCGTTTGCAGCTTGTATAAGGCATGGTCACACATGGAATACGGCTTGCTTCTCTGGGCTGGAGTTCCAAAATAAAAGCTTCTTCCATTTGACCGCATGCAACGGCGAGCGATTCGAATGCTCAACGACCGAGCTCTTACTGATCAGCTTGATCCTCTGCCATTGCGAACAGACGCCGCGTCTCTGCATTTTTTATAGCATGTACCGTGGAAAATGTTCCGAAGAACTGTTTAGAATAATTCCTGCCGCCAAGTTACGTCATCGTTCAACTCGACATAACTCCAACTACCATCCACGCTGGCATTCCACAACGGTGCGGTTTTCGCGTAAGTTCCTGACTCGCACAGCCGCGTTGTGGAATGATTTGTCGCCAGCGGTATTCCCAAGCCAATACGACCTAGGGCCCTTTAAGAAGCGAGTGTACTCCTGACTTATAATAGGTACTTGCTACTAATTTGCCCCGTTATGCTATAAAAAAAGGCGTACGAAGTAATATTACACACGAAATAAAAGTCCCAGTCTTGATAACTTTTAGTATAATACACATGTTATCGCGTTTGAAAGTCGCTCCTAAAAGCGACAATCGTCCCTCCTTAAACACATGCAAGTTAAATGTTAATGCCTATTACAAAGCGTTGCGTGTGTGCGTAAGTAATCTATTGCGCCCGCGCTGCACTCAAGGTCACTGCCCACCGATGACGCGGCCCGACGACCAATTTTAAATTCGTCTGCAAGTCACATCGACTTTCTAAAGTGAATTTACCTTGCTATTGTATGAAATAGATAGGCCAAAGAAGTATTTGATATAAGGTAATTACTCATACAAAAACTCGATTTTTAATATTAAATTGAAAAGGTTGGAAAGATCTAAAAATTTATTGAATCAAAATGACCTTGATGTAAATTATCATTGCGAAAATTTATGTTTATGGTAACGATGAAGATTGTGAATGCGAGAGCCATTCCTGTAAAAATACAGCATGGTTTAATCGTAATCGTAATTAAGCAACATACACACATATATATATATATATATACATATATATACAACAGAACAAACACAAGTACCTTACCCAATTGAGCAGAGACACATCTGCAATATCGTCTTACCATTTAAGAATACGTTATCAACAATGCGGCGTCTGGGAACTTTTGAAGGATCTAAAGATAATTCAAACGAAACGGAACGATCGCGAGGGCGAGATGCGGGAAGCGAGGGTGGACGACGGGTTCTGCCGAAAGACTTTGTATTGTGGCGTCCGGGAGCGGCCAACGACCTGCCCAATCTCCGCTGCATTAGCATAGCGAGCAATATTCGTGTCTAGCGCATGCGTGTGTGCGCGCCCGTCTCTGAGTGCCGCCTCACGCGCTCCCTCATCGCAACTTTCCTGCACGCTTGTGTGCTGCGGGTCAACACACACATATCTATTGCTAACAATATCAGTAGATGTTGGGTACTTCCAACCTTAGATTTAGTAAAGAATTGTTTTTATTTTTATTACAAATTTATATTCAACCTTGTTTCGATATCATATCTGATAATTAGTTTTCATTGAACGAGTCCTAATGTTCATGGTCTGAATTATCTCTATATACGGGTACTTGATTAATTAACGCATTACCTATTTATTCGTATTGCAAATATTAACTTGAAATGATCAATTGATAACATATTTGACAGCGAACATTGGCATTGAAGACGTTATCTACCTATGTATATTCTAACAAAAGGCTTGAAGATACAGCCGTGTGTAGGTGTAGGTGTATAGGGAAAGTCTCAATGTGTGCGGGAACGCGGAATGCGGCGACGACGCTGATATAATTTTTGGGTTCGTAGCCACATTTGATAATAAGATCAAGTTCAAAGGGCCAACTGCCTCAGTTTATAGATATTATTTCTAAAACGAGTTCTTAGTCTCGATCTCGCAACCTATCACTTGTTGGCCTAATGTACACAAATACACTCACATAACACTACAGCCTCAATATAGTCGCCAATTACTCAATTTTCGTACCAAAAGTATTTAAGACCGTACATTGTTAAAGATGAATGATGTCCTGAACTTGTTACATCAATTGAATGGCTCCCATTGTACAATGTGTACGTCTATTTGTCACACTCGTGGCATACACATGTTTACCGTAGACAGCATAAGATTCAACAAACATTAAGATATAACGCTGTTTTTAGGACTGTAAGGCCAAGTAGAATCACTCTCTCTCTCTCTGACTGCCTACGTTAGATTTGCGATAGTATATAATACAACTAGCGTGACTGATCTATTAAAGTCCATTTTATTAAATATGACATTGTATAATAAAATAATATATTATAGCATAATATTTTTCAATAAACACTGACAAGTTTTAACAATAATCTTAAAACTTTTATGACACTTTTACGTCCACCACAAGTAGCGTCAATGTCGTCAAAACAAAGGAATGCTTTCCCAGGATGGTCCCGAGCAAAGGGTTCGTTAAGTGATGGATGTACACCGTTAAATATTACAGTAAACTATTTCTTGTAAAGTGTAAATTCCAAACACACGATTTACCTCCAAGTGAATTAAAACACTTCATTCGGTTCGATTTTGTCTTTTCACTCACTGATGAGATGGCACATGTGTGTGTAATCTCTTCAATATGAAAATCAGTCAACCAATTAGTTATTGTATCATAAATAGTACATAATAGTACTTACTTTCTTTTGCGTGCGAAATAATTATTGTTGTGGTTGCCAAAACTGTCATAATTAAACGATATTGACGGCGCCACGTATTTACGTTTATTGGATCAATTGTTGTTCGAAAATAATCCTCCGCAAAAAAACATCTCATCTTCATTGTGTTATGAATGGCCGTGCCTAGTATTCGCGCCGCATCCTTAACTTTTCAGACGCGTTCGCCCCTATTCGCCACAAAAGAAACTTTTTCGTACCTGCGAAGTTGATGTTTTTTTTAAACTAAAAATCGCCTTTTAACACAGTCATAAAACTAAGCATTGCGTAATTTTTCCGCATTGTACGAACCCTTTCCGTTTGTTTTTATTGTACCCCTTTTTATTCAGACGTCCAGTCGGTGCCTTTGCGGAGTTCTGCAATATTATAGGCGGGCAGTAAAGCAATAAAATTTGCGCTATTCTCCGCTGAAAATGTGCATCGCTCAGTAAAGGGTTTAATGTTGTGAAACTTTCTTTGCCTATAATAATTTTGACTGCGTGTTTTTAAGGACCGTAACGGTACTTGTTGGCGTAGAACTTCTCTCTCGTAGGACTGTAATGGAGGCCGGATTATTTATTGCATGTTATTAGATAAGTGAAATGTCTTCACGACCGCTCAATATTTATCACGAGCGCTAACGTGTGCCGCCGCCTCTGAGCTCCAAAAATCTTAATGTTAATTACTCTTACAACGGTCTTCTAATGCTGCTTGCATTAGAAGACATCGGCAGGGGAATAATAATCACGTTAAATGAAACTAGGCAATTTTTCTTGGCTTTAGTAACTTTAAATGAAAATGACAAATATTTTATTAGTCGTAGTCTAAATATCGGTATGACTATATTATTATATTACCTCGTATCTTCCCGATTGTAATATGTAATGAGCTTTCATCGAACACACAGTTTTAACCAGGGACTGAAATAATATCGAAATCTTCAAAAGACAACCTTCGTCGGTAAAACACATAACTGTTTCAACGAAATAAAACTTTCGAGAGAAGTGAAAAGTTATTCTCAACTTTGCGCACAATAGATGCCGACATTTTATATCATCCTTCTCAAAGGCGCCGCTTTTATGACTCGCATCCCGAACCTTTCTCCGGCCACCCGTTCGATTTGCACAACTTAAGCTCAACGCTTATCACAAACGCCGCTTAACGGTTAAAATACTGCGAGTTAACCTCACTATATGATTGAAAGAATGAAGCAAAAAAACAACACATAGAAACTTTGAAAGCATCTTTAGCGCTCATTGTTAAAGTTAGAGATAACACAACAAAACGTATTTGTTCATTTGCACAATTTTTTTATTTTTTATAATTTATATTTTGTAGAAAGGGAAACAATTTTACTTTAAAATATCAGTATGAACCATTGTGTTTATAATACATATAAGCGATAACGGATAGCTATTCAGTAAATGTGCCCATGAGAAAACAACAGACAACTTCCATCCATCATACGACCAATCAGATATAAAAAATAAATAAAAAGGCATATTCGAATCGCCCGAGTCCATTACCCGAAGCACAACAATTTGTAGACAGTATATAAAAAAGTATATTTCAACTGTTCGAGGTGACCGAGGCAAATGACAAAAGTCAATCTACACATCAATCGCCAAACATTGGAAATTCGGGAGGCCGCACGCGACTACTCAATAATGTACGAAATATCGATGTGGGGCATCGCCACCATGTGCGTGGTGCGGCGTGGCGCGGCGTGGACGCGCTCACATCCCGCACTACATTACACTTTAAAAACGAAGGACATAAGTATATGGTACATACTTTGTCTACAGTTATAATTTTTTATAGAGAAGAAAAGAGCCAAACGTGCAAACGCTTAAAGATATGCTAAGTGGCCACCACTAGCCATGGATATTCGCAACAACAGTTTACATCTCTTGGCCGGTGGTAAAGGTGATGCGATGACTAGTTCATACTAGTCAAGTGCAGTGCAGTACCTGGACAGGCCTAGGTCGAACGGGTTATGGACTCGACTTAAAAAGTATTTTCCAGAATCAGGCATTAAGTTGAGGGATTAGTATGTACATTACTTATTTCGAATTATTTACTTATACTTTACTTATTTTCATTAAAAAAATTATTTACTTTAATTTGTGCCAGTTTCGGCTGTAAAGCTCACTCTTCGCAGATTTGAGACTTAATAAATTTGGTGGAAAGATGACGCTGGATGCATCCGCCTTGTACCTCAATTACATTAAAAGGCTTCTCATAGTTATGCCTTAATAGCGCAGTTGGTTTAATCTTGTCCATAAAAGTGAATTTGTAGCAAGCCGGTATGGTAAGGTTGGCTTCAAACTTCTCACATCACATCCTCTCTCTGCTGCGGCGAGGGTACTGCGTGGTATGGTCGTCGCATCGAGACAAAGAAGAGCCCACCTTATTCGCTTAAACTCGATACTCTATTTTAGTCGTCTTCTACTACAAACATAGCATTTTAATTCTATTTGATACAAAACTTATTGCTCGACCATCAGTCAAATACAGGGCAATACTTTAACGATCAAATGAGTAAATTACGAAGCGATCGTATTCCGAAGATACATTAAAAGGACACGAGGTGGTCGGTAAAGTTTGTGGTGTTGAATGAGGGGGGTAAAGGGGGTTGCCAAATGACACGTTCCTATCAATTATTCAGACAAATTTTCCCAACACATTTGCGTGTAGAAGACAAATAGATGCCCCTCGGACGCACCGAACGCCGAAATGTTTCTGTGTAATTATGGACACTAAAGGACGCCACCACGACCAGGCAGACTACTAAGTAAAGGCTTCTAACGCCATAAAAACTTCTTATTGTCGAAGAGAATTAGTAAAGAAAGAGAAACACGTGCACGACGACAATTTAAATTTCATTTATTTGTCTCGGTTTCAATTTGCGCTCTGCTCTCGGGAGAAATCTAAATTTTTGGCTATAGAGCCAGTATAGATAATACTGTCCTTATAGCCAAAAAATTAGGATGACCAAGTTGCTCGCGACTTTTTTCACATCAATTCGATTCGAATTTAGATTTTCTAACCAAGCTTTTCAACCCTTACTTCATTTTAGAACATTTAGCGCGCACCTACATTATAAAACGAAGCCGTATGGCCGTATCCGTATGTCAAATTAACGTTCCTATGTCCAATCGTTTTGGTTGTGCATTGAAAAGTCAGCCAGGTTGATTTTTTGTACATGTAAAATAGTTTTGAATGTTCGTAAAATCCATTTGAATCGTAAGAAATACAGATACGTAAAAGTGGACCGAGGGGTGGTTGTGGAGGTGCGCGAGGTCCGATAGGCTTCAATTATTCAGCGCGCGTATTCTGGCCACGGGGCCGTCCACATCGGTTACAATATTTCGCTGTCAATAACGACCTCCATCAAGGGGTTGACGTAATTAACGCACTAAAAACATGTCAGCGGTGTTATGGACGTATTTTTTTAACGAAATGAGGCCAATATATACCTCAGTTTATACTGAGTTAGTTGATAGTCAACTGTGTTGTAATGTACAGAGCTTACATTTTCATATATTTCATTCCCAATATGAAAATGATTAGAGCAGCTCATTTGACAAATTTGATAAATGAGATGGCTCATTTATATTAGATATTTTGATATGTTACAGAAAATTGTTACAAGAACAAAGATTCTTTTATGTTCTTCTGAATATAAAATGTTTTGAGGGTAGATAGAGCACGATGAAAATTGTTTTATAAAATAAATCGAAAAAGCATTTTGTGTAACAAAGTGAATTATTTTGAAACACGTTTGTTAACAAATTTACTTTCCATGAATGGAAAAAATAATCTAAAACATTTGTTACTATCATATACTATATAAGTGTTTATCACTATGTAAAAATATTAACATATCAGACGTAAGACCCTGGCCTCAAAATCTCAACGCAACCTCGTCGGCTCATAACTCGTGTTTACCAGTCTATTTGAGCTACAATCAAGGCACGCGTAGCTTAGCTCTGGCAAAATTGATTCTCTTCGTTGTAACTATTGAAGTATTTAACTTACATACTATGGCGTGTACAAGTGGTATATATTTCCAGGGATTACTATGTTCTGTGCGGTGACTCAGCTATCTTTAAGGAGTGCCCTTCCCAATAGCTTCCGCTCTTCTTGTCTCTTTCCTTGCCTAATGGAGATTAAAAGGAAAGAGGAGTCTTTGGCGACACAAAGTGTTCAAATCATCTGTTGTCTTACTTATTCCCTAACAATATATTAAAATAAGCTTTATTCAATGGACCAAACACAATTATAGTAGATGTATATGATAGATATTTTTATATCTGACACTGATATAAATTTGTCTCACTGGTATCAGACAATCGATCTTCGCCAACCAAACATCGCTCGCTTGTCTAGTGAGTTCTATCTGTTCCAAAGCACGTAGAAAACATAAAAAAGTAAAGTAGCCGATTTAAAATAAACACGCCCATGACCCAGGAGTGGGCAGAGATGTATTTAGCAGCAGGCTATATTTATCTCGCTATTTGACGCAGGCCTTCGCTGTTAAAAAATAAAGCAGTCAAGCGTCACCACGTGGTACTACAAGGCGGACTCCACATGTATTCAACAATTTTTCTTCAACATAATTAATTAAAACAGTCAACCCTAACAACTCTTTTATTTTAGCACCGGAAACAATAATCCGACTCAAAATCCGCACTAGATATAACAAACTAAACAGCATGGTAAAGAATACGGGCGTTTATTTCTGTTGTATATTCCGTCTTAGCATTTGCAATATTCTTTTACTTTTTAAAATCAATGTTTGTTTTCTAACGCCACTAAGTTCAATTAACCGAAATCCAGTCCAAAAAAGTCCTTCATCTTCGTATTATCTACAATTAAGATAATATTAAATATATACTCTGATAAAAAATACAACAGAAAAGATAAAAAATACAACGTTTTAAAAATCAATTCATATTTAATACAGTAAAATATGTAATAATAGAAAAGTAAAACATAATCAATCAAAATAATGTTTGGTCGACAGCAAACGAGATACGCAATTCGTTCGTACGTATCACATACGTAGCTGAATTCCTAAAATATCCGGGTTTTGGACGTAATCATCGACGTATAGTTTCGTTGTACGTTGTACCAGGCGCACAGAATCTTATCACAAACCGGAATTTTGCGACTGTGTGCGAATTGTATACACATACTTATATGTGATAAGTAATATCGTGGATTGGTAACGCCCCCGTAAACATCGCAAAATGATTCAGCACGGTACGGGGACAAACACGGCTCGGGCTTCGCTTAATGTATTCTTTTTTAAAGAAACTTGAGTTTTGTAGGGTTCCTTACGTTTTTGGTTCTATGCATTTTTGTTCAATGAGTGGTATAATTTGTCTTTTTTATATTTTCGTAATCATTTCATATCTTTAATTAGAAATAATCGAACACAACAAGATATAGAGTAATAATGTTATGTGTATATTTGTTGTATGTATTTTTCTTGTGATTAAAATATATGGAACTGAACCCTAATGATACTACTTATCTTATATAATTAAATACATAGCAGTTATGTACAACCTACGCCTAGCGTAGATTAGTACGTGCTAATAGGTATAGCGTTGCGGAATACCGCCTCACAATTTATGTTGTCCTAGTGACAAGAGAGTTAATAAATTTCAAGGGTTCAGAACAAATTCGCAAACTTAGTGGACTTTTAAATCCGTAGGTAATTAATTTACATAAAATATATGAAAAAACTCTAGATTTTTTCCATTATTTATTATGAATAGTCGGAATATTTATCTAACAATTTTCTTTAACATGAACATGGCATAGTTTAATCATTTACTATGGTGAAAGAATAAAAACTGCAGAAAGCTTTATTAACAATGTAGTTTAATTCGTGCAATTACAGTTTAGGCCCAAAGAATAGTTACAATTAACAAGCAAGATAATGGGAAAACAAGTTAAAGATGAACCAGCTTATTAAACGGTACAACATTGTTTTTGCAATGTTTTCATTGAAACCTCCTAAGCGGTCATTATCTCCTGGTACAATTGTGCGAAATTGACGTAACCATTCGCCCACAACAAAGATCACATTTTTTGCAAGGGCACGCGCCAACTTGCAAAACATTCCTTATTGTCTGTCATCATACGGTGGCTGCACAATAAAAGTGGACGATGCAATAAAGAGACGACGGTGCATTTTTTATAGGTCGGGGATACCCTCTCTTTCGACAATGTCGAGTAACTGTGCGAATTGTTGAGCGACAAGGTTTTTGTTCTGTGATTTGAGTGTGTGAAAGTGTTATTACTTGTTACGTGAATACGTACTAGTGTGTGTGCGTAGTAGACATGAATGTAAGTGAAACTTCGTTTATGGCGGAACTTATTTAAGAAAAGTTTTTTTTCTGTGGTTTATTGAATTCGGCAAACTAATGTGCAGTATCAGTCTTGGTTTATCAGCAAATAGTTATGTTATCGTAACGTACGCACTCTATCAGCGCGTACGCATCGTGCGTGCGCATTGCATTTCGCGCGATACGCACTTCGCCTAGTCGCACGTTTTCAATACCGTTACGTATAAAAAGATTACTTTCGCAAACAAATTACTTGGCTATAGAATTCACAATACGTGATATTCATTGTGAAATAAAGCAATATGCGTTACGCACTTTTGTAATTACGAAAATAGTAATCGTGCTATTCCTAGGTTGCATACATTTCACGCGGGGTCCTTACGCATCATTTAAAATAAAACACGCACATACGGGTAGAGACCCACAACGTGAATTGTGATTATTGATTGTTTGCTCCTTACACATACGAACTTTTGGATTGCTAACAAATAGAAAACTCTGGAAGTAATGAAACGATTTTAATCACCTTTCCATATAATTGTTATATTAATATGGTGCAATATTGAAACCATCCAAGCGCCAAATGGTACGAAGTGCCGTATAATCATTTTGCTCCTTCATCAATTTTAATCCTTCGCTAGAGACTAACTGCCACGCGGTCGCTTTGTGAGGTCCCTAACGACAGGAAGCCACCCAAACGTCACGTTGCAAAACTTCAATAATTAAATGTACAATAAACACCGCACGTGTGTGATACGGTGCGTGCGAAAGTAGCAATGTTTCGAAATCATTATCTGTTGCTCACGTATGGCTTTTATTTTATTATAATGATATTATTCTGCAATATGCCTACGGCTCGTTGACTTATGATAAAATAGTACGACGGATTCTAGCTAGAGATAATGTTATCGGTACCGAGAAACTTTTGCAGCGAGATAGTGCGCGATAACGAAATGACAAATTGCAATATCGTCGACGACACAACCGACCAAAAATGCAATATCAGATAACTTGTAAATTACAGTCGTTAAAAGGTTTTTGCGACGTAAATATATGTACGCGATGGTTTTGTTGTAACGGTTCTGTTGTCCTGGTGACAATTAGTCTGTTGAGTAATTGCCACTGACTATATTTCTAGTGTGTTTACAAATAAGTAACTCTTGGCTTAGTAGTTATAATACCCGTCTACTTCCGGGTTCGATTCCCAGACGAGGATAATATATGTATGTAAGATTTACATTTACAAGGGAAATTATTAGACAAATAAATTTTATGAATATAATAATAAAATAAATAATATTTTCTCGTTCTTTTGAAGTTGTGTCACGTTCATAAGACGTAAATCCTAAAAAAGAATCAAATGGCATTTAGAAATGAAATAGTCATGTACGATCTTTTTTTGACATAAAAATGAGAAAAGGGGTTTAGATTAAGCCTCTTGATGCGGGTCGAATTGGTCTCGGACAGGAAGAGATATTCGCTTACATCGTTTTTTGCTATTATTTTGGTAATAAAACTGTCGGGATATTTTCGAAAGAATGATATTTAGTGGCGACGTTAAATGTTATAAGTTTACGTTTATGTAAATATGAAATACATTGAAGAAGCATAATTAAGCAAAACAAAGCGGGAAATTCTTACTACATATTTATTTCATAATAAACAAACACATTACGCAATCGTAAGTGAGTTATCAAGACGCATTTTATTTCAACTACAATACATTAAAAACTATTGATGCACGGATATTTAACATAGCAGAATCAATCTTTCATTCGATGCTTTGTAGTCAAAACATAGGTAACATTCATAAAAATATGGAACTAAGAACAACTGACGTTTTTTTGTGCGCGCGGACGACGCGCGTTTTTGATGAGCGCATCCTCTGCGCGTTATTTGCGCATTTGTGGCGATACAAGATCACAATGCGCTGACGGCCTTGCATTCGCTTGGCGTCCTGATCGCGTACAACGCGCTTCTTCCGCGCGCAAGAACGTCGTGTGCCCTAAGAAACTTTTTATTGAAACTTTAAAAATACCAAATGACATTATTATTCATAGGTAATTATTTGATACGGTTTTACTTTGTCTATTTGTACCAAAACAACCCCCTAATGTTTTCCCTAACCGGTCGCCACTCTATAGAGCGGAGCGATTATAATAAAAGTACAATTTTGGCCACAGCCCCATGTCAACATTACGAAGGGGTGCTTGCAAATAAAGCGCTTAGCTTACCGAACACATTCATAACAATTTCGATATCACATATGCTGGACATTACTGCGCAATATTGCCCAATTTGTAAACATCGAATCTATTAAATTTCGTTCTATTTGATTTTAAGAAATACGATAAACAAACCTCTCGCGTTTTTAATTTTTTAAAGCAGAAGATAAGTCACTACAAAAAGCGGCAAAAGCACTACATACATAAGAAATGACATCAGTTATTTGTTATGTCCATAATTGATTAGTTCCTACATATTAACACAAAGTAACTAGAGTGGCGCCGCGGTGACCCAAACGACCTGCATATTGGTACACCATGAGCTGGACGCTTAACTCTGTAACGTAATATAGTTAATAATTACGACTACCCAATAATCTATGTAAATTAACTATTTATTTATTTTATATCAATTTTTGAGCATTAAAATGATCGATTACACGTTCATCATCAAGGACCAATTGAAGGGAGTTCGCCAAAACCGACAGTCGTAGCATGTTGTATTGTACCTAGAGGAGTGGTATCTGTTCTTCCTCTGGTATCTTTGGATATACACACGTAACACACATACACGAGTAACACCATCAAGATTGGAATTGGATTGAATGGTTGACCATTGGAGTGGTGGTCATATGAATCTAATGATAGTCATCTCCCATCGGGTGTAATGTCGAACATAAATATTTTTTAACGTTGCAAACATATTTTGTTGGCGTTCAAATACATAATTTATTTTGTCATTACCATATTTCGACGCTCACTTAATTCGACCAGTCGACAAGTATATCAATGTTATAATTATAAGCCGTGCATTTTCAAAATTTATAAGTTCAAAAAAAAATGAAATACAAAGTGCACACCGGTAAAAGCGGCCCCGGGTGAATACGTTGATAACATAGGTTTAGAATTACTCATCTTTATGGTGTCGTATAAAGTAGACCAGTTTTTGCGATTGATACGTGTAATTATAGTCAGGCGGTCGCGTATCGCGCCGGGATCTGACCGAACGGTGGCGTTATGCACGCGCGACGCAAATAACTGACTATGACCAACATGTACTATTGATTTTTTGGACAATTATAATGATACGAAACTAGTGTTGATCATATTTGCAAACCATGTTTAACTATATGTTTTAAAGGGAATATTTGAAATGAACAATCCCAAATATATTATAACTATCTGTCTCTATAAGTTAGTTTGAAAGACTGCTGGACCTTGGTGTCTTAAAATAATTGGCACAGATATGATCTGTCGGATATCCTGAAGAGGACCGCCAAGGGGGGTGTTAGTACAATCACATTACCTTCTCTTCCCTCAGAAGGATGGTATCGATTGCAGAAGGGAAGTTTTTCGAATATCCATCCCCTTTTTTGCTGTTTATTGCCCAAGGCCGCAAAAGGTACATATTTGCTTAGTTTTTCACTTATACATATTTCAGAATTTATATATTAACTTACTGATCCGACCGATAGACGTTGTCCTATTTTAACTATGAGTATTTAAGTCGATTTGGTGTAATTAATAAAAAAAATGTAGAAACATAGCTAATGCTTTATGATACAAAACATCCTTAGTTTATGGATATTTTATTCTGTATATGTATAGTTTTGTTTGCATTCTGTCAATTGCGGCAACTGTCAAGCGATTGACAGTTGTATCAAAACCGCTAACCTACATTAGAAAAGTTAATATAGTCGTTAAGTTTTCTTAAATTTTCAAATTTTCCGCGCAACTTTATTTTTTTTCTTACATAAGAAAAATCTCACAATCATAGACACAAAAAAAGAAATAACAAAATCGGTCAAGACTTCACGCGCGATGTCGTGACCAAGGGAAAAAGGGATTCAATGTTATATATATAGTTTAAAAGTTTCATCAGAAACATAATAAAAGTTACTATGTATTTCGTTTGACATACACATCGTTTTAAGAACATAAAACACCGCTACGATTTATTTGATAAACTTATATAAATTCTTCCGACCAGATTGGTGACATACTAAAAAGGCCGTATTAAGAGTAACCATAATCAACGATAATGTATGCGTAAATATGTGAATGTAGAAGAAGCGAGAGAGGTGTGCCAGGACCGTACCACGTGGACATAATCTCTGCCTACACTACCGGGTGAGAAGCGTGAGTACATCTCTTATAATATCTTTTTGAACCAAACAGAAAGAATATCATTCTTTTTACGCCTATGAATAGCCACTCTTTGTATGTCGCTGCGAGTAAAATAATTTAATGATATGAACAGTTTCTTAACTAGTGTATATATTTGGTTGAATGGAAAGTTTATAAGGTGGTTTCGAGGTGGACTTGTAAATAAATATGTGTGGCAGTTTCGTGCAGAGTTACGAAAGTGGTTTTTTAAGTTTTGGCGACACTAACATAAATTAGTGGAACGTTTTAACTCTCATTAGGGATGGGCGTGACGAAAACTTGTTGCCACTTTGCTTACTTCATTTTAACCGAAGTATAATAACCTTCATTAAATAAATCTTTTAAAAAAAGAATAATCTAGTTGTAGCATTTGTAGTAGTGGCAAGAACTAGCTCTGCTCATCATTATTGATAGGTCGGATATACGAAAGCTGTCTCAAATGTTGGCAAGCGATTAAATTTATGTACTTAAAGTTGAACCTAACCTTCTTTTATAAGCCAGTTCAGTCACAAAGTTATCAACGCCTTCATTTCGCTTACTTCTCTTCCTCTAAAGAAATAGAGTATATAATACAACGCTAACATATAATACACACACATTTACATGTTATCTTGGTCTTGCTCTCTTATAACATGGCTATAATTTTAAAGGAATGGAATATATTTGCCTTCATTTATAAAATGAAATATATAATATGATAGCATAAAGCTATATAACAATCGTGCAAAAACAACACATGATGTTGAAAAAATTTTCTTTTCCAATATAAAACTAATGACACCTTAAATTTATTCCGAATCGAATACCAACCTCCAAAAAAAATATACGACGATTACGTTTTCTACTTTCCAATGGCTTTTAAAAGTATCGTATCAGTGCAACGACCAGCATGCAACGGTGGGCGATCTCGCGCTAGCAGATCGAGTCCGTCCAAGGACGTCCAGTCCGGCGCGGCCGAGTATCACCGATGCAACCTTATCGCTATACATGAAAAGCTCCATTTTTAAACGTCACCCGACGATAATAATTCCGGTAAGAAAAATGATCCTGTATAAAAAAAGTAAAAAAGTCAAGAGCTCGCGGTTGTTTTATTTTGTCGAGCTACGGTGGAAGCCAAGATGGCCGACAGAGGAGCGAATTATTGTGAATACCTTAAGTTTGTATGGACAAGTTTGTATCACTATGTTAATAAGAATTTAAAGTTGTCTCATATCTACACGTTTCTTTATTTATTCTTCATCCTGTATAACAAGGCATCTTTAATTTACGTGTTAAAAATATACGGAAAATGTATGGTTTTATTAAATTATGTGATTTTGCAAATTCCTTGAAGCGTCTGGGTGTCTGTTAGCCACCTGCCTATTTGCCTGCCTATGTCGATATTTTGACAACTTTACTCATGGGAGCCGCCCTTTCTTAATTTAATAGATGTTTCTTTTTTTCTACATCGCGCTTCTTGACCCATTTCGGAAGGCCGCCGCAAGCCGATATTATCTCTACCAAATTTTGATATAGTGGTTGTGACTGCTGCTAGTATTATAATTAATGTTTTGTTAACAATTTTTTATATATTTTCTTATGACAAATACAGTTTATAAATCAATGTAATAATTATTCAGTACAATATTTAGGCACAATGTTATAAAAAACGATATTGTCAGAAACAAAAATGTTATTAAATCATTAGAGAGTTAAGTCGTAAGAAAAATCTTAATTAATGTCGAGCGCTCCATTTATAAATGTTACACAGTCTTACCCAATTGTTGGAAATACCGTCACATTGTAAGAAGAGTACTTAGATGTAGACCATTTTTACCACCGCAGGCCAAACTAACGAGATAAATTATGCTTAAACTTTATTGAATCAGTAAACAGTACACAGTACAGTACAGCACTGTTCCGAAAGAATTTTTTTACGAAAGATAGTGGCAAACGAGCAAGCGGATCGTCTGATGTTAAGTGAGGGCTTACACATAGACATCAGCAACAAGCAAATGTGTTGCAGATGCGTTGCCTCCTTTTAATGGACAGGGGAGGGCATAGACAGGAAAAACGATATTTCCTACGGGGAGGGGGTTAATGAGAATTAACCCCCTCTCCGTCCAATCCTATTCCCATCCTATCCCTATGAGGAAAGGGTGCGAAGGGGAAGAGGACTGAAATAAGGCCTAGGGAACCTCAAACATCAGACGAAACGCAGAGTACTTCTACGTCACGCCTATTTTCTATGAGGTCGTGGTATTTCACTGGTCAAGCCGGCCGTTCGTGCAACAGTTGTTCTTGTTACGGACTCTACCACTGGTAAAATTGTAATTTGAAATCAGCTGCCTTGTTAGAAATATATATGTATTTTTTAACTTAAAAGAGTGATATTGAAGTTTATAAATCTACAAGAAAAGTACCGACGTCGACGCAAATGGCGCGCAGTGATGCATAGAGTAGAGTATATAAAGAAGGAACACTCTCTACAATTTAAGTGTGCGAATTGAGACTACGATACTGATAAAAAGACTTGATACTAAAGACCATACGCATTTTTATTAAAAACAATCGTGTTTAGACCTCCATTAATGTTAAAACATTATTACACTCACTCACTGACTGACTGAAATCACTCGTACTTACATTTCGTACCACGCATCAAATAGAGATAAAATCACAAGTTAACAATGGGCTCATTTGCGCTATACGGAACATTTCTTTATAATTATGTATTCTTTGTTTTCGTGTGTTTACTTATATGGAATGAAACTGCTCCCGCTTTCAGTGGGTTTCGCAAAATGCTACTACTATTTACTGAATATATCAGCTATTTAAAAAACACAACGGGAAGTCCTTGTATATGTTAGTCTTGTCATTTTTGCCTTATATAAAATATTTCCGACGTGTTCTTTGATTTTTTTTCTGAAATCTGTAATTATGTTTTGTTTTACCCACGTATATTTAGCTGACTCTAAGAATTTCTGCATATTTTAGGTATTATATTACTGGAATTTCTCAAAATAAAAATAAATTTAAATTAGAAGAAATGATAGCGACTGGGATGCAGAAAGGCGTACTCCAGTGAAGCCAATTTCACCCCATGTAAGGGTATCTATGTTAAGGAATGTATTTAGGTATAATAATGGTCGTTTCTGGCAGATCGGACAATCGCAGGAAAGAGTGCATTGTTTCACCTCGGCGCGGTGTCCGGGGAGTTTCGCTACAATGAGCCGCATCCGGACGCGCCCGGCCCAAACCCGGCATCGCTATCACCCATACTCAATCTTACTTGTATTTATTTAATTTCACCTTTTATAGGGGTGAACTAGAAAGTAATAGTAATAAACAATTGCTAGGTGCATGCAGCTCCTTAAAATATAGAGTAAAGAGACTGATAACTGTCATCCTCTGCAAAATTGCATTCTTATTTGACACATTTGACAAAAGTTACTTTAAATAGAAATAATAAATAGAAAAAAAATAAATAAAAATAAAATAAATAAAAAATATTTGAAAAGAAATTTTATTTGTCTTGGGTAACATTTTGTAACAATGTGATATAAATAATAAAATATATGCACTACTTATCTACAACTTAAACAGACTGCTACACATATTTACACTTGTCAGGAGAGGCTATAGAGGAGGAAACGTACATTCATATTTACACATTGGAAAAATATTCATAGAGCGCGAACGATAAAAAATTGAAATACATGGATAGAATGAAGTAGATGAAGCCGAATAACAATTAGAAACGAATAAGATAATTAAAATCGAGTATTAGAAAGGGTTGCTTTTATGTGCACAAAGTCATAGAGTTATCGCTCACTGTGAATCATTTAATTGTCTCTCAGCAGTTAATATAACGGATTAAGGGGTTTTGATCACCCTGGATAGAATACAATATAATAAATTCGAAGAGGGCGCGTGGCAGGATGCTGGTGACAAATGCCGAGGTCGGGGCTCACCGTGAAATTATAATTATCTATTTATCCCAGCCGACAACCCTTCTCTAATTATGCAAAGTTAATGTATTAATTGCCATTGCCAACAATACACAGTATATATAAGGCTGTCCGCGGTGCACGTTTTACATTATCATTTGTTTAATATTCGTTCACGTAAGACAACGTGTTTACGTAAGTAGATGATCAATGTACATATTTGCAAGCTTAAGCTCATGAGCCTAACCTGAGCGACAGCTGGAGCTGATTGGGGTACGTTAGTATTCGTTGACAGTGTACCAGGATAGACGTATATCAATAAGGCCTCTCACGACGGAATTTACTTTGACGTGGTGAGGTTAAGAGGCTTTTATTTGCATCCATTTTTCACTGACCCATATTTAAAGTAAAGTAACCTATATTTATTATTATAGTTCAGTTTGGTAAATATCGTGGTCATCAAATAATGAGTTTTAAGGAAAATGTATTGGTAAGTTATGCGTGGAACATTCAGCTTGTAATCACAAGGTTGTGTTTAGAGAATTGCGATTTGTCGCGAGTGTTTGGTTCAATGGTGACAACTATTTACTATGTATGTCTATTCTGTTCGAATAAAAAGCTGAAACTTCACGTACTTATATAAATTTATTATATAAAAAATCTCATAATACGTATTTAAATATTAATCCTGAATGGATCTGCCTGCTATACTACTACCTATGGCTATAAAATATTATGAGTTATAATACCTTTAGTTTTTTTACACTGTGGCATTACGTGGTTTTATTGCACGTAACTTCACAAAACACAAAGTAACTTGAAACTTTTATAAATTATCAATCCTATTGCTATTGTATCTATCGCGGAAGGGTTTATGGGTTGGTATATTAAAACAGACAATCTAAAGGAGGGTAATTTGTGCATACAGTATTGTCGGTCCCTTGCTTTCGCTTCATCAGTCGCGTCAATTTCGGATCGTCAACGAGCCAGCATGCGGGATCGCATTATTGCTTTTTTATTAGCTTTTTTCCATCAACCCCCGCTTTGCTCGCTGTTTTTGCTGCGCGTGCGCCGTGGGATAGGTCGCGACATCGCTGCTTATGCTGGTATTACCATAATATGTTTTATGCGTCGCTAGACTCATTGTTCACCAATTGTCGCCGAAATTACAATAAATGTGAATTGCAAATCTGTCTACTTCCCTGCCAGAGTTCGTTGCTCTCGGCAAGAAAACACGATATACCTGCGAATTTCAATTCCACTTATAATCACATACGACGATGTCGGAGGTCATTATTGTTAGGTGTATTTAACAAAGGCACATTTGCATCGATGTTTCGAGGCCAATAACCAAATAGTCGACCAATTTTAACGGTCGTGTGGTTGACCGCTAGTAGTTTGCCACATCGATTAATAAAATTAACTACGATTGGTGATAAATATAAATACAATTCGCTTTTATATGTCTTATTTTACTGAAATTCTTCTTTGATAAAAAATAGTTTTCTAAGAAGACGCGAAGAAGACTTAATGTCTTGAGAACCACGTAACTAGGTTCAAGTCACGTGGTTAGTATTGTGTTAAAGCCCTACATCGTCTGACGCTGGTCGGTTTCAAGTCTATTTGACTTTAGCCAACAAATCCATCCATTCCATTCTAAACTACACATATGGGACCAAATGTCTAGATGTAACTCTTCGGTAAATACCCAAAAACTAGTGTCAATCGAAGAATGTGTTCAAAGAATAGCTATTGTTCTATTTCGCATATATTAATTCACAAAAATCAAAAATTGGTATCGTTATTTGTGGGAACGGCTTGTGCATCAGGACGTCATCGATATGCAAACGATTGCGTCGAGTGCGTCGAGTGCACTCCAAAGTGCTTCGCTGAAGTGACGAATAATATTCGTGGCATTCACTGATATTGTTTACAACGCGGGATTTCGAACTTCAATTTGATCGTGAGAAACCGTTTTAAATACGAAAACTTAAGGTACATTAACATTTATAAATGATTACTTAAGCAACAGAAACGGCTTAATATGATTATATTTGTAATTATAATTACGTAGTTCAGCGCAAATAGGTCTCTTTATACGACCCAAAATTAACCAGATTTTGTGAGATCTTTCAGCCTTTTTAGTCCTATCGAGACAGAGTCTAATGGTTGGTGACAATACTTTCGTATATTGCCTGTGTGTGTAATATTGTAAAACTTTAAACAATGAACGCAATTAAAAGGATATAACTTTTTAAAGCGAAATTCCAAGAAAGGGTTATATCCCAGAAAAATAATGTTTAAAACGTAAGATATGTATATATGTATACATTTCGTGTATGAAAACAACACCAAATCAATATTATGTTAATCCTTTGCTTTCTAACGCGGCGTATGTAGCATAACATGTATGCACTTCAAATATATGCGTACTTTCCGTAAAAGTACCAAAAGTGTAAAACTGAAAATTATAAAATATTGTAGAAAGGTTATACATCACGTTACTCATTGGTAATATCAAAGTTTCGTATCTTACCTCAGCAGATACCAACTTGATCATCCATAGCGTTTATTTAGAAATTATATCAACACAATGGGTATAGAATTGGAATAAAATATTTTTATAAAATTTAATAAATGATACAATTTCTATAATTTATTGAGGCAAGATTTCCCCTTTCTTTTTAAAGTGGCAATCCTTTTATGTCGTGTGTCAATTCATCCAATGAAGATTGACGTACTTATCATATACTTTTAAAATAAAGAGAAAGACAAAATTTGAACTAAAGCAATGAAAATTTACTACACAGTTTTTTGTTAATTATTCAGTCACGCATCAGCTTTATTTTCAATGGAATATCAAGATTAGTTATTACACTTTCTCCTGAGTTGTAACATAAAATTTTAGTACTTTATACGAATACTGAAATACTGAGTTCTGTAATAGACATAGGCCAACTTTTTTGTCAATTACTATTATTTATTTTTATCGTTATTACGTTATATTCCAAGCAGGGAAAGAAAATATAATTGTTCATATGTATACGTACACACACAATTCCTTCAGTAACGCACGTATTCACTTTGCACTTCTTTGCTTAAGGTCGCGCGAAGAGTCGACTTTAAGATGTTTCAAGATCAACCGACTAGTTAGAAGGTTTATAGAAAACAGGATAATCCAATCCGACTGAAGCTACAATGTTAAATGCGCAACGGGTTATAATCTACGACATCGTCACGGTGCCTCTACCTCAAGTTACGATGTATAGCTAGGCTAAGCAACATATAGAGCAACAGAGCAAAGTATGGATCTAAAACTTGCATATCTTTTGATATATTTAACAGATAGCAAATAAACTTGTTCCAAGAAGAAAAATTGCAATGAGAAAAAACTAAAGTAACAAATTAATCTAGTTCTAGTTTTTCCAATGAATAAAGACTGAAGTGGCATAGTTAGCAAGTGTTAAAATTAGATTAGTTTAAGTGTTGTCTATGTTTGTATTCGTGGTTTGTTGTTAAATAAATTGGGGTATAGAAGTGAGAATCAACGGAAGCCAGGCCGTGTTCAACAAAAAATATTGCACACAGCTAGATCTATTTTTGAGTGCATTTCGCGCTATTTTGGCGTTCCCTCTGCAGGCAATGTGTCAATGACCCCGTTTCGCGGCGTTTGTTCACGTACTTTTGGAAAGTTTCGGGACGTTCTGTGCGCTACCACATGGCAGAGGTATTTTTAGTAGTTTCGTTAACTTTAGTCTTGAATTGCTATCTTTAATAAATATAATTACTTTTGTACTGATTATTTTCGATAATTTACTATTTTAGTTTCGATTGAGTTATCGGTGATGCCGAATGTGAGCGTGATTCATGGGTTAACATTTCTAGATTCATTTAGTAGTCTTAGGTCGTAATTAATACTTCCAAGGCTTTTAAATTAATATTTTATTTTATACCAATGGAACCGATGTCTTTGTAGGCTTTACAAAAATTTACGAAACTCTCAAACTTTTATCTAATGTAACCGCTAGAGGCATATTAATTTGATTTTTATGATAATTAGCAACGCAAACTAACAAAATAGTCGGTATCGATGGCACGACGCGAAGTTCAACGTTAGCATACAAAGGGCCGGGGCGAGGCTACGGCTTTTTATGAGCCGAATTCGGCTTTAATCTACGGTCTCTTACGTCGCGCGATGGTGTGCGTGACGTGTATGTGTAGGCTGCGCGCGCGCACTCACGCACACCGGCGCGCGCCCTCCGCGGCGCTGCAATTCGTCGGGCCCGCGCCGCGCCGCGGCCCCCGCACGCAATTGCACTGCACTGGGCCGCGGCCGCGCGTCGTGCGTAAAAAGCGCACGCAGGGCGGGGGCGCGGGACGCGGGCGCGGAGTTCGGAGGACCGCGAGCGCCCGCCTGCAACCAGCAGTCACCGCCAGACGCTCGCGAGAGCACGCCGCCCCCTCAGGGCTCTAGTCGCAAGCCCTTCGCGAAACAACCCCTCGATCACGCTACGAACTTTCCTATAGTGCCAATGCGAAATTATCACACGACTTTCCCGCTTTCGCGACGTCTGCCTCGCGTTTTTTGGATCGTTCATTCAGTTTTTGGAAATTAAGGTTTGTATTTATTTATTTTCCTATGTTTTTTTTAAAATACAGGTGTTTTCACGTCGTTTATTTTCCAGCGGAGGCGAGACGCAGAAGTTTTAGGGTCGGTTTTAACTTGCAATTTCTCATTCCATTTAGAAAGGGCAAAGGCATTACTCATGTAGAATTTACAAGTTTACATGGGAAGAGGGACGGCATCGTAGCGGCTTTCATCGGTCCCCTGTGTTCGATTTACCTGCCGAATAAAAGGTAAAAAGTCAATTTGGCAGTGAGGAAGGGCTTTGAGGCGAAATATTTAAATGGGAAGGGCGGTGCAGTCGGGCAACGGCAGTGGGCCGCGTCGTACGTGTCCATACACGGCTCAGTCGTGCGCGGTGCACAGTGCACACTCGCGGAATATCCGCCGTACGTAATACGCATGTCACACACACGCAACATGTATCCAGGCACTACTACATTTGGCAATGTCCTACCAGGTACATCTATACGCTGTATTGGATTACTTTTATCTTATGTGTTTTGAATTTCAGCCTTAATATTTTTTGTTATTTTATATAACTTTGTTGTATCTGCATACCGTAGTTTAGGTAATTAAGCATGCAAGCTTTTGTAACGTTCCATGTTATTTAAGTTTTAAAAATTGCATCGTAATAATAACATGAATCATGAAAACACACGATTTCATATAAAAATCATAATCAAGATAGAATAACTTTAAATTGAAAATAATCTACTGTACTACTGGTTGTCTGTTTATTGTGTGTGTGATGTGTGTTGGAACGCCATTCTCGAAGAACAGTAGTTCTCTTATATACGTTAATGTTCAAACATTTAGCTAAATAAGTTATTTACTTTATTTATATTAAAGTATTGTTGTAAGTGTTAATATTATTACAATAATTTAAATTTACTTATTTAAATAAGTAACTTATATATAATAAGTATTTTTGAAGAATAATTTTGTTTCGGAATTTATAATGTAAATTTATGTGATATAACAACTGAGTATGTTGTTCACAGAAGCGCAGTTAAGAAAAATGGGTAGCAGTGAAGGGCAACAGACGTTCTGCCTGAAGTGGAACCACCACAAAACTAACCTGGTGGAGATCTTGGAGGCGCTTATAAAAGTCGAGACCTACGTCGACTGTACTCTGGTCGTAGATGACCAGGTCACCTTCAAAGCTCACCGAGTCGTGCTCGCAGCTAACTCCCCGTACTTTCAGTCTATACTGGCTGACGTGCCCATGGATCATTGCAGCATCCTCTTCCCCGGCGTCAAGGACTTCGAGATGCGCGCCCTCCTCGAGTACATGTACACGGGAGAAGTGAACGTCACTCAGGCGCACATACCGCGCATCATGAAGGTGGCAGAGGAACTAGAGGTGAAGGGCTTGTTTGACATGACGGAGCTCCGGCGTCGGCCGGGCAGCAACGAGCGGACACCGGCCGCCTCCCCGCCCAGAGTAGTTCCCGCCGCTCCTTCTAGCGTTTCACCTCCCGTTCCCGTTCCCGTGCCCAACTGTCGCTGGCCGCCTCCGCCGACCGCGCCGGTGCTGTCGTCCGCCTACGAGTCCCCTGACATGAACCCGCTGAAGCGTAAGAAACTATCCAGCATGTTGGCCACTCGAGACACGCCGATTTTGCGCAACGTTCTGGCTCAGACCACACCCGTTGATTCATCTCAGCCGATGTCTCTCGTCTGTCATCCTGTGAATCAGCACGCGCCTCCCCGCCTTCATTCCAACGGTTCCGCTCACGAATCTGACCGCCCTCCGAGCCCCCAACGCCCTTTCGATTACCGACCTCGCCGATTGTCCTCCCGAGCCTCCTCGCCCCATTACAACAGATCCGATCGCTCCGAAGACGCTCACTCGCCGTACACCGAACGTTCATTCGAAGAAGAAAATTCACGTAATTTCCATTCCTCACCTCCGCCGCCAAATTTTCAGCAAGATGTAAGAGCAGGTCTAGCGCCCTACGTGCCACCGCAACAGAAACCGGAATGGAAGCGATACAAGCAGTATACGAGATCAGATATAATGTCGGCAATAGAATGCGTGAGGAACGGCATGAGCGCGTTGCAGGCGTCGCGAAAATACGGCGTGCCCTCGCGCACGCTATACGATAAAGTTAAAAAACTGGGCATCACGACAAGCCGACCTATGAGTCGAGGTGTAAAGAGAGAATCGAACGGTGCCGCCTTTCCTTACGGTCTGAGCGGAACGGGAGGCAATGACGAAGGCTCGCCGGCCACGCCACTGATAGACCCGTCTTTTTTGCAACAAGCATTAGAAGGCGCCACGCGGGATGGCGGGAGAGAAGCTCTACACGCCATGGCGCTGGCGGCAGCAGCGCACGCCGCGCTGGCGCCCCGGACTCCGCCGCGGTCCGCGCCACAGTCGCCGCATACGCCTCCGCCCGACGACGACCACGTAGAGGACCTCTCGGTGGCGCGCCGCAGAGACGCTGATCCTCCCGCTGGGGTCATCGTGCCGCCTCGCAATTTTGCGCTCGATTGCAGCAGCGAAAGAGATTGAATCACCGCTAGAGTCGTTCGCGAACATTCGAAAAGACTGACTTAGGCGTACAAAGTTAGAGTAAGCACCGACCACTAGGTTGCCGGTAGGCCGCGCCGCGCGCGCGCACCGCCGCCGGGCGCTCCGGCCGGGCGATTGCAATGGGCCCCGCGGCCATTTCTGTTCTACCTCTCTTCTTCTCTATTTATTTCCGAACGCCATCGATGCCGTTGACGAAATAAAATTTCCGTTAGACGGCGTGGGGGTGTCTTTTGTGATTTTGTTTGTTTTTTTTTCTTCTCTTTTGGTTTTTTTATGTTTTATAACATTTACGTATTTGTTAATGGGTTAGCGCATAGGTTAGCTTTAATTAGCATGTAACTTAGTCATAATTTGAAGCTAGGACCGCGAAGGGCTCGGCGAGGCAGGCCGCGCGGGCCGCGCCGAGGCACCTCGCCGACCAACAGATGTGTTATCGTGCAATTTTTGTCCGCGACTGTGATGTTTATAGACTGAAACGCCGCCATTACCTCACGTTCGCTGCAGATTAGCTCTAGTCCGAGCACCGTACGGTGGCTGCGCGATGTCCGTCGCGGCCGTCGTGTCCGCGCGGAGTCGCGCCGCTCCGTGCCGCGTGCACGCTCATACAACTACAACAAGCGACGTATATATAATACCTACCTAATAATTCCTAACGTTATGGTTTAAGATTAATAATAATTGTTTGCAATTTGCCATAATTGTTCATTGTTGATGCCTAGTTGTATTCACGTTGTCGTCGATTGATTTGCACTCGCACGGACTTTCTTATTAGAGTTAGCGTGTTTATAATCACTTAGTAGGTGTGGATGCTCAATATTTTAACATAATTTTAAAACAATTAATAATATTAATGAAATCCTAATCTAATAATATTCATTCGCGAAAACCTTTATACGTATTTATTAATTTAAGTGATTTTCGTAATCAATGTCAAAATAAAAAAAATACTGCACATCTCCAAACTTCACTTTCTTTGTCAGTACGATAACTATAAACTATTATTATATTTTGAAGATATGTTATAACTGCTAAACGTTAACTGCTATAAAATAAATTTACATTTATGTTAATCAAATATAATATCTTTAAGTTAATTGTATTATAATATGCTTACTTATTTTTTGGTAATTGATTGGAAGACTGATTTGTTACTGTAGTCTAGTTTGAAAATGCCATAGATACGAGTTAGTATTTACATATGTTTAAGTTGGTCGCGTGTTGGTCGTGTAGATGCTACACCGCGGAGACATTAGTACAGTGCCTTTGTTTAGAGACGTGTTATGGACATTCCAATAGATGCACTGAGCTCCTTGTAAATGTATAAAATCTAGTGGGCAAGAGTACATACGGGAGGGCACCTCGTCTCTGGAAAATAAGTCGCATTGTTACGCTCATGATTGTCCAGTCATTACATACCTCAAAGTTTTGTTGACTAACTCAGATGTTATGTGATTATAAATACCTATATTGTGCCTATAAATATAATATGTACGATGTTATGCACTTAGAGTTCATCATTTTAGTTGTGAATGCAAATTATCTTATGTATTTGTAAGTAGTTGGCTATGTATGTTTACAATTAGTTAAAATTAAAACGAGTTTGTTTATCTCGTACCTACATATTATAATAACAACTCTATATTTACAAATAATATAATGTTACACATATAAATTAAACGTTTAATATCTTATCTGTTGTTTTAATGCCCATAACAATTATAATTCTTTTAAATGTAATTGGAAAAAAATCGCGATATAGTTTGTAACAAATGTGACAGGATTAAAGATATTATAATATTACATCGAGTAATATTCTTGGTAAATGAAATTTGTCGAAAAACTGAAACCTTACACAGCCGGCTGGATATCACAACTATAACTCAAAACATTTCGTTTTATTTTCAAATCTTCATGGCTTCGTTCTTGTTGATGCCAGAAAACTTAAAAGTATTAGATTTCTCGATGGACTAATGAAACGTACGTTTCACTTTTATTGACACCTGAGATACGCCGATTTCGTCACACACACACTCCTAGTCATGATCATCCAAACTTTTAGGGTACAGGGTCATAGAAGGAGTAGAAGGAATTTGGTACATATGTATTTGAGTCTGTGAATAAAAAAATCGGATAAGATATATTTAAGACTTATCAAAAGTGCCCAGTATCAATTATCTTACTTATATTATGGTTTCAGATTTATTGTTATCCGAAATATGTCGATTTTGTGACTGCCTGTCAAAAAATTATTAATTTCTACCAAAAAAATCATGTAAAATTGGTTGCCGAGACTCACAAGGAAAATTAAATTCATACGTAATAGTTTATGTATCAATCACGAAACGAAACCCCTACCTACTTGTGAGTTTTACCAACCAATGTTACATAAAATATTTTAGGTAGGATATTTGTTCACATTTAAAGAATAAAAATAGCAGTTCTCGCTCTTTTTGGGATGACACAAACATTGAATAACAGAAGACGCCGATGAAGAGCTACCCTTCTGCATATTTATAAGATCCTCCGTGGAGGTCATTATACGCTAGCTGGAACGATCACTATCTGCTTCACTTACCTTTAGAGAAAAGGAGGAATAAATTAATTAGGTAGTTTTATCCTCACACATCTTCGTATTCCTTCTACTCCTTCTAGTATATTAATCACTAGCTGTGGACCGAGCCTCGCTCTGCGGTGTCTGTCTGTCACCGTAAGACGTGTTTTTCAGAAAATATTTAGAACTAGATGTGCCCCGCCGTTTCACCCGGCCTACAATTTTATTTAAACGAAATGATATTACCTACTTGATACTACCGTAACCTCATCATCATCGCCCTACCCGTCGTGCGTATCCGAAATACGTGCATGTGTTATGAATATCTCGATTCACAGTGTGCCTAACTGATGCTTGCAAAATCTCCGAAACTTGTTGTCCTATTGTTTCCTCCTTATAACATGCCCAACAATGCTAATCTTTCGCTTCTTAATCGTCTACTTTAAGTCGGGGGTTTTTAAAATTACTCATTTTATATTTTTTGTTGTATGTAAAATGAGTTGAGTTGTTGATGTTGCATGGATTGCTCCAAAAATTTTATTTTTGTTTTATTTTGAATTAAATGTATCGAGGTATCTAAGGTATCGATTAAATTAAATACATACCACGGGAACCGTACATTTTCCGGGAGAGAAAGTAGCTAATGTGCTTTTCCAGACTATATTCTATCACTGTGCCAAATTTCATCCAGATCTGTTCAGCCGTTTCAGCTTGAAAGAGTAACAAATATCCATCCATCCAAACTTTCCCATTTATTCCATATAATATTTCCTATATATATCCTATACCCATAAAAGCACGTGAATGCACTACAATCTACACTAGTGCAATCTACCGCCATCTATTGATATTAGGGCAAAAATATGAATAACAAAAGCAACGGTGCATGATCCTACCCTTAGATGGCGCATAATTATAATGCAGAACGTTAAAATGTATTCATTTGTAACAAAAATATTTTACTTTATAGTTTTTGCTTAATCTGATAATGATTATAAATGATGGTTAAAGGAGACTGATGTTACTTTATTTGAGTTTACGAGATCGATACTCTTTCGCTTTGTACGTATTTGTATAAAGATGATGACATTTAAATGCTGATTAAACTAAATATTTATAACGAGCGACCCGACGCTGGCTTCGCACGAGTAGTTTTTCCAAACAAACGTTCATCACCCTACATGACCGTGGGTTTCCATTGGCGTAACACCGTGTAGACACACATGCATTCCCTCTATCTTAAAAATTCCCTCTGAAAAAAAATGAGATGACAATTATTATTATTCATGTGAATGTTTTCGGCAGTGTCTACACTGCCCGAAGCGTGGCTTACCACGGGGTAAGATAATCACGCCGCGTCAAACAACTGACAGCTATGCATAAAGCGATAAGGTTACCTACAGTAGAAATTTAATTTTTTTAAAAATATAATTAAATATGTAATCATTATAATAATAATAATATCCTAGGACATATTTACACTCACGACCATCTGACCCCAAACTAAGCAGAGCTTGCGCAATGGCAACCAGATAACTGATATACTACATATACTACTTTTCCTTTGTAAATATACATACTTAAATAGATAATGACACCCAAACTCAGGACAAACAGACATGTTCATGCAAACAAAAGTTTGTCCTGGGTGGGAATCGAACCCACGACCTGCGGCGTGAAAAAGCAAGCGTCTTACAAACCACGCCAACCAGCCAGTTAATATAGTCGATAAGTTTTCATAAATTTTCTAATTTTCCGCGCAACTTTCTTCTTCCTCTTTAATTTTTTCTTGCACCTTCTCCAGACAATAACAAACACAAAAAAAGAATTAGCGATATCGGTTCAGCCGTTCACACGTGATACCGTGACCAAGGGAAACATGGATTCATTTGACTTGAGAAGCTAATCTTTCATATGTATTATTCGTTGTTGTTTTTAACATATTTTCTTTATAGTGTTCCGCTTCATCTTTAATGTATGTTTAATATTTCTTTTTTCTTCATGCTACTTAGGGGTCGTCCATTAAATCGCGTGAAAATTTAATTAATCATAGGGAAAAAAATGTACTCACAGACATAAAGGATGGTAGGTGGTTTTTGGTTTGCGTCAGATTTTTTTATGCCAGCAAGCCAGTAATTTTGAATAATAATATAAAATGACAATCTGATCAAGATTGTCTTTAACGGTTACAAGTGGATAAGAGCCCCCAATGTCGGAAGTTGGCACAGTGCTGCCATTAAGGTCCACATCTTTTACATTGAGCCATTAATCCTTTCACCCCACACCCCCCAAATGTCAAAATAAATTATGTACAAAAGTAAATCTTATAGCGTCACGTCAGCGTATGAATCATCAACGCGATAAAAAGTAGTGCCATCTATGATGAATTTGTTGAACTTATAATTGGTTTGATCAAATTAAGAGTAAACTTGCAAAAATAGTTGATTTAATAAATCAATATATATATTTCATAAAAAAACTTATTATATTATATTAGGCAAAAATAAAAGTTATATTTTTTTTGTTATATTTTATTGTTATATACATATTTCTTTTCTCCATACATCGCCAAATGTTGTTGATGAATCATGAATGAGTCTATCTATAGACGTATAGAATCACACCACCTTAGCCTTGCTTCTGATTGGCGAATTGAGTTCTGTCAAAATATCCCAAACGTAAACAAGGTGTAAATTTTATCGTAATTTTTTTTGGAATGTTCCGTTAGGGGGTAAATTAATTTTGTTTTCAAATCAATTAAAATGGATCAGGAACTACTTCTTACTAACGATGTGTTCAATGCAGATGATATAACTGAATTGGAAGGTAAATAACTTTAATGACATCGAAATATTCTTTTAAATTACCGAATATGATGTAACTATTGTATTATTTCAGATTTTCTTAATGGGTACGATGGGGATTTTATGAGTAAATTAGAAGAAGAATTATCATTGGTCGACAATAGTCCGAGTTTAGATTGGTGCGTTGAGAAAAAAGCAAATGTTGAAGCTAAACCGCAACAATCTCCCCGCCCCAGACAGAATGGAAACCCATTAGTTTGTCAGTATTCACAAACTAGTAAACCGGTACATAATGTTTCACAACCAAAGAGCAGTCCAGTACTGGGTGTATATAGCAGGGATGAAGTATATAATCTGCAGCCAGTTAACAAAGGATCACCATTGCCTGATGTAACCCAACATGGCCAGACAAAAATAATGCCTCAGCCTCCAATGGTTATTCAACAAGTTGTTCAAAGCCCAGTTTATGTCAATATAACTAGAGCAAATTTACAACAATTTCCCGATGGCAGAACATCATTTGTTCCTATTGATGGTAGCACACAACTGACTCAAGCAAGTAAAACACACCAACCACTTCTGATACCAAGTAATACAAAGACAGTGACACCATTTATTCTAAACACCCAGGATCCCAACTACTCGCCTGTTATTTTGAGATCTAATATTATTAATCCTGAGACTCAAACATTGATGTACACTAATGAACCAATACAAGGTAAGCGGAGTAAGCCCTATATTTTGTTACAATTAGTGTAGATACGAATAAAATACATCAGGTAGTGGATTATTTATATTGTAATACTTTATTTGATGAGTTATGTGCCATGGGTCTTATGTCCTTCACACTTTGCTTGGTGAGTGATTTTGTATGGACCATGTCTTTCCCATTCTTTCTTTGATTTGTGGTGAAATTTGATTCATTATAGCAGAGGTCAATGTCAGAGAGTTGTACTCTTTTTAATCTAATACCTATGTTATAATTTTGGTATTTGCATGATTCTTAAAGCATTGTCAAAGGCTAACCTTACTGATATCTCATATTTTTGTTAGATGGTGCTGTATTTAAAAAAACAAAATCTTACATATAAAAGACAACACAGAGTGAAGCTCGATTCAAAGCTAGTGTTATAGTGATGGAAGAAATGTATTACTTCCATTGCTATAACATAAAAAAAGCCTTAATAATTACTATAAAAAATTATGTTAACTTCAATTTTTCCCCTTTTATGGTTTCTCAGGAATAGAAGATGTGGTACTGTTCTAGAAAAGAAAATGGGTGTATAAATGTTACTAAGATGATGTTTTATTATGTTTAAGCCACAACTCAAAGCATTTTGACCAACACAAATTCCACCACTGAAAGTAGACCAATACATACATTCTTTGCAAGCAATAATGGCCCAACAGTTTTGACTGGGATACCTGTGGTACTTGATGGGGATAAGATTGCCTTAAACCAAGTGCCAAACTTAGGTGTACCCAAAGTTAAAGAGGTGAAGAGAAGTGCACATAACGCTATTGAGAGACGGTACAGAACTAGTATCAATGACAGGATTGTTGAATTGAAGAATATGCTTGTCGGAGAAGATGCTAAGGTAAATTTAGATTTAGTAAAATGATGTAGTTGGTAAAATTGTATTTATTTCTAAACCATACATATCAAGTATAACACTGTATTTTCTTGTGAACCCTTGAACACAAATAATATAACAACAAATCAATCATCAAAGTTGAAACAAGCTAATAAGTATATGTTGTAAAAAATATTTAACTCATTATTTTATTTTATATCAGCTGAACAAATCTGCAATATTAAGAAAAACAATTGAATACATCAAGTACCTACAAAATCAAAATAACAGATTGAAATCAGAGAATACAGCATTAAAGTTGGCTTGTCAAAAGTCTGGTGTGAAGGAGCCAGTTTTCGAAGGAGCGTACACTCCGCCGCACAGTGATATTTCTTCACCGTATCAGTCACCACATTCACTTGACAGTGATTCACCATCTTCACCAGAATTTAAGGTAGCCATTTTTGTAATATTTTTGATATGTTCCTTATCAATTAACTAATAATTAATATCATTTTTTTATATTTATACAAAAACTAGCAGATGATGTTAAACTTCGTTCCGCCTTATTTATTTTGCGATAAATAAAATATATGGTGTGGTGTAAAGGATTATCACGTTGATAATGATTGAAAACTGTATCCGTCTAAATGGCTTTTCAAGTATCGCACTCTACGTGACCGTTTTTTTAGTAGTGGGTATGGTAACCTATCCTTAAAAGACAGGCGTAAGACATCTCGGTTGTTTTAACCGACGTCAAAAAGGAGTAGGTTATCAATTCGAATGTATGTTTTTTATGTTTGTTACTTCAGAATGGTCCTGGTTAACCAAATTCGATGATTCTCTTTTTGTTCAACAGCTAGTGCTATGCTATGCTATGCTATAGTGCTTGTCATGTGATCCCCTTTTTTAAGTCAAGATCCGACCAGTAGTTTTTGAGTTATTCTTAATAAGGCGCATTTGATTGACTTTGCCTACATTAACGGTGTAAGCTCCACAGTTTTGTGTTGATACGACTGTGTACCGGCTCGATACGGTGGGCACGGAGCTCCTGCGTCACGTTAGATAAACTCATTGAAACGACGCTGTTTTGTTTTTGTTTAAAATTTTGTTTTTTGTAGATCTTTTTACAATATGTTCGTTCAGTTCACAATTTGTTGGAATATTATAACATGACTAGTTCGATTATAAACTGACGAAATCAATCGGTCTTTGACAAACATTTTAAATTACTGACTTTTAAAGCATAATGTTTATTGTTTTTTTTAAATTTTCTCTCTCGGTTTGCAATAACTTAAACTTAATTACGATTTTCAGGTTGAAGAAAAATATTCAAAAGTGGTTATAGGAATGGGTGACCATTCCCGTTTGGCGCTCTGTGCATTTATGGTTGGATTAATTGCCTTCAACCCGTTCAGTGCCTTCTTTGGAGCTTTCACGTTTGAATCAACATCAACTGTTTATTCTACAAGAATTGACCAGAGAAGAATATTATCAGATGAAAACTTTGGTAAGCTATCGTGTAACTGCTTTGTTTTAGGGTTGTTTTTAGTGAAAAATAAATGGAAGACATGCTATGATACCTTTATTATAAAATATGATTTTCGCTAATGAAAAATGTATGTAGGGAATATTTAACATCTCATAATTTTAATTCCAGAAATAGATTTTCCTATATTGTGATGCATTACTGGAACCCAGTTTGAAGTCAAATCTTTTTAGCTTGATCATCTTAATATTTTCAAGTAACTTAATTTTATAATATATATTTTTTATAATCAAAAAAATAAAAATATATAAATAAAAAATATTAATTGAATAATCATTAAGTATTTAGTACAAATCAATAACTATTTTTATCAGTTATGATTCTATTTTCTTAAATGTTTTTCAGGTTCCGTTGGGCTGTCTTGGGGTTCGTGGCTTTTCAACAACTTCTTCGTGTATCTACTCAACTTTTCTGTGCTAGCCTTGTGTCTTATTAAGTTATTGGTATATGGCGATTCTGTTCCGAAGTCGCAATCCAGAGAAGCCGGTCTCTTTTACAATCATAAACGCCAGGCTGATACTTATTTAAAGAAGGTGAGAATCAATGTTACTAACATCTTCCATTTCCAATCCTCATACCCTTATTTTCAACTATTCCTTCCCTCTTTCCTACACAAATGCTGGCTACACATTCGCAACTCTTTTGATTGTTGCATATGGCAATAGTTAGCCAGATGTAGGTTAGGCCCACAAGATGGACCAACTATCAAAGGTCCAGGTCATTTTTGTTGGAACCTTCTGGATATGGGCGGTAACTTTTTCTTTTTTTCTTTAGAGGGTTTCGTGGTGAAGATCTACACAGGGATGTTCACTAGTAATAATACCATACTAATAAATCAGGCTACTTAGGAAAATATAGATCAATCAAATTCTGAATCTGAAATGAATGGGAAAAGTAATTCCCTACTAATATTATAAATGTGAATGTAAGTTTGTTTGTTACGCTTTTACGCGAAAACTACTCAACGGATCATCATGAAACTTTGTACACATATTCTTGGAGGTATAAGAAATAACATAGGATACTTTTTATATAAAAAAATAGTAGTATATAAAAATCGAAGTATGTACGTTCCCTATAGCCCTATAGACTCCGAAACGGCTGGACCCATTGCAATGAAATTTACAGGGATTGTCCAAATTGGCAGATTCCTGTGGTTGGTAGCAATCGGATCAACGTAATTAGTGACACCCGTGGCGTCACTAGTTGTATATAAACGCGCACTTACACTGATAACGTTACACATTCTTTTGTCAGTATCTTCGTTAAATTGTATCTTATAGGGTGATCTCTCGAACGCAAGACTAGAACTTCATCGTGCGTTAGCCGTGTGCGGCAAGAGCGTGCAGGCGGGCGGGCCCGGACACGCCAAGTACTCGGCGCTGGCCGCCGCGGTGTTGAGGCAGGTCCTGCAACGATTGCCCTTCGGCGGCTACTTGGCGAGGCGCGCTGGTGATCTGTGGAGTGACAGGTAGAAATTTTTTATTCTATTAAACAACAATTTTACAGTCTTAACGGCAGCACCAATGAGCGATTGAACTAGGGACTACGATTTCATGTAATATGTTTGTGAAAGGCAAAAATGGTAAAGGCTTCTGAGTTTCGCCTACTCTTGTGTGCAGGCGAAGGCTTCTCCTTTTCGTAATTCACTCCCCTACTTGGCATAAACAAATAGCTTACAACGCCCTCTAATCCTTATTTTTGTGTCATTCTTTCTATCCGGTTTCAAGCTGAAAGCTCCGTGTCGACAGTCGAATATTTTCTTAATTTCAATGCATTACACTGAACTAGGGTTTTTTTTTTTAATTTTGATACTACAATCTATTACAAAGTCGAGTTAGGAGATCGGAACTGTATACATATTTTAATCTACTTTCGTTTTGTTCAATATATATTTGTACAGTGAATGTAATTTTGTCAGTAAATTATTCTTATTTTAGCCCAGCAAGAAGAGCGTCACGCCACTGGGCCGCTGAAGTTTCGAGTGTATCTAACCGACTGGCACAATTAGAGATACTCTCGAGCCGCAAGGGTCGCAGTGAGCGCGTGCTTTTGGCTCTGCAGGCCATCAACCTGGCCGAGGTGACGGGCAACCGGCAACTCATGTCAGACACCTATGTTAGCGCAGCCTTGGTGTTTAAAGACTATATGCCGAAAATTGGTAATTGGTTATGCGGGTAAGCTTCATTATATAAGTGTCAAAACAAATTGTATGAGCTTTTAAGTGTCGCTCCTGCGCATAGATCACCTGAACCATGAAATCTGAAGCCAAATTTTCGCTTCTTGATAGTTTTTTTGAACAATTCTTCTATAGCTATGAAATCTGATGATACCTGTCTGTGATGGCTCGCGCGTACATACTATCAGTATTTGTTTTTCTTTTTTAATTTTATTAGTAGATGGTGTAAAATAATATCTGACCTGCTTGTTTTATTATTAAATTAGGCACTACCTGAGCTTGTGCAGCACGTGGTGCTCGGAGGCGTGCGCGCGGCCGCTGGTGCGCCTGCGGTGGGCGGGAAGCGCGCGCGGGCAGCGATTCCTGCGCACACGCCGCTGGGGCTACGAGCGCACGCCGCAAGCGTTGCTCTCCCGCCTGCCCAGTCCCGCTGACCCCCTCGCCTACGCTATGCGGGTGAGCTACCTGCCTCTATGGTCATCGTAACAGGCTCTTGTAAGGATAAGGGTATCAATAATATTGGAAGAGCTCTGAAGAGGTCATGACCATTGCATAAATGGGCTTAGCTATATTTTGTATGCGTTTTGTCTGAGTGAGGTCATAACCATAAAACTATGTTTTGTGATGTGTCCTCAGGCGTACCACTTGGAGCTGCTGCAGAAGAGCCTGCAGATGCTACTGAGCGCGGACGAGCGCAGCAGCACGCGCGACGTGCTCGACCTCGTCAAGCTCATCGTAGACGACGTGTCCACGGACTCGCCGCATCACACAGGTCACTGAATATACTAACAAGCTCAATAAACAAATACTGGTTATACTATATCTTACCTTTGAAGTTATACAAGCAATTATCTTACGAAAATGTCCAGCGTGGAAAATGTAAAACGAATGCGTGCGAGGCCGCGGCAAAGGCCAATAATTATCAAATAAATCATCACATCGTTAAACCAAAATATTAAGTGAAGTCTAAAACTAGTACCAGAGAGTGTACATTAAGAAGCATGTTAAGAAGAGAAAAGAATGACATATGACAAGGAGAGTTTTATTTACGAACGCGGAGGGATATTTCGGTAAGGGGAAGGACGAAGAATTGGTGGAAGAAATGGATGGGTTGTACGAAAAATGAAATGAACAAGAAAGGAGTAACTACTAAGATGACGATTGATAATAAGGCGTGGAAGAAGGAAACGTGTTGTGCTGACCTAATTTAAACGTAGGAAAAGGACAAGAGAATAATGACCCCTGCGTTCGATCTAAACTACAACAAAACAAGCTTCGTCGACTAAATAAAAACGTCTACCAACGTTTTACGATTAGAAATAACAGCTGTTGACATAATCTGACAAAAGCTAGCGATCGAACTGAATTCCCTCTTGAGGACTCTTTAATATAGGGTTAGGCTAAGCGATCTAAGAACTCGGTTGCCTTCTGATCCATATGACATCAACAATTTAACGGCCCGAATTTTAACTTGACTGGTCTTGAGCACAGACGCAAAGTGGCTAGCCTCTCGGTGTTTTACAAAATGCATTTTGGGGAGTGTGCGCAGGAATTACACGAAAATAGCTACGATCGAGCCGAGACTCGGGCACCCTCGAATCGGAATGCTAAATGCGTAATGAGTGCCAGCCAAAGCCGACGTTCCCACTCGGGGGCCCTTGAGCCGAGTCAATCTATGGAGCGTCCGCCGAAGCGACCTAAGAGCTCGGCAGCTCCTCTCTAGGCAAACAGTGACTTTTCAGTCACTAAAAAATATACAGAAATCCTTTCATAGTAGAGATACAGCGCGTGCGAACGAAGCGATTCGAATCATCGTTCATCTTGCGAACGGCAAAGGCTTGGAATAAGCTGCCAGCGTCAGTATTTCGGTCCGATTACGACGTGGCTACCTTCAAGATAAGAGTGAATAGGTTGTAAACTAGTGCGTACCGTCTATAGACCCCAACACTACTTAGCATAAGGTGGGATTGTTGTCAAGTGCTAGCTTATACATTATAGAAAAAAAGAATTGTGGTTAGCATGAAAATTTTCAAGCTTAGTTTTTTTATGTAGTATGCGGCAAACGACCATCCTGCTCAGAATAATCAAAAGAGTGGAGTACTCTGCTCCTAATTAGGAAATACGAGTAGAGAAGATAAGAAAAATCGGAAAAGAGAAGGAGGCTAAAGGAAAGAGATTATAGGGATATAGTAAGAAACGCAGAAGTATAAATACCTCTACGTCACGCCTTTATTCTGTAGGGATGTGCTACGTGCTTAAATGCGGATTGCGAAGTACAGTTTGCTATTAGCTTATTATATGATAGGATAAACTTTCATTTCTAGGTTGCTGGGACCCAGTGATGGAGTGGTGGGCGAACATTGTCGGCGTGGCCGCCACGTGGCTGCTGGGCGACATTGCCAAGGCGAATGAGATCGGCGACCGGCTCATCATGCTGCCGGAGCCACTCGTCAATTGCGAGGATCCTTTACCCGGGTATGCTTTTATGTCTACCTGTTTATAATAAAACTTGCTATGCTCTGGGGTGTTATTCGCCGGACCGCTTAATTAAATAAATCGAGTACTTCGGAGTGCTCCGAAGTAGCTCGCCTGCTCTATAAAAGTAATAATTGGGCTATGTAAGGCAGTGGGAAAATTTTTAAATCCGACTATCCGATTATCTAGTTCCTGGGATTAGATCGTTCAAACAAACTCTACAGATTTATTCAAGTACTTTAAAAGTTTAGTCAGTATTTTACTAACCTCTTAGAGACAAAAATCCTCAGCAATCCATCAAGGAGATCAACTCTGAGTCTATCCATTGCTGTTTGACTTTCACCATTTAACTTGCGATTGTAACTAATTGTGTACAATACGTGTAGTACGTATTGTACACAATTAGTTACTAGAGCAGGAGTCGGTACACAAAAAATAATGTTACATATTAACATGCAAAAACTATGGGGAAAATAGAAAAATAATAAAGCGGGATATAGAAGACGTATATTTTTGACTTGGACTCCGGAATTATTGTGATTAATGCTTTTGTAGTACACTAACGTAGAATAAGATTAGCACAAATTGGATTTAAAATGAGACCGACTTGCGTCAGATTCTTAACTCTCAATAATAAATAAAAAGTACAGATGACATTATTAGCATTACTAGGTGTTATACATGTTTGTGACGGTCGATTGTTTCGCATCGGAATTCGAAAATAAAACTTATGATCTAATAAACGCTTAGTAATGGTCGATCTGAACAATGAGCTCGCTTCTCACAGACGGTCGACTTAGAAATTCTAGTTCGATATTGTTTTATAAACACGCGGCGCATAGTTTATAGCGTTGGTTATTAATAACTATTGTCTTTGGTAGCAATAATAAACACGTGTATTGTGATGTGTTCAGGGCGCTTCACGCTGCGTACAAAAGCCGGCGCGGCCTACTCAGCCTCGCGCACTGCACCGATGGCTGCCTCCGCGATACCACCTCGGAGACCATACTTAAGGTGCGTTTTTATTATATACATACTAAAAACTAGTAGTACAACTTTTGTATAATTGCATATCTCAAGCCGTGAAAAACTTTGGTGTTAACTATTCAGTCAGTTGAATGGACACATTAACAGTAATATAATTACCTAAATTCCTAATATAAATACAATGTACAGTTTCTGTGCCTCTATCAGTAAGAATATTTTTTTCGGATTAAAAACAATAAAATAAAACTAATTACAAATACAAACTATTATCACACGCGTGTTTGACATCAGAAGGTGCGCTTTAATTTATGATTTAATATATTAAAGTAATGTATTTTATGTAGCATTTAACTGTTGTGAACTAGTTAAACTTCATTGATATGTTTAGTAGTATCTCAGTAGCTTGTGCCAATGAGTTTCCGTGTTTAGACAAAAGACTAAATATATAAAACAAAACGGACCATTATAAAGTGGGCTTTGCTATTCTTTATCTATTTGTTTGAATATTATACTTGTGCTTAATTTTTACAGCTGCCAATCCCATTCGCTTAGTACAGTCGTGAGAGTCATTGTTTTTATTTTTTACTATCCTGTGTAGATGTGTGACATTGCCGGAGCCCGGCTAGCGGATTCATTGGCGTATTATTGCTGCAGGAAACCTACGCAATTGATGATGGTAAGACGAATATTTTTTTCTTTTAAATTTAATTCTTTTTTTGACTTGACTGGCGTGACTTTGTATTATTAAATAGGATATAAGGGGAAAGTGTGGCTTAAAAGTGAATGTTACGTCCGAACATCCACTTTTACTTTAAAAGGATGAATGAAGAGAGAGCATCAAGACAAATTTATGTTGTAAAAGTGAGTGGCAGTGTTGGCAGGGGACGTCCCAGGAGGACTTATATCGATCCGATTAGTGACGTACTAAAGAAGGGTGATATGGGAGTACACGTAACGGGCGAGTGTGTATGCGTGAAAGTAGATGTGGAAGAAGCGAGATGTGTGCTGGGATCGCGCCAAATGAAAATCCTAGATTTCGTACCCTTCTGGTTCCGGGCGTGATTACATATTCATTTATTCGATGGGCCAAATGTGAGTGTCAATGTCACTGCTTGCGAAGTGGCATACACATTCTGTGTCGGCTGTTTCATAAAGATGTGCATAAAAACTATTGCCGCGTGTTTATTTATTGCATAGATCCAGTGGGATGAGTTAATATAAATGACGGAAAAGACTTTTACTCGTCGTGCAAAACATTACATCGTAAGGATGACGTCATAGATGTGTACATGTACCGCGCGCAACAAAAATGTTGTTGTGTAATAATGTAACGAGACGAACACAGTATGGCTTTTTATGTGAGTTTCGGTTTTGAATTCTCGACAAGTTTTGAGGGTCAAGGATTAAATTACATCAAAGAGGCTTGTATACGGTAGCCAAACACTTATTTGATTTACTTTGCTTATTTTTTTCGATATTTTATTTGTATTTTGCAGCAATATAATTTTATTTGGCTTTCGAAGTGAGGCCGAAGACGTTTGAGCAAGACGAAGCGGCCTGTTGACTATTGCGGGAGTGCATTGTAGTTGCATTGCACTTGTAACCTATTTTTGTGCAATATTACTACAAGGCAATTCTCGCTTTAGTTGCTTTCATCGATTTGTTTTTTTTTATTTTGCTACGATAGACTTGTTTTCATCGATATAATTTGTGTTGATGTTTGTATGTTGTTGTGCTTAATTATACCATGTTGTTGTTTGCATGAATATATTCGATCACTTATAGTATTGGATTAGTTATAAGAACGAACTTATGATATGAATTGACAGCAAATTGTGAACTGAACGAAACATTCACAATTTGATATATCATCTCTCGACAGATTATAAACTGTTGAAGCTAAATCATCAAGTTTTGAACTGATATTTTGCTTGCTTTATTACGTTAAAGTTTAAGTTAGAATGAATGATAAATTTAAGTTAAGATTGTTTGATTTGTTTGAAAGATGTTTATCAAAAAACTATTGTTTTGCTGCGCGACATGATACTTTAAATTGTCGGCTTATAATATAGTGATATTATGAATAGATATTGTTCACAATCGGTCGGTTACATACACTGTCGGCCAAAAGTTTGAGACCACCTTGAAAAAATTACAATATTGAATAAAACTCCAAAAGTTAGTGCTCTACAAATTATTTATTTACCTTATAAAATAGGGAACTTTTTATGTAACATAAAATAATTTAAAAACAACAATAATTCCCATTATTATTAATAAAAAAAAATTATTTAAACTAACTTTTCGTCGAAAAATCTTCCCTTACTTTTTATAACTTTTTTGACCAATCTTGGTAACCGGGTATTAGTTTATTGATAGTTCCTTGTGAAACATTGTTCCAACTCTCTTGTAAAGTCCTGCAGAGGTCTTCTTTTGACGTCGGACAATGACTACGGACGTTTCTGTCCATCTCCTCCGCCAGAAGCTCTATTGGATTGAGATCCGGACTCTGAGGATGTTGGATGGACTCAATCCATGTTTTTCAAAACTCCTTCCGTCTCTTTGTGCTCTAAATATCCCCTGCATAGTTTAGAACTATGTTTTGGATCATTATCTTGTTGGAAAATGAATCCATCTCCAATCAAACGTAGCCCGGAAGGAACAGCGTTTCGCTCCAGTATCTCTTTGTACTGCTCCTTTTTCATTATTCCTTCAATTTTAACCAAATCTCCGGTCCCATAGTCAGAGAAACATCCCCAGACCATAATAGAGCCTCCACCATGTTTGACTGTTGGCACAGTCTGGCAACATCTTTTCTTCGGCACTACGACGTACAAAAACTCTTCTTTTCGAACCGAATATTTCGAACTTTGATTCATCAGTCCAAAGAACTTTTTTAAAGTCTTCTTCAGTCCAATATCGATGAGTAAGAGCCCACTGCAGACGTTTCTTTTTGTTTTGTGTCCGTAACAGTGGTTTACGAACAGCTACGCGACCAAACAAATTGGCATCTCGAAGTCTTCTCCTTACTGTTGTCAATGATACAGGTTCCGGTCGAGTTTTATTGAGTTCAGCTCGAATTTCTGGTGCTGTTAATCGTCTATTACGCTTGCTTGTTACAACAATGAAGTTGTCTTCGCTAGAAGTGGTTGCTCTCGGCCTCCCCGAGCGCGGTAGGTCTTGATGACTGCCGGTTGTCTTGTATCGAGTTATTGCGTTATGAACACAAGTCTTCGATAACTTCAGCTTAGCAGCAATTTCTCGTTCAGACTTGCCTTCGTCGTATAGAGTAACGATGGCGGAACGAGTATCACTGGAGATTTTATGGACTTTTCCCATTTTTGGAGATCTTCACTTGACAAAACAGCAGCTCAGGCTGAATAGATTTAACCAAGACTAACTCCTTAAGTAGCCATGCTATGAATAGGATTTATGGCTTAAAATATTCCTAAATATTTAGCAACGCAAAACAATAACCAAACAAGTACAAGTGAGCCGCCATATAATATAATGACAATTGCAACGCCTGGCCCTTACGCGGCACTCATCTGTGGTAAATAAACAATGTCCATTTATGGCATAGTCATTGTGTAAAAGATAAAAGAAATGGTGTTTAGACATTCAAAATGATTAGCAGATTACACAGGTGTTCATATTGTTATGTTATCATACGCAGATTTAAAATATTTTGCAAATTATAACCTGTGTACAAAGTGGTCTCAAACTTTTGGCCGGCAGGGTATATAAGGACAAGGTCTTGGGGAAGGGATGGAAAGGGGAAAGGAACTAGATCTTAGAACTAGACCCTGATCTGTGATGTTGTACTTTTCCGGTCGAACTGGTCCATTCATGAAACGGCATGTCACCGCAGCGGAGTCGGCGCTGTTTGTAACACTATTATGTCTGCAATTTAAATTGTGGCCTATAGTTTTGTTTCAGTTTTGATTCTATAAACTACACTTAGTATATTATGATAGCATAGTAGTGTAGATAGAATGTAGTATAGGATAGTGAAACTTAACATTGAACTGACAGCTTATGCAAGTGCTGTGCTGCGACTGGGTGCTGGAGGTGCGCGCGGGCGTGTGGGAGGCGGGCGTCGACGCCACGTGCCGCCCTGCGCGTCCCGCTCCCCACACACAGCTGCAGGCCTTCCAGAAGGACCTGCACTCGCTTAGGAGACTTTCGCAGAGTCTGCCGGTAAGTTATCGATTGCATTATCTTTTTGTGGACTTGATGTCGCCCAAATAAGTGGTATATGCAGAAACGGTCAGCTTACGTACAAAGTAAGAACTATTTTTTTTAATTTAATCATTTATTTTCAGATGTAACATCATCCATATTTGTTAGTAAAAATACTTAAAACTAGGTTAGTCGATCTAAGTATATAATTAAAATTTATATACCAACGTGGGCGTCGACCCAGCGTTGATGCAGCGGACTATCCACACGACTCGCTATCGCCTTCAGAAGAGAGTTGCGGCTGCCGAGCCGACTAAGCTCTACAAAAAATATTTACTATATCAGTTTGATGTCAATGAACTTTAGTAATAAATTTAAACTTTAAACTCACAATATTAGTTTTCAATCTGAATAAAAAAGGGAAGTCTTTAAAGCATGTTTGAAATAAAAAAACTAACTAACTACAGAAATATTAGGCAATTCAAAAGCAAAATTGTATGCTGGATCTCGTTACTCTCTTCACATTTATCTGTAGCAAAATATGAATGACATTAAAATTACCATACCATGTCAATTCAAATTTGTACAATATAAAATGCATTGTTAAATTTTAAATTATGTCTAAAGATGGTACGCACTAGTTAAGAGTAACAGCCTATTCACTCTTCTCTTGAAGGTAAAAGTTGGACAGAAACTGCTAATCTAAGTTGTGTTATGTGGTGTGTGTCAGTGGGTGACGTCGCGCGTGTTCCTGCAGTCAGCGGTGTGTCGCATGATGGCGGGCGCGGCGCCGCGCCGCACGCAGCAGCTGCTCGACGGCAGCTTGCGCCCGAGGTTTAATCGCTCCTCTATTATATGTGGAAAAGGTATATTTATTTATAAAAGCACCCACAACATGTTCACAATAACATTTCAACAAGTTTTACCCAAACAAAAACCAATCAAAGATATCTTTTTTAGTGCTGTTTGTTTTTGTAAAATTTAATATATTAAACAAAATTCCATATGGCGAGGTTCGGGCACACAGGTATTACGGGTACTCATTATTTAGTAAGTCACTAATCCGATATAAGTTCTGGGGGCGGCCCCTCTCCACACTGCCAGTGACTTTCTAAATAAATAATAAATCCACTCTGCTGGTGGCCATTGGGGAAACCTAACCTAACTAAAGAACTAGCCGAGCTCGGGGCGGAAACATTCATTGGAAAAAACTCACGACCTAGGCTTAACAATTTCAAAATTGCAAAACCGGGACATTGTGGCACATGGGTCCGAATAGGTAATTTCTAGGAACACATCGAGCGCCTAGTCCCCCGGATGGAAAGAGTAGCGGTTGCATTGCACTATCTGTTATCGGGCATTGTACGATCCGGGGTGCCTTTTGGGCTACGAGACTGGCTCCCACTGAGGGACCGAGATTTACATCGTGCAGCGAAGCTATACGGGTCGTTCGAGGTTACCGCACATTCTCCTTCAAGGCAGCGTCCAGTCTTGGCACGATTCCCACCCCTTGATATACTGACGATTATGGACGCTAGGGTGTATTCTTCGTATCCTTCGCCAAAGGGGCGGAGGCGAACCGGACGGGCGGACGAGGTGGTCAAATAGCAGGAACTACAATTCGCTTTGTCGACGTGGCGTGGCTCGCTGAAGAGCGATAAGCGCGTTGTGCAAGCAAGTCTGCCAGTTCCGGATGCAGAATAATCCTGACTCAGTGGATTGGACGGAATCCATCCTTACAGTCGTTTCGGCAATGAAGAGGGGAATTTCAGAGTGAAGAAACATAACATAATTTTGTGAAATCGTGATGGTTAAAAAGGAGGCCGCTGGTTAGACTTGACTCCGCCATGGTCCTGCTGCGCCTCGTCACTACTGATCAGCAAACTGTAATCCCCTTTCGCGAATGGGGATTTCTGAGTATGAAATAGAGTTACCCACAAGAGTTTGAGAATAAGAGAGGGGCACAACCTTGCAAAACGTATGAGAGGCCAAGGTCGGGTCCCAAACGGAGATCCCGCGGCCACTTGTCATCGCTGTTGGCAATCACCGTAGGGTTTTGATCGATACAAGCTCGACATAACTCGTTTCAACTACCACCCGCCCCATTCGGTCGAGTATACAAACGTAAGGTTGGATAAATACGGTAAAAAATGATCTCCTGCGGGTGTTTACCTTGGTCTGCACACTACATATTCCTACTGCTTCGTAGGTACGTAGTGATTCGTGTTGTGTGTGTAGGGATAAAACAAGCGTGGGCTTAAAAATTCAATTGCCCCCTGGGCCAAAAGCTGGGTGCGCCTATACCCATTCTTAATTCACAATCTTATTGTTTCAAGCTCTTTCAAAGTGTTCAAATAATCATCCATAAAGAGAATAAACAGCCACGGGGATGCTACAAAGCCCTGTCTTACATCTTTATTGATGCTAAACCAGACTGAGTAGACTCCCTTAATTCTAAGACAAGCAGTATTATCTTTATAAAGCAAAAATAACTAAACTTTTTGTGCCAGTACTTTGGGAAACAAACTTTAAAAGTTAAAAAAATGAAATTGATTTGCTTTAAATATTATAATAATTGATAATGTAAACAGATAACAAAAATATTAAAGTTAACCTCAAAACTATAAACCCACTTGAACAATAAACTGCCCACCACCATATTTAATTCATAACACACACAAATATAAGAAACAAATAAAATCCTTAAAGCCACACCATGGTTTCTTCCCTCTTCTTGCACCCGAAGGTGATCACCGAGGGGGTTTTAGTGGGTCAAATCCCACATAATTCTGTCTTTCCCCCAGAGCACAGGATATCTTTAGAAGATTTCCCCCCGATACAAAAAAAAGGTGTCGATGCGCGCATCGTAAAAATCCAGTCATTATTTTTCCCAAACGCACCATAGTAAGTATAACTGCAATAAATAAAATAGAACATAAAAAAGAATTTAATACTTTAAAACGCGACAAGAACGTTCCCTGATGGAGCCGGCCCATTCATTATCCAACGACTGTATCCGTTTCGGAGGTCTACCACTGTCTACTCCAGTAGGATTTAGATTAAAAGTTATAGCATTATAACATGACAATAATTTGTATTGCAGAGCGGGCGCTCGAAGGGGGCAGCGGGGAGGGTGAGCGGGCGGTAGCTCTGTACATGGCGTGCAAGCATCTTCCCGCGGGCGTGCTGGCGGCGCCGGGCGAGCGCGCCGGCATGTTGGCTCAAGCGGCCGCCAGTCTGCAGCGCATCGGGCATCGCAGCCGTCTGCCTCACTGCTACCACCTCATGAAGTCCCTCGGGACGTTACCCGCGGCGCCCTGACCGGAATGCAAAACGACACCCTACCCCTTGTAATAAACTGCGCCTCCGATTCTGCTACACGGTTGTTGATTTAGTATTTTACGTATCATAAAGATTTATCAGTAGTTCACTATTATGACACCATTTAAATCCAAAGAACCTACAGAGAGTTCGCTATCAACAGGGTCGCCAAAGTGATAAAAAGTCGTATTTTTAATTAGCCCTGAGGTTCCCTATTCTACTTTTTCACATTACACTAAATCTGGTGTAACTTCTATCTACCGTAAAATTGATACGATACATTACGGTATATTTGAGGGGGTCTTCCAGTCTTTCCAACCCTATCTTGAGGTGTCAATAATGGTCATGACCTACTGATTATAGGCGAAAACATAAAACTTCATTTATTACAAATATGTAATTTAAGTAGTTATTGTAATATGAGATATTTTTAGCGTAAATTTTATGTCTGGTGCATGATAGATACCCCCTCTATTATGCTATGCTACTGCGCATCAAAATAAATGCACTCGATGAATATATGGATTAAAAAAACATGGCGTATCATATTACACAAATGTGGATACCTTTTACATTATCAATCAAGTAAGTAAAACACTAGGAATAATGAATTTTATAATAGTTTTAAACAAGTGCCTTACAACATTGCGAATCTAAATACTTATGGTGGTATATTTTAAATTATATAAACACATTAGACAATATGTTCCTCAATAATTGCACGTTTAAACATACAAAGAACATAAATTCTTTGATAGGGTTAGAAATTTATTATAAAGCAATGCAGAAACGTATTTGATATCAGATGTACGCGGAGGGATCAAAAAGTAGTAAGAAAGAGATAGAATTTACAGACTTATTGATAACTTAATAATTTATTTTTCTACATGGTTTCCGAGTTTCGATCCCTTTAAAAAAAAAGTTTTGTCTTGGTCCTGCAAAAAGCTCTCCACGGCCTCCTTATCGTCTTCGTACCTGTTTCCCCTTAAGTGTTCTTTCAATTAGGTGAAAAGATAAAAATCGCTAGGCGCCAGATCTGGTGAATAATGGTTTTGGTCAACCAATTCGGAGCCAGCTTGCTGAATGGCAGCCATCGCAACTGCCGACCTGTGCGCGGGTGCGTTGTCGTGATGAAACAGCATGCCCCTTCGAAGTTTCCCTCTCCTTTTCTCTTTGATTGCATTCCTCAACTTGGGAATTAAAGCTCCATAATATTGGCTGTAATAGTGGTTCCACGCTCCAGGTAATCAATCAACAAAATCCCTTTTGAGTCCCAAAATATTGAGGCCGTAACCGAGTCGGTGATGACTGCCGCTCCCATTGCGCAGATCGCTGTTTTGTCGCGGGATCAAGCGGCGCGCCCAAGCTGCGTCCACTGTCGCGACACGAGACGAAAAGTTTTCAGGCTCTTGAAACTTGTGCCACAATATCTTCGAAACGTCAAGTCGATTTTGTTTCCGACTGTCGGTTAACTTTCTCGGCAGCCATCTCGCGGACACTTCTCGTATTCGAAGATTGTTTCAGTATGGACTCAATACTTCCATATTAAATGCCCGGTTCTAGAATTAAGTATCGGTTGGTAACTCTTCGATCGCTCAATACAATTTTCTCGACTTTCGCAACATTTTCTTGGGCGACTGACGTCGATGGACGGCCGCAGCTATGTTCGTCTTCCGTGCTCGTTCTCCCTACTCTAAATTGAGAAGCCCACCTTGCGTTAGTGGAATACGGCGGAGCTGACTCTACTAATGTTGCCTCCATATCGCAACGAATCTCTCGCGTCGTTAACTTTTTAAAACAGAGGTTATATATTAATAACGGCTCGCACTTCGTTTTTCTCCATTTTCGAGAACACGTTCCGACACGAAGCAAACAAATGACATATGTAGCAAATATGTGTCCGAGCTATACCTGCCAGCATTTTTTTTTCTTACCAGGGAGTATGTCGTTCTCACTACTTTTTGACCGCTCCTCGTAACATAAATTTATTTGGTGTATCATGTTATTACAACAATAAATGACATTTTTATAGTATCTGTAAATATTGGAACGTGTATATTAAATATATTAAAATAACCAATGTATTATTATTATGTATTTATTTATATGCAATACCAGTATCCAATTTTATTAAATTCCGATTCCCCAATTTTAGGTTGGAAACAAACAAGGGCCTCAATAATACCATTGCAGTAATAGTAATATGAGTGATCCATTCTAAATGTAAACAAATATTGATTTTTACTGGGAATGATCAACTATGTAGCTTTAGTCAGACATTATAGTCTAAAAATGAACGCTTCTCTAGATTTTGTCAACACGTACGAATTTGAGACTATTGTTTTATTAGTATGTTTTGTTTTGAAGGGGTATTGTTCGCAAAAAATATTTTTAAATGTCCTAGTATGATTTTTTTTAAGCAAGTATTATACCATTTTGGAATTGTAATAAAATTACCTATCTTTTTAAGTTACTCGCCGGAGTTGCATAGTACTTTTTTTTCAGTACACTTGGAGGAAGTTGATTGAAATCGTAATTACTTAGTTCTTGACTGGACAAGAACTTAATTTTCTTTAAAATCTTTGTTAGTTGTATTGTTTTTTTTATTTCATATTGATAAACGGTTATTGACGATAACATAATAGCTTTTTTTTAATGTAGCAATATTTGTAGGTCATTGGTTACAAAATTGCCCCAAAAGGTGTAAAATTTTTAAGTTTTTAAAAAATGCCCTTTATTTTTTTTAATACCCAGAGGGGAATTTTTATTTTATTTTTCTGGTGACCCTTGTGACCACCCCTATCATCCCCCTTCCTATGTACGTAACCTTTTGGGACACCCTGTATATATCATCATCTCCCTGCCCTTTTCCCGCTTCACATTCGACTTCCATGTCAATCTATCATCCGTCATTTCAGTCGTCACTCCCTTCTTGATCATGTCATCTTTCACGCAATCCATCCATCTTTTTCTAAGAAATATGATATTTTATACTATGTATACATTTTTACTATTTATACTATTTTTCACGTCACGACCAATATCACCATCGTTTGGAATCAATGACACGAAGTACCGGAAGTCGGAACAGACTTACAGAGATACACTGTCTAAGGCAACGGGGACATAGCTTGATGGACCACCGAAGTCGCAGAACAGTGTTCTGTTTTTGTTCTGCAATCTTTAGTCCGACCCTCTCCAGTTTGTTATGCCATTTTTCAAGTCTACTCTGGATCTAAAGCGCATTTTCCCAACAAGAACAATGTTGTCGGCAAACGAAATACACCAAGGTGCCTCCTCCTGTGTATCCGATGTCAATGTATCAATTACCAGGAGGAACAGATGAGGGCTTAATGCCGATCCCTGGTGCAAACCTTTTAGTGTTGCTGTGGGTTTGTCCGTTACTCCGGCTTCAGACTTGACGTGAGTAATATTTCAAGGAAACGTTCAGAGACAGACCTATGTGTTCCGGTGAAGTTTGTTAGCGATCGCTATCAACATAATCAGTACTACTCCGGGGCGGATCACTAGCAACGAATAGATTTTTGGGAGTAATAAAAACAGATTCGTTGAGATAACTAAAAAATTTAACTTGTACAAAGATTTTGAGTCGTTGGTCAATGCAGTCAGTCTTCTTTTAACCGACTTCAAAAAGGAGGAGGTTATCAATTTGACGCGTATTTTTTTTTTGCTAAACAATATAACAAGTACAGAAAATGTGCGCGTACAACTAAATGTTTTCACATCGAAGCAAGAAAAGACTGAGTACGTTGACAAGTGTGTACGCGTCGACGCGAGTCCACTGCTTGCATAATATGTGTGCGCACAATAGTATACAGCTGTGCACGAACATCAGTTTCGGCTCAAGTTTCGACCAATCAGAGTTCTCTAAGTTCGTTTTGTAGACAAAGACATTCATGTATATTGGATAAATATGCGCCTGCCTTACGTCGCCTCTTTGTAAAGTGCCTAGAAAAGACGATTGAACAGTATATAGCGCTTGCCATCTCCATCATCGCCAGTTTGCATGCTGTCATTCTAATGAAGCTATTATTAACAAACTGTAAGTAAAAAAAATAATTATTGGCTAGATAGCGTTACTTCAGTCCCTATATTTTTATATATATTAAAAAGTCCCTAACAATATAACGCTCCTAAAAAAACGTCGCCGCTTTCATTTAACTCCTAAAGAACCTGCCAGACTAGTAATCACTCGGTCATAACCATGAGTCTACTGCCGAGAACATTCACACAAAACATAGTGTCATCTCATTTTTTTTTCAGAGATAAAGATAGGGAGAAAGCTTGTACCGCGACAGGACTTTACGCCAGTGGAAACGCCACGGCAATAACACAAAGTGGTATCTTTTTAGAAATTATGTTATAACCAAAGAGGATATAAAAGTTGAAACGGTAACAGACGGTCTTTACTGCGCTTTAATTTTCATTTTTTGGTTTTGGTAACATTTGTTACTGTCAGAAATGTTAAAATACTTGACATCTAAGACCGACGTTTTCAGATATTATCTTTTAATAATCTTATTTCGTCTTTCCTAAAATTTGTATCCAGTTATCTAGTGGTATTGGAATTTTATGTTATTAAATGGTAAACTACAATTATTTAAGAGGCTTAATCAATAGTGGACATATATATAGATATATTTATTAGTGCATTATAATAAAATATCACTTAAATAAATACATACAATGGTAAGTTCGATTAAAGTTTTACTCAATCGTTCATTGATTATACTTATCTGAAAATATTAGATTGTGTCAGAGAATATTTCTTACATTTCAATAAATTCATCTTGTATTTCACACCTGCATTTTTCAGATTATTTACAAATCATAATGTATTGGGGAAAAAACTAAGTCTATTTGCTTAAATTTTTACAGACAACAGCAGTGAATCATTCACAAAAGAAAAGTATGAACTCAAATAATGGAGCACCAGGAGGAGTTCGTAAAAAATCAGGTCCTAAGTTTGAATTGACTGAGGAACAGCGTCGTGATATAAAAGAAGCTTTTGATTTGTTTGACACAGAAAATACAGGAAAAATTGATACAAAGGAATTAAAAGTGGCCATCAGAGCCCTTGGTTTTGAGCCTAAAAAAGAAGAAATCAAGAAAATGATTGCTGAAATAGATAAAGGGGATGGAAAAATAGCATTTGAGGATTTTCTGGACTTGATGACTATTAAAATGGCTGAGAAAGATACTAAAGAGGAAATAATGAAAGCATTTAAGCTTTTTGATGATGATGAAACTGGTGAGATCACAATTTTTTGTTTGCTTTTCATTTATTTCTATCACATTAAGAAGCACCTAACTGCATATCGCCTTTAGAGACTTTTTCTATTCTTATTGTGTGATCTATTTTTTTGAAAGTAGTAGGACAAATGAAAGAATAATTTTGTTCAGAGATTTTAATAGTTTTGAGCTGCAGTTAGCTTGGTATAAGGTTCAGGCCTTACCTTCTACTGGTTGCCAAGGAGTTTTAAGTGAGGTCCAGATACATTTAAAAACCATTAAGGGCTTACAAACAAACATACAGGTTTTGAAATTAATATGAAACTAAATGTAACAATATTTGGTGATCTGGGTTTCAAACTTTCATATCTAGACTGTGGTCTGCATGTTGCCCACTGCTGACCACTACACCCTCTAGTTATTTTCACAAAAGAATGCCATGAGTTTACCAATTTGCATTACAGTATTGTAGTATACTACTACTACAACTAATATGTGTATCTCTAAGTATTAAGTTTTTAAAACTTTTAAAGAAATAAAATTCAGGACTGTGTAAAGTTTGTAACTGTAATATTTCATTTTCATTATAAGGAATCCATTTTCAGGAAAAATTTCCTTTAAAAATCTGAAGAGGGTGGCAAAAGAGCTTGGAGAAAATTTGACAGACGAAGAGCTCCACGAAATGATCGATGAAGCTGATCGAGATGGTGATGGTGAAATTAATCAAGAAGAGTTTTTAAGAATAATGAAAAAAACTAGTCTGTATTAATGATTTAAACACTTTTTCCATTGTTATAATTAATAACACTAGTATGGAAAATGCACAGTAATAAGCCTAAGTTGTCTACATTTCACTTTCATTTCATCACATATGAGAAATTTAGGTAAGATTGTTCTATGGTGCATGGTGTAGATATAGGTTTTTATTGTTTTAAAAGGTATTATTTTAATGGTTTAAATAGATCTTCAATAAATAATATAATTTAGAATTTTAATGTAAGTAGTATTTTGTGCAATGGGCAAATTCTTCAAATATGTGGAATGTTTAATATTACAGGAATAACTTAGTATATAGATTGCAGACAACTAAAGCCTCTTTCTGTGCAGTAGACATATTTTTGCTCCCTTTACTTGCACAAATTTTAATTTTAAATTAATTTAGACATTAATAATATGCTATGAACTTTGTTGCAAACTATTTTACAGACTGTGATAAATGTATTCAATTTGGTTTTATTTTGTAACTATAAGCTTTTAATAAATCTAGTCACATTCCAGTTTTTATATTATCATTCAAATATTTTGAATTAGCTAAACTAATTGCTAAAACAAAAAAAAATGTAATACATTATCTAAATCCCAAGTTTCGTGTACATTATAGGCTTTACCTTAAGCTGCTTACCGAACTTGACAAATTCCACTTTGTGAACTATTAGAAAATTATTGATTTTTGTATAACATATATTGGAAATATTGCAAATAAAACTTTGGAAATATGTATTTTCTTTTAAATTAAATTACAAATTGTGTCAAGTGGAGATATTGCTGACTACTCAAGAAGGATTTAAAAGACACAAGTTTTGTTTCATTATTTACAGTGTACTTATTACACCTTCTTCCCTAAACTGTAGTTTTTTTTAGTATTCACATGTTGAGGATATTGTAATCTAGTTTTTCAATGACATGACATTGCAGTACATAAAATACCTAGTTAAAAGTTCGAGTTTGAAAAGCTTAATGGAAACACTGCAACTTAATGCTGTGAAAGTGTCATAGTGTTGTAGGGACACCTTGTCAGAACAGCAGGGCTTGCAGCCAAAAAAAATTACAAATACTATATTATTATATATATTGGAGGGTCGGAGCATCAAGGTCGTTGTCGACGGTGCATGCTCTGACCCGAAACCAATTAATGCTGGTGTCCCACAGGGCTGTGTACTGTCGCCCACCCTGTTTCTTCTGCATATCAATGACATGCTGTAAATTAGCAACATCCATTGTTATGCAGATGATAGCACGTGTGATGCACTGTACACGGCCCGCGCTAACGTTTCTCGGGCTACTGCCGCTGAGAACCGGACCAAACTTGTGTCTGAAATGGAGATCCTATTAGGTGAAGTCTCGGATTGGGGTCGACAAAATCTTGTTGATTTCAATCCCAAAAAGACACAAGTCTGCGCCATTACCGCTAAAAAAGAACCCTTTGTCGCGAATGTATGTTTTGAGGGCACTCCTCTGGTTGCCACAGCCAGCATCGGTATTCTCGGCGTTGACATATCGAGTGACGTTCAGTTTCGTGGTCACTTGGAAGACAAGGCCAAATTGGCCTCTAAAAAGCTGGGTGTACTCAGTAGAGCGAAGCAGTATTTCCAGCCGGGCCACCGCCTTCAGCTATACAAGGCGCAAGTTCGGCCCCACATGGAATACTGCTCGCATCTCTGGGCGGGAGCACCCCAATACCAGCTTCTTCCATTTGACCGCATACAACGGAGAGCGACTCGAATCGTCAACGACCGAGCTCTTACCGATCAGCTTGATACTCTGGCCTTGCGGAGGGACGTCAGCTCCCTCTGCATTTTTTACCGTATATACCACGGGGAGTGTTCCGAAGAACTGTTTGGAACGATTCCTGCCGCCGAGTTTCGTCATCGTACGACACGACAGACCGCCAGGTACCATCAACACCATCTGGATGGCTGGCATTCCTCAACAGTGCGGTTCTCTCGACATTTCCTACCACGCACAGCCGCGTTGTGGAATGGTCTATCCTCGGCGGTATTTCCAAACCAGTACGACTTGGGGTCCTTCAAGAAGCGAGCCTTTCTTTTTCTAAAAGGCCGGCAACGCATCTGCAGTTCCTCTGGTGTTGCGGGTGTCCATGGGCGTCGTTGATCACCTGGGTGTTCCCGCCGCTCGTTTGCCCCCTTCTCTTATAAAAAAAAAAAAAAAAAAAAAAAATTTGTTGTAGGTATTAGGGATTAGTTGGAAAAAGAAAGGCATTTAGGCAAGACATATAATAACTATGGTCAAAATTATAGTAAGGTAGAACTTATATTTTGCCCACAAATAAAGGCTAAAATTGAGAATAAAAGACCTAGAGCTCACTACCACATGCACTGGACAGACCAAATATTCACCACGTATAATCCATTTTGCAGAGCACGGCACGGAGTGGGAGAAGAAAGTAAGAGGTAACCATTCTGAAGGAACTGGTGTTTTATATCTTATAATATTTTCATCTTCCTTTGCTTATGTATTATATTATTATTTTCAGAAATAAAAAATTATAATTGCATAGAAAGTGTTGCTGAAAATTCCAGGGGTCCTTGCATTCTGCTGAAGTTAACAAAGTATGAGTCTGATATAATGTTTTAGATCTCATTTAAATTATAATACTTCAAACTATAATAACAAAGATAGTGAGTGTTATGCTGTTTCACAAATGATTATGAGCAAATTTAAGAGACCATTTACCATTTCTGTGAAATTTATTACATTGGCATATCATAACAATTTTTTTTCTCATAAATAATGACACTAATGATGGTTTGACATTTTTACCATAGGGAAATACCAAGCAATTTAGCGACAATCTTAAGTCAGATGGTACAAAGTGTACCTGTAATCATGAATGTGCTAGGTGTAATATGCCTGTAGAAGGCAGGTTTTTCAGAATATAATGTTTACTGGGTGCTGATTTAATTAATGCTTTCACCACACATGCACAAACAGTAACTAAGGTTGTAACTCAGCATTTGCATAATTTTTTTTCTCTATAATAGGGAGTATGTTCTAAACTGTGACATGGTTCACAACTCTATGGAAAGATTTGTCAACTTTACGTAACTAACTTTATTCTGTAACTATAATTTAATATACCTTTCTGATTGTGAACCTGTTTTAAGTGCTCTAAGCTTGTACTCGTTTGTACAAGCTAACTGGCCAGATAATTTTAAAACACTTTTAGTGGAGGTTTTTTGAAACTTAATGTATTGACAAAGTAGATGTGTACTTATTATTTTTATTTATAAAGGAAATATAATATCTTAATTAAGATTTATAGAACTGCACTCATGTTCTTTTCGAACCATCATAATATTGAGTAATTTGGAACTTTAAGGGGGTAGATAGCAGCAACTTTTCAAGGTCCAATCAGCGTCTATAGCCAAATGTAGTGATTTAACATCAGTTTGTTGATGCTTTGTATCTTGTCCATGTGTAAATGGATGCAACTCAACTCATAGTTTGCAAGGTGGAGAGAAAGGAACAAATCACAAGTTTTCATTATTCTAATACACATACATTGTTATAGATTTTTTTATTATTTTTTAGAAAAAAGGTATATATAAAAATGATTAGAGACTAGCCCCTATAATTAGCAATAGAAACATAAAAAAACTTAAGCTGATCTTTCCACCACAGTACCTTCTGGTTGCCCAAAATAAGCTTTAGAACACATTTTTACAAAAAGGCCAATTTCTACAACACCAGGTATCATATTTATATGTGCATTAACTTTCTCCCAATCCAGATCTTGATTTGTAAACATCCAATCCAAAATGAAATTGCCATTGTCTGTGACAACAGGTCCGGCTTTTGCTATTGCAGATCGTAACTTAATTTCGCCACCATACTTTTCAATTATTTTGTTTCTAATAGGAACGTAAGCCATAGGAATCACTTCTATAGGTATTCCCTTCTTATATCTATCACCTAGTTTTAAAGAGTCTTTGGTGTAATCAGCTATGACTACTAGTTTTTTTGAACAGGAAGCAACAATTTTCTCTTGTAACAAACATCCTCCACCGCCCTTAATCAATGTCATGTTAGAGTCGACTTCATCTGCACCATCAATTGTAACATCTATCACAGGATTTGTCTCAAGTTCTCCTAGCGTGAGATTCTGTTTTATAATGAGTTGTTTAGCTTGGAATGAAGTTGGTATACATACAACCTTAAGATTTTCAAGTTCAACTCTTTCCGCAAGGCGTTGTACTGCATACACAACAGTTGAACCACTGCCCACACCAAAGATGCAGTCCTTTTTTACAAATTCGTCTACAGCTTGAAATGCGGCCACTTGTTTTGCTTTTTCTAAAGACATTTCGATTGCGTCAAATGACCGGTAGCGAATTAGCTCTTTTAGCCTGATGCACTTTGCGACTCCGATTGCTCTGCACCTAAATAACATTCATTAAATCTATTTATAGTACTCCCAATTTAAATTTAAAGTTATATGTTTACGTATCACGTACATCAGTAGATGTTAATTGGCTTCTAGCATAGCGTTTTATTTTTATTGTTATATTTTTGTAGGTTATAGAATAGATTATAAATATTTCATAAGGTCAAAGAGGTCCTAAAGTAGAAACATAGAGTATAGGGAATGTTATCAAATTGATAAATTAAAATTAGGAAGTATCCAAGTGGTATAAGTCTTACGTACGTGTAAAAAAACAGAACACTTTACACAAAATATGTCAACGTACTTTTTGGGTTCGTTTTTTTTAAACAAACCCTAAATTTGATACGATACACTCATTTTTTTTAAATACAGAAGTACTTATTCTTTTATGCATGACATTTTATAAACGTTATCAAGTGTGTTAAGTACCAGTCTAACTATTTTTTTAAAATATAAGTATTTACTCGATTCACACCGGATGCGCACTGATAGCAGAGCATATGCGCTGGCTGACTGAGACATCGCATATCGCAGTTTCAAATCAAAAGTAACATCATCACATTTCGAAATAGCGCCTTTTACAGAAGAGCGGTTCAAACATTTTCGCTGGGAACATTTATCAGGAAGTGTATAAGTGTTTTATATCATATAATAATAATATATAAATATTGCTACACGTATATGATACTTTTTAATAAGTTAATGGACAAGTTGCCAAGAAATAACTCGTTAAACATGCAAAAACTTCTCGACAAGCACTTCTCTATCAAAGTAACAAAATAAAATACTGCTGTAAAAACAATTTTAAGCAATAAATTGTCTTTGGAGCTCCACATAAAAAAACTCGATCTATTGGTTGGGCAACAACATATTCTGGCAGATGCAATAGATGAAGGCCTATTAACATTAGGCTATTTATTAACACTAGGCAGCTATCAATGCTGGTTACGCGAGCCTAAAATGGACAAGATTGCGGTTTCAGAAAAAAAGGACGAATTTGCTTGAAACTCGTGCGCCGAAGTTGCTCATGCAAAAGTGACATGTGGTGCTAACTAGTCTAGTGACTTTTAAAAGTATTCCACTAGTTTCTGCCACATGTGTGGATTTCTTGGTTGCATATGCAACGTACGCTACTTAAACCGTTTTTTACAAAAACCTCATCAAAATATGCGAAGTTTTTCAAAAATGTTGAGTTGTGACACTGTTGTTCTGAAGCAGCGATATTTTTATGGCTTTTTCAACAATCAACGTCATAATATTTCAGCCAAATTACATAATATCACAAGTCAATATAAGTAAATCTTCCCATGAATCCCCGTCTATTTGCGAACTCAATGAAACGAAAAAGCGATAGTAAAAAAAAGACAGCTACATACATCTATAGGATTGTGTGACCTATAGTGTACGAGAGAATAGAAGGAATATTACAGTGTTTCTTACTGAGACTGAGTAAGCGTAATGTATGTAGGTAACTAACAATTATGTGAATAAAAAGCATTCGTATTTTGCAGGGTTTTGCTTTTATGGCGCATGCATTCCACATCATGTGAAAACCGTCACTAAATCCGTTGCGTGGTGCAATTAAACGATGGCATTAGTAGTTTTTAAGGTATTTTCTCTAATAATCAATATTGATTGAGATAAGATTAATTAAACGAATCATGAGATGGTCAGATGCCGTGTATATATATTCTTATAATTATCGGCTTTCAATGAACGGATAACTCTTGGAAGATTGCTTTAAAATTTAATAATAAACACGTGATTCAAATCATCATTCATTTGCATTAAGTTCTGCCGACAATTGATTCAAGTTTCGAATCATTGTACCTTGATCATGAAGCAGTTTTCGAACTATGGATAAATGTAATGATAAATCAAAATGTTCCGGTACTTTTGTGCGTTTAGATAGTGTTGACAAACTTTCATCGGAAGTATTTTTGTGCGTTTTGTCGATTGTACTCCCAGTATACACTACAGGTGTATTTGTTATAAGCCTGTTTTCATTATCTTTTATACGTTGCAATTTCATATTCTGATATCGTAATTTCTTCACTTCGTTAATTACATTTTTAAAATCGTTTTCCAAAATTTTCAATTTGTTATGATAAAAGCGCGTTTTTTGTTCCAATTGCTCACATCTTTGGTTCTTATTTTGAAAATCGGCATAATATTGGCCACAATAAAAAATAATCGTTTTACATTTATGGAATAAACTTAAATTTTCTACAGGTTCATTTCGAAGATTCTGCAATTTTTCATATCCCAAGTTAATCCAGCTGTTTAGATTATGGACTTTATTGTAAGCCTTCAAGTTTTCCTTTGTAAGATCTTGAATATTTTTTTTTAACTTTATGTTGTCCTGAATAACCTTCGCAGAATTATTTTCTATAGTTTTAACAAGAGTTTTCATTTTATTAGATTCTCTATCTTTAGCCGACATAACGGTACTTGCCACAACTGGAAGGATAAATTGGAAATATTTTGTCCCCAAAATGTGTATGTATATTATATAGCAAATATTAATTTTCTAAGGAACTAAATTAAAAAATTTTGTTGTACTTACAGCAAGCAGTTTTGATTTTTTCATTCAATTTTTTCATCTTTATTTTCTTAAATTTTAAACGTGTTTTGCATTGTTTAACGATTTCAAATAAATCACTTTCAGGGTTTGTATCTTGACATAAATGGAATCTAGAAAGTTCATATGTATTGATTATTTAATCGGTTATCAACACCCACCTCAGATAGAGCGACGATGTATGAGTATTTTTTTTAAACTTTACTTTAAAATTCAATGTATGCAAGAGTACAAAGTCTTGATAACAAAAATAGTCAGGAAACAATTCCTGCAGTGTCTCAAAGTCTTTGACCAGTGATGTGCTGATTGTGACCCCTGCTTGCAACAACAATAAAAAGGATAAATGACACTTGAACTAATGAGAAATCGAAATGGCGTTCCGATGGAGCCGAAAGTATCTGGAATGGCAGCCACGTACGGTCGACGCAACGTATACAGGCCTCCCTCAAGATGGCCCGATGACCATGGTCTAGGTTGCGGTTTCAACATGAGCTTAATACACAAAAATCATGCAAATGTCACCGTAAGAGCAAGACAACTCATAATTTTGTACATAGATGAAACAAGAAGGGATGTCACTACTGGTCTATGAAAAAAAATAGATATTGATATTATATTTACTTCGGCAAAATCGACACGGTTAGGTTAGGTTGCAAGGAGCGTCCGAAGACTCTCCCCCTTTCCCTTCATCCCCCAAAAACGCACCCTTGAATTCAAGCCAATTACCCCACCAACGATGATTAGAAACACATATGTAAAGGTAATAATGTATGTAAATGTATTTTTGGGGAAAATTTTACCTCTGTAGTTCTCTAGTAATAGAAGACAATGACTGTCGCATTAAATTCTTATCGAAACTTTCATTTTCAAGCTTTGAAACTAGTTGTACACATTTCTGTTCACTTGACATGACAAAATAATTTAGGAAATATCAATTTATCGTTGAATAATCTTACGAATAATCTAATCATATAAAAATAAAATTATGATTAAAAAGTGCTAATGTCATATGAATTTCTGACAGCGTCAATAGTGACAGGAGACTTTACTAAAGCAGGTTTTATAAAAATACATGGAACAAAAGAAAAGTATCCTCCCCTTAATTCTTATCTCAATTGAACGCAACATGTTTTATACTTCATTGCCCCACCCGTGCTACAAGTTAGTGTTATCTTTCTTAGATTAACAAAAGGTCGTTAAGGGTCGTCCTTCAATTCCGTGTGATGAAATGATTTGAAATGACAATTAAAAAACAAATAATCTATAATATATCTATGTCTATACTGATAAATAAAATTGAAGTGTCTGTATGTAATATCAAAACTAAATATCCATACTCAATACACATGATGTATATACGGTACTTGTAACAAAAATACACTTTTTAAAAATGTAATGTGGTAATCTAATTTAAGCAAAATAATTAGGGTTTCCCGCAAAAGGCGAAAAACCTTCGAAATTGTGAATAAAATTACGCGCCGCTGTATCGAAAGCGCCGCCCGCTATTGTCACAAAGGTTGTCTGTCATAAGTAGTAAAATAATTTAAAAATTTATTATTTCAAGTGTAAATCTCTTTAGCCAAGTTAAACGATATTAGGCAGGGGTAAATATTATAGGTTCGCGAGATCGAAATGCGCAACATGCGTTAGCGACAGCGTCAGCAACATGCTTATTGAACTGAAAACATCTTTAAATGCGGTAGACGACTTTACGTAGGGTTGGTGGTAATAATCTATATCTCTACTGATAAATAAAATAAAATTGTTTCTTGTAATGTCAATATATAATTGTGATACTGATGTTTTACGTTTTATTTTGTAGAGCAGAAACAATTAATGTAAAAATACGATTATACAGTTATATTCAGCGAAGTGATTAATATGTTTTATTTTGATTCCACGCGGACGAAGTCGCGGGAAACAAATAGTAAATAAATAAATTAATATAATTACGCATCATTTTTGTATTACATTTTAGTATCAAAATTAAATTATAATCTAACCTAAATTAGGCACTAATTAATTGTAAAGAAGTGACTTTGTATGTGGATCCATCTCTATCAAATAATACAGAATCAAAACGTTTAACATTCTATATTAACGCAATAAGAATGCGAAGAAAAACAAACATTGGTTACATGACCTTTACTATTTCACTCTGGCCGGTAATAAACGCAGACCTATCTAAAGTTACGAGCATGCTATATTCAGTACCGCCAGCCAATTTTCCGCCAAACGCCGCCCGGTGATCTGCTATTTCGTTTGTTCACGAGACAACTGCTTCGTGTGGTAACCATTTCACGCTCGATTTCTGTCCCGCCACTAAAAGTAGGGAAATAAAGTAAATCTATATATGTTGCTTCGAAAAGGAAAAAGAAATCTTATTAACTGCACAAATTATATATGACAAGCATTAAAATATAATGTAGGCTTATGTTAATAAATGATTTGCAGGCGTATATAAAAATACTCATATCACAAGGATATGAAGTAGATCACAATTTTTTAAAATGGTGGCAAGCAATGACTTCCCATGAAATACGACTACAATTATTAACACTCAGCACTTCAAAGCCGCAGGATGCGCTCCATTAGCCCAGTAATATCTGGCGCCGTTACAACAATTAACATGATAGTAGAGTATTAAAAGCTCGTGATGAATGAAAATGATTCGCCGATATATTCTAAAAGGATCCCGATCTTCTTACTTAGCCGTTATCCGCACGGTCGGTTTATTTCAATTTCCTTCATAAAAGACGCTATTCTCGGATTTGAAGTAGATTTATCATGGTCGGATAAAGCGGGCACTTTTTGTGCTTTTCTTGTGCCTGGATCTGACCCGAGATCTGTCCACTTAATGTGAATAATGGTGTGCGATGGAAAACGAATGCGGACATGAACACAAAAGACAACAATACCGAGCGATTTTCAAGATTTGATACAGGCCTTCAGCGAGATAACAATCCATTGCGTGCTCGCCGGAGAAATGCCTATAATGGCATTATATCGCCAAATAACAAAGAGCGTTATGACAACGGGGTTATGAAGGGATTATTGATAAATAAATTAGTTCCATTTGGCACGATCCGGGTACACCTCTCTTGCTTCTTCTATATTTATACATCTACGCATACATGCTCGTCGGTTATAGGTGCTCCTTCTCGATAAAAGTTCTCCTAGTTCTCCCTACCAAAGCTGCAACTCACTATTGCAAATAGATTTGTTCCATTACTCTCTCTTCATTCATCCTTTCAACATGCCCGAACCACTGCAACATACCTTTCTCAATACCAATGACAACATCAACTTCTAAGCCACACTTTTCCATTTTGACGCTATTTTGGATCCTATCATTCAAAGTCACGTCTAATATACTACATACTTCTCAAGGATCGCATCTCGCCGACATTAACTACTAGCATAATTTATTGATTTTTTTATATTTAATGATGCTAGCTAGAATATGATTATTGACCCCTGTTTTCGGGGTCAGCGACTTGAAATGGGGCTTGAATTCGGCTTAATACTTTTAATTAAAAATACAGAAACCAAAAACTAAATCCGAAACTAGTGATACCTGCAACCAAATAAATATTCAGAGCATGAATGCATCTAGATAGATATTTAATACTTACCGCCATAGTGGAATCGAGATCAAGGCGATATCCGTGGAATGCGAAACGTCTAGAGATAATCGATTTGCGGAGCAAAACCTCGGTACGGCGCGAGGGCTGCATTCTCGGCAGAAGTGATGTAGCCCAGCTAATATAACCACTAACCACTCGCCCATATAACTACTCATTCGGATTAACTCGGTGGATAACTCAATTACGGCCCGTACTACATAATGCCGGCAATATATCGCGTATCGGTTTACGTATTTCTCTTGTCTGGACCGCAATCGACAAAGGGTAATACGGTTCACTCCACGTGTATTGTTTCGTAATTTTGCAGAGTAAATTGGTGCGTAATTTTCATGTTGTAGTTTTTGCTGGAAATGAACTGGAAGGTTAGATTTATTTTTCTTCAAATTTTATCTCAATAAAACTACAATTTTCACGTAGAGTTTTTTTTGGCATGTTGTATTTTAGCAACTTCTTTTTATGATAAAAAATTAAGTTGATTTAAGCTATAAGTTTAGAGTAACAAATGGTTTTACTTTACGATTTTTATTACAACTTTCTATTCGTAACGTGAAGTTTTGTATTTAATGTATTAAACAAAATATATAATTTTATAAATAAAGTCACTAATTGACCATTATTGACCTGATGTTAAATGTCGACACGAAAGATGGCATGCCATGGCTTAGCATTAGCTTAATCACATCTCTTATTTATATCGAGTACGTAACCCACATTGGACGGCAACACTTTGATATGAAGAAGTTTCAAGAAATAATAACGACGTGACGTTATAATACATATAATAATTTATTTTATTATCTTTTGTCGGTTTTAAAGGCAGCCGGTGCAGAGCTGGGACACACGTAAATAGTTAAATCTACTGCTCTAATACAATTTGTAGTAAACCATGATCCCGACGCTAAGGTCGCATTATCGGATTGGAAAAAACTGTTCGTACACAATTAGCGGGGATGGAAAATGTGTTTTAATCAATCGACTTAGAGCTTGTATTTGTCCGTGTTTCGAGTAAGTTAGTAAGAGGGTGAGTTTTACAATGTTCATGTGACGGCAGAACCTTTTTGTTGAGTCTTTTGTGTTGGGAATCCGCGATGCCCCCGGGGTCGTGGGGCACGATTTCCATTACACGAGAGAGTTTTTCGAAGTTTCTTTTTAAAATCTTGCGTTGCATTTAATTATAATTTATATCACTCTATTTATAGCTGCCGCTATTGTTTCGATTCAGAATACAAAAAAATGTTTTTTTCTTGTTTTTTATTATATATACCAAGCATATATAGTAAAACATTCGAAAATTTTCTTATTACATTTTCTATTGCATACAATGCCATAGCATCTACATCATCTCCAGTATGATGATGTTATGATTAGTTTGATTGTAGTCCATACTATATATGCGTTGGCTACAGTTTTTTCGACCTGCCATCTGCCTGACGTCAACCCTCCTCGGCAATACTATATATATATATATATATATATATATATATATATATATATATATATATATAAAGGGGACTGGCCGAATGCAGAGTGACTTGACGAGTAAAACGGTCGAGCTGTCTGTCAGTCACTCTAACACAACCCCAAGCTCTAGCGTAACGACGAACATGGTAGCGGTCATTACATTACGAAGAGTGACGGCAATGGTGGAGTGTCGTTACATGAAGGCGGTCTACTCATTGTACTATCGATCCAAGGTTATATTTTGTAATGTCCTATAAATATTTTACGGTAGTAGAGTGCAATACCTTTTATAACTGTTGTATTACTTTAAATTAAATTAAATGGTTTTATTTTATTTCCAATAATGAATAATAAAATAATTTAACAGTGGTAGAGCCCGTAACAACAACATCTGTTGCACGAATGGGCTGGCTCGACCGGTGAAATACCACCTCATAGAAAACAGGCGTGAAGTAGAGAATTCTGCGTTTCGTTTCGTTTTCGAGGCCTAATTCTAGTTCTGCTCACCTTTTTCTTATAAGGAAAGGATGGGAAGAAAGCTTGCCGGTAGAGGGGAGGTATAAAAATAAGTATTTTCTGTTTGTCCCCTCCTCTGTCCATTAAAGGTGGGCAACGCATATGTAACTCATTAGTCAGTTGCAGATGTCTATGGGTAGCGATCACTTGACATCAAGAATGGCTTGCTCGTTTGCCACCTGGTACTATAAAAAAATGCAAAATGAATCTGATTTTGTTATTTTCTAGTACTCACATTCTATTTAAACAAAATGCAAATCTGCCGTAGAACTAATCAAGAAAATCCAATAGAACGGAAATAACATTTATCTCCGCAAAAAGATTAAATAATGTAAAATAATGTGTATTGTTATTATTATACAAGTGTTGGGTATGAAAGTCACTCAGAACATCTGTTGAACAACTTGTAAAACTTCTCCGTAAGAACAAAGTGAAAAGTGCGTCCTTTAGGGCTGGGCAATGCGCAGAATTAATAGTAAAAATAAGTATTTTTGACCATTTTATATGAGTATAGAGATTCTCGATGAAACATTTTTCTGAGGCAATGCAACAAAACTTGAGCATTACGTTTGTAGTTTGGCCACCATCTTTTGGGTTTGGAATTTAAACTTCCTGTAAATGTAATTCGGAAAGTTGTTATTGTGAATACCGAAGCGAATGGTGCCATTCGTTGTAAATATTTTCGCAATGGTAATGCCAGGTGATTCCGTCGACGAGGGTTGCTAACAATACAGTAAAAACGTTCGCCGTAATTATGATCATTTCACTTCCCATTTCATTAAACTGATCGCGGATCAGCGTTTTGCATTGTTTTTAATTAATTAATGGCTTTATTGATAATGAATATTGTAACAAGAGGTCATTACGCTCGAGGTTGTTCGAAAAGTTCCATGTTTTACTTTAATTGCACGTTGTATCATTGGAAGCCAGTTTGTATTTTATTTTTATTAATTATATATAATAAATTACTTTAGAACTTCTGTCACGTCTTATAGATATGTGGAAGTTATTACATACATATACCTGCTCTGCAAAGCAATGTGTCTGGTCCATCGCTACTAAAGTTTTAAGTTCTAAATGTTCTATACTACTTAAATTACAGAAAATAAAAACGAGTTAAATAAACAGTATAACAATTTAAGCAATTACATTAAACGTAAGGATAATCGCCAGACGTGTCTGAGATGCAGGCAGCCACGTGTGGAACGAGGGTTGGAGTGAATTTGCCGCTCCGCCGCGCCGCGAGATGAAGAGACCTCTGGAAAACTAACTACTAATAGTTGCCAGTACAAACTCCGACAGTATGTACTCGAATACGGTATAGCAATCCGATTGGAATGTTGATATTCATTTACTTTATAAAATACTTGTTGTGCCCGCGACTTCGTCCTCGTTGATAGTTACTTTGGGGAGCATTTTACATTTTTTGGCTATAGAGCATTGTGCATTCGTAAGGGATTTCACCGTTTTTATTCGAAAACAAGCTTAACCAAACTATATAATGCTTAATCGAGTTTGTCAATGTCAAAACTGTCTCAAATGTAGGTGTCAAATTGTAAACGCGTTTATATAGCTAAATGCCAAAAATCGGCCATCGTAATTTAAACTCAGTTAGGGTATAACTGTGTTTAGTTTATGGCGGTGAAAGGCAGTTTGGAGCTCTAAACTCCGTTAAACGCGTATATCGAGTTTAGGTCGAACTAATCGCGTTTATTTTCAACGGTGAAATCTCCCCTAAATATTAGAATTATACATGCTGAACCCGTGCGCAACAAATGAAAACGCATAGTAAATCTATGTCTGGTAAACAAGTGTTTGCGTACGATTCAAATTCTCCCGGCATTCGGCAGAACGTTTCACCTGCCATAGTTTATTACCTATTCAGCGGACTAGCACAAATAAAATTGTATAATGCATAAGCGAATAGCGAATGGCTAGTTTGATTTACGAGGGAGCGGGGGCCGCCGAGTCCGCCCGCCCGCCCGCCGGCTCACGCGCTGAATAACTAACGTAGGGCTAGTCAAATGCCGTATCCTGCTCCACCTAAATACCCTCGACGTATATTCGTTAGTAAAACATCGCAACTGTACTGATGTCACTGATTAGTATCCTAGAATCCGGTAGTCTTGACTAAAACAATCGACTTGGTGTTTTGTAAACACCTTTTTAAAGTGAAACTTCTACAAAGACGAAGTATTTGGATTTTTTCTGTCACAAAATAGCGTTACGGCCGCGCGGACGGAATTTTTTTATGGTTGTTAATTCGTAGCTCCGCTCCTGATTTACCGATTTTGATGCTTTTTTTTATTCGACAGGTAGAGTTCGCAATGGAACCACCTTTTAAAAAAATGAAATATACTTAATAATTCGTACCAAAAAGTCGATTAAAAATAGGTCAATTTTGCTTTCTAGGCTTACGTAGGCAAAACTATAGGACTTACAATAAAATGATGTATGAAAGAGTTGTAGCTCTTTCATTATATGCTACATAAAAGTTCGGGTTGACATATATCTATCTTCTATGGTTGTCTCACAATAACCTTTTTTTAAGAAACATCAATTAAAACGCATACGCCACTTGATACGCTATTATAAGTGTTTGATATTAATCCTTATCCATTTAAATTTGTCAATTATCTAGACATTTTAATATAATTTATAATTTCCCCATTGAACTATATCACTCACTGTCCTGACGAGAATTACCATTAAATATCTATGGGAAGACAGTATTTCCCTAGTTGAACGTTATTAATGACGTATTATATAACGTAACGTAACGTAACGTAGTATATATCAAGCTTTATTTTCGATGAATAAATGGATTTTTTCGATCTTTATTCTGTAACTGATTTAAAATTAATGCGTCGGTGTGTGCACGTGGTTATTTGTTTCGTGTGAAAGCATTGTTTAAATTACAAATGTCCGTAGTCTGTCCGTATGGTCAAACCTTTCTGTTGACCCTTGGGATGTGGTCACTGAAATACCCTCAAGGACTCTACGACACGCGTTTGCTTTTAGGCAGGGATTGCAAGGTTACAGTTTTATATTGGAAACATTAAAAGTAAATTTTGTCTCTTGTAAAAAGAGAACTTTATACTAACCTTCGTTTCTCTAGCGTTTTTTTAAAAGAAAATTTCCAGTTAGATAAAATATATATAATTACAGTGGAAAAAGGTTAATCTATGATACTTGTAAAGTAAGAAGTGAATAAAATTTAACGCTATTAAATCAAGAGCTAAAACTTTGAACTGATAAGATCTGTATAGAAATGGAATGATTGGAATCCAATGGGGTTAGAAAGAAAGCTAATCAGTTAATGGAGGGGCAAGGTGCCGGTACGTCTTGAAGATCTTAATCAAGGTCGGTCTGGAACAAATATCTCGTATTTCACAGAAAGTTGTTGCTTCCAATCCTTTACCAGGTCCCTCAGTCTGTATCGAAAACCTTTTAAAACGAATAGATTTATAAACTTTAACAATTTAAATTTCAGAGTAGCGTATTGAAATAAATAGGTTCATAATTGCATTATATTATGTTAATAGAAATGTTTGCGAGTCGCGCGCTGGCAGTTTCAAAGCGAACATAAAAACGTAAGCAATCAGCGGGCCAGATGTTTTTGTCGAGACTATAAACGCGAACAGCGTAAATTGACAATTAACTTCGAATTTTCGATACCTTCAAAATATATGCAGTAAAATTTATAGGTACTAAGATCCAAACAATAACGCCAAAGTGTATAAAAGGGATCGAAAGCCGGTAACACTTGGCGATGGCGTTTCGCGATGACGACTCGCGTTAAAATATTTGTTTCAGACTTTCAGACGCTTTTTTGAATGATAATTGGGAATAAGGTTTTTCTTACGCTGTAATAATTTCTACATTTACCTTTATATGCTGAAAAAAGTATTTATAACAAACTTGGTTGCATGAATAGAAACTGTAATGATGAACAGATATTGTTTCCTATGAACAACAGACATAGTATAATTTCAATGATGTGATTTCTTTTATTTGTTACATTGAGATTGAGAGCTAGTTGCATTATAATGTCTTAGGCTGCAAATGTAATTAAAAAATATTTACATAATAGATTACAGGTAGATTTAACTAGAAAGAGGAGGAACAGACTGAAGTAGTTGAGGTTACCGCTGAAGCCGATAAACCTCATTGCTATTCGATATGAATTAGGTAACAGTTAGAACAAAATCAAAATGTCTCCTGGGACACATAGTGGAAGTGTAATTTCAGAGCGGACTTTAGCATATCTGAAGAGATATAAACGTTTCATACATCATTTGTGTGTAGATCCTAAAAATCCTTAGCCTACGTAAGCCAAGAAAGCAAAATTGTCTTTTTCACTGTTACGTGTATTTTTCAGTTGCGCGTATTTTTAATCTTTTGATATTTTCTAAACTATTAGTCAGAATGATGTAGTTCAAAAGGCAGTTACAATCTACCTAAAATTATCTTGATAATTAATTCATTTAAATGAACAATGAACTATACCGAACACTTATAATAGCCCAGTAAGTGGCGTTTGCGTTTTAATTAATGTTTCCTAAGAAAAAAGTGGTTATTGTGAGACAACCATAGAAGATAGATATATGTCATCGCGGACTTTTATTTAGCATATTTAAAAAGGTACGATACTAAGCCAAGCTACCCATCATTTTAATGTTAGTTCTATAGCTTAGCGTACGTTACCAACCTACGTTAGCCAAGAAAGTAAAATTGTCCTACTTTTAACCGACTTTTTGGTACGCATTATTAAGAATAACTCAAAAACACTTGTCAGTTTTTGATTTAAAAAATGGGCCCACAAGGCAAGCACTACCTGTCGAATAAAAAAAATCATCAAAATCGGTAAATCGGGAGCGGAGCTACGACTTAACAACCATAAAAAACTCCCTCTACGCGGCCGTAACGCTTTTTCGTGACGGAAAAACCCTAATACAAATCATTCCTACCTCTCTATATACGTGAAGTGAAAAGTGAAACTTCTAACTAGAAATGGGACAAACAGCTAATGAGACATGTATATACGTAAATGACAAGTATATACATACAAATAACTTTTTATGAAACGGCTTTACTCACGTTCGCGTTTTACTCGGTGTTTTGTATCGAAAAGTTTCCGACCTGTCGGAGGTCCTTCTTCAGGGTGAGTGGTAGTAATTCGCGGTCGCGGCCCGCCTCGCACTGCGCACCTGTGCTCGCAACGCGCGACTTGACAGGGCGGAGGGCGCGGGGGGCGCCAGCGATGACGACGAGCTCGATACTGATGGGTTATTGGATGTATCGAACTAATACCACTCAACCTGAAGAAGGACCTCATTTCATAAAAAGTTTATTGATAATGTCTCACGAAAGTTTTAATAATCTTATATACGTACACTTGCCTCATTATCCTAATTAATTACTAATTCTAATGCCTCTAATTGTTGACGACTGCGTGATATAGGATTTGCGTGAAACAGACAGAAGTGCGTACGTAGAAGGTGGATTATCAGCTCATCTATTACGTATTGTTAGATATTAGCCAGTAGTTGTCAGTCATTGTGCATATCACTAACCTCAGTCGTGGTGGCTTATACGAGTAATGGAATGCCAAGGTATTTTCATCGTTTCAAAACTATTTTTATTATTTGACAATGCGGTGACATTGAAAATGTTACCCCTAGATCCCAACGAATTGTTAATGAATGTGACCCGAGGTAATATATTAGTACTCTCACCCCCGGGGTAATGTTACGTACATTTATAGGACAGCCGCAGTATTGCGTTTGGAGTGTTATCTTCATTTCACGCGGTCGTATTACATCGTCCTTTTTGAACGCCATTGTAAACGTTAAAGTTTATTTGCCACTTATTTTTCTTCGCAATCAGAATTTTCGTAATACATTTTTTTACTTTACGACACTGTGAACAGTTAGTGTAATAATAATAGTTTGGCAGCGAAAGGTTTCCCTTGCTTCATAAAAATCTATAATGATATAAGAACTGTTGAGATTTTATTTCAAAAAAATTGTGTCTGGACAGATCGTAATATCAATCTTATGAACACATTAACTAAAAACCAAGTATATGTAAGAAGTGTATAAACAAAATAAGTACTTATTACTTTACGTCTAAATCTAGTTATAAAAGGAAATTCTTCATTCATAACTCCATTAAAGGAATTTTGGAACAGTGCGGGAATAGAAACGAAACATTTATAAGGATTAAAATCTTTTTATAATTTTTAATGTTAACAAATATTCTAAACCAATACTACCAACCAAAAAAAGTTTCCGAAAGACTACGGGCGAGGACTGCGGCCTGTTGCGTACTCTGATTAGATTAGTAGATTCAAACTTAGTACTTTGAGTTTTCAGTTTTCGGATCTTATGTGCCAAGCTTTTCGTTAATATTCGTCAAAGTGCCGATCGTTTCATAATGTACCCAAATTACATAAGGTTAAATTAAATAAAAACAAGAAAAAGAACATTCATACCCCAGTTGTACATTGGTATAAGCAGATGGTAACTCATTCCACAAAAAAGAAAACATTCTACTAACGATACTCCAAGGAAGATACAAATACTGTAAGAAATATTTATGGAGGTTTTTCGGAATAGAATCCCCGAGGATAGCGGGACGCGACGGCTTGCCTCTGAAAATAAAGAAAAACACGTCTGAAATCCCGGACCACGCATAATTCTTAATACTGGGATTACGGAATAGCTTCTTAAAGCTTTGGCGCTAAAACAAAAGATAACAAGCAATTAGAGTTGCCCTTCGAAAAATAAAGAAATTTAACTTCACCGTATTATAAAGGATTAAAGTCATAATAATAATAATGCCTTAAGTACACCAAAAATATGAAAGTTATTCTACTCTATTGTAAGGTACTAAAACTAACATTTATGCAAGCTTGTCAACGCTTTCTGGGTTCACGTGTATCTTGTGTATATTTGCCGCGACCGTGGTATGCATTAGTGAAGCCTGCTATGAATAATGACTAGACCTTTGCCTTTAGGTTAGGAATATGACATTACAACACGCGACAATAGATTAAATATGTTGTAAAATTACACATTTCTTTTCCAATGGTAAACTAGACGCATATATATACATTGGGGCATACCGTTTAAAAACATACCCTCCTTTTAGTTGGGCCAAAATAGGGTGCGGACTAATTAACTTGTCTGTATTTTTGTCTACTCTATTACAACTCGTTTAAGGTTATTTCCATGCTTGTTTCAGTTTATTTTCAAAGTTTTAATCTTTGAAAATAAACTTAAGCAAGTATGGTTATGAAAAACTCGTACAAATCAGCACATGGTAATATTAATTAATGAATGAATCCTCTGAGAGGAATCACGAAGGGCTTGGCTTAATTAATTAATGGCCATTCATCCCTCTCGGTTAGTTTAATATGATGAGTTTTAAGGCAGCTTTGAGAGTTAGGACGTCTCTAATAAAGAGACGAGCGATACTTGAAATTTAATCCACGATTAGTTAAATTCTTAAATTCTTTATAAAATATGAGAAAATATATAAGATTCAAATTTATTAATTTACTGATATGCAAATACTTGATTTTCAATGATAGAACGCAAATGGACTAGGCTCATTTGGAAAAGTAGTAGTACACGTGGGATAAACACGTTATAAGTATAATTAACATTTTCACTCAATAACTATCTGACATAGTTTTAATTTATTTTGTTGATAGTTAGAGTAGTTTTACTTTAGTTAGTTTTACACATTTAGTTAATTGTTATTAAGACAGAACGAACTATATTTTAAAATTTGTATGAATGTCATGACGGGAAAAATTAAATAAATTTCTCGTACACCGGGTTATACAAATACTGAGGGGCGTTGCCTAAGCAACATGATTGGAGGATAATACGGTGTTACTTAAATTTCGTCACTTAAGGTAACTTAAGAAAACATGCTATAGCTCGGATTAATTAGCAGTTTCTCTTTTAACGATCCTTAAGGAAGTAATTAAAGGTTTATTTCTACACTGTTTTGCTTAAAATTATACGCATTTTGACTAATACCAAATAGTCAATAAGCCATTTGCCCGAATGTTTTTCCCGGGTGTGTATGCAGGTATACTTGTATATGTCCATGTAGAGTCCTAGCGCAAATGACGTCAGTATGCAACCCGTATAGTGGACGTTAATCACTAACGGCCGATTTCCATAACCTATCTATCCTTCGTTTCAGTTTCAGATGCTAAAATCAATTCTATCGTTTAGCCCTTACATTCATTTCAATAATCTATCGACGGTTAGCAGTTCCTATCGAAACTAGCTACCTGCCGTCGGGAGGACGGATAGCTTACTAGAGATAGACACGCTCATACGAGTACAAGTCGTGCTTACCTGCGTTTCAATAAAAGTTTCAAGTTACTCTCGGATAGATGAAGCTATCTATCTCTAGTAACGTCATTCGCTTATCTATTATTTATTTTTTGAGAATATAAGAACTATAATTTCTATTAATTATGGATTATTGTAACGGCATTAAAGAGTTTGATCATCTTTAGAAATGGGTTGATGCCTTTGTTGACTGAAAAAATAGGTCTTTCGAAGATCTATCAAAATTTCAATTCCAAGTGTAAAAACACAACATTCAACAAGTATAGTTAAGTTAAAGTATTTGTAAAGCAAGTAACAAACAAGATAATCGTATTGGTAAGATTAGGACAGATAAGCAGTCAGTCTGGTATTGTGGTTTGATTATTAACAATTGCATTTTGTATCCAGTTTTCCACCATGTTGTCCAGTTTCAGATATTCTTTATCATAGATCTTCCCCTAAAAATTAATAACCTTCGCAGATATCGTTTTGCCGTTCGTTACTACTGTACTCGTAGTATAATCTTTCTGCGTATCGCTGTTTTGCGTCTTTTATTTTGCTCATATTGATGGAAATCTTGAGCGCACATAAATAAGTATTATTTTAAATGACATTACGAAATGCAAGTGATTGAGATTATTCGTTAGGGAAGTTTTGCCCTCAATGACAATTGTCTTATCAGTGTAATCCGATTTTTTTAGCAATGTTCACGTTTAAAATTAATAGTGAATGACTTTGATAACTTCATCACTTTTAATGCGAATTTAAAATATTACATCCGATCTATTGGCTGATTAGAATGCACTATTATTGTTGTACTCATGCGAGGAATGGAAAGTTGCCAGCAATCAAATGAAGACTGTTAGATGGGTGGTACCTCTTAGCCTCTGAGCTTTAGCACTCGAAATTTGTTACTGAAAATTCTCACAAAGTCAATCTTTCGAGTTAATTACACAATGGCGTGTAGAGAACAATGCAAAATATAAATTTCGTTTAGGGATGTGAGGGCGAAACAATTGGCCGTAGTTTAAATACTGCTTAGGTGCTCTCTGTTGTAGAGGGCGGAAGCGTAAAATTTTTAGCTTTTTTATAAGGTTTTTTTTTATTGTGCTTACTCCTAAAACAAAGCGTAATGACCCGAAAGCCGCGCATTTGTTCGCGAACAATCTGAATAAGCCATTTTTCATCTCGAACAATTGAGGGCGGGGTCGCGACACAATTGGCAGGGTATTTTGTCAAGTGTTTGCCGTACGGCTAGCATTTTCGTGAGTACTACACGCTAAGTGCATGCACTCCATACATCCACTGACGTAGCTACGCAGAGCAGTTAGAACATATTGTGGGACGTATATACAACTGGATCAGCAAAATTATGCTTTAATATTGGCTCAATTCATAGATAGCAACATATTGAATGCTGTATTTTCTTTTTATAAATTCTATAAAATACATGTTGGCGTACTTTAGAAACATAAAGGTAAGAAATATTTTGCATTAAAAATGACTGCATTTTACATTTGTATGTATGTCCTGATAGAAAATGTTAAGGGAATATGTATATTATATGATAAAGAAGACGAGGATGGAAAGTAACCACGCCGCTTTTACATGCCCCTTGGTAGCTATGACTATGGCTATGACAAGGCACATGACATAAAGTTGATACTTTATCAAACAAAGACGAAGCTACTAAGGCAAGAGCCTTATCGTATCCTTGTACACCAGCCCAAATTTTAACGCATGAGGAAGATTAAAACAGATTGTGTTTTAAATAATATATTTTTATTTTTCAATCAGACTCTCTGAACATTAAGTGCCAAGGCAGTATTCTCCAGGCTAAAAGTTTTGTAGCCCATAAACCTAATATAAAAAAGAAGATTAGGAGCTTGCCAACGTTTTTTTGCGTTCACCTGCGCCTCGTAAATATTTTCCGCGACCATAAAATGCATTAGTAAAGTCTGCTATGAATAATGCCAGACCCTTACCTTTCACTACGCAATATAGCATTGTGTATTGCTGCGTATAAATTATATTTTATCTGCAAATACGATTAGCTTAAATAGGAAATTCATAATGAAAAAATGCCAAATGCAAACCTGTCACTTTGCCCTTTTGAGTGGGTTCCAGGCGTGATGCATATTTATTTATTTATTCTTTACTAAAAGATAGTAGTAATATGTGGACTGAGAGATGGAAGTGAGCCGTTGTTTTATGCTTAAACGTTAAGCCCATAAAAAAAGGCATTGAAAAGGGATCACATTAAATTAAGCAGCGTGACGTAATGTCTTCCTCAAACAATTTGTCTTCAGCGACGACGCCGATATCCTCTAAGTCACGAATTGTTTTCTTCCAATCACCTCGTTTAGCCGACACCCGGCGTGTTTACAAGGCGCTTTACGAGCCATCTAATTGCTCCCATTGCTACACAAACACAACCGACTCTGTTAAGGCAGACAAAATTAATAGAGACCAAAGAAATAGTTGAAATCAAACACCTTTATTTGCGAGTCGAAATATTGAAAATTAATATTTTTACCAATAGAATTTATTACTTGATTTACGTTTCTTTTGTTATTCGAAGTTAATATTAAGGTGTCGCAGGCTGTGTGGCATCCCCGTGGCTGTTCAATCCCTTTATGGACGATAGTTTGAAAGCTTTGAAAGACGAAGTTTGTGGAATAAAAATGAGTGAGCTAGTGGTAAAATTTCTCTTGTACGCCGATGACCAAGTCGTGTTTACGTTATCGGCGGAGGACTTACAAGTTATGCTGAATGTAGTGAATGATTAATTAGATGGTAAAATTATGAAGATAAATGCAGATAAGTCAAAAGTAATGATCGTTGAAAGAGAACAATGTAAGACAGTAATTGAAATAAATGTTAACGTTACAATACACAATGCTGTAATAGTCCTCACTTTAATGTATGGAAGTGAGAGGAAGGCTTGGCAGGAAAAGCATGCTAGTAGAATTAATGCCGTTGAGATGCGATCCTTAACAAATATGTTAGGCGTGACTTTGTATGATAGGATTAAAAATAGCGTTCTAAGGGAAAAGTGTCGCTTAAAAGTGGACGTTGTGACTTGAATTGAGAAAGGTATGCTTAGTTCGGACATGTTGAAAGGATGTGTGAAGAGTGAATAACGAAAAATAATGATGTTAGAAAAGTGTCTGCCACTCATTTTTCTAACATAATTTTCAATCGACTTAAGTTCTCCTAGAGCATGTTGGTAGAGCATGCTCTAGGAGAACTTACATCGATCAAATTGGTGGATTACTAAAAAGGGCGATATTAGGAACGCCCATAGAAGGGAGGTGTGCCTGGATCGCGCCAAATGCAAATCCATGACCTCTGTCTACCGCTCTGGGTTACGGCCGTGAGCGCATATTTATTTATTTTATTTAAAATAAAAATACTTACCGATTAGTAACTTGCGATAGGCGATATAAGAAGTTACCCTTAACAGACGAGTATGTACTCGTAATATGATGATTAATGATGATGATGGATGTGGAAGAAGTGAGAGAGTGGTATGCCACGATCGCGCTCATACAACGAAATCGTCGAATTATGTCGAATGTGGAGATCCGTAGTCTCTGCCTAGCCCCCAGAGTTACGGACGTCAGCGATTCTTTTTCAAAGAAACAGGTGGTATACGAGTATGCGGTTCACCTTATATAACGTAACAGCGGTAGAGTCCGCAAAAACAACAACGTTAGTCTCACGAATGGGCCGGATTGACCGGTGAAATGCATCACCTCACGGAAGATAGTGAAGTAAAAGAGGACTCTGTGTTTCGTCTAATGAGGGAGGTTCCGGAAGCCAAAATGCAGTCCTTATCCTTATCAGAAAAGGATGGAAGAGCAATGACTCCGGGGTTGTCCGGAAGAAAATGCCTTATTATGTCCGCCCTTTGAAAAAAAAACAATAAAGAGTGAATAATTAAATAAATACCGTAGTATACAGGTCATTATGTCTTCATTATGTGTAATCATATGTATTACACCGTAAGGTAATATTTTTATAATAATGTATTCTTACATTTTTGTAGTTAATGTTGTTTGTTATATCTCCAGGTTGTGTTGCTGCGAGGTTGCTATAAGTAGAATCTTTATCGTCCCTAACAAATAATATGGTGAATTTCTTTAGGCGTTTAATAAAGGAAAGGTAATTTGTAACTTAGGTAAACTCATTTATGCGATAATTATGTGATCTCATTTGAGGAGCACGTAGGTCATCTCTCACACGTTGGGAACTATTACGTTAATGGTAACACGGAGTGATGACTGTACGCTTCCCCTGCGTAATAATGGCAGACTTTACCACATTACGTTACTTTCATTATTTCTTTATCAGTGTTTTCTTATAGCATACTTTTTATCTTTTCAATTGTTTGAAATTGTATTTGTTTTCTATATGGTTGATGCAATGAAGGTAGGTTAGGTAGGTAGGCAAGTGATATATATTTTGTGGGGATCGTAGAGGCCTACGCGTGTTGGTGAATACTAGAATTATCAAGAATTTAATGTGGTCCCATGATTGTAGTTACTGTTGACGGGGCTTTAATTAATTTATGTTTTAGTGATAGATCTTAATTTTTCAATAAAATTAATTAAGTCAACTGAATTACTCGTTATATATACAATTAAATAATGATGGGGCTGTTGAATGCAACTGTTTGGTTTGAACATTGTGTACATCGAAATTATCCTTTCACTTACATGTATTTATAAGTTAATTTTCATCGTCGACATAAGTCGATATTTAGGACAGTAGTGTATAAACACTACTGTCCTATGTGGAATGTTTTATCAAATGCAAATGCATTGCATGACAAACAATTGAAGTGACAGCTATTTAAAATGTAGCGGATGAACATTTAAAACAAAACAAATTGCCCATCTTTAATTTACAAAAAGCTTTTATACGTCATACGAAATTACAGAATAAAAATAAATGAATGACAAATTAATTGTTATTAATAAAGGACTTTGTGTCCGTCATCAATCAAGTTTGTATTTGGAGCATGGAAGAGACGTACGAAAAGGTCTCTGTGGGGATGCAATGTGATTGTTGAATGCTCGCAAATGGCCGCCGTCTCGGCGCACGCCGCAGCGCTGGGATCCATGTCACTTGTCCCTACTCTCAACGTTGCTCGCGTCATTCAGAGTAGAGAAATGGACTCTGAATTCTTTCGTTGTGCTATTACAATTTGTGATTGAGTTTTTGTGTAGAGATTTCTGACATTCATATGAATATACTAGTAGAATTAGTAGTGGTTGTAGAGATTTTTAAACAACTTAGAATGGTAGCACAAAGGAGTGCTGACGGCCACCGATGTGTCAGCACTCCTGTGTGCTACCTTCCTGAATTCTGAATGTAACTGTAATATTACAAAGAAATCAAAACATACCATTGTCTGTCTCGATGTGCCTAATACAAATCCTGTGCTCCACACGATTATATAATTCATCGTTTGTTTGTCGTGGATATCGACGAACGAATCCATCCCACTTGCTGCATCCGTGGGGTCGATAGGTTATTTATAGTTAGTTATATTTGGTTAGCTAAGTAACAAGTATTCTATTAAAGCTCTAGTCCCGCTCATTCGATTATTACGATTTTTTTAAAACACGACTGCGTTAGCTTCATCTGTATCTACGTATCTATGTATATACACACTTACACTAAACTTTCAAACTAAGGAAGCTTTCGAGTTTTTTACTTAACGAAAAAATTTGCGTGTTAATCGCAGTTATTTTCATTAAACCCGATTGTTGCTACGTGCAACTTGGATTTTTTTTATTTATACTACTGGATGGTATTCTTATAGAATTATAATTAACTCAGACGTATTTACCTCGCGCCATAGTTGAATCTTATCTTTTCCATCTACGGCAACATAAACTTCACCCCTAGAATTCCAACCTGCGAGTTGCGCAAGGGTTCAACCTAATTTGGTTTTTACGATTTAACAGTGTCGGCCCCAGATTTAGCTCAGCAACCTATGTACTTATTATCTAATATATAATCTAGATCTAGATCAAATAACTGATGAAGTTATAAAATTCTTATGCCGTATCTTAGACCAATCGTATTTACCATTTGATTGGATGAATTATATTTTTAATGTTTATTTAGGTATGAATGAGAAGCAGCATTTGGTCCAGAGTGATCGGGTGCCTGCCGTGCCCGATATATTATTCTAACTCTTTACTGTGAATTTTCGTTACTCATCCACTAACCTGACCGGGCCTGTCCATTTAACTTGAATAATGATGTGCGAGAAAAAGGGATCAGTGAAGCGAACCGGTAAAATACCCGGAGTACCGCACAATCTCCCCGGCCGGTTGCCCGCGCGGACCCGGACCTTCCGGACTGCTTGAAATAGTATTGTCGGTGACCTTAAATCTCTATTTGAAATCGCTAATCCTTTCGCTATCTTGTTATCTATTTCTTTGTTATTTTAGAGAGTTAACTGTTTATTTAGACTATTATATTTCCATCACAGAAGATTGACAGTTTAATTTTCTTCCTTAAAATGTTAAGATTCGAATCATCGCTAGAGTTTTTCAATAAGTATCGGCTTTTTAAGTTAAATAGATTTAAAATCTAACATAAAAAAAATCAAATCATCCCTTTTTTTCTTTTTTTATAATTATATAAAGTTGTATGCTTCGAAACCCGGTAGACTTGGTTCCAAGGTTTGTAGCCAGACCAACTCAACCATGTTGTCGTTGTATGATATAATAAGACGTATTTTTTATATAAAGATACGGAATATAAGCAGAGGAAATATTATAGTTTTATTCAAATAAATCATCAGTTTGTGTCTGTTGGCTGATAATAATGAATAAAAATTTATATCAAGGATCAACTGTCTTGTTTAATTTTGTGAACCATATAAAGCCAGTCTCCGATTGTGTGGCAATTAGATGGCTCGTAAAGCGTCTTGTAAACACGCCGGGTGTCGGCTAAACGACGTGATTTGAAGAAAACAAGCCGTGACTTAGAGGTCGTCAACTTTTTCGCTAAAGGCAACTTGTTGGAAAACATTACGTCACATGACTTCATGTAATGTGATCTCTTTTTATGAATTATTTGTAGATGTGTTAAGATTCATATTAGGTAGTTGGCCATTCATGCCCTTTTGTACATTTTAATTTATATAATTAATTATTTTGCTTCAAAGTATGTTATTGATAAACCTCTTAAAAAGCATACTTTTGGGTACAACCAGAAACTTTATTTGTCTGAAGCTGTCGATCACCCATAGGTGTGATATACTTCCGGGGCTTCCCGTTATGGAAAACTTAACCCGTTTTGAGCACCAATTCTGGTTGTACTATATAACAACGATTGCCTCTCTAAAATGTACAACTACCAAAGGACCTTTATAATAAAGGAGGTCCGGTCTAAGAGCAATTGGAGGTCGAATATTGTCTTGCCTCTTACTATCAGCCTAAAATTGGGCAGAAAATGTCACGTACATGTTTTAAATACTCTGTTAAAATATTACGTATAATAAATATAAGTTGTCCGTATAAATGTAATGGATTTTCTACTAATAACATTTTTTTCCAGTAGCTAGGCGTGTCAATTGTTAAAGGCATAAGCTGCACTTAATTTACAAAGGCTTGTTGAATGAAACGAAAAAAAATAAAACGAGTAAAACTTTATTGGGATTTCGTGCAGTAGAAATATTGGAGAAATGGTATTGAGGAAGTGACGACATCGTTATTATCGCCTCGCTTCTGTTTGAACTCTGAAACAATCTTTTCACGCCTTCGAACGTCGGCCAGTAAAATCTCGTCTGTTATTATTGTCATCTTTAGATTTATCCAACAAATTTAGTTTAATTTAGCGCGTTGCGCCTTAACAAAATATTTGTTAAATTGTAAAGTGAGGTTAACATTTTTTGTTGCTAATATAGTGATTTAATTGATTATGTGGATGTCTGTTCACACGAAAACTTTTTATACCATAATAATGTACCTTTTCCCTTCAATTACGTTAGATGAAGATAACACTGTTAGCAAAAACCAAGTTCTTAATTGAACGAAAGTACTCTGCATAAATATAACCCACGAGATGCGTCGCTTACCTAATTGGCAGAGTATTTTTTCAAGCATTTTTTGTACTCCTAAGAATTTCGAGAGGCCGATAACCGAGTGCACTCTGTACTTTCGAAGATGTCGTTACTAAGAGCAGTTAACGTATGTAGTTGTGTGTGTGTTGTCAGGATAAGTGTATTATTTAACTATTATTGGCTTTATTTTTTGCTAACATCGTAGCCATTGGTTTTGGAATTCGCAGAGTTTGCTGTAACTGAACGTGGACATTTTGAGAGTTTGTTTGATTTTCCTTCACTTGAATTGTTATATTTTTATAAGAGGAAGGGGCAAACGACCGGCGGGAATACCAAGGTGATAAACGACACCCATGGACACCCGCAACACCAGAGGAACTGCAGATGCGTTGCCGGCCTTTAAGAAAAAGATAGGCTAGCTTCTTGAAGGACCCTAAGTTTGGAAATACCGCCAAGGACAGAAGATTCCACAATGTGGCTGTGCGTGGCTGGAAATTTAGCAAGAACTGCACTGTTGAGGAATGCCAGCTATCCAGGTGGTGTGTATGGTACCTGGTGGCCTGTCGTGCCGTCCGATGATGAAAGTCAGCAGCAGGAATCGTTCCAAACAGTTCTTCGGAACACTCCTAGATTCCGCAGCAACAACAGTTTTTACAAGAATGTGCTGATGAAATACCAGGACATCATAGAAGGCAGGTGTGAAGTAGAAGCGGAATAGATACTTCCTTCGTCCAAAATGACGGTTACGGTTTAACTTTTTTTATTTAGCGAGCCATTGAGCTTCGGTAAGTAAGCTGTTTCTAATTCTTACCTATTTTTGTATTACGATTGTGCCACATAAAATCGTTATTGCGATTGGAAGGATTTCATGCTCGCTGCTGTTTTATCGGCTCTATCCAACAGCTGTAAAAGCACATATAGGTATTGTTTATGTTATTAATCACCTGAGAAAGCCACTGGTCGCGCCGATAGCTAATAAAATCTCGCCTCTTATGATTTTCATGGCGGCCCGGGGCTGCGCTCTGGAATTTTTCGTTTTATTTTATGATGGCGCGCACTGTCGCGAAGAAATATTGGCTCAGCGGAATAGCTCGTAAAGAAAACCGTTTTCTTTCCGCGGAGTTACGCACCGCCACTACCCGGCCGCCTACTTGCATTTATTGTACGCTTCACCGTGCTAAGTTATATGTGTATATCCTTTATAATTACTGGGCTCATGCTTATGTTAAACTAAAAGTTTACTTATCGTTTAAAATCATCACTGAGCTCAATTTTTGTAAGTTTTTCTCTGATACATTTATTTTTCGAGTAATATTCCTTCAGACCGATGTCCAGTAATAGACTGATGATAGGTTGATGATGATGATGATAGTTATTTTCTCCTTTATTTTTTAACGAGCTATTAATAACTTTTCTTCATTACTCATATAAACTTACTTCTTCACAGAAATCGTACGTCTAAGATTTTGAAATCTAACAACTTCTTATAAAATATTCAAGCATCTTCCTTCACTATTTTTATATATAAAAAGTTATCTTATCTCAGTAAACGTCTCAGTGCAACATGACCTATTACTATTACAACTAGCCAGATACCGACACCATTCTGATTACAGTTGAGATAATTACAGTAAATGGTGTAACGAACGCTTTAATCATTAGAGTTTAGTTGTTGTGTCGATGTTATAAAAAAATGTCTGTTATTAACTACGTAATTTTTAATTTAACTTTTGACTGGAAATTTATTCGATACGCTTTAACTAAGTAATCATTAAATACACGCATTAGCAGAAGGGTAGAAAGTCAATAGTTCGCAATGGCAGTATGTCTACGGATTGTCAGTTTGTACAATTACAGAAAAGACTAGTTACTATCTATTCAGGTAAAAGATCCGATTGAAGACAACGCTGTTGTAATCAAATTGTGCTAAACGACTAGTTAATCCTGAATGAACATCGACTACTTCAAGCCACGCGCAGGATAGTCCAAACTTCGACATATTTCATTATTGAAGCAAGGATAAAATGATACCTAATTGTTTTCACCTTATACTTTCAGACCAAGACGCGTTCAGGACGCATACGAAAGCAGGATAGCCGGATGTTGTCGCTCACATTTCCGGTTTGCCAGAAACGCATGAGTACGACACCGAAACGTGAAGTTCCGTAGCTGACTTTAGACAGCAGAGAGAAGAGTCTTTATAAGCACTCGTCAAAGGAAGGAGACGGAGTTTTAACTCCTGTCAACATCACCTCTTGAGGCCTGAGCCTTGGCTGATTGTTATAAATAGTCGTTTATGTGTACAGTATATTGTGTAGTGGTCACTTACAATATCGGTAGCCATGGTACTGTTACATGTTTTGACATTAACAACTTTTTAGCACATGTTGCACACTTATAATTGGAAGTTATTATACGCGGAATTATCTCACAAAAAAGAAACCAATGCGTGCGAAGGCATGGGAAACAAATAAAAAAAATATTTCTGATGTTAAATCATTTCCATTATTGACGTTGGCTCTTGACTTGAAAATATACCTTATGTAGCAAATAACACAGCAACGCAAAGTAGCTGAACCCATCGAGTAATTTTTGTCGGTCGTAATGATTTGCCACAGCCCTACACACTCAGCCAACATTTACGAGGGCACTCGCGCCGTTTTTCCCCGGAATTAACCAAACCGTTACGATATTTTGCGTCGATGTATTTTGAGGGACGGAATTAAAATAACATTTATGTAATGAGCGTAGTAAAATATATTACACGAATTACTTACTCGTGACATTTTTATACCTATTAACTTGATACTGGTTCGCAACTATATTAAAATCAAATAAAAACCTGGAAATAGTATTCGGTAGTTTAGTTATAGAGAGAACTTTTAAATTAGGTACTTTTTAAGGTTATTATAGAAAGGATTCAAGTCATTGGAGCACCAATAGCCTAATAGTTTAGGATATAGACTGCGAAGTATGCGCGTGATTGTGGGTTCATTTCCCATTGCCATTCCAGTATTGCCGTAAACCATTTCCAACTAAGTTTAATCTTGGCTGGGAATGGGTAGAAAAATATTAGTAAACTATTTCGATAATGTACTAATATTTTACATACGTGTCCTACGATGGTCCGCGTCAGGCAGGCGGCCGGCCGTACTCTGCCTATTCCAGATAAAAAAGTGGGAAAAGGGCGGAGAGAAAAGATAAAAAGAGAAAAAATCCAAGAATTCCTGTCAATGGCAATGTGGTAAAGACCAGGTAGATTGGATCACTACGGAATTTTTATGCAAACCTAGCACCCGCTTACGTTTGTTTGCCGCTTTATTTTTTAAAAACTACAATTTAAACAGCTAGTAGATAACAAGATGATTGTATTGATTTATAAAGTAACATATATAATTACTGACAAACTTGTAGTGTACTTATCGGGATATCACCGTTTACTATTTATCTGCTCCTATTTTCCATACCAGGAAGTCTTGAAACTGATAGTTTATAGGTTACCAGATATAATATTCATGGTTGAAATTTTCAGAACTTGCTAACCCAGCTCCCGCTGAAGTTGCTTGGGTTCCGACGTATTACGTATGTATGCACACTGCCTGCCACGGGGTAAATTTTAATGTATATTTTAATATGATTTATTGATATATTTAGTTTTAATAATAGCAGTTTTTGATTTTAAGGTGATTTTACTATGAACTAAGAATGACGCTGCAATTCACTTAAAATAAACTAAAATAAATAAATATGCGCTCACGCCCGTAACCCAGAGAGGTAGGCAGAGATCATGGATTTCCATTTCGCGGGATCCTGACACACCTCTCTCGCTTCTTCCACATTCATACATCTACGCATGCATGCTCGTCGGTTATGGGTGCTCCTTATATCGCCCTTTTTTAGTAAGTCATTAATCTGATCGATATAAGTTTTCCTAGGCGTCTCCTACCAACACTGGCACTCACTTTTGCAACATAAATTTGTTTTGTTATTCTCTCTTCATTCATCCTTTCAACATGCCCGAACCACCGAAGCATACCTTTCTCAATTCTAGTCACAACGTCCACTTTTAAGCCACACTTTTCCCTTATAACGCTATTTTTAACCCTATCATACAGAGTCACGCCTAACATACTTCTTAAGGATCGCATCTCAACGGCATTATCTCTACTAGCTTGCTTTTCCTGCCAAACCCAGCTCTCATTTCCATACATTAAAGTAGGGACTAGTACAGCATTGTGTATTGCCAGACGAGCCTTCATAGACACATTCTGACTCCTCACTACTGTACCTATAGCCCCATTCATTTTATTTCCCGCACTCACTCGTCGTTCAAAATCTTTAACATGCCTACCATCTCTACCAAACATACATCCCAAATACACGAACTCTTCCACCTGTTCCACTACATTTCCGTTAACCTTTATTTCAATTACAGTCTTACTTTGTTCTCTTTCAAACACCATTACTTTCGTCTTATCCACATTCATCTTTATACCTTTACCATCTAGTGAATCAGTCACTACATTCAGCATAAGTTGTAAGTCCTCCGCTGATGACGCAAGCACAACCTGGTCATCAGCGTACAAGAGACATTTTACAACTAACTCACCCATTCTTAATCCACAATCTTCGTCTTTCAAAGATTTCAAACAATCATCCATAAAGAGATTGAACAGCCACGGGGATGCTACACAGCCCTGTCTTACACCTTTATAGATGCTAAACCAGTCTAAGTACGCCCCATTTATCTTAACACAAGCAGTAGAATCTTTATAAAGAGACTTTAACGCTTGTATTAGGTCACTGTTCAATCCAAACTCAACCAAGGTTGACCGACCAAATCGCGCTTGACACCCCGTGGAGGCAACACCACTCCCGGTGACGTTAAAAGTGCTCCGACAAAGAAAAAAGTGCTAAAATCAAAAGTGGTGGAAAAAGTTGGAGAAAATTAGTCAAGAAGTATATTCGTTTCCATTCGACGCGGCACGACGAAGACGAAGCTAAAGATACAAAAAGCTAAAAGGAAAATGAAAAAGGAAAAAAGTTATGACTGAAAAACTGCAATATGTACAGTTTTTCAACTTAGAAAATTAACGCCGCGGAAATAAGATCGATGACGTATGGGTTTTTTCATACCAATCGAAAGTGCTCGTTGAGGACCTGGACCTCGAGCGGTTTCTGAAATTTTCCGGACTCGGGAAAGTCTGGAAAAATCCAAAAAAACAAGTACCGCGTGGCCACGAGGTACCCGGTCCAGACGTGGTGGAAAGACGTGACAAAGTGCGTTGGATAGCCCGTAAAAAGCCGGTTTAGAGGACACTTCGGTCTTTAAAATCGGACAACAAAAACGGAAAATATAAAGCAAGAAAAAGTGACAAAAAGTGATGAAAATTTCAAAAAATCGTAATTCAAAAAACAAATCGACAACCTATAGTTTTTAAAAAACTATAAAAAACAGTGGAAAAAGACGAATAGATCAATACCAAGTTTGGATTTTTTGGGCAAATAGTTTCAGTGATAAGACTAATATAACATATAGTGTAAAAGTAAACAAAGACGAAATGCAAACAAAGACTTTTTAAGGATTTTAAGGTTACAAATGGACAAACAAACACTGCAAATCATATTTATTTAGTGAGGAGAACATTATTATTACAAAAAATTTGCAAAAAAGTCTCAAAATAAAAAAGTTTTTTTTCGAATTGAATTACGTAAATTTTCCAAAACACGTGGGTAAAAATCTGAAAAAATTGTGCCGTGTAGCCCATAGTGCGAACAATACGGGCTCAACATAATTATAAGATTTTAGACCAATAAACTTAGCTTTTTGGCATGTTTATATAATAAATAAGATTAATCATAAGTAGTTAATTCTAGTAAATAGTATTAAATTGACAATTGTACCTGACCTACACTTTAGTCTTTTGACAAGTGTACTAGAATAAGCTAATTTTAAAATTAAATTTAAGCATAAGACTGGTACTTTGACCTAAATTTAAAAAGATTTAATTTTTTTTTAATTTTTCTTTAAATTGGCTTTAACTTTTAACTGTAAACAATATTGTTTTATATAATTTTATTCGTACATACACTGTCCGTAATTTAAGTAGTTATAAGGTCTATTGACTACTACTGGTACTATATCGACCCGGGTACTAGTCGTTAAACTGCGTCCAGGACCACCAAGGACGGGCAGCAGCGTCCTTTCAGTACGGTGGAAAATACTGCGATCGCCAACCCGCCTGCCAAGCGTGGCGATTATGGCACAACCCCCCCATGAATGCCAACAACAAAAAAATGGCCCCCAGTACCCGGAGGCCCTGTCGTTCCTGGCTACGGTAGCGGTCAGGACAACGGCGGGGCAGGGGGTGCTAAGAATCCCCGGAAGAGATCCGGCTACCACACTCACCGACAACTGGCCCTGGCAACACTAAACACGCGCACACTGCGGACAGACGAGAGGATCGCGGAACTGGAAGAAGAATTGAGCAAGTTACGATGGGACGTTATAGGGTTATCTGAAGTCCGAAGAGAGGGGGAGGACACGATAACCCTCAAGTCCGGAAACATGCTCTTCTTCCGGGAGGGCGACCAACAGTCCCAAGGTGGTGTCGGGTTTATCGTCCACAAGTCCCTTGTGAACAATGTGGTAAAGATCGAGAGTGTGTCGACTAGGGTGGCGTACCTGATACTCAGAATAACCAAACGGTATTCGCTGAAGGTCATACAGGTTTACGCACCGACTTCGACGCACTCCGACGACGAGGTGGAAACTATGTATGAGGATATATCACGAGCCATACATAGTTGCAAAACCCACTACACCATTGTCATGGGGGACTTCAACGCGAAACTAGGCAAGCGGTACGGAGACGAGCTGCGAGTGGGCAATTTTGGATATGGATACCGGAATCACCGGGGACACCTTCTGGCCGGCTTCATGGAGAAGGAGGGACTCTATATGATGAACTCCTTCTTCAGGAAGCAAGAGCAAAGGAAGTGGACCTGGATGAGTCCCGATAGTGCTACAAAAAACGAGATAGACTTCATCATGTCGACGAAGAAGCAAATATTCAATGATGTCTCAGTGATCAATGCGGTGAAAACCGGGAGCGATCATCGAATAGTCCGAGGCATATTGAATATCAACGTAAAGCTTGAGCGAAGTCGACTGATGAGGTCTACACTCCGACCAGTACCCATCCAAATCCAGAATCCCGAAAGCTTTCAGCTTGAACTTCAGAACCAGTTTGATTGCCTAGGGAGTAGCGTGGACGATATTAACGACGGGTTCGTGCAAGCTCTTCGGGCGGTGGGTTCTAGGGTCTTCAAGACCCACCGTACAAAAGCGTCCAAGAAGCTCTCAGACTATACTCTAGAGCTCATGAAGGAAAGGGGAGAAATGATTCTGCACTCTTCGGATGATGCGAAACGATACCGGCTGCTAAATAGACAGATTTCGAAGAGCATTAAACGCGATATACGCCAATTTAATACAATACGTATTAAAGAGGCTATTGAGCGGAATAAGGGCTCCAAAGTCTTTGCGCGAAGTCTGTCTATTGGGCAAAGCCAGGTGTCGAAGCTGAAGATTGAGGATGGCAGAGTTGTTTCCTCCAAACCGGAGCTCTTGAGTGAGGTTGAGAGGTTCTATGGACGCCTGTATGCGGCATCGCAGAAACCCGTCATGGATCTGGCAGAAGACCCAAGAGCCAGATTAACCCGACACTATACCGAAGAGATCCCGGACGTTAGTCTCGACGAGATTAGTATGGCTCTCAAACAACTCAAGAACAACAAGGCACCGGGGGATGACGGAATCACAGCAGAGTTACTGAGGGCAGCTGGAGGACCAGGTCTTAAGGTTCTCCAAAAGCTGTTCAATTCCGTCATTCTCGAGGGACATACGCCACGGGCATGGAGCGGGAGTGCGGTGGTCCTTTTCTTCAAGAATGGCGATAATGCCCTTTTGAAGAATTACAGGCCCATCGCACTTCTGAGCCATGTCTACAAGTTGTTTTCGAGGGTCATTACGAATCGTCTCGCTCGCAGATTTGACGACTTCCAGCCTCCCGAACAAGCCGGGTTCCGTAAAGGCTTTAGTACCGTGGACCACATACATACGCTGCGGCAGGTTATACAGAAGACCGAGGAGTATAACCTGCCACTATGCTTAGCGTTTGTGGACTACGAAAAAGCCTTCGATTCGGTCGAGACCTGGGCGGTACTGCAGTCCCTCCAGCGGTGCCAAATCGACTACAGGTACATCGCAGCGCTGAGGTGTTTGTATGAAAACGCCACTATGTCAGTCCGAGTACAGGGTCAGGACACGAAACCTATCCAACTACAGCGCGGTGTTAGACAGGGAGACGTTATCTCACCGAAGCTCTTCACCGCGGCGTTGGAAGACGTCTTCAAGGTCCTGGACTGGAAAGGACTTGGCATCAACATAAACGGCGAGTACATCACCCATTTACGATTTGCTGATGACATTGTAGTCATGGCTGAGACCATGGAGGAACTCGGTACAATGCTCGACGACCTCAATCGGGCCTCCGAACGAGTGGGTCTCAAAATGAACATGGATAAGACGAAAGTTCTGTCAAACATCCATGTTCTACCCACTCCTATAACGATCGGAGGCCATACTCTCGAAGTTGTTTACGATTATGTCTACCTAGGACAAACTGTCCAGTTAGGTAGGTCCAACTTCGAGAAGGAGGTCAATCGCCGAATCCGACCCGGATGGGCAGCGTTCGGGAAGCTGCGAGAAATCCTCACGTCCCAACGTCTACCGCAGTGTCTCAAGACGAAAGTCTATGACCAGTGTGTGTTGCCAGCGATGACTTATGGTACTGAGACGTGGCCCCTCAATGCGAGTACCATTAGACGGCTCAAGGTCACCCAAAGGGCAATGGAGAGGGCAATCCTCGGAGTCTCTCTGCGTGATCGCATCAGAAATGATGTGATCCGCAGTAGAACCAATGTAACCGACATTGCCCGAAGAATTGCAAACCGTAAGTGGCAATGGGCCGGACACATTGCTCGCAGAACGGATGGCCGATGGGGCCGAAAGGTCCTAGAGTGGCGGCCACGTACAGGTCGACGCAGCGTAGGTAGGCCTCCCACACGATGGACCGATGATCTGGTCAAAGTTGCGGGAGCCCACTGGATGAGGGCGGCAGAGGACCGATCTTTGTGGCGATCAATGCTGGAGGCCTACGTTCAGCAGTGGACAGATATCGGCTGAAACGACGAAGGTCTATTGACGAATTAGTAATAAGTTTTAAAAATCGACGCATCCCCCTGCAAAATTTACAACATGCTCCGCACCCCGGAAAGAAAAGTTGACGAAGCCTCCGCCGTAGCAGAGGTCACAAACAAAGGTGACCCATCACCAAGGAAAATGTCCAAGGTGAGAAAAAGCATAGGGGAATGGGAAGGCGGGAAGACAGAAGGAAAGCACCCCCGCTCCCCAGCAAAAGGAGCGGAAACTGAGGCAATCATAACAAAAAAGGCCACAACAAAGTCCTCAAAGGTGGTGGAACAGTCACAACCACCACCGCAGCCTCCAGCAAAATATTTATTAGTTTACAATTTTTATATGCATTTTATCTTTAGTATTAAGTTGCCCTATTGCATTATGATTAGTTAGTATGATTATAAATTGTAAATTAGAGATAAGAAGATGAATGTAATGATTAAATAAAGAAAATAAAGTCTCTGGCGTCAATAAGCTAGGGGAGAACGAGAGGGACGCAAAAAAAAACCAAGGTTGACCACAGATCATCTCTTTTAACTTTATCATAGGCCTTTTCTAGATCTACGAAGGCGCAGAAAACTTTTTGGTTTAGAGCCAAAAACTTTTCTATGATCATACGTAAAGAAAATATCTGATCCATGCAACCCATTCCTTTCCTAAAACCAGCTTGCACATCCCACCTTCTTTCTTCTGTTTCTTTCATGACACTTTCAATCAGTGTTTTAGCATACAGTTTTCCCACAATGCTGAGAAGGCTGATTCCTCGATAATTCTTACAGTCATGCAAAGAACCTTTCCCTTTATACAAAGGGACGATGACGGCTTTACACCAATCTTCCGGTACTAGGCCATGTCTCCAACATATATTGAACCATAACATATAAGACCCACAGCAGGCTCGCAACTAAACCTTCACCAGCTCTCAGCATTTCGAGAGAAATCCTGTCATACCCGGGTGCTTTACCCAATTTCATTCTTTTCATCGCAATCACAATCTCATTCAAAGTTATCTCACTTTCCAACTCCTTTTCTTTATGAGTATATGCCGTATTTGATGCTGATGCCTCGTCACATTCAAATAAACTTTCAAAATATCCCTTCCATCTCTTCAGAATTGCTACTTCATCATTCAGAAGGTCCCCATTCTCATCACGAACAACATTCATTCTCGGTTGTACTGACCTGCCTCTGGCATTTTTGACGTATTTCCAAAACATTTTCGCGTTTGCGTGAAAATCGTCAGACAATCTTTTTTCATCCCTCTCCTTCCTTTCTTGCTTCTTTCTATTTACTATCTCTTTCACTCTCTTCCTCAAACAACGGAATCGTTACTCAATCCTTTCGATATCCTCATTCGTACAGTCTACCTGGCCTTATTGCCTGGCTTTAGCTGCCGGCAAATCGAGCCATGCTTTCTTCTTCGCATTCACTTCCATTCGAACTTCCCTATCCCACCACACTGTGTTGGCTTTCCTTGCGTCCTTCCTCTTGCTTATTCCACATACTTCGGTGGCAGCTTCCTTTATTCCATTCTTTATCCTTCCCCAAACATTCTCAACGTTCATTTCTTTCAAATTCCTTTCATTCAACTCACAAAATTTTTCTTCCAAGCACCGTAAATATTTTTCTTTCACACAATCATCTTGCAACAGTTCTACTTTAATACGTTCTACCGGGGTAGTAGATGCAGGTGTTCGGCGGCGCCAACGCTTGAACAAACCCTTTATCCGGCATATCACCAGACAATGGTCAGTTCCAACGTTAGAACCCCGATAAGCCCTCGTATTTACTACCGCGCTTTTCAGTCTTTCATCCACAATTACAAAATCAATTATGCTTCTGTCTTGCCCTCTTTCCCATGTATACATATGAATCTTCTTGTGGCAAAACAAAGTATTTGCCACAACAAGATTCTTTTCCAAACACACCGCGAGAAGACTTTCTCCATTCTCATTAACACATCACCAAACACTCCCAATACATTCTCATACCCTGTCCTTTTTACACCAACCCGTCCATTAAAATCTCCTAACAAAATTATTTTATCATTTGTCCTACCGCTTTCTAACGTTACTCTTACATTCTCCCAAAACTCCTCTCGGATATTAATGGGGTTAGACATATCTGGAGCATAAGCTCCCACGACGAATAGTCTTTGTAACCCCACTTTTAACCTTAGCCAGAGAAGTCTGGGATTTACGCACTCAAAGTCTTTCACACATTTACTCATCCTCTCGGAAAGAATAATCCCTACACCTTGACATGCTCTCTCGCACTCGTCAACACTTGACCAATACGAGGTAAGCATGCCATGTGTAGTAATATCCTTTCCCTTTCTCTTCGTCTCACTGACACACATCATATCTATACCTCTGGCATTTATCAACTCATACACTTCATCGGCTTTCACATTCATTCCTCCACAATCATTCAAGGTGGCCAAACGGGCCTCCTCAATCCACTTATCGCCCCTCCAGGAGACGGAGCGTGACGGGTGGCGAGCCGCGTCGCCGGATTGTCTCCCGGAGATCATTTATGTTTATTATAAAATACTTAACATTATTTGAACCATATGGTAATATTGAAATAATAATAATAAACGCATAGCGTGTCACACAATCACAATAAGAATAGAAAAATAAATTTAAAAAGAAAATATAAACAGTCTCTAAAGGCGAACGTATGCAGTTTGGTGCTCAGCCTATGCTATGGTTAATTCTTCGGCATCCGGTCCACTGAATAAATAGTCTCCTTACTGCTTGTCGCTGCACCAATGCTACTTTGCCCCCTCCATGCTGGGCAGGACAATAGCAATCCTTGTCATTTATTTCCTTGGAATTAGTTGGCACTAGTGTTGAAGTAATGCATCTATCTATCACTGATATTATTACATCGTCCACGAAATCTTCACAGTAAAGACGTCATCGTGTACATAAAGACTAATGTCCGTACCTTGCAGACACATGGGCATGCGCGTCAACCTTTTCAAATGACGCCTTTTTATCTTATTTTTTTTCGCGCAGTTGATATGAATTTTCATAATAATAACATCACGATATCACAATTTCTATAATTTTTATAAAATAATTACATCCAATCTATGACACTGACATTGACAAAGAAACTAATCGAAGCTTTTTTAACGCATGCCTTGCTTAGTACTAATTTAAAAATTTGTATAAGTAGCAGGGAAGGAACATGACGAAAATGATTACACAAGCCGACAGAACAGAATTTCTCCAAAAGTTTATATCGACCAAAGTGAACTTTGGCCAAGGTAATCAACCATATTTCATGTAGCATGAAATATGGTTGATTACCTAACAACCGTATCAAATAATATGTACAATCAGTGATGTAATTAACACGAATAAATAGAATGGAAAATATTTGATGCGTTTTTCTAACTGTATGCAACTTGATAAAACGACTAACGTATATGAAATAATAAATTTTCCAGAATGGCCTGAAGCGAAAGTTGAAATAATCGGATGCATGAATAATTAATTTGGAACCGTCCCTTGAATTGAAAATACATTGTGATGCAGATGAATAGCGCTATAAGTATAAAAAGCACAGTTGAATTGATACCAATAAATTCAGTTCCACAGGGAAGCTTTATTCGTTTACGTAAACTTTGAGATTGACTCTAACAAGGCTCGGGGAGGCGGGGCGCGCGCCGGTGATTTCTACTCTTAAAATCCAATTTAAATGCATTCCTCTGTGCCGCAGCAGGCACGCCGATACGCTCCGGGGCCCAATTAACTTATTCATCCTTAACATTTCATTGCTCAACTTTGGTTCCCATTTTCTGTTACTATTGCGACAACCGTTTTCTTTTATTACAGGTAAGTATGATCGTCACAATTAAGGCATCCTACATATCGTACGACTAAATACTTTCAACTAAAATAAACCGTTTGTTTATAATTATTATTTTGAAGTAACGTTAGCTAAGATAGCTAATAAATTAGTTGAAAAATCTGATACACCCACAACATTGTATTTCGGACTCATTGAAATTAAAATGGAAATAACTTGATTTAAATTATAAAACGCGATTTCGATGGATTACATGTAGCCTACATACCTAAAATGGAAAACTCGATATTTTTTTTTTATTTGAGGCCGTAGCAAACGAGCGAGCGGATCACTTGATGTTAAGTGAGCGCTACCCATAGACATAGACAACAAGCAAATGTGTTGCAGATGCGTTGTCTACCTTTACCTTTTTCCCTTTCCCCGCCAACCACCTCCCCGTCCAATCCTCTTCCCGTTCCCACCCTATCCTCATACGCATAGGATGAAATCAGGCCTCCGCAACCTCACTCGTCAGACGAAACGCAGAGTACATCTACACGCCTGTTTTATGTGAGGTCGTGGTATTTGACCGGCCCATTCGTGCAACAGATGTTGTTGTTGCGGGCTCTACCACTGTTAATAAAAATTTTAAAACATTAATAACGCTATAAAAATCTAAGACAGGAAGTGATTCTTGAATACGTTTATAACATATAGATTCATAATAATAATAGAACCTTTATATCAAAAATATTAAATTAAAGTTTGTATTAAGAATTCCATGGGGTACAGGAACTTGATGATTTTTTTCTATATTAAAAAAAACGCAATCGTTTTTGGTCCCTTCGAAACTTCGGAAAAGCTATTTAAAATACAATTTAAACATCCTAATAGAAACGTTCACACTAAGAATTGTTGCAAAGTGTAATGGGTTCAGGTGAAATTAACGCAGAAAAATAGGAAAAGTTAGAACGAGTTTGCCGCGAAGGTTTTTTGCTTCTGCCGAGTGGCGCAGTGATTGTAAACTGCTAAATTTATAATGCCATTTTCGAACTCCCTTCCATCGGAAAGTTTAAACCGGTCCGTAATTTTACTCGCGAGTAATACATTCGGCGCTCATTCCAGCTGAATTCAATAAGTTTGAAATAAGCAGGTAAAGGTTTGCAGTTTGGATCTTTTTAGTTTGCTGTGTATATTCAAAACTCGTTTTTTGTCAGAATAAATTTTTTTTACGTTTATAACATTATAGAAGGATTTAGGTGTGAGATAAGGTGAAATTTGTACTTATGATTCTTTCATTTCTTGGAAATCTGATTGCCGTAAGCAATACATTCTCATACTCTTCATTCATTCTTTCAACAGAACCACAGAAGCACACCTTTCTCAATTCTAGTTACAATATCGACTATGATTTCTTAGTACACAAGAGTGCCATCTGTTGTTAAGTCAGAATCAGATCTTCATGATCATTAATTTAAAAAAAAGTAATGTCAAATCAGGATTGTAAGCCGGTATTATTACCATATTCATGTGACTAAATATAAGAAATACCTTAAATGTAAATAACAATTTTTATTACCATTTGACAGTACGATCTATGTCCGGGTTAACATTTAAATTAATTAAGAAGTTATTAGTTATGTATATATATCAGTACTATTAAAATGTTATTGTGAATTATTTATACCCTTCAGGAGACTTCAAAGTAATTTTATGAAGAGTCCGTGCCGCTATACATATTCTGAAGATATTAATAAAATAAAATAAAATCGATATTATATTTATGCAAATGTATTATGGAAGACTAGTTAATGTTTAATAATTTAACAAGACAAGGTTATGTTATTACTTTGGAGTTAGTATTATTTTATTAACACTACTAACTTAGTGTTAATGGTGAAAAAACTGCATCAACGAGCAGACGTACAGTATTTCACAAAATCAGATAAAAAGACACAGAAGGAAATGGAAAGGCCTTCCGTCAACTCACTAAAAGAATCGGAGAAATGTGTTATTCCGTGAAGGTCGTAAAAAAAACATATTTTAAAAATTAATACCACTACGGAACCCTAAAGCGTATTAAGGAATAAATAATCGTTCATATTTTGCCGTGCTCGTAAATAAGCGATTTTTTTTATTCGACGAAACCTGTTTATTTGTGAAAAGGTTGCGATGACCCAAGCAGATTTGCGAGATAGCCCCGCGCTTCTGTGGATTACTTTGCAAGTCCTTTATAGAGAGCGGAGCAGTATCATCACTACTTAAGAATATTAAAATCCCTTCTATTTGTGTAAGGAGCTTGTTTTGTTGCTGACGGAGAAGCGTTTATCGAGTAATGATGATAAGCCGTAGATAATTGAGCGGGACATTTGTAATGCCTTTACATTCCATTCCAATTTGTTAGGGTAAGTATTAGTCATTCTTATATGATTGAATTTTATGCTTAATGTTATATATACACATAGTCTTTATTAGAGAATTTTATATTAAAATATTATTAGAACTAAAAAGCGAGTCGCCTTAAGTAAATAAGCTTTTACGTCATTAAACACTGAATAATGAAGCATATTGAATCTTAAATATGACAGAAAGGGAGCCGATAACAAAAATTGTTATTTTTACACAAATATTATATTTATTAAAAATATAAAACAATTATAACTTTTAACAGTAGTACAGCCCGCAACAACGGCATCTGATGTGAGGTAGAAACATCAGAGGCCTCATTTTGAACCTCTTACCCTTACCATCCTTTTGTTATAAGGAAAGAATGGGAAATGGAAGAAGCTTTGACGGAGGAGGTGATGGATAGAAAAAGTAAAATATCCTTTTATGTATTTGTTTAGCAGAGGATGGGTCTCTGTTTGTCCCTCTTCTGTCCATTTAAGGTGGACTGGAAGGGGTCACTTATTATCAGGTGAACCACTTTTTCCTTTGCGACATTCAATAAAAAACTTCGGAACAACTTAAGGTTTAGTAAATTTTAATATTCTTTTACATGTTATGTATGTTTGATATTTTTATTTATTTAAAAGACTGTGTAAGAAACGGATGCGAGATTCATTTTTATTTTAATTTATATTTTGATATAATGATTTGTAACTTTTTTATATATTGATATTAATTATACAAGTTTTCCGCCGGATGCGATTTGAAAACTAAAGCAACTTCTTCAGAAGGTTGTTTCGTGGCTTAGTTATGGAGTTGTCTATAATTAACGTCTTTGATTTTATTGCAGTTAATTACTAAGATGTTTTCATTGCATTGTTATGTATCTGCGGCTTATCAATTGACCTAGTTTGGTCGTACCTCAAACTAGTTGTTTGAATTCGATCAAATACTGTGACTTTATTAGTGCAAATCTTCGTTTCAACATAAGCAGCCGTGTTCACTCGACTTACAAGCTAACTCGTTTATTTTAGGTGAGTCATATTGTGTCTATGACAATAATTCAACTAATATTACTTTGTTTGACCAACAACCCTTTCGTGTAGCATTTGCTTTCGCAAGTTGAAACTTGGTAGTTAATTCTCAAATTAGTGATTTTTAAAATGAAATTAATGTTTCAGGTCTGCGGCAGCGGCAATCATGCATAAAGGTGTTCTTATTGTATTGTGTACATTGGTCCTGGTGGCGCTCACAGATGCCAGATCCTGTCCGACTGGGTAACTTTTTATTTCTTTTAATTTTCTAATTTCCATTGTTAAAGAAGTAAATATCAATCCGAAAATGAACTGTGATATTCGAAAAGATAAAAAAGCAGCTTCTGTTAAGCAAATTAATTTTATGGATTTCCATTTGGCGCAAACCTGGCACACCTCTCGCACTTCTTCTACATCCTGTACTCCTTATCGCCCTTGTTGAGTATTTTACTAATCTGATCGATATAAGTTCTACTTGGATGTCCCCTACCAACGCTGCCACTCACTTTTTCTACATAAATTTGTTTCGTTACTCTCCCTTCATTCATTCTTTCAACATGGCCGAACCACCAAAGCGTACCTTTCTCAATTCTAGTTACAACATCACACTATTCCCTTATAACGCTATTTTTGGTTCTATTATTCAAAATTACGCCCAACATGCTTCTTAAGGATCGCATCTCTTCCGGCATTAACTCTACTAGTACGCTTTTCCTGCCTGACAAACCCAGCTCTCACTTCCATATACAGTCCCCACTTGGATGTATGGAAGTGATTACATCATTGTGTATTGCCAGACGAGCCTTCATAGACACATGCTGACTGACTGACTCCTGACTACTGTACCTATAGCCCTATTAATTGTATTTCTCTCATTCACTTGTCGTTCAAAATCTTTAACACGTGTCCATCTCTACTAAACTTTACTAAACATACCAAATACACAAACTCTTCCGGTTCCTGTTCCACTTCTTTGCCGTTAACATCTATATCAGTTACTGTCTTACTTTGCTCTCTTTCAAACACCATTACTTTCGTTTCATCTACATTCATCTTCATACCTCTAACTTCCAATGAAATGACTTACAATTTATGCTAATTGTATTCAGCATAAATTGTATCCTTCGCCGATGACGAAAACCCAACTTGGTCATCTGGTATAAGAGACATTTTACAAGTAGCTCACCCATTCTTAATCCACAATCTTCTTTCAAATCTTTCAAACGATCATCCAAACAGAGATTAAACAGCCATTAATAATTTTATATATTACTAGTGGCCCCCCGGCTTCGCCCGGGTACCACTAATTATGTTGATCCGATCGCTACCAAGCACAGGAATGTGCAAATCTGGACAATCCCTGTAAATTTCATCGAAATCGGTCCAGCCGTTTCAAAGGCTACAGGGAACAAACGTACTACGCTTCTTATATATTATTTTTTCATGAAAAGAATCCTATGTTAGTTCTAATACCTCCGAGAATATGTGTACAAAGTTTCATGATGATCGGTCGAGTAGTTTTCGCGTGAAAGCGTAACAAACAAACTTACATTCACATTTATAATATTATATAGATTTAGATAGATAGATAGATAAAAACCTATTCTCAGACCTACCGAATGTGTATGCAAAATTTCATTGAAATCGGTTAAGCCGTGTCGGAGGAGTATGGCAACTAACACTGTGACAGGAGAATTTTATATATATAGATTGAGCAAAATCAGAACGTTTGAACTGCTGGGTCTAGGACAATAAAATGTACTTTTCTGGACAGCTAATGATTCTTTCTATTACCATTAGCCTCTGGGTTCATTATTTACGGGACAACCTATATACATCAAATTAATTAACACCTTATTTGAGTACGTATAAGGTGCATTTCATTACATTTCATTATATTTTATAGATGACTACTCGAACGAAAAAATCATGGTATTATCGACGTTTTTTGTCGCAATCAACAGACTAAAATAAATAACTTCATAAAATTATGTAATTTTTTTAAAGAGAGGTAACAAATCTGCCTATCATTCTTGATTGTTATTCTAAATAAGCTTAAATTATTCTATTTCAAGATAGTAGTTGAATAGCAGAATCTAATCTATCAATTTATATTCTTATAGCGGTCTATGAAACTTTAAGATATGGAGCTTCATTTGCCTTGAAGCTATATGATAAAGTGATATTAATTCTTTGTAAATCTGTTTTCAGGAAGAAAAGCCCCCATTCATCTTGCGAAAGCAGTGAGGTAAGTTTATAGAATCATAGAAATTGCACACATGAAATTAAAAAACGTTTAAATCAGGACCCAGCTATTTAGAAAATGCAATAGAATGTAAGCGCATGTAAAAATAGACAAATATTTATCTATAAAGAATTTAGAAGTTAAAGAAGTATAAACAAATCATCCAAACTCGCCGTCCGACACGAGATACGGCAATTGAAACGCTAAATGCGTCCTGAGGTGCAGTCTCTTCCTCCTCGGGATAGTTAGACGATGTATAACTTCAATCATTAATTACCATAACCAGCTAAGAGACGTCCTCTGATGCTGAATGTATCTGTAGTAAATAATCTGATCCTAGCCACCCTAATAGGGTAACTCCAGCAATCTTGACCGTATTGGTTCCGTTCATTTAAGGTTTACGTACCATGCATGATGGATGGAACTTAAAATAGTGAACATCGAAGAATCAAAAGAATCTTTGCATAAATATAAAAACAATAGTAGTCGTATAGACTTCAATGATTAGTATAAACAGCGCTTAACTGTTATTGACACACTTATTGAATACAAAGGAGGGTATCACGAATTTAGCTAAATTAGATCGGGGCAAAGGTTAGAAGCTCTCGTTGTTGATGTTGTTCAAATTCATTATCTTTGTTTATCCAGATCAAGAACGATATTAAGATAACGATGGAATTATTTTCTTGTGTATATGTAATGTAAACATCTTAATACGCTAGCAATACGTTATAGTTCTACTGTACATACAGTAAGTACACTTTAGTACAACATTCAGTTTATTAAAAGAGATTCTTATTGGCTTTTGTTTAACTTTCCAAAAGATTAAAGAATTGCCTGATGCAAATTCTATTGTCTGTGACCGATTTCAACGATATTCCTGTAATTTCGTACAATTAAAGTGTTAATTATGTACAGCGAGATGCGTTTTTAAGTCTGTACCACGACAAGAGTCCCATAAATCTGCTTTAGTAATTTAATCATTATGTTGTTATCATTAAGCTATAAGTCAGTGAAACATCACAAATGTCCTTGTAAATATGCATTCCAGGACCCATACGTGCAAGCTGCTCCCCTGTTGTTAAGGGATCATTGCCACCCATCATATCAGAAGACTTATAAATCTGATGGCTAGCTTTACGTGGAATGTGGACCTGTGTATGAAAATGTTAAAAACCGAAGAGGGTTGTATCAGGCCTGCAGCACATTTTGTGAAGTCGTGTGTATAATTCCAGCGTTATCTATAAGTGTTATATGTTTTCTTATTACTGTTATTTGTGGGCGAACATTAAGCTCTACGCGAAGGAAGACTATCCAGATCAACAATAGTAATCGTAAATTTTTGACTCCTCTTAATTCCAGAACAACAAAAGAAAGCATGATTCATCATCGTCGTCCTCGTCGTCTTCATCGTCATCAGAGGAAGATGATGACAAAAATGTAAGTATTTAGTTGTAGTTAGGTAGATTAAAGATTTATTTTATAAAAACCAGCATAACACGAGGTACGAAAGTTGTGCTCTCAACACAACAAAGCATGAAATTAAATTAAAAAATATCCATAACGTAACATAAACGATCTCTGATCTGCTTACGTTTTCGTTTTCATATTTTTTTATACATCAGTCTCATATTTTTAAGTAACGTACTACGACTTATGTTTTCGTAATTACGAATATTATAGATGTTTGATTTCGTATTCATTCCCGATAACGATAAAAATTACTAATCGGATTTTATAAAGTCTTCACCAATTGTTTTTTTTTTCTATCAGCTAGTAACTTGGGTAATATTTTTTGTTGATTTATTTATTTACCCCAGCGAAGTCGGGGAAGTTTATATTTACTAAAAGATGTATGCATTGTATTATATTATATATAAATTTAAATAGCATACATTAAAAAATGTTTCAGTTTAAATTATGAAGCGCCATTTTAAATCGTATTTAGTAAGTTGCAGGTTTTAATTACCGAAAGTTTGCAGAGCTATATATATGAATATTGCCTACCTAGAGGTTGGCTGTAGTATACGCAGTGGAACTCTCCAATTTGTTTGGAGAATGTTCGCGTTACGGCGGGTTTCTTCAAGCGAGCCTCAATTGCGGCTCTAATGAGCAATAATGATGAAACTGTTCCCCCAACTTTTGCCGTCTTATTTTTTTCCACTTTAATAGATATGTAAGGGTAGTAACAACATTCAAAATGTAAAATGATATTATTTGTTGGTACAATTTTAATAAAATATCATATTTTTGCTCGCGTCCCGGGGATGACACACGATTATGAATTTCCATGTTGCACGATCCAGATTCACCTCTGATGTTTCTTTCGAATATCTTCTTTAGTACGACACGTGACGTATTTCGTTCTTGGGGTGTTCAATGTAAACAAGGTTCATCAACTTGACTTCGTGTTCTTTTCTTCGCTTGGTTTTGAAACGCTTTGAAAGAAATATTTTGACTCTATTAACGATTATATTTCTATTTCAGAATCACGGAAGAAAGCAAAACAATTGTGGAGACTCATCCTCATCATCCTCCTCGTCATCATCAGACGAAGACGATAAATGCGTAAGTACGACTTAGGGTCCTTCGACAAGCGAGCCTATCTCTTTCTTAAAGGCCGGCAACGCATCTGCAGTTCCTCTTGTGTTACGGGTGTCCATGGGCGACGTTGATCACCTCCGTGTTCCCGCCGCTCGCTTGCCCCCTTCTCTTATAAAAAAAGTGTTCAAATCCAACCCAACGTGATGCTCCTGCTTAGATATAGAATAACACCCTCTCTAAGAAATTTGACAGTGGCAGGAGAGATAAGAAGTTTGTCGAGAAAGACGAGTGGCGTGTGCGCGTGACCTTAAGACCTTGAACATTGTTTAATAATATCAATAAGTTTGAAGAAGTATAAGAAAGTAAAGAAATAATATCATTAAGGACTTTAATTCGAGGTACTGAAAAATGCCTTGAATATTGATTATTTCATCAAGAGTGATATACAATATCTAGACAAAATAGCCTACGTGTTAATGTTTTAAATAAAAAGAAAAACGCCTGTTTCTGCTTAAAGGGTCGAAGCAAAGATGATTCCTCCTCGTCATCATCATCATCTTCGGAGGAAGATACTAAAGCAAAATGTAAAAATAGTAAAGAATCTTCCCATCGCGTAAGTAATAAGTACAATGTCACAATACCATAGCTCTGTTTATCTTTCTCGAACGTTTATATGACTCGTTGCCATGATGAAAAGAGGCAGAACTTATTACATAAGTAAGTATGACGCAAAATACAAGGAACTCAAAATGCAATCTATGATGTCAAAAAACTTAAATAGCAGGAGCTTATACCATAGTCCTTCTCTTCATGGATCTTTCGAATATCGCTTAAATTTAGAGCCAGCTTTCCTTATTGTACCCAAATCTATATTTTTTTTTAGTTTTAATACAAAAAAAATATTTATTTACCTTTGTCAAATGTCACCTACATAAATAACTTTAACGTAGCTTTATCGTAGGATTAATATTTACCACTATTCAAGCGTCTAAGTGTGTCACTGATGACGTTCGAGCGATACTTATCCACCGGCGTGTCTCAGGGCTGCTAAGCGTTAAATTACTCGCAAACTGAACTTTTTTCAACTTGACTATAAATGTGTGCATTAACCTTAGATCGCCAGCTTAGATTGTGCGTTAAGTTCAGACTTAATTATTATAAGTTAGCTTGACCCAGGTCAAGGAAACTTCTTTACAAACAACTCTTGCATTTTTAATGCTTATTATGCGGTTACATTTCAGTTTTATATACAAAAGTAATGTTTGAAACTGTATACTGCCTATACTGTTTTATGAATAGGTCGGATCGATCGAACATTAGTACGAAAACATTTTTTTTATGGAAGAAGGTGGCAAATGAAAAAGTTGTTCCCTTGGTGTCAAGTGACCGCTACCCATAAGCATCCGACATACATAAATGACATGTTGGTTATTTTCCTTTTTAATAGACAGAGGGGGATATACAGGAAAAAGGATGTTTACTTCCTTCCTTTTTATTCACCTCAACTCGTTCAATCATTTTCCCCTTCCCATTTTATCCTTATTAGGAAATAATGGGAAGCGTAAGAGAACTGAAATCGGGCTTCCGGCACTCACCAGACTCACCAGTAATGTTTGTGAATCCCAACCGAATATCCATAGCTTTTGGTTATGAAAGTATTCAAAATGGTGTTTTATTTCTGTTACAGCACAAGAAAGGAAAACATTTTAAGAGTTAAAATTTAATGAATCGCGATGAGAATTCACGAGTTAAATAGATAATTATATATTAGAGTATTTCTGTACTTTTTTATCTCACTTTATTCATTTTTAATAAATAAAAAATGGGTTTTGGTTTTCCTTATACGCAAAATAAAAATATTGCCACAAGCTTGAACGAACGTTTGAATGATTTTATTAAACATAAAAATAAAAACCTGGACCGATTTTGTTGTGCGTGTGAAAAGCATTCGTACGAGTTAATTAAGCCATAAATTGTTCCCGATGCAGATCTCGATCCGGATTCGTTTAATTTTATAACATGTACGACATTAAAATTTGTTTCATTGTTTACTATAATATAAATAATATAAATACACCTATATAATACATTGTTTTGAATGTTACCATATTTACGTCTTAATAATTATAAAGTTTGTTGTAAAAATATTTATTTTTAACACACTTTTAGCATCTTGAACTGTACCTATAGTATTTGCCTATATATTATTAATACAACGGATTATTTCAACGTAACTTTTACCGACATATCAAATAAATAAAAATATCGTATAACTAAACGCAAACAATGCAAAAGATCATGACTGTCCCAATATTCTAACCAAAATCGTGGACCTTCTTAATCTTAAAATTTCATTAACAACAACTTCTTTGGGCCACATAGGTAAAGGTTGAAAAAAACTTTAGTTAGTGGCCAACGAGCAAGCGGTTCACTTGATGGCAACTAGTGACCGCTACCAGCAGAGATCCGTAACGAACTAACAAAAACACATAAAGATGTTAACACTATTATGGTATAAATGTTTCTTTTTTGTGTAAAATCCACATTTTTGCGTCGGCACGCTTTCAATGGTTTTAATTACAAATGTTGTCACAACACATAATTGAAATATTGTCGCCCCGGAGAGAGGTATTTTAATAATGAAATGCCTTTCCTGCTCACGCATGGTTTTGAATTTTTTACTGAGATCGTAGCAAGGTCATGGACTCGTAGTTTTTGCATGTTTTCTTGAATTTACATAATTCCGAAAATCTGTGATAGAAAGATACACATAATATTAACGATGTGTCTAATATTATAAATGGCTTGTTTAATAAATTTATCGTTACAAATGTAAATTTGTAATTAGTTTACAGATATAATTATATGGTTCGTCTGGCAATACGGAGTGCTGTACACTACTACTACTAGTCCCCACTTGAATGTATGGAAGCAAGAGCTGGGTTTGTCAAGAAAAGCAAAAGCATTTCGCTAGTAGAGTTAATGCCGTTGAGATGCGATCCTTAAGAAGGATGCTAGGCGTGACATTGAATGATAGGATTAGAAATAGCATTATATAGTAGATCTTGTGACTAGAATTGACAAAGGTATGCTTCGGTGATTCGAGCATGTTGAATGAATGAAGATAGAATAACGAAACAAATTTAAGTAGCAAAAGTGTGTGGCAATGTTGGCAGGGGATACCCCAGAAATCCCGGGAAGACGGCAACACGGCGTGGCCCTGTGTTGCACTGCTAAGTGTTACGGGTATGAGCGCATATTTATTTAAATGAAAATTATTTTTAGGTGATATGGTCACTGCAGATTTTATACCAACTTAATATTTTTTCCTATTGGAATAAAATCCCATTAAACAATATTTTGATAGATTTGAAACATTATTTTAGGGTTAGTTGCCAAGAACTATAAAGTTGGTCAGTCAGCATACTCGTGAAAATTAGTAATATTCCTACCGAACGAATAAAATCGCTGAACCGAGCTTGTATTGCGGACGCTACTAACGAGCTCTTTATAATGATGAATTTCCAGCTTTCTCTGTAATCGTAACTTGAACATAATATTTTAAAATAAATACATTTTTCTCGTCAGCAACTAGCTTTATGATATCTCATAATTTCGAAATTCTTATGACAAACGTGTTTGCATGGAAGTGTGTACACAGAACTAAATGGCGAATATGAATATCATACCGGCTTGTATGTAAATTGTATTGTAAATTTATTAAGAATTAGTTTAGCTTCTGTTTATAGAATTCCTATGCTAAAATTATTTGACATTGCTATACAATAGGAATCCTTTTAATGTATCGCCGGGATAAATTCCGAGTGGCGTCTAAATATTCTCACGTGTATGAAATACCGTATTCGTTTGAAGAATTTGTCGGTTTATTTACATTATAAATAGTTCCACATAAAAGGTATCTGTTGAGCACATCAGTGCATTAATAAATATTATACGAAATTAACATTCATGTATATAAAATACGTTATCAGAATAGAAGGATATGTTTAATATATGATAAATTGTCTGTTTGTAATTTTCGTCTGCTTGTATAGACAGTATATGGATATATTTTAAAACTTCCCGTCAACGCTTCATTCAGACGTACATAAATATCAGAATAATACTATATATTACTTTATTATATACACGGAGAGAGGCGGAGAGGTTGACGGAGGTCTACACCACCATAGTAATGGTTGATGATTGTGAATGAAAATAATTCTGTACATTGATATATTCTAACGTATCAATAAAGCATGATTAATTATGAAGGTGATAAAATATTGTAAGGGACGCACGCGAGTTCTCAGTAACAGTGAATAAAATATCAACTGAATATTATAATAAATCCCCAAGAAAAGAAAAACTACTCAAAGCTAGTATTTTAGTCACACGTCGTCGACGTCGCCGGTATCTTATGGACATCAATCATCATTATGGACTCCTGCAACCTTGGCCAGGTCGTTGATTGATCTCGAGGTAGATCTTATTGTGTTGCGTCATTGCAATGACGTAGTAAGTATGTATGTGACGTAAGCATACATACTTCTCCATCATTTTAGAACTTTTTTAATATATGTCATTCGTTTAAATGCAATAAAGTTAGCTCAAATACAAAAGGAAGTAAATCTTTAGGCATTTGCTTAGAAATACTATGTTCAGGGTTTTTTCTTTCAATTGTATAAAATACTAAGTCTCCTCATCTAAGATAAATGCAATTGTACGATCATTGTACAAGCCACAATGTGAGGAGATGTACGTATGAAGCTAACGAATGCATCAGTTGTAACCCACTTACCCAGTACCACCAGTACAGATGAAATAAAAACGAACTTTCTTAAAAACCTTGAAGAATGGAAAAATGGATAAGAATGAAGAGAGCATTGACATTTTTATCTCTCGTATTGAGTTATATTTAAGCGAAATGAACCATAGGTTTATGAGAAGATAGCTTAAATCTGTTTGAAATTATTTAATGTATATATTTTTTAACGAGCAAGCCGTTCACCCGATATGCAGTGATCGCTACCCATCAACATCTGCAAATAACTAATGAGCTGCAAACTTGCATCATAAACGATAAGTTTCATACAAAAAGAGCACATTTATGAAAAATTCAATTACACTATTTATCTGGTTATAAGACGAAGTTGTTATATATTATTTGTCAGAAAATTATATCTATCCGTGACATTGATTGAGGCAAGATTTTTATTTATTTCACTGGATGGATAATCTCACAAATTTTTACAATATTCATGATTAGGCGGCAATCAATGATATTTCGTTATATAGATTTATATCACACTTATACAAATGCGTAACTAAAATATTAAGAAAAAAGAGGACAGCGAGTCTTTGTCATTAAGCATAAATGTAGACACACGGCGTAAGCTATAAAAATTTCACTTTTCGACCGCCAATGGCATCTCTGCGACTTTATGTATTATAACATCATTGGCGGCATAGACAATTTTAGAATGGTTAAGTCAACAATTAACCCGTACCCAAATTAAACCCTTATCGATTTTTTTGGGCGTTCTCTCAATTGCTAGGATTAAGTGTAAATTAATATTTATGCAGTATATAATATTATAAAATAATATACCAATAGCGCTCTAAATCGTCGTAATAGACGATTATTTTCTATTAAGCATTCATAGATTCACACATGCCGAGAAGACTTAAATAGCTCGATATTATCATACGAACGTCCCACATTAAATAATATTTAAATAAATCATTTGTGGAGAGATTGTAACGACTCTAACATGTTTGTTGGTGCGTAGCTGTTGATAAAGGTTCCACCACGTTTAAATATAAAATACGATGAGTACCTTTATACTTAGTGTGAGTGAATCTGTGTGTTTGTTCAAATGATCATTAAGATGATTCGTTTCATAAGCTATGTCTTAATTTGCTTTATATTCTTTGATTTGTTGCACCCCGATGCTGCACCTATCACCGGTCAGGACGTCGCAATCGCCTTTAGCAATCCTATTAAAGATTTAGCGGAGTTCTTTGTTCACAAGTTTGGGAAAAACCATAAACACAGAGATGATAACACAAGCGTCACACCTGGCCCCTCCATGATTGATGTGCCACTGAACACTAATAGCTGTACGAACGGCGCCGAGAAGGATATCTACGGCGCGTGTAGGACACGGTGGTGATTGGGGCCCGCGCTTAACAATAATCGAATTTAACGCGCAGTTTGTTCTATAACAGTCGATAAAATGGACGCAAAGTTTGTGTTGTTTGTAGTAATTATGTTTCTGTATACGTTTTCATCGGGACATAGTGGTATTGTCTTTAATTTTCATGATAAATTGCGCATGGCCACGACGTCTACAACCGAGAAGGTTAAAACTAGTCAAATAATAAGAGTGCCGGTACTGGATTGTCCTGACGGTGAAAGACGTGATGACTTAGGCAACTGCAGAAAACCGTTTTAGAGGTAAGCATGAATTTAGTACACATGTTTATTTAAACAATAACTGACAGAATACTCAATGTATAATATACAGGTCGAAATAATTGTATAATATGTGGATATCAAGTCACTCCCCACATTATATTTCAATAATAAGAATCTACAGGCATTCGTGCACAATATTTGTACTGTATATTAAAATTCAAATGAAATGAATACACTATACAAATTTCATACATTGTGTAATATTATACAAGAACATGTTCACGCTATAAATAACATTCAGTTTCATTTCAGATAAAATATCCGGTGGGTAAGAAACATATTGAATGGTAATAATAATAACACAAATTTTTGTAAGTAGCAATTTCCTTGAAATGCTGCGGTTTATATTAATTTATCAATTCGTAGAACGCTACAATTATCGCAAGTGACCAAAGATCTCGCTGGTAGGTCGGCTGGGTCAGAAAGTTATCTATTCATATACTCGAAAGTGGCTTAATTATAAGACTATATTTTCTAAAGAGCCGCGAGAAGAAAGAGACGTTTTAAGCAAAATGAAGCTATCGCTTATTGTTACGTTTTGTTTCGGGATAGTAATGATTAGCCCCAATGTAGAAGGGGACGTGGTCGTGGATCTGTTTGGAAAAATTCAGGAATCCGCACAAAAAATTGGCGATGATATAAAGGTTGTTTTTCAATCAAATGAAAAACGAAATAACAAGTATCGTAACGAATCAGTGAAAGTGGCTAAGCCTGATGGCGGAGACGCCGACCGTGTTGTTTTTGATGAATCTGAGATAAATACACAGGCCTCTGCAACGACCGCCAAAAGTGTCTCAAGTAACGCCAATACGACAGGACAAGATGGAAGAGAAAATTTCAGAGGTGCTTGTGCTACTGGGTACGAACGCACACCTGATGGAAGATGTAAACCTACTTTTTAATTCTTGTGATCGTTTTAGATAAATACGTACATTTTATGCAACACAATATTTGTTTGAGCCGAAGTTGTAGTTTTAACAATAAAGAAAGAGTGTCTTCTGAGCTTAGTGCAGGTACAAAATTACTCTATCTATTGTATGTTTTCAGCTAGCTAATATTAGAGTAACATATGTGGTTTAGGTTACTTATGTGACTTTTGAGTGTTAAAGCTATGGTATCGCATAAAATTTAAATGTTCAAAGAAATTGGATTTGTTTTATTTTGAGATCCAACTATATTTTAATTTATTTGCGTAGATGTTTGGGTGTAGAAGAAGCGAGAGAGCCGTGCCAGGATCGCGATAAATGGAAATCTATTATCTCTGCCTATCCCTATGGGTTACAGGCGTGTGTTCATATTTATTTATTTTTGTTGCTGTTAACCGTTAATACAATTTTATAAATAAATTATTTCACTCTTGAGGTTCCTGATAGCCTTTGTACTTGAAAATATGTGTCATTTTTAAAATGAGTAATGAGTACTTGTTTGGTTTTCTTTTTCTCTTCTTAATCTTAGAAGTAAATTATTGGGTAAATAAGGAATTATTTACCTAATTAAGAATAATTTAATAATAATTTTCTAATCCTAATCTTAATGACAATCGTACAAAAACGACAAGCACTACCTCACCTAGCTCGCCCTCGCCACGACACGGCAGTTTTGACGAACACATTAAATGTTTACCATACTAATAGCGTTAGAAAATAACCTAGATTTTATTTAATAGTGATTAATTTAAAATCAAGTATTAAATAATTTTACATAGCACTGATATTAGCAAAATAATGCGAAAGCCAAAACTGACCACTGAGATAAGTCGAAAAATGTATTCATGCTGTCTTGTTTCATGAAATGTGTATAAGTATGTAGGTATGTAAAGCTGGTAGTAGTACTTGTAGTAATAGTAACACATTCTTAATCGATTATTGTTAATAATGTTTGTTGCAAGTTTATTGATAATGTCTCACGATAGCTTAACTAATTTTATTGTTGCAATTTGTTTACACAGCTTAAGCTAATGTTAATAGTAACATCACCTTCCACACTTCTAACGATGTACCAACATTTTACATAGTCCAGCTAAAAAGAAGCTTAAAAAAAGAACGGATTGGTTCTAGGAATTTATTATATTAAAAAAAGTGCAATGCGATATGCTCACCTCCGGCTGTTTGCGGTCTAATAAATTTGGTTAAAAGCGGATAATGATTTGATTCCTTTGTATATGACTACAATATATGATATAAATTTAAATATGAAATAAGTGGAAGTAAAAAAATCTCAAAGTTGACTATGCTTATCAGTATGTTTACAATATGAAAGATATACGAAATGTCGTTGGCTCGTTGAATGTCAAAGTGCAAAAACTGCGAAGACCGCACTGAATAATGAAGTTATACAAAAATGATTTGTGTTTTCATAGTATTATAATATAAGAAAATTAAAATACTTATGGCATTATAACTAGATATAGTAAATAATTAAAATAATTTATTTAATAATATTCAATATTCACATATACAATAATATAAACATAAATAACATATCAATTAAGAAGTGGAGCATTAGGTAGTCGTTAGGACATTATATTCGGGATAAAAGTGATTTAAAATAATAAAAAAATATTTTAGACACTTATAATTAACATATAATGAGCATTAGTACACATTTAGAAACAATACAATATCGAAATCTTTTGCAACGTGTGTATATAATATTGAATTTTAGTAAAATTATGCCAAGCTGTTCGCGTATTAAAAGTAAGTGTCCGCGTATTTTAATTGAATCCGAAATAGCTTTACAGGTATTAAATATAAGCATGTCGTAGCAGAGGAAACTGAAATAAGGAAAACAGTCCATAGTAAAATTTATACTACTACTAACTTATATGAGGTTGAAGGCATGTTATACGAATAGACGGGTGGAATCCAGAAAATGATGCATGGCAATTTTATAAGATAAACTGTGTTGTAACGTGTTTTATCGTAATAATTAAATTTTATTTGAGTTCCAACATGGAAAATGTTGCAGAAGACTATAACCCTCCAAAATGAAAATTAAGGAACAAAACAAATATTAATAAAATAAATTACATATATTGTTAATTTCAATGTAAAGTCATTGTTAAATCGGCCGAGAAAAGAAAGAACTAGGGGGTGGCACCAAAATATTACAGACTACATACATAAGTCAAAAACTTCAGTTAGCAAATAAAAAAATACCGTTCCTAGCAAGTAGACATGTCAGTGAACACTGCTGAGTTAGAAACAAGAAGAAACTGGAAAGCCATGAACCCTATGCAATGTAGTTTTTCTAAAATGGTATAAAAACCAATGGAGGAGGCTTTTACCGCCTTAGGTGGTTCCTTACAATTAAAATTTTTTATCATAATATATATATATATATATATATATATATATAATAGTTTATCATAATATTTAAGTCGTTTTATTTTCATTTCTAATTATATGTTATGTATACAGGTAAAAGTATAACACAGAAAAAGAAATTTGTTAATTAAGGACTTTTTCCTGTAAAAAAAGAAAAAAATAGTAAATTTGTAAGGAATCAATAAAAGCCTATTTATTTATTTATGGAAAATGTTGCTTGACAGAAAAAAATCACTAAATATGAAACATCCGTAGACGACAACAACAGTAGAAGGCCTCGTATTATAATTAATATGCGCTCACTCACGCCCGTAACCCATAGGCGTAGGCAAAGATTATGGATTTCCGTTGGGCGCGATCCTTGGATACCTCTCTCATTTCTTCTACATCCTGTACTCCTGATTTTGCCCCTGTTGAGTATTTTACTAATCTGATCGATATAAGTTCTTCTTGCATGTCCCCACTGCCACTCACTTTTGCAACATAAATTTGTTTCGTTATTCTCTCTTTATTCATTCTTTCAACATGCCCGAACCACTGGAGCATACCGTTCTCAATTCTAGTCACAACACCCCCTTTTAAGCCATACTTTTCCTTTATAATGCTAATTTTAATCTTGTCATTCAATGTCACGCCTAACATTTTTCTTAAGGATTGCATGTTGCATGCTACACAGCCATGTACTACACCTTTAATAATAAAAAATAATAATAAACCTTACCCCTTTATTGATGCTAAATCAGTCTGAGTGGGCCCCGTTAATCCTACCACAAGCAGTAGAATCCTTATAAAGATACTTTACTGCTTGTATAAGATCACTGTTCAATCCAAACTCAACTAAAGTTGACCACAGATCATCTCTTTTAACTTTATCATAGGCCTTTTCTAAGTCTACGAAGGCGCAGTTATTTTTTTGGTTGACAGTCAGAAACTTTTCCGTGATCGTACGTAAAGAAAAGATCTGATATAATATGCTTAATAATAGTAAATCAGCCTTTTTTAGAATGTTCCCCACTGCAGGGGACACAGGCCTCCTCTCCGAGAGCTTAAACGTGCTTGCACATCTTAAATTCTTTCTTCTGTTTTTTTCATGACTCTTTCAATCAGTTTAAGTTTTCCCGCAATATTGCTGTTTCCAGTTACAAAAAGTATTTGTACTATTTCTAAGTTTGAGTACACATTTAAATACAATATAACAAAATCTATAAATATAAGTCTCTATCAACAGCAAGCGGCATCTCCCCTTGCGAAACAGCTGGTCTTTCGACAAAGGCCGCCTCTGAACATTTCCACTCCTGTGTATATTTGAATACAATTCTGTGATTATTTTTGACCATTTTTCCTTTCTTTCCCTCAGCATGTGTCCTGCCCATCGCCACTTTAATGTTCTAGCAGTTTTACAAGCGTCTATTAATTTAGTTTTATTCTTTATGTTTTTTAACCTTATTCTGTCTCTTCTTCTTACTCCAACTACGCTTCGCTCCATTCCATTTTGACAAACTCCATTTGACAAATTTATTTTGTAATTGGTCTGTTAGTGCCTATGTTTGACTGGTTTTTTTATATATATAAAATTGGTTTGGTTATATATATAAATACTTCCTTCCCGTACTTTTTTATTTCTATCCTTCTAGTTTGTTTAGTTTTAATACATCTTTAAATTTGTATGGAGTTCAAATGCTCAAGATTCTTGAAACGACATAAATACAAGTTGACTCGCCTAAAGTGAAATGTGAAAGCCACTTACCTAATGCTGAAAGCGGCGACAATCTCATTCCGGGCGACAAATTGGGAACACCTTCCGGCGTCAGGGCGACACCGCACGGCCGCGCGGCCCGCACTCTCTGGTAAATAGCTATTTATTGTGGCGGCGAGCGAGACACCTGTCTCTAACGGGAAAGTTAGGCGAGAGCGGTCAGCTCGGAAAATGTAATGTAATGTTTGTTAAAACTGCAAAGCAGTAAACCGGCAATATTAAGTGTCATTTTTACATCACAGAAACAGCCTAACAGCTATTTTACTATACAACAGTACAACAGTGGTTGAGCCCGCAACAACAACATCTGTTGCACGAATGGGCCGGTGAAATACCACGACCTCGCAGAAAACAGGCGTCAAGTAGAAGTATTCTGCGTTTCGTTTGACTGAGGTGCCGGATGCATAATTACAGTCCTCTTCCCCTTCCCACCTCATAACGATAGGATGGGAACGGGAAGAGGATTGGACGGGGAGGACGTTAACGGCCAAAAGGAAGTATCCTGTTTCCTGTCTGGCATAGACTCCTTACTTCTCTGTCCATTAAAGGTAGGCAACGCATCTGCAACACATTTGCTTCTTGAGAATGTCTATGGGCAGCGTTCATGATGCTAAATCAGGTGATCCGCTTGCCCGTTTGCCACCTTTTTCCATAAAAAAATAAATTAAAATAGAGTTAAAAACAAGGCATAACTTTTGCATTGACGTCCGTCGAGTATTATAAGCACAAACGCAAAGTTTCAATATGCGGAGAAGCGCAGTTATTAAGAAAAAAACCATTGAGAATCAATTATTTACCAATATTTATGTCAATCATAGATTAATAGAATTCTCGCCATTGAACGAAATAGTTTTCATGCACATACAAATACACTAAACAGTTTATATATTAGATAACAGAATTATTTTCAATACAAGCTATTAAAATCAAAATGTGTAGCGATTTCCGTCTTTTGCCAGCTCGTCAAACGAAATGTAAAACTGACGCTATCTGGTATTGTTACTGTGATCGTTAGTCATCGTTTGTATTAGCAGTTCAGAGCGTTGGCCTACCAAAAATAATCAAAAATTGGGGTTAGCTTTGAAACATTGTTTTATGAAAAAAAGTTGTGTTAGGCTAGGCTATGTAAGCCGCACGAGCAAAGCCTGCATGTCGCGGTAGCGGCCGGCGAGTGCCAGAAGAGAATAGGGCATTCGAAATAAGGGCGTTATTCCTCAGAACTAAAAAAACTCGAAAATTATATCGAAAGTCATTCCAAAACGAGTTTTCAAATTAAAATTAAATAAATTAATTTATGTAAAAGATATTGCCAAAGACGTCACACGACGAAGAAAACACTTGGGTTTATCAGACGTTTACTTCCAAAAGTGAGATTACATATCTTCAATATATGGCGATACGATTTTAGGGTATTTGAAATAGACGAAGCAGCAGTTAACTGGAAGCCAGTTAGACGAAGGCGGGTGTCTTCTAATCTAAAATCTAACTATTAGGGATGTGCCACGCGAACCTTTCCAAATAGGACTAGGAACTGCGGAATCGCTTCACCGAAGTTTGAGGTTTGGTGTACTCGATCAAATTTAAACATTCGGTCTCAAATGTGAAACGTGGAACTTTTACAATAGACATTGATATAATACTTAAATGTACATACGTAATAATTATAAACGTTTGTTACAGTTATGCAATGATGTAGAATAAAGGGAAATTTATCTTGTTTAGCGAATATCATGTGTACTAAGTTGTCGCTGTAAAAGCCAAAGGATTATGTTGTACTGGAACCCATTGTCCACGTCCCTGTCGACCAAAACCCCCCGTCTTAGACCCCACTGACAATGCCCATGTCAGAGGAGACCTTTGACAACGTCATAAACCTAAAGTAAATTTTGGAGGTAATTTTACTTGTGGTTCTATTTTCTATTGAATGTAGTCTTGTGCTTGTGCAAAACACATTAGATGGCAATTTGATATCAATAATATTTATCACAAAAATCTAAATAACAAAATTTAACGCTTTAAGGCTATCGCCGCACAGGAACAGCGGTGATAAAGTTTGGAAATGGAAGTTAACTTTGAGCGTCGAGGAAATACAAATTTAATGTAGAAGGTCAAAGCTACTTTCTTCCGATATCATTCATTTGTTTTATTTTAATTTTCTGTGGCATTAATACTGACAATGTATGTTAATTAACAGTGAGTTAATAATAATTATTACTATAATAATTGTTATACAGTTAAATAAAGTTAATTTTGTAATGAGTATTTATTATGTTGTAAAAGAATGAATGAATTTTTCACGTCACGATCCACCATCGTTTTGAATCAATGACCCGAGGTACCGGAAGTCGGAGCAGACTTGGAGAAATACACTGTCTAAGGCAACGGGGACCTACCTGGATGGACCATCGAAGTCGCAGAACAGGTGTTCTGTTCTTGTTCTGCTAATCTTCAGTCCGACCCTCTCCAGTTTGTCCTGCCATTTTTCAAGTCTATTCTGGACCTGGATCAATTACCAGGAGGAACAGTTAAGGGCCTAATGCCGATCCCCGGTGCAAACCCACAGCCACCCTGAACTTGTCCGTTACTCCGCAATTCAGAAAAACACAAAATGCGAATACTCAGGTCTGAACCTGACGTGAGTATTCGCATTTTCATACATAGCAAGTACGAGTCGTACGAACTTTTCAGGCACTCGTTTCTCTTTCATAACCCACTACAGAACATCACGATTCATTTCTTACCAATTATCAGTAGACACCAAAACGAATGTATGCTTGTGTTCATTAATTTCTGCCTTTTTGTATTTTTTCTTATTATTAATCACTTCATTATCTCTACCTACGTAAGATGCAGTCTGCTAGTTCCAATATACAGTCGGACTTATGAATATTCACATCAAAGTTCACAAAGTATTATTCTCTTCCTACTTTTGATGAATTAAAATGTTGAAAGGGACGGCGAACGGCGTAATTCTGAACGTGATACTTGTGTACGTGAGCGCGGGCCGGTCTATTTGTTAACGAAGCGATATTGTGACACCGGTCCGTTTAATTGAGCTATTTGTGTTAGTCCGCCGCTGTCACAACACCGCTACGTCCCTAGGTACAAAGCCCTTTGTTTACATTCGATGCTATACATCATTTTTATGTCAATTAAAAACAGATATTTTTCTTTGAAAGTGTTAATATATAGTTTAGGTTGTAGTTTATACTAATTTTCAATTTCAAATTTATCTTGTATTCATCTTTGAATGTTATTGTTTAGATGCAAGTGATTATTACTACTTGTAATACGCCTGTTTTGAGTTTTCATTTCTGTCCAAAGAGAACGTTATAACTACGATAATAAGAGGGTTGGTTTCGAACAAAAGAATTATGACCATATGGTATAAATACTCATTAAAACTTCACATTTTCTGACCGATGAGGAAAAACGATGCTGCCAACCTAACGGGCTAACTAGTGAAGTACGCTTATCGATATCGATAAAATGTAGAAGTTCCGCGATACAATGGAAGGCAATTAAGTAGCGGTAAAAATACAAGAGCTTACATTTATGAAAGTTTAGTCTGGGCAATTAGACGCCATACTAATTGGCTACCGTTTCAATCTAAAGCAACAAGTTTGAAGTATTGAAATGAATCTAGGCTTGCTTTATATTCAGGAAAAAAATGAAATAAAACAAATAAGTCAGCCACATGATACTTCTTTAATCTATATAAATAAAATTTGTATGTCCATAAGTTAGTTTGTTATCAAAATCTATAGATAAAGAAAAATTTTTTTGGATTCCAATGAAATTTTCTGGACAATGCTTTGACTTACTCTTCGCTAAATACATAAATAAAAACAAAAGATGCGACGTACACTTTTCTCCTTCTTACGTGTCATTTCAATATCAAGGCATGCCGGGTGCAGCGTACTGGAGTTTCTTTTTGTCACTGTTTGCCTTGAGGAGGCATTTACAGCTCCACCGGGCTCGAGGCGGCAGGGTGCAGAGGTCGCCTAGCCTAAGCCTCTTTAAGAGTAACTTAGCTTGAGGGCTTCCTTGGGAGCCTCAGCTCGGGCCGTTACTTTATTAGTATTACCGGATTTGGAAGCCGCCGAGCTCTTAGGTCGCTTCGGCGGACGCTCCATGGAGTGACTGGGCTCAAGGGACCCCGAGAGGGGACCTCGGCTTGGGCTGTCACTCAATACGCGTTTGGGATTCCGATTCGAGGGTGCCCGAGAGGGCCAAGCCTCGGCTCGATCGGTAGCTATTGTCTGACTAGTATAACTTCTTCTTCGGAAAGCGTTAGCGCTGGGAGAAGAAGTGGCGGAAGAAACTCTAGCAACGCTTCTATCATTAACGGGGGAGTATGTTGGCCTTCCTCGCCGGCGAAGAAGGTGTGGTCGAAATTGTTTGCGAAGGTGTCTTGTCGTCAGGGAAATCCAGGACGTGCGTGGACGAGGTCTTCGATGGACACATCGGAACTTACCGAGTGCGATTGGTTTATAGGTGGCGGCGAGTCGAAATAGCGGCGCGATGCCAATTTCAGGTGTTGGGCTATGGTAGGCAGCTCTAAATCAATGTGTAATCTAATATTGCGCATAAACCTCGGGGCCCCGGTGGCCCTGCGCAAAAATCTCTTCTGAATCACCTGAAGTCGGTGTATTTGTTTCGGGGAAATGTGCGCGAATAGCGGACTAGACGTACTGGCGTGTATAACAGAATATGTATATCAGTAAAATGCGGTACAACCATCAACGTATTTATAGTCAAGACTAAGATATGTCTTAGAGGAAGGGGGAGAGATATTATTTAATAAATGTAAACCTGCAGGATCAGTACTAACAAGCTTTGTATTTCCAATATATGTACTATTTACTTTCTGCATTTATGAAGTTCAAGACCTGCACATAAAAGAACTGTGTCGGTAAAATGTGATGGAAATATTTATTTTTGTATTCATTGTTGTTCTTACATATACCAAAAAAGAAAAAATCAGATTAAGTAGAAACGGTCAAATCAATAATATCTTCCTTGTGTAGGCGATGGGCATTAATGTTTGTGATATTGTTTGACATTCATCAATGTTGTGAACAAAAGAGGATTTGTTGTTATTTAGGTAAAAATATTAAATGAACTTCGGTCGCATTCCGAAATCGAGAAGAATTGATGGCATACATCGCGGTGGACGTATACAAAACGTAAAATAAAGTCAGGTTGCGGCGTTGTCATGCCGGGCTAACACAAATAACTCAATTGTTCAAAGTGGAACATCACTTGCAGAACAAATGGCCCACTCACCTGTCCTGCCATCCATTTTGATTTAAATTGGACAATTTTTTTTTCGCTATTTCAATGTGTGTGATCGGGTTTTTATGTAGATGAAAGTATACACGACATATGCTCTCCTGGGACTAGGCACCACCGCTAGCCACCGCATCGGTAACAATCAATGTGTTAATATTTAAATATAGTAAATAAAATAAAATATAATTACCATATAATATTACTAGACAAACTTGCATTTAACAGAATACGTGGTAACCTATGGTGATGGATCAAATCCTATGTTACTAACCGAACTCAAAAAGTTGTTGTCAACGGATGTCAATCTAACTTCGAAAATGTCTCTTCTCGTTTACACCAAGGATCGATCTTGGGACCTCTTATGTTCAACCTCTTCGGTACTGAGAGTACTTAATTTACGCTGATGACCTCAAAGTTTTTCATACTATGAACCATATTAACGATCACTATCAATCACAACAAGATCTCGACCGACTGTGTTCCTATTGATACTAAATAAGCTTGAACGAAATGTCATAAATGTAAAGCAATAACATTCACTAAAAAGAAACTTATAAGCAAATTTATTTATAACTTGAATGGTGTAACCTTAGAAAATGTTAATCATATGAAAGACCTGAGGGGTAATACAAACAATGGAAAAAAAATAGTTAGAGATACATTAACAGACTTTGCATAGAATATACAAGAGGTAAATTGAGAGGGGATGGGGCTCGTGGTATCACAGTCAGCAGATTAAATGCATAAATATAAATTGGTGTTCCGTACTTTCGAGGTAATTATAAAGTAAAGACGACCCATTCACTAAACAGCTGGTGCTCCTACTGGTTCTACTGTTCAAGTAAATTTTAAGAAATTCCCGGCTTCAAAATCTATTCTATAACCATCTGTTGTCTCTAATTCAATATAGGATACAAAAAATGTATAGGGCTTAAGTCAAGCCTTACGTACACCCATATATTTTGTTCACGAATAAAATTTAAAAATTGGTGAACAACGCTAGAGCGTGAGTTATTACTTTCCAATATCCTATTTTGGATTGTCCATGTAGATCCTATTAACAAAAAAAACTGCATCAGCACCGAAGCCATACTGTTGTATAAAATAGAATATTCAATACAGAAGAATAAAACGAACAAGCAAACGACGAAATGGAAAATCTAGTTATCCGCTTCATTAGATAGGTAGAATTCTGTGGATTCGACTAAGACTATGAGCCTTTTACAAAGTTGAAAAGAGTATTGGAACCGAGACTTTAGAGGAAAAAAATAGGGAATGCATTTTTCTTAAATACTTTGCTTAGTTAAGTAGGTAATTTACTTTGACTAGATATATATAGTATCATAATAGTTGATATTATTATCTAAAGTATAAACTAAATTAGATAAAAACTTCCTGTTGGAACTCGGTCGCCTTTTTTGTGACTGATACGTCACTGTTTACCTAGAGGAGGCACGTACAGCTACACCGGACAAACACCCAGCCTAAACATCTTTAAAACTGATTAAGATCTATTAGTCATGGTATGAATGTACCGGTAGGTTTATAGACTTATAGGAGACAAAAAAGAAACTGTGATTTTATTTGATAAAGGGAAATAATTGAACGGAGATGTAATTTCGGTAAAAGATGAATAAAATTATTAGTTCGCTTCAGCGATCCGAGATTGCGTCTCGGGATAGGTGTAAGTGTGAGTTATGACCGCAAAGCGCTGCTCAATCTCCCCGGCGCCGGCGTCTATGAGGAAATACTACCGACGCGACACCACCGGCGTACAAGAATGTTGCGAAAATATTTAATACAGCGAAGGCCGCATGGAGCAATATATCTTTTTGGAGATTAATGCTATAAGAGTAGCTTTAAAGTATTATCTAATTCAATTTTGCGCACTACGAAGAAAGCCGTAATAGTTATTACTTATTACGTTAGGAAATAAGATTATACTGACGAAATTAGTACAAACGCAAAGATTTCTGAGGTAACAAGTTGGACACAACTTGTTAAGAGATGGCTAACGAATCGTTGGCAAAAAGAAGACCTTTGAGTGGCAACCATATTTACATGAAAATTTAAATAAGCAAGCGATATCATGAAAACAGTCGTTGAACTAACCGTGGGTTTAAACGTGGGCCGAAAAAAATCACATAAAACATATTGTTTTTTTTAAATTGGTGAATACTGGCCAAATATTTTTGACTAGTTTAAAAAATCTTAGCTCTTCGGTGGGGAGAGGCAGAATCACGGGACACAGAGCCGCCAAATTTTGTTTTTGGATGAATTTTTTACGATTGAATGAAATTACAATAAACAAAATAATAAGGTGTGTGCCCACAGCAGTGAAGACGCCAGCTCACGTATTCCGAGGGTTCAACGAGGACATTACCTTTCGTCACACATGGTTTGGCTTCTCTCCTTTGGCGTCTCATATTCAGGCTTAACTGAGGTTTTGTTTAAAAAGTTGTAAAAACCATTGCCGTGATGTACCTAAATACCGTCCACCCATATATATATATATATATATATATATATATATATATATATATACATACATACATAGAATATAGATTTAAGCGAAAAACTGTCTCTCTTAAAGTGGAATTCTAAGGATCTAATTATAACTTTAGCAGAAAGTATGAGGGTTATTTTTGTAAAAAAGATCTTGATTTTGGTTGCTGAAATAAAATGTCTTTTTTAATTTCAAGAGAATACTTGTAAATGTCATTCCCCTGCTTAAAGTCAATGCGCACCGGATGCTTGGCACTGCGGGTCGGCGCAGCTGATTTGGGACGTTGACTGAAACGCAATTATAGAATTGTATCGTCAAGTGTAAAAGTACAAATTGGAGCAATAAATACAAATTGCAGCAATAAATAAGCTGTTTTTCGTAGCAGAGTAAAATCAATGTAAAGAGATTTATTTTGGTTCATTATTGAATGATTCCCAAACTATTGTCGCACCTTCTAACCTGTTTTAAGATTTAATTTTTGTCGACAATCCTTATGACTGCCTGTGTTGTTTTATTTTTTTATTAAAGCTATACGAAGTCTAAGCTTAATGTCCCGTCAACTTAATTGTTTTATTGTCAACCTTGTAAGTTTGTCATCGAATTATCACTTAGTAAATTTAATTTTCCCGCCCAACTTATTATGAGGCAATTTATTTGGTCGACGGGAGGGGCTAGAAATCATTACTCACTGACGCGTTATAAAACCAAATAATAAAGAATTTTTGTGACTAAAACTTCATCGATATCCCTAGTTTATTTTTTTGGACGAAGAAATTGTAATAACAATATAACTGTTACAATTTATATTAAGTAGTAGGAAAGCAGAAATGGTGAAAAGAAAACATGAGACAACGAGGAAATAAGAACGCTGGATACTACATTTGACATAAGAGTCTGAAAAGCTACACAATAAATATACTACAACTCAGTAATATGGTATATAATATACTCGTAGTATATAAATTCAACGTCTCCTAAGCAACTTTAAAACAATGTAGTTTCCTTAATTATTATTTCCGATATAAATAGAACTATTTACCAAATAACATTGAGTCGCAGAGTCTAGTTATTTTAATTGAAAAAAGCTCTCACTTAATTTAAGCATCCACGACGCGATTTAAAACTTTACTTGCATACGATAATGACATTTTGTCGATTAGTTCTGCGGATATCAGATAAGATTATTCTGCGTAGTTATCTCGTTCAAATACTAAAAAATAATAAAATATTTTGAAACTACGTCATATGTTTGTAATGACTATAATACCTAACTTACTAGCACTTTCCAAATCGACCATGATTCTTTGCCTATTAAGATCGTATTAATTAAAAAAGTTGAAATTGTGAATCTAGGTAAATAGGTGTGTCAGCAATCATGTTAGCGGGTAAAGTTAAAATGAGTGTTTTTTTTAATAATGAACAATTTCGCGCTTGACAACAATCCCAGCCGGTGGCAAATGACGTGGTCGAAAGATGGTACTATTTATATAACTAAGAGACTTAGACGAGCATAACTTTCGTCAAACGGTGACACGAATTATTTCGAGAAAATGTAACAAAAATATAGCTGTCAGGCGGATTAAAATTGAATAATCTCTAAAGTGAGTTCTACTGATTAAAATCAAAGCGCGCCGGATGTTTGTAAGTGCGACACAGCCCGAGCGGGCCGGGAATGTGACGACATTATAAAATTGTATCATGTAAAGTAAAAATGAATAAATTATTGTATTGTCACTTAAATTGGCGGCCTTTTGAACGAACTTTACATATCATACTTATATGTATATAACTTAGACGTTACTAAGGCATGACTCGTTACCATGGCTTAGCCAAAGCAAGTGGTTAGCGACGTTCACAAGCGCAGTAACTAAGCATGACATTCATAAAAATAGATAGCACTTTAACAACATTTACTTTCGAAGAAAGTTAACCGAATGCTTATATAATACTTAACTTAGCCCTAGTGTTGATGTTGGTTTTTGAGGACTTAACACTTGCTAAATATAAATTTCATGGCTCGACTCGACAGTATCTTGTAAGCAATATCTTTCAGTGTGAATTGAATGCGTTCAAATTTATATTTTATATTGTGGTGTAAAATACTTTCGATTTTTAATTATTTACAATTATTTATGTGGCGTCACGTCAAGGATTAAGAGAATGACGATTAGTCCGCCCATTAGTTATCTAACTTTTAATATTTGAATCAATAAAAATGTAGGTCCTTAAAAAATTGGTCGTATTTAACAGCATATTATGATAATAAACAAAACCGACTTAAAAAAAAACTATATTCAATAACAAATAATACCCTAAAAAGTATAAACTAATTTTACGCAAGTAAACATAAGAATCAATTCTTAATCATATTTATTTTTGGAGTCGGTGACAGCCAAGGAAATACCAATATAGTAGAATTCCATAAGAAAACTATTTTACAAATGAGCGTTATACTATACTAGTGACCCGCCCCGGCTTCGCCCGGGTACCACTAATTATGTTGATCCGATCGCTACCAAACACAGGAGCCCGGGAACTCGCGTGGACAGTACCCCAGTGGTAGTTATAGACCTACCTGGGCTGACACCAACTCCAAAAATAAATATGATAGATTATTGATTCTTATGTTTACTTTTTATTTATACTTTTTTATTTTTTATTTTATACTTTTTAGTGCATTATTTGTTATTGAATATAGTTTTTTTAAGTCGGTTTTATTTTTGTTACACACTTTGTTTATTTCTCGATTTTTAGTGAATCTAAAGTTTGTTAACTTATTTTATTTGTCAGGATATGGGTTGACCTACTAAACGTGCTGCTCATATGAGACAGCGTCGTTTCACTGAGACAAACGAAGACAGTACGGAACGCCTATCTAAAATTAGAATATCTACTTCCAGCGCCACTTCAAAACAGACTAGTGAAGAACGCAAAAACAAGATTTCGAAAATGCTTGAAAAGAAAAAAAAACGTAATCACGGTCTTGCCTTGATAAAGGATCGTTCACCTAACGAGTCGTAGGAGCAACGTGCCCACCGTGTTGGCTTAATACAACGTTTTAAAGTAACTTAGTAGCGCGGTAGGTTCTATCGCGCCCTGACAGGGCTGATGTGGACCAATTATCCTTCGTGGCTTGGCTACGCTTCAATAACCTCTTTGGGGACACTGAACGTTTTGTCTTTGCATGACGAAGTCATTGTAAAGAACAACTACCGGAGGCATATTCTAAAGGAAGGGACAATTGACATTTGTCGGGCATGTCGTCGTCCCGGTGAATCTAATAGACATATTGTTTCCGGCTGTTCTCGTCTTGCGGACGCTACATACTTGCTTAGATATAACCAAGTAGCCAAGATTATCCATCAGCAACTTGCCAATAATAAATATTGCCAAATATGCCCTTGTGGATACTGAGGTACCGTATTACCAACACCAGCCATCGCCAGTTCTGGAAAATAGTCATATCACGCTTTACTGGGATCGATCTATTATCACAGACAGGAATATTGTTGCCAATAGACCTGATAATGTGATAATAGACCGATCTCAGAGTCCTGTAATGTTGGTCGATATCACTATCCCGCATGACGAAAATCTCGTGAAAGCTGAGAAATAAAAATTGATGAAATACTTAGACTTGGCTCATGAGATTACCGCCATGTGGGGTATGAAATCGACTACCATTATTCCGGTGGTGTATCAGTGAACGGACTTTTAGCGAAGAGCTTCGACCAACATCTTAAGAAGCTCTCGCTAGAGCGGTTAGATTAAGGGTTTGATGCAAAAAGTGGTAATTTTAGAGTCTGCCCGCATTGTGAGAAAGTTCCTCTGTCTGTAACCCTGACCACTGGTTGCTTGAAAAAATAGAACTCCGCAGCCGGTGGAACACCAATTTCATATAATATATTTTAGAATGTCTGTTATTTTGGTAGAATTTTTAAAGTATATTGTAAAAAATAAGTTTTAAATAGAAATAAATGACATAATAATAAAACTTACTTTGTAATTTAAACTTTTGATATCTTCTAAACTATTGGTTAAAATGATATAGTTTAAAGAGCAATTATAATCTACATTAAATTCTCTTAATTATTAAGACATTTAAATGGATAAGGATACATACCGAACTGTAATAAAGGCGTAGTAAGTTGCGTATGCGTTTTAATTAATGTTTCCTAAGAAAAAAGTGGTTATATAGTGGGTCTCACAGACAACCATAGAAGATAGATATATGTCATCGCGGACTTTTATTTAGCTTATTTAAAGAGCTACAATTATTTCATAGATCATTTCAATGTAAGCCTATAGTTAAGCCTACGTGAGCCAAGAAAGTAAATTGTAACTTTTTCATATTACGCATTATTAAGAATAACTCAAAAACTACCGGTCGAATCTTGACTAAGAATGGGACCAATCGGAGAACACTAGCTCTCGAACAAAAAAGAATTATCAAAATCGGTTCACCAGGAGCGGAGTTATGACGTAACATACATATAAAAAATACAGTCGAATTCATAACCTCCTCCTTTTTGAAGTCGGTTAAAAATGATTACAATCGTTGTAATGGCTTTTAATTAATAAAATAAAACGATATATTTTGTAATCAATTTCACAGAGCTTAAATCTTATGTTTCACTTCATTATTGTCTGGCGCAATAGCATTGACAATAATAAAATTAGCTCGTTAACCGGCGTCGTACTTCATACATTATTTAAAATTAAAGCTGAAAAATTGAATTACTTATGTATGTTGTGAGGGCACAGAGAGCTAAGCGTATCCGTTATACTAAATCTTTGACTTTGTCTTCCATAATTATAATTACGCTTCACGTAATATATATATGTTGTCCGGATGGATATTCAAGTGAAAGAAAAAGTGTGCCAATTGTAACCAATCTTGATATTATTTTGACGTTACTACTATAATATTATTTGAATTTAGAAAATAGTTACTGACATAGTGTGCATACTGAGTTTTCTCTATGCATGCTATACGCCCACGATTTAACGAATATAAATAGTAATTCATGACCCACTCCCAATTACATTAATAGAATTACCTTCAAATCAGATCTTACTCCAACAGATGGTTGAGCTCTCACGCCTAGCCTACATCAGGTTAATGGAGTTAATTCCACGTCGACCTATTACTGGTGTGTAGTTTGAACCAATTATTTTTATGAGGGTAAATGTTACATTTTATGCCGTATCATGATTATAGACACAAATTAGTTCCTTGTTTGGATACAGTTGTCAGTTCAGTAATAAGAGATATTATATTTTCCATTATTAAATAAAACAACTATTATATAACTAAAGTTGATATTTAAAAATCATTTTGATCGCATCAAAAGTCATTTCATCCGCAGGGGAACCAAAATTGACAACATTACCCAAAAAATTGCAAACGTGGCTAGAGGCTGGAAGAGGTGAACTGATGGCCGGTGGGGCTAAAGGTTCTGGAATGGTGGCCACGTACAGGTCGACGCAGCGTAAGTAGGCCTCCCATAAGATGGAGCGACGACGTGGTCAAAGTAGCGGGAGTCCACTGGATGAGACCGGCCTACGTCCAGCAAAGGACGACTATCAGCTGAGAAGAAGAATTACTCAGATACAATATTCTGTGTCAAACAAAAACAATACTTACATTTAATTAATACTTTATTTCAACAAAGAGATCGATAGCCGCATTGGACTAAGCTGGGCAGCAGTCGGGAAAACGACCTCGCAAATACCTCACAATGCCTAAAGATAAAATTACTACGGCACAGAGACTCTGACTTTGACGGTGGGGCTGGCCCACAAGTTGAGCGATGCAGAGATATTACGTGTTTCTCGTAGGCAGATAGAATCCGAAACGAATAAATTCTACTTGAACTAAAGTTGACGATACAGTTCTTAAAGTCAGTAGGCTGAAGTGGCAATAGGCCGGTCATATCTATCTAGCGACCTCAGAAGGGGAAGAGAAATCGTGGAATAGAGGGAAGGCCTATGTCCAGCAGTGGACTAATACTAGCTAATTATGTTGTTGAATATAACCGATTTCCCTAGAAATGCTGAGAACTGGAGAAGGTTTAGTTGCAAGCCTGCTGTGGGTCTTTTTCAATATATGTTGGAGACATGGCCTAGTACCGGAAGATTGGTGTAAAGCTGTCTTCGTCCCTTTATATAAAGGAAAAGGTTCACAGCATGCTTGTAAAAATTACCGAGGAATCAGTCTTCTCAGCATTGACCACTTGGGAAAACTTAAAAGGGTACTGATTGAGAGTCATGAAAAGAACAGGAGAAAGAATGTGGGATGTGCAAGCAGGTTTTAGGAAAGGAATGGCTTGCTTGGATCAGATCTTTTCTTTACGTACGGTCACAGAAAAGTTTCTGGCTGTATACCAAAAAAATTCTACGCCTTCGTTGATTTAAAAAGGCCAATGATAAAGTTAAAAGATCGGTGGTAAGCTTTAGTTGAGTTTGGATTGACCACCAGTGATCTTATACCAGCATTAAAGTCTATTTATAAAGGTTCTACTGCTTGTGTTACGATTAACGGGGCCTACTCAAACTGGTTTAGCGTCAATAAAGGTGTAAGACAGGGCTGTGTAGCATCCCCGTGGCTGTTCAATGTCTTTATGGATGATTGTTTGAAAGGTTTGAAAGACTTTTTTAAGATTGTGATTTAAGAATGGATGAGCTAGTTGTAAAATTTCTTTTGAACGCCGATGACCAAGTCGTGTTTGCATCACGCGGAGGACTTACAACTTATGCTGAATGTAGTGAATGATTCATAAGAAGGTAAAGGCATGAAGATGAATTTAGGTAGGACGAAAGTAATGGTGTTTGAAAGAGAACAAAGTAAGACTTATCATTGAAATAAATGTTAACGGTAAAGAAGTGGAACAGGTGGAAGAGTTCGTGTATTTGGGGTGTTTGTTTAGTAGAGATGGTAGGAATGTTTAAGATTTCGAACGACGAGTGAATGCAGGAAATAAAATGAATGGGGCTATAGGTACAGTAGTGAGGACTCAGAATGTGTGTGTGAAGGCTCGTCTGGCAATACACAATGTATGGAAGTGAGAGCTCGGTTTGGCAGGAAAGGCATGCTAGTCGAGTTAGGTTAGACGTGAATAATAAGATTAAAAATAGCGTTATAAGGGAAAGGTATGGCTTGTAAGTGGATGTTGTGACTAGAATTGAGAAAGATATGCTTCGGTGTCTCGGGCGTGTTGAAAGGATAAATGAAGAGAGAATAACGAAACAGATTTATGTTGGAAAAGTGAGTGGTAATATTGATTGGGGACGCCCTAGAAGAACTTATTTCGATCAAATCAGTGGCTTATTAAAAAATGGCAATATAAGGAGCAGCCATAATGTATGAATGTAGAAGAAGCGAGAGAGGTGTGCCAGGATCGGGCCAAATGGAAATCCATGATTTCTGCCTACCCATTTGGGTTACGGGCGCGTGCCAACATTGTGTTACAATATATTCAAAATAAATATGTCTTTAAAAATGTAAATTGGATTTTATGAATCATTCCTGTTATACATGTTTATTAAACAAGAGAATTTGAAATTTTTCATTTGGGATCTATAGGTTGGTTGTAAATTCGACAGGGATTGTACAAATTAATCATTTCATAATATACCATTTGAAAATGTTTTACAGAAATGACATACAATTAAAAAAGTTAGAACCTTTTATTTCCGAAGGTATTTTATTAAGTCAGTAAATAATGGTTGTCATCTTCTCTCATCTGCGAAACAAATTGCATCATTAGAGGTGAGAATTTGTCTAAATCAACGACGAAAAACTGGAATATTTTAGAAGAATAAAATTTATGTTCCATGGGTAGTGTCTCATCGTAATTAATTTACAACTATAACTATATCAATCACAACGTTACCCCCCCCCCCCCCTATAAAGATTTGTTTATATTAATAGCATATAGTTTAAATGAATACTTAAAAAGTCAAGTTGGTATATTGGTTGGTTACCTCAATCAAGAATTTTTTTAACTGATGATCTTAATGAATGGCCGCGTTATTGGTTTGGTAAATGAAATGATGGGTTTCAATATTTCAAAACAAATACCATTTTGATATTTTAATAAACAAGTTGATAAATATAGCACATTTATCTTATTTATATTTACTAAACAAACAGGCAAACAGAGTCTTGAATAATGTTTTCATCTCCTTTCGTCGACAAAACAAATGGTGCTCATATCAAGTCGCCGAAGACTGCACTCGCTAAACTAATTATAATACAGCTGTGATAAAGTTGAGTTTAAATAAAATGAATTTCTATATGACGGCGCGTAGGAAATTGTTCGAGCAAAATCTGATTTTGTTATAATTTGTGACTTCTGAACGTCACTCTGACTCAACGCCGGACACTGGAGAGGGGGCCATCGGGGGTTGAAAACGTCCTTCAATTCGATTCGATGGTCGATTGAGAGTTAGCGCGCACGCATCCATGTGTTCGGCGGACGTCGTAGTTTCCTTCAGAAATTATTACTATAATTTTTTCTCTGAATTGTATTTTCCTATAATTAATCGTGATAATGTCAAAATTCATTATTATAACAGAGTAGTTACTCTATGAAATATGACCGTTTTATAGTTAGAAAACGGTCATATTTCATTAGAATTATCTCTCCTCTCCCCATATTGTGAAACAATTACTTGTACAATCAGCTGGAGATGGAAAGCTACTCAAATAAGGGGGAGTCCCTACCTATATTTTATATGAAATTACAGCAAAAAATAGTTATTATTATAGGTTAAATACTGTAAATATTAGAAGTAAATGTTTCTAACATTGACTCCTACAAACGAAAAAAAGTATACATACGTAATATGGCATTAAGACATTTAATACAAAAAAAGAACGCATTTTATCTAAATCTCTTAAAAATACAAGAAATATCCGAAAAAATACAACAAATACAGAACTATAAATATTTACGGTCATATTGTGCCAACCTCACACAACGTGGAGAGCGTATTTTATAATTGTAATTGTATTGTTGTAAAACAAGTGTAAAATTTATTTATTTAAAACTTAATTCTATTTCATACCATGTGAAATGTTTCGACATCTTATTTTGACCTTTCTTTCAATATCGAAGGATCTGTGAAAATAGGGAGCTTTGCAATATTGACACGTTCGTTATAAACCGTTTATACGATGCGATGATGTCCTCAAGGAGTATGGCGACGTGAGGTGGCGCTCTCATGTCCTCACGACCCATTGAACAACTCAATCTCACATAATATTTTATTTACTACGTTTTTCCTGACGTATCAAATTTAATTTTAATTCTAACGAATTATAAATCACCGATTATAAGTCACTACGAATTTAAGCTGCTATTTTAAAAAAAGCCTTTTTAATTCTATTTAAGTACAAACTTTTTAGGATAGTCAAAATGTTGAGACATCGCGCTACAAACATATATTTTGTTAATAGTCTTAAAATTCGACGGTCTTAAAATGATAGATATACAGATAAACGAAATTGTAATATCCGAATGTTATATCAAAATAAAATTTTCATACTTAATACATGGGACATGCGGTAATTATAAAAAAGTACTATTTTCAAAATTCTGTCGAAAATCGAGACAGATGCATACATAAAATTGTACTGCCCGTGTGTAATATGAAAATATAATAAATTAAATTATTAATAAAAAACGTGTTTGTTACGCGTTTTGAAGGCCGTGGAAGTTCATTCTAACAAAATTGACAAAAATGTAAAACATAATTATAATTATATAGTTTCGTATTTTAATATAATATACGAAATAAATTTGGTAGTAGTTTGAGATGTGATCCTTAAGAAGTATGTTAGACGTGACTTTGAAATGATAAAACTAGCGGTATAAGGTGAAAGTGTGGTTAAAAAGAAGTTGTGACTAAAATTGAGAAAAGTTTGTTTCGGTGGTTCGGGAATGTTAAAAAGATGAAAAAAAGCAAAGGAGTCACAGGTGCGCCGCCTACTTATAATGGACAGAGGCGGGATAGACGGGAAAAAAATTATTTCATTTTCCCCGTCCATCCCAAATTTTCATCTCCTTGTCATCCTATCGTTATTAGGAAAGGATAGGATCGACCGCTCGCTATGGCCGCTGAGTTTGGCACTACAGGGTCAGTGCGTAAAGCGTTTCATTCTCTGGATATCTAGGCAAGTGGGGCCGACGGAGTTCCTCTCATGGCGCTTCGGACAAGTGCTCCTGAACTGGAACCGATTGTAACGCGTCTCTTCAGGTACTCCTATTCCTGAGTTGTCTCGAACTCCTAGAATACAAGCTATAATACACTCGATACAAAAAAGACAACTCATGGTCCAAAGGTGACGGCTTAGATGCATTCAACTGCAGGCCTATTTCCTATTACCTCTTTGCTCTCGAAAATATTGGAAACTACAATTAAGTGAAACGAAATATTCATATTATACGCCCATAAAATACTTTAAAAGAAGTTATGGTCTAAATTCGATCGCTAGCCGATCTAGAATCTAGAGTCTTAAGACAATGAGCCTAATAAATAAATGACCATGAGCGCGTAAGGTTCTCTAAACGTCGGGAACAAAAACCTAAAATAAACGCGATAAAATCCGTAAAACTAGTTTTATTCCAATACAACATTGGCGTAAATAAATGAAATCATAATGAATGATTTCAAATTTTTCGATGTAATTCTTCAATCATATTATCTTGCATTGTTCTGTACTTGATTAACGGATCCAATGTATGGAACGAATATACGATTAAAGCCTGTTATAAATTTATGACGATGCCTAATCAAGCGAAAGCCATTAAAGGACTAATTGAATGGAAAGTTTTGAGATCGATTTTACCGATTGAATTGCGATACGTTTTGGTTTACAAATATGATATTATTTATTTTTCAAAAAAAGATGAGGCTTCTTTCTTAAATATTATCAATAAGATACATTAAGAAAGTTGACTTTTTATTTCTTTCATACTTTTTGTAACAACATTAAGTTTTTATGTACTTCTTTTGATACAATTAGAAACAAAAAAGGCTATTAGTATGAATTGACAGAATTCAGGATAAGTGTCAAGCAAGTCTGAGAGCAAAATGAGGCACGAAAATTGTTTTCTTTTAAACAGTTCTAAAAATGTTACCGCACCTAGCTTTCTTTTATGTGGAAAGCTTATTATAATCTTATATGTATAAAAATTAATTGCTGTTCGTTAGTCACGCTCATTCTCAAAAACGGCGGCCTCGATTTGGATAATTCTTTTTTTAACAGACTTCATTCGCTTCCGCTTCAAGTCATCTGTTTGTTAATGTTTCTTACCTAAGATCTCCGCTCCTGGTGAACCGATGATTATTTTTCTGTTCGATAGCTAGTACTTGTCGTGTGGTCCCATTTATTAGTCAAGGTCCGACTAGTAGCTTTTGAGTTATTATAAATACATGCGTATTGTGACAAAGATGAGTTGTTCTATTCTCTTTGCTTACAGAGGCTAAATTATAGGAAGTACATCAAATTAAGTTAATAAAATGAATGGGGCTATAGGTACAGTAGTGAAGAGTAAGAATATGTGCACGAAGGCTCATCTGCCAATACACAATGCTGTATTAGTCCCCACTTTTATGTATGGAAGTGAGAGCTGGGTTTGGCAGGAAAAGCATGCTAGTAGAGTTAATTCCGTTGAGATGCGATCCTTAAGAAGTGTGTCAGGCGTAAGATTGAATGATAGGATTAAAAATAGCATTATAAGGGAATAGTGTGGCTTAAAAGTGGAAGTTGTGACTACAATTGAGAAAGGTATGCTTCGGTGGTTCGGGCATGTTGAAAGGATGAATGAAGAGGGAGTCGTCGTCGTTTCAGCTCATTTGTCCACTGCTGGACGTAGTTCCCCATTGATAGCAACAAAGATCTGCCTCTGCCATCCTCATCCAGTGGGCTCCTGCAACTTTGACCAGGTCATCGGTCATTCGTGTGGGAAGCGTACCAACGCTGCGTCGTCCTGTACGTGCGCGCCACTCTACGACCTTTCGGCCCCATCGTCCGTCCGTTCTTCGCGCAATGTGTCCGGCCCATTCTCACTTAAGGTTTGCAATTCTTCTACTGCGCATCACATAATTTTTGATGCGATCCAGCAGAGAGACTCAGAGCATTGCCCTTCCCATTGCCCTTTCAGTGACTTTGAACTATCTAATAGTGCTTGCAGTGAGGGTCCACGTCTTAATACCGCATGTCATCGCTGACAACACACACTAGTCAAAGAATTTTTCTTTGGACACTGCGGTAAATGTTGAGACGAGATGATATCCCACATCTTCCCGAGCGCTGCCCGTTCGAGTCAGATTCGGCGATTGAACTCCTTCTCAAAGTAGCCTGTCCCAGGTAGACTTACTCGTCATTACCTTCGAGTACGGCCTCTGATCGTTATTGGAGTGGGTGGAACATGGGTGTTCGACATAACTCTCATCTTATCCGTGTTCATCTTGACCCACTCGTTCAGAGGCCATATTGAGGCCGTCGAGCATTGTACCGAGTTCCTCCTTGGTCTCAGTTATGACTACAATGTCATCGGAAAATCGCAGGTGGGTCATGTACTCGCCGTTGATGTCGATCCCGAGTCCTTTCCAGTCCAGGACCTTAAAGACGTCTTCCAAAGCCGCGGTAAATAGTTTCGGGGAAATAACATCTCCCTGTCTCACACCGTGCTGCCGTTGGATAGGTTTCGTGTCCTGAGAGAGTGAAGAGAGTATCGAAATTGCAAAAGTGAGTGGCTGCGTTGGCAGGGGACGCCAAAAGAGTACTTATGTTGATCAAATTAGTGACATACTAAGGAAGGGCGATATAAGGAGTACCCGTAACCAACGAGCATGTATGAATATATGTATGGAGGTAAAAGAAGCGAGAGAGGTATGCCAGGATCGCGCCAAATGGAAATCTGTTATCTCTGCCCACCACTCTGGGTTACGGGCGTCAGTGCATATTTATTTATTTTTAATATTTATAAGCTTAAATTTCATTTAAATAATTTGTTCGTAAACAAATCTTAAGCCGGATACGGTAACAATATTATCGATCTTAATAAATAGTAATTGGAAGGTTAAATAGGATTGACAATCGCTATGGAAAAGTCAAATATTTTGTACAATAATTTGCTGGGCCATCTAGTTAAATTTAATTATTTAACGTAATGTTATTATAAAGCATGTTTCTAAGTTTGATTTGTAAAAAAATGAGGTCATTTGTCAAGATAAAACCTATCATATATCTTAAGTTGAACCCAATTACACTCAAAGTACACAAAAAAAATCATTAGGCCGGTAGAGTAGTTTAGGAGTTTAACGCCAATTATATACACGAAGATATGCTTAATGGTAAACTACTGTCTTTCAAGTACTATAATCAAAGAAATTATAAAAACTTAAATAAGATATTATCTTACTAGAGGTTTATGGAAACAACTTTATAGTCCTATCAATAGAACATAAAAGTTGAAGCATCAAACAAATTATTGAGTCAAACATGCTAACACTAGCATGTCAAAAGCAAATTTAACTTGTAATGTTGCGTTACATCTTCTGAAGTTACAGCTTAATTAAATTACAAAGTTTCTTTGTACACCTTACAATTATTAGTACAAAAGCTTTGTTAATTGGATATTCCGCTTGATGTGTAACCTCTTTAGTATGCCAACAATACTACTGCTTCTGGGATGTCGTCAAACGAGACTAAAAGGATATATATATCAAACGCAGTCGCGCCTATTGCGACTGGTCGGATTATCTCTCTCTCTCTCTCTCTCTCTCTCTCTCTCTATCGCAGAGATACTGAACTCTACAATGAGCTTAAAACGTGGTAAAATTGTAAAAAAAACGATTTAACTAAAACCCCGTGAACATGGCGTGAAAAGCCCGTGAATATGGCGCATGCAACTGTGCCGGAATATCGGGAGCTCAAAAGACTAATCGTGGTAAGAATCCTGTTTCTTATAAAACTTATATTAGTAAAAACCACGAAAGAAAGGGCATTTTAACTTTGTCGCTTTTGCTTCTTGTTAGACTAGACTTCGAGGTGAAGAATTTGCTTTGACTGCGATTTAAATTGCAACAATCCCGGGACACAAATTGATCTCTGATTCACCTTCGCCCGGACAGCGTCATTCATATTACTAATCAAATACAAAATATTATTGTATGTTTCATTTAAAACAAAAATTGATATTAATAGACTCTAAAAATAATTATTTTGTTTCATGTTCTTACAAAAAAAACTATTTTTAATTAAATTTAGGGTTATCCGTTAAATCTCTTATATTATTATCTTATACTTCTTATATTACGTTACTAGCTGTGCCTGCGGCTCCGCTCGCGTGCTGTCATTATAGTACCAGCTACCCGGTAGCCACCTATTGGAACGGCGGTCGGCTTGCGCCCCTAGAACTCTGCGCCCAGGTGCCCCGCACCCCTTGAACCCCCGGGTATAGACGGCCCTGCCCCCAATAATAGTTATTCTTGAATATCTTCCAAGTACAGACAGCAATCACATTTTTATTATATGCATAAATTTTCTTTCAAAACTTTATGTTCAAAAATTTTAAAATATTTACAAAAGTCTACACTTTTTTATTAAGTCAATAGTATTGAAAAAATTGTTATTGATTTATAAATCTCTTTATAAATATTCTTCCACTTGTGTTGGGATTAACGGAGCCTACTCAGACTGGTTTAGCATCAACAAAGGGGTAAGAGAGGGCTGTGTGGCATCCCCGTGGCTGTTCAATCTCTTTATGGATGATTGTTTGAAAGACGAAGAGTGTGAATTAAGAATGGATGAGCATGTTGTAAAATGTCTCTTGTACGCCGATGACCAGGTCGTGCTTGCGTCATCAGCGGAGCACTTACATTTATGCTGAATGTAATGAATGATTAATTGCAAGGTAAAGGTATGAAGACGTAGACAAATTGAAAGTTATGCTGTTTGAAAGAGAACAAAGTAAGACAGTCATTGATATAAATGTTAACGGCAAAGAGGTTGAACAGGTGGAAGAATTTGTGTATTTAGGATGTATGTTTAGTAGGGACGGTAGACACGTTAAAGATGTTGAACGACGAGTGAATGCGGTGAATAAAATGAATGGGGCTATAGGTACAGTAGTAAGGAGTCAGAATGTGTCCACGAAGGCTTGCCTGGCAATACAAAATGCTGTACTAGTCCCCACATTAATGTATGGGAGTGAGAGCTGGGTTTGGCAGGAAAAGCATGCTAGTAGGGTTAATGCCGTTGAGATGCGATCCTTAAGAAGTATGTTAATCCTTAAGAAGTATGTTAGGATGGATGAAGAGAGAGTAACGAAACAAATTTATGTTGCAAAAGTGAGTGCCAGTGTTGGCAAGGGACGCCCAAGGAGAACTTACATCGACCAGATTAGTTACATACTAAAGAAGGGCGATATAAGGAGTACCCGTAACCGACGAGCATGCATGCGTAGATGTATGGATGTAGAAGAAGCGAGAGAGGTATGCTAGGATCGCGCCAAATGGAAATCCATTATCTCTGCCTACCCCTCACAGTACCCCTTGCTACCCTGTTACAATCGTGAGTGCATATTTATTTATTTTACTATCAGATTTTTATACAATATATATTTTGGGTAGATTTGTGTGATTTCTCTTTTTTAAATCTAACTGACTTCCTATCGATAATTATAGTGTGTTATTAGTTCATTGTTGTTTGAACTAAATTCAAAAGAAAAGTGACAGCGAAGTTTAATGATCGAGCGGCGAGATTATTGTAAGTCCTAAGATTACACCTCGGGCTATATTTAAGTGTGAGTTATGATCGCCTTGGCGGCGCTCGAACGGGCATCTATGAGAAAATACGACGCCAACGATGCTGCAAGGTTACTAAGATCGAGGATATTTAATATTAGGCAGCCCCACAGCACCGCGGCGACGTACTGCGGCTGAGATTGATTTCTATGATGTTGAAAAAGAAAAATTAAAAACTAAATAAATAATTTTCCTTTTTATGAACGTTTTAGTATAATTTTTTTTACTATAATGTTGTAATTAAATTATTGAGCAATTAGCACTTTTGTCACTTTTCGAATGAAATTTGATTGTTATAAGTGGTCGTATATAGTGTAGTGTGTACAGTATATTGTGAAGTGGAAATATTAGGCTACGACCTGTGTGAGATATCATGTGTCTAAACTAATGTGTTGGTCTTAATTTGTTTTACGATGATATTAATAATAGCGACCATTTGTGCATCAATCACCATTGTGTTATTTTTATTAAAGCTATCTTTATATGCACATATAATAAAAATGTAACTGATCGCTGTCTGTACATGGAAGATATTTGAGAAAAAATATTATTGGGGGCCTTCATTGTTTGGTCATGAGCAATAAAACCCAAAACAATGATTATTAGAATTTTTGTCTGTTTGTGCGCGCTAAGAGAAACAGCTTAAGCGATGTGGGTACGATTTTCACTAATGTATTGTCGCTTCACTTAAAATTTTGTGTTTTTTTATTATATATGATTATCTTTCAAATACTGTATGACGGAATATTATTATCTTTAAAATGATGACAATTGAAAGTTTATATAAAGTACAAAACAGGACAGTGTCGGAGATTTTGCAAGCTTCAGCTAGATAGACTGCATTGAGATATTCATAGCACACGCACGTTTCTCGGAGACGCACGGAGCTACCTTGTAACTATGGTATTTACACGTATGTGGACGATTTTAGAAATTATGTATGTATTCTTTTGTAATATTTTTTAGTTAGGTTAGGTTAGTAGCTTATTATTCCCAAAGAGGGTTGGCGTTAAGCAGGCGGCCGGCCGTAAAATCTGTAGCCAGAACCTATATACGAGGCCCGATGCAAAATAGTTCGTCTAATGTGAAATTTTCACTGTGAGGTTTTTTCTAACTTCATTATTTTTGTATATCTATATAAAATATTAAGCTGTTCTACTATCACATGTCGCGTTACTTACGCCATTTTTAATTATGAACCGATAAACTATTTTAGCTTTTTAAATTTATACATATCCTGTTTTAAATTCGAAGAAGTTATAAGCAATAGTTCTTCTACCTGTAAATCGATGCAAAAGAGTTCGTCTATCGTTGAGTTAAATAAGATTATTCCTTTTTAGTTCAATTATGTTGCATAATAGAAATTTGTAAAAGTAATTCTGTGTCATTTGTCAAGTGACACAGTAAAAAATCTGAAAATTTAAGTTATTTTCATTAGTTTTCAAATAACAATGGGTCGTGGCAAACTCGTGTATGTGAGCTTCGAAAGCGAATAGTTTGTGGGGTCGATGCTGGCAAATCAAGTTACCAAATATCTAAAGACTTGATACTTCCCAGGTCTACAGTCCAATCTATCATTCAGCACTATAAAAAGAATAGAACGACTTCTTGTTTGAAAAAAACTGGTCGACCAAGCATCATTTGCAGTAGAAAACAGAATCCTGAAGAAAATATCAAAAATAATCGTCAGGAAATTTCGAGAGAACCGCACTGTGGTATATACGATAAAAATGCAGAGAGTCCCTCCGCAAGGCCAGAGTATCAAGCCGATCGGTAAGAGCTCGGTCGTTAACGAATCGAGTCGCTCTCCGTTGTATGCGGTCAAATGGAAGAAGCTGGTATTGGGGTGCTCCCGCCCAGAGATGCGAGCAGTATTCCATGTGGGGAGGAACTTGCGCCTTGTATAACTGAAAGCTGTGGCCCGGCTGGAAATACTGCTTCGCTCTACTGCGTACACCCAGATTTTTAGAGGCCAACTTGGCCTTGTCTTCCAACTGAACGTCACTCGATACGTCAACTCCGAGAATACCGATACCGGCTGTGGCAACAAGAGGGGTGCCCTCAATACGTACATAGATCCATGACAAAGGGTTATTTTTTAGCGGTAAATTATTATAATAGCGCTATCCTTTTTACCCCATTTGACATCTGTAAATATTACTGTCGCTGTTGGCTGTTACTGTCTTTGGAACACTTTTGACCGGTTATAATAATAATAATAATAATAATAATAATCTGTTTATTATCAGACCATGAGTCCATACATATACATTAAAAAAAAATGTACAAAGATATAAAATGATTAGGATTATAACAGGTGATAAAATCGTTTGGACAGATGTTATGCTATGCAGCTAACTGTAATAACTGGCGCATCACACAAGCGTACTTAATTAAAATATTATTTTAATGGACGATCGAAAACTACTACTACTTACTTCATAAAGAAATTTAAGAAAATAAAAAGAAAGAAAACAAAACAAAATGAAAACAAATTCACTCATTACTGTGCCATTCCATGAGAAATGGCGCAGCAGTGATTGATGTAACTGCAGTCCAGCCGACTAGCGATCATGCAAAGGATACTGTTGGTACTGCCACGTACTCTGCGCACCAGGGATGCTCATCTTTTACGCATGGTAGCGTACCAGCAGTCTACCCGATGTTCAGCAAACATCCCTGATGCACTACAGAATCGCCGCAGCCCCAACAGCACCCTGAACGCATTATTAAATTGGATTCGGAGGGCACTGTAAGACTTTTGGGTATAGTCAGCCCACAGGCTGCACGTGTAGAAAGATGTACAATAGGACTTAAAAAGCGTAATTTTGACGTTTGTCGAGCAACGTGCAAACCTGCGAGCTATCATGTTCGCCATGTATATATGAGTCTTAGATAAAGAATTATATGGATCTTTTTTGGGTCAGAAAAAACCGTCAGCTTTGCGGAACGGAGAAAATAAAATAAAATTTTGATGTATTAATTAATGCATACTACCAATTGATTATGCACAGAATAAACCTTGAACGACGCGGTCTTAAGTCACTAATTTAATGCAAAACCCTAAGAAGACAAGAAACTAATTGAATGATTTTTGAAGCAAAATTACATTTTGTTTATTTTAAGTAAAACTTCAGTTTTTGTCGGTCGTTTGTTCTTCCAAATTGTATCGCCCTCGAGGGAGCCACGGGGTAAGCAACATAAAACCTTTATTTTGTTTTGGAATTTTATTATACCTGTAAAACTCACTCAGCTGTACGAAAGAAAATAAGAAATCTAATAAATCTATAAAAATCATGATGATAATTATATTATACCCAAACTTGTCCTTGGTGTTATAAATGAGATTTTTTTTCATCATTCAATGTTCTCTCAACCACGAGATGGTTCAAGTAGTCCAAAGCAACCCATTCGGGAATCACCACACATCTCAAGAGACTTTTATAATTTGTTTTCTCCATAAGTCTACTAGTGTCAGTCCAGTCTTTGACACGACGACGTATGTTTTTGCTTAGCTAATTTTTTTATAAAAATTTCATCTCTAACACAAGAAGCCTGTCCACTCATATTTTAGTTGCTTCTCAACATACATTGCCATTCAGTAAATACAAAAGTGACGCTATCTTGTATTATTATTATTAAATATTGAATTTAATATTTCAAAGAAGTAGTTCTCGAAGTTAACTGCGCTAGGCCTCATCTGACGGTAACATTGCCGACCGGACCTCAGGCGGTAACATGACCGTGAGGCTGTTGGCTCGCTCTCTGTAAAGACTATAAAAAGGTTCGTAGTATCGTCGATTCTGATTACATTTGGAATTATAAAAAAACAATTTTTCTATACCCATTCATCTACCCATACTACCTTATTGAATCAATAATATTTTTAGTAAATTTCCTCAAGAATTACATCTATAATTCGAATTGACTCGCAAACGGATTTTAAAAATTGTAAGTTTTTCAAAAGACAGAGAAATTCTGGCTTATAAATGCGAAATGTCTCGCCAGTTTTTTAATGAAACGTGTCAGACCCTAGGAGTTTTAAATCGCTGCGGGAGGCGCACACAATGTGACGCGGCCGGTAACAGGCATCACTATAAAATTCTGCTTCCTTATGCATATAAGTAAAATTAAGTCAAGGACGACGACAAGGAGAGTAAATCTTAATTTGATAAATAGAATAAAGTGATTGTTCGACATTCTAGATAGTTTTCTAATTCACTTTAATACAAGTCTTTTATTAAAAAAAAACTTTTTCAACAAGTGGCTTTTGTTGTGTTCTTGTTAATAAAAATAACAATATAATTTTATAAAAACTACTCAATCTCGATGGGTTTGTGTCGTTTCGTTGCGAAGTTCCTTTGATCACCTTCAGCTCCATTATCAGAGCAGCACCAATGTCATAATATTGCATTGTCACGCGATTTACACATGTATGCAAAATTTCAGCTCAATTGGTAACCGGCAAGTCGGTCAAATATAATTTGCAAAATTTGATAAAGAACAGCAGACAGGTGAAACTAAATAAAAGCTTGTAAAATATCTTACTACAGACATGCAAAAGAGATAACTGCTTAAGATACTTATTCTTTCGTTCCTTTTTATCAGTTGCTTGATTATTTCGAAATAAGGGAGAGAAAGGTAAAATAACAGAGTGAAGAAATAGCTAAGGTTATTGTGCCCTTCCTCGTTCCGAGATTACACCCCGGCTCCCAGTTAAATGTAAGTTATGACTGCCTTAGAGCTGTTCAAACTGTTTGGAGACCTGTTTGAACCAGCGTCTTTTTGAGATCTTATAAGCCATTTTAATATAAATATTTAAGATGTAATAATTATTATAAGTCTTGCTTTACATTTGTATCAATGGGAAATGTGAACACACATTTATCTTAGACCAGCTGTGTCCCGCGACTTCGTCCGCGTAGAATCAAATAAAACATATTAAACACTTCGCAGAATAAAAGTGTATAATGGTATTTTTTACATAATTGTTTTACCGTACAAAATAAAACATAACACATGAGTATCAAAATGATATTTTGATATTACAAACAATTTTTATCTGTATAGGAGCTACATTTCACCCGGTGTTGTTGATATTTAATTTTAAAGTTAAAAAAATGGTGAAGTAATAACGTACGTGTTCAAGGCAATTAACAACAACAAAAAAGACGACTGACCGACAACGTCCTCATAAGCTGCGGCACCAAAAACAGTATTAAGAATTTTCAGCTGATATTCTGACTTTTATAACATTTATTATATTATACTGTACACACTGCTTATACTTTGGAATGAATTATTCGAAGGCACATTTTTAATGAAGAATAACGACCCCGACACCGAAACCGATACCGTCTCCTACACCGCCACCATCACCACCTTGACTACCATCACCATCCCTACCAAAAATCGTCTAACGCGGCTAAACAAGTTTACACTTCAATAAAGTATTATATTAAGTTAAATTAAGCGCAAGCATAATTATAAGTTTTTAATTATATATTATATGTTATAATTTTACTGCTTAATGCACCTTTTAATTACCTTTGTGACATTGCAGGTAGCGGGCGGCGCATTCGATACGGCGACGCGTAATTTTCTCACAATTTCGAGGTTTTTTAACTTTTTGCGCGGAACCTTAATTCCGGAATAATGGGAGAAACAGATAAACAAACAGAAAATTAAAAAAAAATGTATTTTTATTATAAGTACCGTATGATGTGTATTGAGAATGGAAATTTTATTTTGATATTACATACAGAAACTTCAATTTAGTTTATTTATGTAGAAAAATACGTAAGATTTAATAACTTAGATTTGGAATAACAATCCATACAAACACGCATCATTCAGGAGTTTTCCTGGGTTTCTACTACATGCTGTCGTTGTCATGAAATTGAAACGCTATGAATTTAGTGCGGGAGACTTACCACAACATCTTTCTCTGTGGTGCGATTATTGTCGACAGTGATGGCCGTCGCTTTACATGAGAATCCCTCGCCGTAGCATGAATATGGGGAAAATCCGATGTCGTATGTCAGACAATATAGTCTCCAAGACTTATCCGTTGCATTTATCTGAACCTTCAGGCTCAAAATCACTCCAATTTACATGATGACTTCACTGTCAGAGTTATTAAAAAATCCCTGATGGATTTCTTGACGACGATTATCGATAGAAAAAAAGTCTGAATAGCATGTCCGCGTCTCTAATCCTTAGCTATTTACCTGCTGAAAATAAATGTCTACCTAATTTCGAGCTTCGAAAGCTTCGCTTTGAATGTTAACTATGTTTATTTTTCAAGTAAAAAATATAAAACTAATTTAAATCATTTGTTCACAAACACGATGAAGTCAATAACTTAGATCTCAATGAATACTAGTCGGCAAGTTAAATAGGATTGATAAATAATCGCTATGGAAAAGTTATAGTCAACTAAATCTATTTAGGTGTTTTATGTTAAGGAAGTTTCCCGGGTCGTCTAGTATACAATCATTTATATAATAAATACAATAACAATAATATACCATAATGAGTAGGAGTATAGCCCTAGTATATACTGAACACCTGTCGTTGCAATAGTTATACTGAGATTTGAAAGTTTATTTTTTGTGATCTATTTTGGAATCTAACATAACAATTTTACATAAGCAAATGTACACTAAGCAATTTCCAATGCCAGTCTATTAGGAACGTCTTGCTCTTTGATAATTCCGATTAGACTTCAAAGAGTCTAAAATACCATGATTTGAAATTAATTTAGCGCCCCTGCAAGCAAAGGATTTCGCTTTGAGTCCAAGTACAAACTGCAACAATCTAAAGCACGACGTAATTCCGTCAAAGGTTTACTCCACTGTATGAAAACTTAATATTTATTCTACATAATCTTACACTTAGAAATGTAAAATCGATTTACCTTTATGGTGTCCTCCCTTGATTCTTCAACTAATATTAATATAATCATTTCTTATATTTACGCGAACATTACAAATTGGAATAAAATTAATTTTACGGACTTTATTGCGTTTAAGTTCCCTACGTGTCTATTACTTACACAGCTCATGGTCACGCTTGAGGTGTCTGATGTCCCAATGTCAAAGGTGCTGGTACTTCGCCCGTCTTATTTTTTCAATTATTGATTCTATTCCGATCTATGCAGAATGAGCCTCATAGTATTGGCCGAAGTATTGTTTAAGGTGCCTCTACTGAACCTTAAGCCTAAAGGCTTACTTTATACGCCGGCTTTACGTATTAACTATAGTAAAAACACTTTCATATGGCGGGCAGGTATATACCTATTAGCTTCAACAAGCATCATGAACTTGACTTGTTTTACACCAGTATCATTTCGGCAAGGCAGGTGATAAGTCGGAAATTCTTTGTGTCATGTTTATTGTTATGATTTATTAAAGTCAACATTACATAACATTGTAGTATTTTTTTTATTCTCTCTTGGTATACTGTTTCTTTTATTGTTGTTTGTACATATATTGTGTGTATTTTTTCTCTTTTATGACTTAAATTAATATGTTTTTTAACCTTTATATGGCTGAATTGTTGTTACTTTACTGTTAAGATTTTGTTTGATTTAAATGTAAAGCGGTTGGTTCTCCAAATCCTCTAAAATAAAATAAATAAAATATGCGCTCAGGCGTATTTACCCAGAGGGGTAGGCAGAGATAATGGATTTCCATTGACACCTCGCTGGCTTCTTCTGCATCCTTACATCTATGCATACAAGCTCGTCGGTTATGGGTACTCCTTATATCGCCCTTCTTTAGTATGTTACTAATCTGATCGATATAACTTCTCTTCGGACGTCCCCTACCAACATTGCCATTCACTTTTGCAAGCGACTTTTTCGAGCGATTAAATCCGTAAAATGAGTCATTCATTTTTCATAGATTTTAATAGTTGAAATGGTCGGCCTTGTTTATCTATATATAACAGTGGTAGAGTCCCCAACAACAACATCTGTTGCACGAATTGGCCGGCTCGACCGGTGAAATACCACGACCTCACAGAAAACAGACGAAGTAGAAGTACTCGTTCGTCGTGTTTCGTCTGATGAGTGAGGTGCTGGAGGCCTAATTTCAGTTCTCTTCCCCTTTCCAGCCCTTCCTCATAAGGGGGATAGCCACCTTCTCACAAAAAATATAAGCTGCATCAAATTTTGACTGTGGTACTATAAGTAAGACAGACAATGATGACAAGGGAAGAACAAGTAAAAGTAGAACGAGAGAACAAGTAAAAGAAGAAAAGTAGAAGTTGAAAAAGATTTGTTGTATTATTGTAATTATGTATTGTCTTTATAAATATACAAGAATTCTGTAAGTAGGAAGTCTACGACGAAAAATATTCGTGGCCAAGTTAATTAGCGCGTTTTCTTTGATTACAGTGATCAGTGCGCCGGCTGGGCGGGAGTGCGCAGGTGAACGTTGTGCTCTCGCTCAATTGCTACATTCATTTAGTTCAGCATGACTAAAACAACGACTCAAGTGGATTGTAATAATACCTTTCAATGAAATCTGGGAGATATATGATGTGTTCTATCATTTTATGAATATCTCTCAGATTTTTAAATGATAACTGACGCTTACAAAGAACAACACACATTTAAAACTATTACATTTAGAAATTTTACTAACTACGTTTTTGTTTAATAAGGGTTACGTAGAAAATGGAATGGGAATCTTTATTAGGCTTCTAGAATTAACTATTTGTAAATGTACTATTATAAACACATAGTTTTGTTTTGTAACTAAATGTTGCACTAGCAAGTAATGTACTCGTAAAATCAAATTAGTGTTAATATTTAGCAAATTCCACAAATGTCTGACTGTTCATTCAATTTGAATTAGCACATAGCCGCCGCCAGGTCAGCGTTAGCGCTGGGAACACCTACCAAATCTAATTGCACATTACGTCTTGCATCGTAGATTGAGTGGCCGGCTTCACTGAATATTTGATTGTGTATTCTTACGTAAGCGACAATAAGCTTCTTGCATATTTGATCACGAACAACATTCATTCACGAGTGTACTGACCTTCCTCTAGCATTTTTGACGAAATTCCAAAACATTTTTATGTTTGCCTGGAAGTTGTCAGACAATATTTTTTCCTCCCTCTCCTTTCTTTCTTGCTTCTTTCTATTCACTATCTCTTTCACTCTCTTCCTCAAACAACGGAATCTTAACTCAATCGTTTCGATATCTTCATTCGTACAGTCTGATTGCCTGGCTTTTGCTGCCAATAAATCGAGCCATGCCTTCTTCTTCGCATTCACTTCCATTCGAACTTCCATATCCCACTACACCGTGTTGGCTTTCCTTGCGTCCTTCCTCTTGCTCATTCCACATACTTCGGTCGCAGCTTCCACTATTCCATTATTTATCCTTCCCCAAACACACTCAATCTCATTTCTTTCAAATTCCTTTAATTTGAATCGTTAAGTTTTTCTTCCAAACATCGTAAATATTAAGAATGAAATAGCAATCTTCTATGTTTATAAAATGAATTGCAGTTCGTTAGTCATGCCCTTTCTCAAACATGACTGAACCGATTTGGATATTTTTTTGTATTAATGCCCTCAGTCCAGGGAAGGTTTAAAGGTTGAGAAAATAGGAAAAGCCAAAGAAAAAGACCAAACTCGCTTATTTTGTGTGTGTTTTTTAAGATAATGAACTTTTAAATCTTTACGTTAGGTGGCATGGCTGCGCGCGCATGCATATTACATAACAGTTAACAGTAATCTTACAGTGTTAAAGCCCGCAACAACAACATCTGTTGCACGAATGGGCCGGCTAGACCGGTGAAATACCACGACCTCACAGAGCACAGGCGTGAAGTAGAGTATTCTCCGTTTCGTCCGAGGAGTGAGGTGCCGGAGGCCTTTACCGTATACTCTAGGAGTTGCTACAGCGTTGAGTATATGCTTAACTTATAGAGTATTAATAAATGACTTAAACCTTGCACTATTAAAACAAGTTCCGCGATCGGTAGTAAGACGGGAAGGTGTAGCATAGAAACTAAAATGTTCCTTAAGTTCCCTGATTGCCGTAGTACTATTGGTGTCGCTTACTGGTCTAATGTTAATAAATTTCGTGAAAGAGTCGATGATGAGACTAGTATACATGGATTGCTTTTCTTAGATCGAACAAAACAATTTTTTTTACAAAAACAAAACCGACTTCAAAAAAAGATATTCAATAACAAATAATGCACGAAAATGTATAAAATAATTTTACGCAAGTAAACATAAGAATCAATTCTTAATATTATTTATTTTTGCAATCGTTTATCTAACGAGCCGGAGGAGCAACCTGCCCTCCGTATTGGCTTAATACAACGTAGTTTTAAAGTAAAAGGAGAACACAGTTAGATCTTGATCAAATTTATATGGGAATACATGATAACAACCAACTTTCAATCAAAGAAAGACAATCAACCGAAGTACATAGTAATAAACACATCGCTAAGCCCGGCCGTTTACTGCGCAGCTTTTGAAATCACTTGCGCGTAGTTTTTACTTTGTAGTTTAAACTTTTGATATCTTCTCAACTATTGGCCAGAATGATATAGTTTGAAAAGCAATTATAATCTACATTAAATTCTCTTAATGATGAACATATTTAAATGCATAAAGATTCATACTTAACGCTAATAATAGAGAAGTAATTTGTGCGTATGCGTTTTAATTAATGTTTCCTAAGAAAAAAGTGGTTATTGTGAGACAACAATAGAAGATAGATATATGTCATTGCGGACTTTTATATATTTATTCATCTTATATAAAAAACAATTATTTCATACATCATTTTAATGTAAGTAGCCTACGTACGCCAAGAAAGTAAATTTCAACGTTTTCATATTACGTATTATTAGGAGTAACTCAAAAACTACCGGACGGATCTTGTCTGACAAAATGGGACCAATCGGGAAGCAGCTAGCTAGCTAGCTTTCCCCTTTCCTTTCGCGGAACTACTCATCGAAGTAAAACTTCCAGTAAAAATCCCATCCGAATCGGTTCAGTCGTTTCGGAGATTACCTGGAATAAACAGACACACAGACAGATTTTTTTTAAATTGTATTTTCGTTATAAGTACCGTATATACATCATGTGTATTGAGTATGGCAATGTTATTTTGATATTACATACAGACTCTTCAATTTTATTGATCAGTATAGATAACAGATTTATTACTGATTTACACAACTCTTAGTAACAACTTTCACAAATGTTCTAGCAAATGTTTTATATGAAATTTTAGACTCGTCTCTTCTTTCTTATCGTCTTGCCGCCGACATAGTGTTGTCATTTAAATATATATATGTATATATATATATATATATATATATGAACAATATATAAAAAATGCTTAAACGTAGATATAAAGTTAACGGCGAGGAGACAGTACGCTGTCACTGTCACCTCGCGGGCGTTACACCGAATATTGTTTCATGCGCCTAAAGAATTTTTCAATTTGAAAAGAACATTTTGGTATTTCGAATTAGTTATTCCTTGTGACTTGAGTTTGCAGTATATACCTTAATCAAATATTCAAATAGATACATGAATCTCTCTATGGAGCAAGGCATTATGCGTAATTAGATGCGGCAAACGTTCTCGGAGCTCGAAATGACCTGTCGCATTCATAATGCACGAATTCAAATTGAATGCGCCGCTAGACGCGCGTCAGATTTACCGCATGTTTTGAATGTCCACCCTCGCTTATTTACATCCTTTGTTTTGCATAAACATTTCATTTCATTAGTTGCTTGTGAAATATTAATTTTAAAAACCATCGTCAGTTACAAATCTATGAAATAAATGTTAGCATGGTTCATATAATAATCAATCTCCTTGATGAGTCCCAAGCGATCCTGATTCGGCAAAGTACAAACATGAAAGCTTGTAAAATCATTTAAACAATAGCATTAATGTTTGCTTTAAATTACATTTAATTTAATTTTTGGCATTTTTTTCATGCAATACAGATTTGGTTTTCGATGTGCTGGTCCGTATTCTACAGATGAACGAGAGAGTTTGTGTTTCACCTTTAGTGTGGACTATAATTAAATGTATCACTACATTAACATTGTTATGGTAACTATTAATGTACAAAATTAGGAAGAGAAATTCTTACGTGTTATTGAGTGTTTTTCAATTTCCAAAATCGTGACCACTGTTAGACGATTACGAGATCCCAAATTCCCGAAATCCCAAAAAGCTATTTTGCAGAAAGGGTGCCTTCATTTATTATTATGAATAACATTTAAGTTATGATGTATAACACGAGACTTTAAACTATGTGTCAATTTGATACACAGTTGTGTTACAGTTAATTCAGTCTCGACAGGGATGTTACTGGCTTCAATAGCACTCTAATTCGCGCTGAATAATCAAATTTGCATTATTTGCCACAGCTGTGTGATTTGTTGTGTGTTAGTGATTTATGTCCAATTTATATTTATGCTGCGTTAGCTACGTTGACACAACACTGAAAGACAAATGACCGGGATACATTTACTACGATTTTGGGATCGAATTCCATGGGGTGTCCTTATCAAAATTCATTGGCATTGCGGTCGGCTTATAAAATTATCTCGCTTGAAATGTGAAATATCTTATTGATGGATTATACAGAGAAAAAGGCTAATCAAACCGTCTACGGTCATTTTTTACTAAAGCGTAAAGTGTGTCTTAGCCCACAGGGCTTTTAGCAGACATCCGCGGTTTTATTAGTACACCTCAAGGATTTGAATGAATGCCGCCTGATTTGCAGTTGGGCTTTCCCTGTTGCTACTTTGAAATATTTGCCTATCTCCTTCTACTATCTCTTGCATTGAACATTCGACGTGTTGAATATATGAGGCAGTTGTGTTGGTACACTATTGCCTGGCTGCATTGGTATCGTTGACAGCATCTCTGCTGTTATAGATACGTGATCCAGGTTTAAGATTAGTCTTATTTTTGGTTATAGTAAAATCTTAAAGTTGCATGCTTACAAAAAACACGTTGTCACGAATGTCATAGATTGTGTGAAATAAATTTTATAAAATATTGTTATATTGATAAAATTTATCTGGACTGTGTAAAGAACCTTTTAATTTTTCTTCTCAAATAGATTGTTTCGTTGAAAAAGTCTCACGCATTGTGTTTCCAATAATACGGTGTGATTCCGCGATGACGTTCGACATAGTCAAATATCTGAACTGTTTAATAATCATCAATGAGCTGTTAGCATTTGGACAAAATAGATGTGACGGTATGGACGAAGAAAGTCTTATGAAGATGTGTAATTGACTCGTTTTCGGAACAAGAAATAGAAATATCCAAAACTCTATTGTTTGTGTCGATGTCAAAACGTAAGACCACCAGAAGCAGAGGTGGCAAATCCCAAAAGAGTTTGGACGACATCATTAGCCTTATAAAAGAGTCCGACCTGAATTTACCCATATTTGTAGCGAAAGACCTACAAATGCTACCGCCGGTAACTATGACCACATAGATATAACAAGATTGCTAAAAGACATAATCATTGTCCAAAAAGAAGTGCGATGCTTACAAGAAAAATCGGAACCGAGTATAGATAAAGGGTATGCTACTACACAGCAATATCACCAACCCGAAATCTTAATTTATGTGGGCTGCAAATCACAAATACAAACAAGCTGCCATGAACAAAAAAAGGATCATATAGACAGAAGAAAAATAATGTTTCCCAATTAGAGGGAAAAGCAGTAACATACTGCCGCTTTAAGGCAGCTGAAATGAAAACACCTCTTTTTAAAATCGTGTGGACAAACTACTGAACAAGATATTAAAGAATACATACAACAAAAAAACCCAGTTGTTGGTCGACGTTAAAATGATAAAGATGCAAAAGGAGCGTAATTATAATGCCTTTAAAATATATGTCCCTAGCTCGAGGTAGAAGGAAGGTATATTCCTTAGTGATACACTTTAGCCTGAGGGAATCTCAAGCAATGGCTCATCCCACAGGACAAATCAAGACTTGGAAATATACAAGGCCTTTAATTACACAGGAAAATCAGCTGTCGACTTAGCTCACGGCATGTTAAAAGGAAGACCATGTGGAGGAGTAGCTATCTTATGGAGATCATCCTTATTTAATGAGTCAACAGAGGTGAAATGTAACAGCGACCGAATGACAGCTATTACACTAAGAACTGTCGATCGATCTTAATGGTTATTTGCATATATACGCTTACGAATAGTGAAGAGAACCTAGTAGAATTTAGCGAATGCATGAGTGAGATAACTTCAATTGTAGAAAATAGTAACTCAGAATATGTACATATACGTTTTTGGAGATTATAAAGCACACCCAGGTGAGTTATTTTTTAATATGATGAACTTTTGTCGCGACAATATGTGGACTTGTGCGGATGTAAACAAACTACCGAGTGACACGTATACATATGTGCGAGTAAGACTCACGGTTCTAGTCGTTGGCTCGACCATTGCCTTATGACACGGGCGGCGTGGCGCACAGTGCTGGACATTAAAGAACACTATGATGTGTATTGGTCAGACCATTTCCCCATTGAAATACAATGCGATATCAATGTCGTAAATGTCAATGTAAACAGGAGAGTACCTTTACCTAAAAATAAAACTAATTTTATCTTATGGGGTGATAAAAATAAGGAACAGAAGCTTAATTATACAAAATTATGTGATGATAGATTAAGAAAATTTGATTTTCTCTATGCTTTGTCTGTTCAAAAATGTTGTGATCAAATGCGTAGTGATGCATTTCATCATAAAACTTTAGATACCATGCACAATGAAATAACCGAATGTCTAAAGACGGCAGCTCGTCTTAGCTATAAACATACAGTTAAGAGAAAATGTATAATATGTCACAGGTTGGAACAAAAAAAATTAATGCTTCGCATAAAGAGGTTCGCGTAGCTTTTAAAGATTGGGTCAATTAGGTAAACCCAAACATGGATACGTTTATTATAAAATGGTAGAAAGTAAAAAGATTTTTAAAAAGAATTTAAGGTTATGTCAAAGAAATACGGACAGGATTGAAATGAATTAGTTAGCTGAGAACTATGAAAATAAACATTTTAAAAGTATCTGGAAAAATACTTACAAAAAAAATCCTAAAACTAGCATTCCCAATTGCGTGGCTGGTGTCTCTGACCCGAAACAGATAGCCGATATATTCAAAAATCATTTTACAACATCACCCATATTGGAGGAAGGCCAGCAGACGCTCTTTAATGATACACTAACATGTGACCCACCGCTTACATTTTCAGTAAAAGAGGTAGCTAATGTTATAAGAAAAATGAACAGCGGAAAATCACCGGGACATGACGGCCTCAGTGTGGAGCACCTCGAGCACGCCGGGGTGCACGTGCGCAGGGTGCAGCTATGTTCTATACATTGTGTGTTAGACACAGTTACATTCCACCGCAAATGATAAAATCAATAGTGGTACCAGTCGCTAAAAATAAAACGGGAGATTTAAGTGATGTAAATAATTACCGCCCTATATCGCTGGCTACAATATTATCCAAAGTACTCGACGGTCCGCTCGAGTCTCGCCTTAAACAATATGTTATACTGAATGATGCACAGTTTGGTTTTAGAGAAGGACTATCCACTGAAAGCGCAATCTTGACACTCAAACTGTTGGCAACACACTCGTACACAAAGAAAAACACCTGTATATGCTGCCTTTCTGGATCTGTCCAAGGCGTTTGACTTAGTTTCTTATGATAAGCTATGGAATAAACTAAAACATCTTAATGTTCCCATAGGATTAATCCAAATGTTCAAATGTTGGTACCAAAACTAAATAAACAATGTGAAGTCGGCCGACACATTTTCTGATGTATTTGTTTTAAAATGTGGGGTGAGGCAAGGGGGACTGACGTCTCCAACATTTTTCAACCTCTATATTGACCAGCTGCTAGTCGAGTTAACCCAGAGTAGAATCTGTTGCCACGTCGATGGCGTTGCTATAAACAATATAACTAACGCGGACGACATGGTAATACTGAGCCCCTCTGTTAGTGCATTAAGAAAGCTGCTTCTTATATGTGAAATGTATGCCGAAGATCATGACGTAAAATATAATATTAATAAAAGTGAATTGCTTGTCTTTCGGGCTTGTAAAAAAACTCTCTCATCGATTCCGTCAGTATCCCTTGATGGTATCGCATTGCGAAGAGTAACTCAATTTAAATACTTGGGCCATATAGTTAACGAGGACCTTTCCGATGACTTGGATATGGACCGGGAGCGTAGAGCATTGTCTGTCAGGTGTAATATGTTGGCTCGCAGGTTTTCAGGTTTCATGTTCTACAGACGTAAAAGTGACATTATTTAAAGCATTTTGTCAGCATACAATACCGCGCCTGCGCTTTCAATATAATAACGGGTTCAGGTCGCTACTACGGTTACCACGTTTTTGTAGTGCATCTGGCATGTTCATGGACATGCGTACAGATGGCTTTAAAACTATCATACGCAGAAGAACAGCATCCTTGATGCACCGCTTGAGAAAATGTGGTGACAGTAATGGTCTCGCGCCGTGGCGTGCAGATGGAGCTCACCATTCTGTCGGCACTGGGCAGCTCTGCATATAAAATAAATATAATCTATGTTTATATTTATTTTACATGTATATTAACTAATTTTATATAATTAAGTTACTCTTTGTACAATTTTTTAAGTACGTGTATGGACTCATCTTCTGATAATAAATAGATTATTATTATTATTTAATTTTTTACAAATTATATTTTAAAACATAAGGTATATTTTATTATTTTACATAATCCTAGCAGCCAAAGCTAAGTTAAAACAACTGAGTGTCAAATTAAATAATCTTGCAGTTTCTGCTGTAAATTTGAACGAAGGAAGCGGCTGTTGTTCTTTCTTATTAAAATTGTGACTTGTTAGTTAATGTTTATGCTTTCTTAACTGTCGCTTTATTTAAATCCGCAGCGCTACACTTTAAGTGTTGATGACTTCGCTATGTTTATCGTAAACCTTAGCACAGTGCTTTAATCACTAGTGGTAACTTATATATAACAAATAATGCTGTTATTGTTATTTATTCTGAATACAATTTGCTTGTGCATATTATCTCTACACTTCCGCGCCGTGTGCGACAACGGAGAGTTTTCAGATGATTTTATAAATTGCTCTTTCTATGATATCTATAATCATGACAAATAAGATCACCATAATGATACTGGCTGCATGCTGCGACACTCTAACCTATCGGAGTTCGTAAAGAAAATAGCAGACAGAAATGATTGGTTTATGAACTTTGAACCTAAGGTTGGAAGAAAGTTCTAAAGATAAGGTGTCGAACAGGTATGTAAGGTAGACCAGTTCAAGTTCAGTTCCATCCTATAGATTGTGAATTTGAAAGTGTGATCTATATTTACCAGATCGTAATTCATTGACTTTTAGCTACAGCAGCTAAAAGGCTGTTACTAATAGACGCAAGCTTAAGTGAATTGAAGAGAGGACATTTTGCTTATGCACAATTTGACTCGGGAATCCAAACTTAATTTAAATAAGATATGGTGCGCTATGTGCTCAGCTGCGAGCTGTGAGTTATTTACAAAACAAACACATGTGTAAGCTATCTTTCCTGAAGGAGCGATGTTAATGTTGTACGTAATTTGCATAAACACATTTGCTCAGATTTTGACACCCTCCCCGTGCTTGACATTTGAAATCTCTGACTTGAATATTACTACGCATTTGTTTCGTTTTAGCACACAATATACAGTAATGTTTCTATTCCTGCAGGAACAAAAATTTATCTTTATTTTGTGACACAAATTCTTTAAGAAATATAAAGCTGTAAGAGAACTCTTTCAGAGTTAAGCTCGCCGGTACTTCACCAATATTAATATATTTGTAACTGATTTCATGTACAAAGTGTCAATAAATAAATAAAATAAAGAATTAAAAAATACATACAATGTGATGTATTTTATTCTATTTAATTTAATTTAAGAAAGGAATGAAGATGAATGTAGATAAGATGAAAGTAATGGTGTTTGAAAGAGAACAATGTAAGACAATAATAGAAATAAATGTTAACGATAAAGAAGTGGAACAGGTGGAAGAGCTTGTGTTTGAGATGTATGTTTAGTAGAGATGGTAAGCATGTTAATGATTTTGAACGACGAGTGAATGCAGGAAATAAAATTAATGGGTCTATATGAGGAGTCAGAATGTGTCTATGAAGGCTCGTCTGGCAATACACAATTCTGTACTAGTCCCCACTTTAATGTATGGAAGTGAGAGCTGGGTTTGGCAGGAAAAAACATGCTAGTAGAGTTAATGCCGTTGAGATGCGTTCCTTAAGAAGTATGTTAGGCGTGACTTTGAATGAAAGGGTTATAAATAGCGTAATAAAGGAAAAGTATGGCTTAAAAGTGGACCTTGTGACCAGAATTGAGAAAGGTATGCTTCGGTGATTCGGGCACGTTGAAAGGATGAATGAAGAAAGAATAACAAAACAAATTTATGTTGCAAAAGTGAGTGGCAGTGTTGGTAGGGGACGCCCTAGGAGAACTTATATCGATCAGATTACTGGTTTACTAAGAAAGGGCGATAAAAGGAGCACCCATAACCGACGAGTATGCATGCGTAGTAGTAGATGTATGAATGTGGAAGAAGTGAGAGAGGTGTGCCAGGATCGCGACAAATGGAAATCCATGACCTCTGCCTATCTTATAGTTACCCTCTATAAAAAATTAAACCGTGAACTGAAATTTTCCTGGATAAACATTACACGTAAGTAATTCAGTAATTTGATTACTACAGAAATACAGATTTATTGGCACTTAAATAATTACAGGTCATGGTTACAAAGATATTATAATTTAATATGTTAACAAAATAATAACATAAATAAAAAAGACCTTTAAATATCGAACAAAATATTAGAATCATAAAACAACTATTTAAAAATTCCTCGACACTATAACAAGCCTTTTGGATAAGCCAAGACTTCATTCTTCACTTTTAAAAGACGTAAGGCTGGTATTCGCAGGGACGTGGTCAGGCAGGCGATCGTAGACGGCGCGCCCCATACGTGCCTTTGGTACCCATTACGTGGTGCTCGCCAGTATGTGCGCCGTGAGAGCGACGGCTCTGGCGGCGAACATATGTTGTTCAACACACACGTTGTTCGTGCCGCGAGTTACCATCCTACCGCCGATGGTAGGATTGTGTGCCGGTTTCCTTGCGCATTTTAAAAACAGGAAACGTTTGCCGCATACATAGCACCACCTAGAAAATCACTAACAACGGCAATGTTAAAATTCTGTGCGTGATGAATAAAGTTTTTGCATACGGAATGCGCGTACTGGAGCGCGCGCAAAGTAGCAGGTGCGGACAAAAACGGGGGAGATTACTCGCGACAGCTGGTTGAGCGCATAGCATGCAGCTTCTAGCTTGCCGCATAGCTTATCAATGTGTGAGCCCCACGTAAGGCTACGTTAAATTTAGAACCACCGCCACCTGCCACCTGCTGTGCGGCCGATTCTATCACTGAGACGGGTCTGTATCCGTCTATGTCTCCCCTTTGGCCCTTACTCTTTAAACAGTGGTACTTACTTATCCATCTCTTCAATCGCTGCATCGAGAAGGGCGCTTGCGTATTTACGCGTCCATTCCAGCGTTTGTTCGGCGCTATACCAGCTGAAGCTTGAACTCGGGCATGACCCATTTCACGCTGTTGTTTGTCAGCTGTTTCATTCGACGAATTTGACACAGATTTGACTTTTTTATTATTGTTGATTGTTCGTTAATTTTACTATCCAGGGACACCACTTTAAGCACTAGTTAACTAATCGTTTTCTGTAAATCGCGTACAAAGTTTTCTAGTCTTTTAATTTAAATTTTTAATAATTTAAATAAGTTAAATACGGAACAGGTTCGTGAGTTGCGGCAGTGTTGCCAATATTATTATTGTGATATTTCAATACTTGATTTTTTACAATATTGTGATAGTTCAAATTTCTTGGACGATAATTATTATGTTATGACAAAGGCCACCAGAGAAATTTTTTTCTCCCTATTTCCCTGCACTTTAATTATCCCTGTAGTTGGTACATGATATATATATATATATATATATATATATATACACATCAATGACTCAACCGATCCTGATGTGTGTGCAGCGAACGTGTATGTCTCAGCGGCAGGTGTCCCATATCAGATTAATGCGATAGGATTTGATACTTAGATGCAATAGAAATGCAAAATTAACGGCACCCTAATAAAATTCAAGAGCTGTAAACTATTGACAAGATCTCGAAATATTATTACGTACCGGATCCGGGAGAAATAGTTTGGCTTCATATTATTGCCATGGACTTTTTAAGTGTTAGCATTTTAAACGTTACGACTGAATGCCAGAAAACAGTAAAATACTAATAAAGAGTTACAAGTTATTCGAATTAGAAAAATTGATAAAATCTATGTAAGGTTGGTTCACAGACTTTTCAACAAAATAAAGAGTTGTCTCCGCACAAATCCTATGATAGTCGCTACGTCGCTAGTGTTCCATGCCGAGAGCAATATTCCTACGTAAATCCTCACAATCGCAACGGCTTTGCGAATTGTACTTTGTCGATGCGAGTTGCGCCTCGTATCACATTCCCTTTTAGTAGATTACAGAGAGTAGACTAAAGCATTTCTATTACATGTTAACTGTTATGTGTCCAGCCTTATTATATAAATATTAGGCTGAATAACAGAAGGGAATGGTAGTAAGCGGTACAAATTCCTGCCTCTTACAACCGTCTTGTGGAATTATCTGTGTCCAATGGTATTTCTAAATCAATAGAAGTTAGGGTAGAGGTAAAGATGAGCGTCTGCCGTTGCAGTGTTGTTAAGGAGCGGTAGTGATTATTTAACTTTAGGTGATTCGTAGCACTCTTATCGTATAAAACATATTTCGACGGTATCGTGAAACAACTCTGTAAGCCGTTGTACATGGCAGTTAATGAAGTCCTATATAACCACAGATTGACGCAAGGCACAAAGGTTGGCATACACAAAATATTGCCGACTTCCTGGTGACTATGATTATACCGACTGATATCCTTAGGCGGAACAAGCTGAGGTGCGTACCTCGTTAGAAGGGATCTATGAACCTGCTCACTCGGCTTTTGTCATCATGTATGCGTCGTAGGTATTGTCAAACTTTACGATCAAATATATTGACAAAGATGATTGAACGTTAACGGTACGCTTAATAATAACACACGTGCATCGTGGCGGGTGATCCGTTGTTGAACTGCCTCACAAGGGACTTCCTCTAGAGGTTTGGTTTCGCTTAAGCTGCTTAAGTTTTCGGTGGTTATAAAAAACACTAAATAATTCTTTAAGTTCTTATACAGATGTTTAATAAAAACAAGAATCAGTGTCTTATCTTTAGCCCGGGCCAAACGATGAATTCAAAACCCCGTGAAGTATAACTCAAAGACTTGTGATACCGAGTTAAATCTATACTGACAAATAAAATGTAAGTGTCTGTATGTAATATCAAAAAAGCATTGCCATACTCAATACACAAGATGTATATACGGTACTTTTTAACGAAAATACGATTTTTAAAATTTTTGGGGTAACTCTCGAAATTGTGAAGAAAACTATGCGGCACCGTATCTAAAGCGCCGCCCGCTACCTGCAATGTCACAAGGGTTGCCTTAAGTCGTAAAATAACATAAACATTTTACTTTTTGAAGTGTAAACCTCTATAGCCACGTTAAATGATAGCAGGTCGGGGTAAATATTATAGGTTCGCGAGATCGACATGCGCACCGTGCGTTAGACGATTTTAGGTTGGTGGTAATCTATAAATAAAATTGTTGTAATGTCAAAGTATAATTTTGATACTGATGTTTTACGTTTTATTGTACAAAATACAATTATATATTTTTATCCTGCGAAGTGAATAATATGTTTTAATTTAATTCCACGCGGACGAAGTCGCGGGAAACAGCTAGTAATCAATAAAAGTATAGACTAATATTAGCATAAGATGCAATCGAAGTAACTGCTGTCGAGATTGTAAACGTAATGAATTTTATATCTTCCGGAGCGCCTTATACATTTCGCTGCTTAAAGTAATTCTAGGAAGCATTTAATTACGTACCGGGAGAGGAAAATTTACATATAATTTGTTTCAACGTTGATCAGCACTCGAGCTGATGGGAGTGACTTTATTGTAAGCTTTTAAATTATAGACAACTTAAATAATTATAAATACAAGTTAACTTCTACGTTTGCTATAAGAATTAAAATAGGGAAAGTTGAAACAGTTTAGGGGTTTATCGATTTCTAGGTTATAACTTTATTTTTATCAGATTCTTCAGTACAAATATTATCTATGACATTATTGGAATGCTTATCCTATTTAACTCCTGTTATAGTGCAACTTCTATTAAATTTTTGTTGTAAAAGTGAATTTGAGAGCATTGCCAGGTGACGTCCAAGTAGAAATTATATCGTTCAGATTAGTAACATAATAAAGAAGGGCGATATAAAGAGTACCCGTAACCAACAAGCATTTATCAGCGTAGATGTATGGATGTAGAAGAAGCGAGAGGGGTGTGCCAGGATCGCGCCAAATGAAATTCCATATATTCTGTCTACCCCTCTAGATTACGAGCGTAAGCGCATATGTATTTATTCTTCTTGAAACACGTGAAAAAGACCATGTACCCTTGTTATTAATTTAAAAAAATCACCTACATCCATATTTTTCAGAAGGGTAAGCATAGGTCGTTAATTTCATTTTATAATTTTGATATCTAAGCATTTAATTTCATCAAGATTACTAATATTATTTTATTAGTTTGATGTTTTTATGTTTGTGGACTGTTATGTTGGTACTTCGTTATATTTATTACAACACATTAATAGACGAGATCAATAGAAGACTATACGCTCGTGTTGATGTGTGTTTGCTTGATATACATTCTAGAGTAGAGTTGTTGCTGCTGTTGTTTGATTGTAACACTATTTTTATAGCCTTTACAACATCTATATACATATAATAAAACTGTAACTGATCGCTGTCTGTACATGGAAGATACTTGAGAAAAACTATCATTGGGGGTCTTTATATACCCAATAAAACCCAAAACAATGATTATTATATTTTTTGTCTGTTTGTCTGTGCGTTTGTTATCGCTAATCTCAGAAACGGCTTATCCAATTTGGTTCGGCTTCACTAATGTAATGTGGGAAGCTTCACTTAACATATAGTGTTTGTTTTATCTCAATCGGCTTATAAACAAAAAAGTTATATCAACTTAAAGAACCATGTCAAGCATTTGTTCGATAAAAATGCTATAAAGTAGATGTTCAGTTGAAAACGTTGAACTTTCGGTTATATATGTTATTAGTTATATTAGGAGCTTTAAAATTATGATGATTGAAAGTTTATCTCGGGGTTCTATCCAATAGGAAAGAAAATTAGTTTATTCGTTGTATTAGTTTATTCGTCAAAACTAGAGGCGTTACGAGTAGCTGTGTACAAATTAAGAAACGAAATGCGGCAATATACAATTAGAAAATCAAAAGATAATAAAAGGAACTAAATTTAGTATTACATTTAATATCACATAACATCACATTAAAATCAAAATTTGATACTTTTAGCGGAAGAAATGCGAACCAGTACGATAATCAATTCTCCGTTCCTTTGAAATTGTTAAACGTTGGAAATTAGCTGGCGCTTATAAATCAATAAAAAAAATCAATACTTAAGTAATTCAATTCAGTATTTATAATGCTTTGCATGATGCTTGAATGTTAAAGTAAAATTTCAGGGCGGGTGAAACCGCAGGGCACAGCTATAATAAATATAGTAACAGTAAAATATCAGTTGGAAATTCTTAATACATATTTTTTTGGTGCCGTAGCTTACAAGCACGTAAACAGCCGTCTTTTTTGTTGTTGTTATGGAAGAAGATAGCAACGATCATGCGTTTCACCTGATTAAGTGACCGCTACCTCTAGCCATCTATAACAAGCAAGCAAGTCGAAGGGGATAGACAGGAAAAAGGATATTTCCTATTCATACTCTCCCCGTCCAATCCGCTTCCCCATCCAAACCTATTGTTATTAGGAAAGGATGGGAAAGATGAAGATGCTGGTAAATATTTGTGTCTAATTACTTTTATTGTCCCTACATTATTCAATAAATATGATCAGTTAAGTCATATAGACTTTGTGGAAAAGCCTTAAAAGCATAACGCACACACGAGTACATGGTTGTGAGCATTTTGTTAAGTGGAAGCTAAAAATGGCTTTTGAGACTAAGACTTACTACTTTACAACATTCAAAAGATGAACCTTTTCAAATTTCACAAGTGAATTGACACTCCCCTAGTGGTATGAAAAAAAAATAAGTTTTTTGCTAACGTGTTTGAAATAACAGTGAAGGGTTCATTATTTCTCTCAAAATAATTAAGCCTGTGCCATTTCAAAGTCACATTTCCCAATAAAGGATCACTTTTAACGAAGGAACAAAAATTCAATAACATGTAAATTTCCTTTCCTGGTATCTAAACGTTAACTTTGAAAAGAAGTTCTTTGCCAAGCAAATTGACTTGAGCAGCCCAGCGGTGTCACAATTTTTCCATTCAGTGACGTCGTCCAATTCATTATAAATATTAACAATAATTTATCAATTAATTAGTTATATTTATAATTTCAATGTTAACTTAGTTTACGGTCAGTAATTATTATATTATATATACTATTTGATTTTAATAGCGCTGTTTTCAAATAAAATACAATAATCACTTTTCATTCTTAAAAACTTCAAAAGCCAATTGTTTTCAAACTTTCATTGAGACTGTAAATTTTATAAATAATATATTACTTCCAAAAATCTATCAAAACAACAATTACGTTGACAATCTAACATTTAAGTTTATACACTCAAAAGATTAACTCAATACAATCTTTACCTCGGCAGTTTGCTGTCTTTGAACTGAAACTCGTATTTTCTCATAAAGGAGGAGAAAATACCATCATAACTTACGGTTACTTGCATCCCCAGAGTGTAGTAAAGATGCTCTTAACACTAGTCTTTATTTGCTTCTAAGTAAAGAGCATTTGCTTTAGACGCCGACACACAAGTTAAAGAAAGTTGGACATTGATTTATGCTCAGAAATAAATTAAATTTGAAGCAGGAAAATATTACAATTGCTTGCAGATCCATTTAATATAGACTATAATGAATAACAAAGAAAACATTTCACATAATAATTGTAGCAAACAAAATTTTTAACAAAAACAAAACCAAATAACAAATAATGCACTAAAATTATAAAATAATTTAACGCAAGTAAACAAACGAAACAATTCTTAATCATATTTATTTTTGCAGTCGGCGTCAGCTCAGCGCAGGATTTGGGATCGCATCGGAAATGATGTGATCCGCAGTAGAACCAATGTAACCGACATTGCCCGAAGAATTGCAAGCCTTAAGTGGCAATGGGCCGGATACCTTGCTTGCAAAACGGATGGCCGATGAGGCCGCAAGGTCCTAAAATGGCGGCTACGTAAAGGTTGACGCAGTGTGGGTAAGGCCTCCCACACGATAGACCGATGATCTGGTCAATGTCGCAGGAGCCCACTGGATGAGGACAGCAGGGGACCGATCTTTGTGGCGATCAATGGGGGAGGCCTACGTTCAGCAGTGGACAGATATCGGCTGAAACGAAAACGAACGATTTCATGAATATTGATTGGTTAGTAAAATAATAAAAGCCATTTATTCGATTTATTTAATACGGAAATAAATTGTTGTCAGTGAATTGGATCCTAATGAAGCAAAGGCACTTTAGGTAAACAAGACGGTCGTCTTGCTCCTGTTTACATGATTCAACGGTTCGTTAGCTTTGTTTTAAATCTAATAGCCCGTGAACTATTGAGTTACGGACTCTAATTATCCACAAATGCATTTCTGTTATGGACTTTACTATTTTCATTACCTACCAAAGCAAAAAAAAGTAACTATAAAATACACATTCCAGGTTGGCAAGCATTATGTTAGTTTTGACTTACTTACCAAGGATAGGTAATTAATACCTATATCCTTGGTTGTTTTTAAATAAAAACTGAAAACTGATGTGATGATGACAAGAAGAAGTCGTGACTAAAATTTAGGAAGGTGGTTCGGGCATGTTTAGAGGATAAATGAAAGAAGATTGGCAAGAGAAATTTATATGTTGCGAAAGTGAGTGGCAGTGTAGGCCGTGTACATCACAGATGTATATATAGATACATTTATTTGAATTAACATTAAAAATAATAACCACTTTATTACTGCACGAAACATTCTTATATAAAAATAGAAGCGTAAAGTCTGCTAACTTTCCGCTTAACTTGTCTGTGGTGTTTTCTTTATGTTATAAAAGCTTCCTTGTCCTTTTTGTTTCGTCCGGAGCGCTTTAGGGTTTGAACTGGCGTCTTACACTTCACCGCAAACTTTCCTACCCCTGATGCTAAATGTTTGCTTGTTGGTTTTTTTCTGGTGCGATTAAAATAACTTTTTCATTAATTCTAATAACATTTTTTATGCAAAAAATAATAATAATGTAACAGCCACAAGATTCTACAAGAGACTTAAAACAAATTAGTTCTGATGATGAAATAATTTCCTCATTATCTGTCTATGCTACTAAAATATCTTAACTGGTTCTGTTTTATAAATAAAATATTCTTAACGCTTATGTTAATAACGGAATCACAGCTTAACTCCCTCAGAACCATTAGCCGTCGATGTATTCATTAATACGTCATTAATTTTACACTAAGAAGACAATGAGCGTGCCTATTACATGATAAGGGTAGGAATAGTTGTCACTGTGTAATGCGAATTCTCTTTGTGTTCATCAATATAACATGTGTTATAGGTAAATGTGACTAGCTCATCAAATAGCTTATTATGAATTATAGGCGTGTGTCACACTAATCTACACATTTACACTTTTTGTGTATCTGATATCCATAATGATCATTTCATATGTATAATTTGTAAGGACGTTTTAGTGCAACGCTTTTCTCATCCCTTTTTTTTAAATCAAAATCGAAAATCATTTTTAAGAGTATGTTAACGAATGTTACGTATAATAGTTTAAAATTAATGTTTGCATTAACAAGTGTTAAAAAAGCGGTTAGAAAACGGACATATATGTCAGCGTAGTAATATGAACAGCGTCAATTTATAATCTTACTAGCGATATCGTAAACTGACGGAAAATTCTCGTGAACTGACAACTCAACTTGCGCTGACTAGTGATCCCTTAGAAGCTTCTAACGTGTAACGATTACACAAATCGTTATCTGTATTAAACTTGCGATCGCTACCAATCCCGTCATGTTGTCAAAATCTTTATGAAAACGAGTTGGATAACGATATTGTTTGCTAAAATTCATTAAGGCGCAATGTAAACTAGGAAATGTATAATATGTTTGGCACGCGATATTCCCGCATAGCTCGTTAGTGCAGTTAAGCGGCCCGCGACTCGCCGCGCCTCATTCTATTATGCTAACGGACAAGCGTTGTAAAATTTTGAGCACGTCAGCGGCGGTAACACGTTGCATATTTAAAATACAAGCATTATTTAAAAATCTTGGGACATTCATTAAATGCCAAAGTAAAAGATAAAGATATAGATAGCTTTGTTTTCATACAACATCACACATACAAATTATTAGAAATTACGAGTACTGCTTAACATTTTAAAGATATAAATATCTATTTCCTATTATTACACCTACCAAAAAATATGTATAATTTATTTCATATAAAGTTATGTTAGTTTGGTTAGTGTAGTATAGATGTATGCAAAACGTTGTTAGTATTACTCATCTTGATCTTCTAGAGCGGTAAAAGCCTCCTCCAGAGTACTCCACATCTTTGTCAGTCATTGGTGTACTCCAGCATCTGCTGGCTATACGTTCCGCCACGACTATAGAAGACATGGGCACGTACTCGACTATCGAGAAAAATAAATAAATATGCGCTCACGCCCGTAACCCACAGGGGTAAGCAGAGACCATGGATTTCCATTTGGCACGTTCCTGGCACACCTTTCTCGCTTCTTCTACATTCATACATCTACGCATACATGCTCGTCGGTTACGGGTACTCCTTATATCGCCCTTCTTTAGTATGTAACTAATCTGGTCGATGTAAGTTCTCCTTGGGCGTCCCTTGCCAACACTGGCACTCACTTTTGCAACATAAATTTGTTTCGTTACTCTCTCTTCATCCATCCTAACATACTTCTTAAGGATCGCATCTCAACGGCATTAACTCTACTAGCATGCTTTTCCTGCCAAATCCAGCTTTCACTTCCATAGATTAAAGTCGGGACTAGTACAGCATTCTGTATTGCCAGACGAGCCTTCATAGACACATTCTGACTCCTAACTACTGTACTTATAGCCCCATTAATTTTATTTCCTGCACTCACTCGTCGTTGAAAATCTTTAACATGCCTACCATCTCTACTAAACAAACACCCCTAATACACAAACTCTTCCACCTATTCCACTTCCATACCGTTAACATTTATTTCAATTACTGTCTTACTTTTTTCTCTTTCAAACACCATAACGTTCGTCTTATCTACATTCATTTTCATGCCTTTACCTTCTAATGAATCATCGACTACCGAGACAACGCCATATCCATCGCACTGGCTACGTTAAAACATTTTCGCAGCCAAATCACACACCATTCTCGCCGGCGAGGACGGCCCTCTAACTCTCCATACGGCCACATAGCTGGCACGGTTTTCTTTCCTATTAATGATAGAAGCGTTGCTGGAGTTTCTTCCGCCACTTCTTCTCCCAGCGCTAACGCTTTCCGAAGTATAGTAATGTTAGTTGTAATAATACTTGTAATCAGATAATGGCTACCGATCGAGCCGAGGCTCGGCCCTCTCGGGCACTCTTGAATCTGAATGCTAAACGCGTAATGAGTGACAGCCCAAGCCGAGGTTCCCTCTCAGGGGTCCTTGAGCCCTTCCGTCCATGGAGCGTTCGCTGACCTAAGAGCTCGGCAGCCTCCCAATCCGGTTATAATAATAAAGTAACTTCCCGAGCCGAGGCTCCCTCTACGGGGGGAGCCCTCGAGCTAAGTTACTCTTAAAGGGGCTTATGCTAGGCGCCTTCTGCGTTTCGTCGCCTCGCCGCCTCAAGCCCGGTGTACCTGTAAATGCCCGTTGTAGGCAAACAGTGACAAATCAGTCACAAAAATAACCTGCCAGATATTTTGATTATGTCATCGCACCACGTAGTTTGATTCCTGGTTACCTTGTCTTTTATTTTATCTTGAAACTTTAGTCCTAAAATGCTTCTCTTGATGCCACTCTGACGTATCTTAAGTTTATTAAAATGTTTTCTTGTTATCGGCCTTACAGTCTCCTACTCTGTGGTTGGAGAAAAATGTTCATGGCTTTGGTTTTCATTTCGATGGGGAATTTACTTTTAAATACCTCCTTCAAGGACTAATTTTGTTCCATGTTCTTTTTATCCTTATGTCTATCTCTTTAACTTCTAAAAGAGGAAAGAGCTAATGCTGTCACAAATGAGACGCCGTGCACATTTACTATCCTATAACTAAATACTATTTTCAAAGCACAGATCGGCTAAACGGCGCAAGTGGCTTACTGTGCGTGTTTTTACTATTTATGATTGATTCAGTAAGGAATGTCCAACAGTTGCAATGAGGTATATATTAGTAGTGAAGTAGAAGTATTCTGCGCTTCGTCTCATGAGTGAGGTGCCGGAGGCCTAATTTCATCCTCTTCCCCTTCCCATAAGGATGGGATGGTAACGGGAAGACGATTGAACGGAAAGGGGGTTAGCGGGGAAAAGAAAATATCCTTTTTCCTGTCTATGCCCTACTCTGTTCATTAAAGGTAGTCAACGCATCTGCGACACATTTGCTTGTTGCGGATGTCTATGGGTAGCGATCACCTAACATCAGGTGATCCGCATGTTCGTTTGCCACTTAATTACATAAAAAAATAAATAAATTGATATTTCAAGAGAAAAATCTGATGTGGTCGCATCTATGTAAAGATAAAATATTCATATACCTATTAATTTAAATTTTAAAAGAAGTCTTCCGGAATCCGCCGCCGCCCTTTAAAATAATCATGGTCGTCGAGCCTTTGTTTAATATAAATATTTGTATGACAATTTATAATAATTGTTTTAAGTCTTGTACTAGGCTTTGATCGTCAAAATATGCTACTTCAGAAGTATTTTTATTGCATGAGTTTGTACGTTTAGATTCTGTAAGTATGTTTATGCTGTCGCAGAAGACCCAAGCTTGAATTTTTACGATACCCTCAAACCACAATCGCTTGCGAAAACATTGTCTCAAACAATCCCTTTGTTTGTTTTATTCAAATGCTAAGTAATATATTCGACGATTCAAGACACAGTTCAGTTTTTTATCGTAAAAAATCACATATATGCATCTGATTTTTTTTTGAAGTAAAAACTTCTTAAGCCTCGTTAGAATTGTTTACAATTTGTAAGTAAGTTCCCGTGAACAACATGCTTATTTGGAACAGTTTCGACGAACTATTTTCATTTATTTTTCTTGTATTAAATTTTATTATATTGGTAATGTGCAAGTGTTTATTTTCGACCTATTGTCGCGCTTTCTTCACTATTTAGAGTTTTCACTTCTGTCAGCAGTCCTGATTGCCTGAGTTTTTTGCTTAAAATTTTCTACAGATTGGTATTTTGCATATTATATATAGTTATTGAATTCTTATTAAAAGTAAGAATTGTTGACAGAATAATATGTTAATGACACACAATTGAATCACTAGCGCTACTATTGATGGGTGAAATTAAACTTCTTAGGAGTAAAAAAGGATATTAACAATTATATTCCCTGAAGATTAAAAATTGAAAACAATAGAAAACACAAATAAACGCTTACAAAGTATTGTGCAGGGCCTTTTTTAGTTTTCAGTCAGAGTTGTAGCCTCGCAATGGATTTCATTGTAGAAGCGACCCTCAAGGGTTCAACAGAACGAATATAAATGAATGTTATATTTATAACACTTTCTTTCCTCAATTCTCTGTTCCTGTGAAAGCCGGCGCTTTACAAATCGTACTGGTTTGATTCATAAACAAAGAGCCGTGTATTGTATTGTAATTTTTTGTAGATTTTTAAATTAAAAACGTTAAATAGGTACTAATCCTATACCACTATTAGCACGAGAACGTGTTTTTATGAATGAGATAGATATCTAAGGTTCTAAGGCGAGAGCTTGTTTAGCCCAGTTAGACGATGTTTGGCACGGGCAAATCGTGTAGATTCAGAAGGTCGACGTGTTCCAATGGAACATACATATTTGAATTTGAAACAGATTCGACAGACTTCTTAATTTTATTTTTTGTGTAAATAATTTTGAATTTCGTTATTTTGCCATCGTCAGTAATTATCTTAATATTAGTTTAACACAGTATGATAGTCTTAGTAACACTTAGACAGATGTAAAACAAAAATGTTTGCGTCATCTGCGGAGGACTCACAACTTATGCAGTGAATGATTCATTAGAAGGTAAAAGCATGTAGATGAAAGTAGATAAAACGAAAGTAATGGTGTTTGAAAGAGAACAAAGTAATACAAAAATTGAAATAAATGTAACGGTAAAGAAGTGGAACAGGTGGAAGAGTTCGTTTATTTGGGATGTATGTTTAATAGAGATGGGAAGCATGTAAAAGATTTTGAACGACGAGTGAATGCAGGAAATAAAATTAATGTGGCTATAAGTACAGTAGTGAGGAGACAGAATGTGTCTATGAAGGGTCGTCTGACAATACATAATGCTGTACTAGTCCCAACCTTAATGTATTAAGTAGTAATTAATGCCGTTGAGATGCGATCCTGAAGAAGTATATTAGGCGTGACATTGAATGATAGGATTAAAAATAGCATTATAAGAGAAAAGTGTGGCTTAAAAGTGGATGCTGTGACTAGAATCGAGAAAGGTATGCCTCGGTGGTTCGGGCATGTTGCCCGAAGGATGAGAACTTATATCGATCAGATTAGCGGTTTACTTGAAAAGGGCGATATAAGGAGCACCCATAACCGACGAGCATGTTTTTTTTTCTCTTTATTTATAACAAAAAAAAAATTACATAGTACATTAGAGCAGTGGTGTAAACCTGCAGGGTTTTTATATCACTGCTAGTCGCTCAGTTGATATATACACTACTTATTTTATAAACTTATTAAAAAATTAAGGCGATAGTCTTTTGTAAGAAAACTCAAGCAAACCTATTGTTTAAATTTCCTCAGATAAGAAGGCCAATTTTAAAATCCTTTTACATTTGTTTGGGTGCTTTGTAATATTTTCAAGCACGTCACTGTTCAGGTCGTTGAGCAGTTTCGGTAGGAAGTACTCCCAAGTACGCTTTCCGTAAGAATTATTAAACAGAGGTAATTCATATTTAGGTAAGTGTGATAGACTACGTAGCTGACTAGATCGTTGTTTTAGTTTTAATAGAGTTAAGTTGTTTATATCATCACAAATTGTATATAACTGTATCTTTTTATGTACATCTATAATTTTGCAAAAGTTGAAAATTTTCTGATCGTTGTGTATTGTACTTTTAAAAGACTTTGGCACAATGGTTTTAAGTATTTTAACTTGTAATAAATATATATTGTTTATAAAGCTAGTGTATGTTCTACCGTAACTACTCAACCCATATCCTAAAACAGTGTCGGCCAGAGCGTTATACAACATCCTCAACGTTCCGTATGGTAATTTCTGTCTAAGTAAGGACAGTCTGGACACTACTGATCTTAATTTTGAGCAGACATTGTCTATATGTGGTTTCCAGTTAAACTTATTATCTATTATAAGGCCGAGATATTTATGCTGGTAAACTATTCAATTTTGGAGCACTTACAACTATTATTACAAGGTGAAGTGTATTGATGCAGGCATTGATGCGAGTGTGCTTTTATGAATGGCTTGATTGAGGATGTAAGATAGGAAGAATGAATGTGCATGAGTTTAGTTTTGTCATAATTTATAACCAAGCCAACATCGTGCGCCCACTTGCATAACAGATCAAAGTTTGTCTGCATTTTGTTTTGTGCGTACGTTATACATTTGTCTGCCACTATAATGCATGTGTCGTCTGCAAATTGGTATACAGAGCACTCGGTTAGTACATTGCACATATCGTTAGAGTACAGTAAGTATTCGGTCGGTCCTAGAACCGAGCCTTGTGCTGTGCCTTCTTCGGTTGGTATGAAGTCGCTAAATACATTGTTTATTTTTACAGTAGTAAAACGGCCTTGATGATAATTTTTAAATAACTCGAGGAGGGGACCCTGTATACCATTTTGTGCGTTTCTTATACAAAGTAGAAAATTTTAGAGTTTCGAATGCTTTACTAAAATCAATGAACACTGCAATTACATGTTTTTTATCGTTCAGGTAAGTGTTCACTTCGTTGGTGAATTTACATAGCAACTGAGATGTATTCTTATTCTTTTGGAAGCCATATTGCCGTTCGTGTATGACGTCGTTATTGTTTATATATTTGTGTACTTCGTTACCAAAGTATTTTTCAATAATTTTGTCTATACTTGAAAGAATTGTGATTGGCCTATAGTTGTTGAAATCATTGTAAGCACCCTTTTTATGAACTGGTCTTATAACACCAACTTTTAATTTATCTGGACAACAGCAGTTGGTAATGCTTACGTTTATTAGATGTGTAATAACCGGAGTTAGTTGGTCATTTAAATATTTAATGTCCGTAACACGTATGCCATCGTGACCTGGACTTTTTTTACTGTTTAGATGTTTGATTATTGAATGTATGATCTCAGTTTTTGCCTTTTTTATTCGCATTGTCATCTTCGGCTGATTTATATATGTCTCTTCCTTTAACAGTAGGTTATTACATGAATATCTAATATTTTTTACATTATTTGTGAATTCTCTAGCGAAGGTACTTACTAACTCTTTTAAGTTGCAATTGGAAAACGTTTTTGTTATTATATCATCTAACGGTTTAGTTGCTCTGCCGCACAGTTTATTCACAATTTGCCAATTTTTTTTTTGATTATGGAAGTTATTATGAACATCATTTTTAATAAAGTTATTTCTTAATTTATTAATATATTTATTTGTTTTGTTTCTATATTTGTTATATAATAATTTATTTGCTTTATTGCTCATATCTTTTTTCCAAATTTTTAACAATTCATTTCTTTTTACACACATTTGTAGCATTCTGTTATTTACCCAATTACAAATACCATTTTTATTTGTTCTTATTTTACTATTATACTTACATTTATTGTAAACTAAGTTAAACGTCTCTAAAATAAATTCTAATACATCGTTAGGGTTGTCGTATGTAAGCGCCGGGCTCCAGTCAATTTCACGCAGTAAAGATTGAACCTTATTGCTATCAAGTTTAAGCGCATATTGGCTATCTTGTCCGGAGTTGCAGTTATCAATTATAAGTAAACCGGTTATGAAGTGATCGGCCAAGGCGTTGTTTATCACTGCAGTTCTTATTCGGCTGTGATTATTATGTGCTAATTACTCGCGGATAAAGACGTGATCTATGCAGGTTTTAGTATGCGTAGATGTATGAATGTAGAAGAGAGATAGGTGTGCCAGGATCGTTCCAAATGGAAATTCATGATCTCTGCCTATCCCTCTGGGTTACGGGCGTGAGCACATATATATTTATTTTATTTAAAACAAAAATGAAAAAAATAGTAAGCAAGTTTTAAGCATACACAGTTTCACGAGGATCGAAAAAAGACTTAAACGAGTATAACCTATCTGTTCTTTCGTCAGAAAACGTGGGAACTCGACCACTTGTTAAATACAAAGGGGAAAACGGGCCCCCCGCGATACCTTGCATATTCAAATAAAAATCTATTTAGTATTACGTGGTATTTATTGTTATTTCAGACAAGAGGATGACCTGTAATTACAACTCGGTCAACGGGAGAGCTGTGGGCAGCAGCAGTATTTACAACTATTTATCCTAAGTGTTCGACACCTTCGGTTCGCTTATTTTTTTTATGAAACAAGGTGGTTAACGAGCATGCGTTCTACCTGACATAAGTGATCATAGGCAACAAGCTAATTTATTGCAGATGCCTTTACCCTTGCTTACCTTAAATGGACGGTGAAGCGGAAAAAAAGGAAGATGGATGCTTCCTTTTCCTATCCATCCACAATTATCATAATCTATGATGTATACGGTTGCCTACTGCTTTTAAATTTTTTTGAAATTCTGGGGTCGGTCCCTCATATCTGAGGATCGTGATCAGTATCAGGGTTGCACCTGGAACCGTTGATGTGCTTTCACCGGTTTCTGGCCAGCGCGTCTCTACACAGCGACAGCCATAGACAACCTATTTTTATATTTTACACGAATTAAGAATCGTTTGTAAATTCACTTATAGTAATAATTGAAATATATACAAATATATTTTTCGTAGCCATCTGCCTTAGACAGTCGGGACACATCTCGACCCAAACGATTTAAATAATACGTGACACTTTTCCAAACGTACCTATTGACACCGGCCAATAGAGTTATCATTTTTCCAAAAGAAATTGTTTTATCAGAAGCCGTATCGGAGGACAATTGTATAATAAAAAGAAAAACTTTTTTATGTACATTGAATGTGTTTCTATGTAATGATATCTATACATTTAATAAAACTGTAACTGATCGCTGTCTGTACATAGAAGATATTCGAGAATAACTATTATTGGGGGCCTTTATAAATGCAATAAAACCCAAAACAATGATTTTTTATTATATATTATGATCTTTAAAATACTATATAACTACATATTGATATCTTTAAAATGGTGATGGAAAGTTTACATAGAGTTCAAAACAGGACAGTGTCGGAGATTTTACAAGCTTCAGCTAGATAGACTGCATTGAGATATTCATAGCACACACACTTCTTTCGGAGACGCACGGGGCAGACTTTTTATTGACATATACTTATCTGTTACGTGATCTAGAACGATTCTAACACCTAAACAATGACCTAACACGGTCCGGAATAAACTTATTACACTGTCACGAGATTGGTAACTAGACTATAAATGTGGACTCACCCACAACGTATAAAGGATTGTTTTTTATAAGCAATAAAAAATAAAATTGACAATGTGAAGTGATAAAAGAAACAAACGAAACATTTCAAGATTTTAAACTAGACAATTTACCGAAATGGCGTTAATGTGATCGGTTATGAAAAAGTTTTGTGGACGTTCCGAGAATTTATTTCAAGAAGTGGTTGTTATGAAATTTATAATTAATTGAGTATTGCTATGTTTACAAAGGAGCTTTTAAAGAAGTGATAGACATGTATTACGAAACTTCATATCGTTAAACATATTGCTAAATTTTACCTGAAAACAATAAATGCCGTAAAGTATTCCAAACTGGAACGCCAGGCTTTTATTAAAAGTGAATTTTAATGATGCATGGTGTTGTGCAAATCTTACGTTGCATTTTTGTATAAGCGTCCTTTGTCTCCGATGACTTACTTAAAATGTTTTAGTGCTGGCGACTGAGAGAAATAAAAACGTTAAAGGTAAAACATTAAAACTGCGCTAACGAGGCGGCACAGGAAATTGAATGCGACTTTGTATTTTTACAAGTTATATTTTCGAGAAATACAAATTTTCTTGTACTCTTTACGCGCATTTGAATTTTGATTAAAATGTAACTGCAATCAACCTGATCAAACTAATAAAACAAAAATATTATAGTTATCAAAGTGTGGTGATATGATTGATGTCTTACTTATTCCATCACGATTGGATGATTTTGAAATACAAAATACTACACGGAATAGCGTTTTTGCTTATCCCATTTTCCCGTAATCATAATATCTTAACTGCGTTCTTCAAATTAAAAAGCAAAGAGCGTATCAACCTGGGTGATGCTTGTAAATAAGAATTATTACCACAGGCATCATCAAAAACAACGTTCGATGCTGTGTCGCCCTCGTCCAGTGGACTTTTGAACCTTGACCAGTATTTCAGTCCATTTCCTAGAGAGAGATATTTCCGAACGTCACCATACCATTCCGATACTAAAACGGGGTCCTGGTGTGTTATTTTCGTTCACATAAGTTCATAAGAATATTACGTTGCGAACGATTTCATTCATTACTATTAAACTAAAATATGATAACACACCATAACAATAATATAAGCTGTGTTAAATACATATTGCACTCTCACACAACACTGTTACATAAGAAATAGCACTTTGTAGAGTAATTTAATTTTGAACAGATTATCTTATCTCATAAACTTGTTCACTTTATGAACAAAATGAGTAGAGCACACAGTTTACTCTGTGCTTTTATTACTTAAAACTAGTTTTGGGTCTTATTAAACGTCGTGATATTACATTCTGAATTTAGGTTATGATATGCAACCATAATAGCCATCTTTCCCAGATTCTGTTCCTCATGTAAGCCATCATTTACAGAATAAGGAGCTATGTACTTCTGGGCAGTAAATGGCATACAGTCATACTACGGCCTGGTGTCAAATGCAAACACTATGCTGATACTTTTGTACAAAAATATCGTTATACTAAATAACTAGCATTAATAGTAATTAGCAATGAGCAAATGTGATACGTTGCTGAAAGTAAAAAAAAAAAAAATGTAATAACTACTGCAATTTGTATTGCAGAGATGACTAAGCATTTTTATACTCGTTATTAGCGAATTATTGGCCTGTATGTCCCAATAACGAATATTATGGTACCGAATGTGACACATATTCCCAAAGGTTTTGGTGCGTTACACATATAATCAAACAATTATCGCGTCCCATAGGAACAAAATATTATTTATAGGCGCACGCACGCAGGCTTGTCTTTCTCAATTTTAGTCACGACATCCTCTTTTAAGCCACACTTTTAACTTACAACGCTATTTCTTATCCTATCATTCAGTGTCACGCCTAGCATACTTCCCAGAAACCGCATCTCAACTGTGTTACTTTATATACGTAAAATATATTTTTATATATAAAATCAAAAAGCGTATTGCACTGAAAACCAAGTTTTCTGTGCCTTAGATTGCATTGAAATGATGAAAATTCAGCAATTATGATTTGAAGCGAGAATAATAACAATAGTGAAACGTTTTAATGAAAACGTCAGGCTTTTAGTAAAAGTGACGCTTGAAGTGGTGCGAGCAGGGCGCGAGTCCTGCGATGCCAACGACGCGACATTACTTCCTGCTTCTGCGTACATAAATGATTTCGCGGTTGAAACTGCTGCTTTGTGTTTAATGCTAAGGTGGTTAAATAAAAAGTGATTTAAGTGACTATGGTTGAATTGATTCTTTGAAGCCTTTAAATGAGAAAGAAGCATCCCCTCTTCTATCTATTATACCACGCTCACTTGCCACATGGTTGAACAATAAAAGAAATAGTAAACTGTATTATAATGCAATTTTTTTATAATTTGCGGTTTCGCACTTGCATAGTATTCGGGGAATTAATGCTTTTCGTCAAAAATAGAAAATGATAAGCTCCGACTACATATAAATATAATTTTATCATTATATTTTATGTTGAATTTTAGAATTTTAACGCAGAGTTTAATAGCACACAGTAACTTAGCGTGCCTCTTATTTGCGACACCATGTTTAAATATGCAGGACGCCGCACCGGTAATGTACTCGAAATACTGGGATATACGAGCGTTAGCATAATGCGAGCGGCGCCGCGGGCGATGCATTAAACTGCGCTAATGAGGTGCAACGCTAAATCTCTTAAGACCTACCCAATAACGCTTGTTGCGTGACTGAAACTACGCGAACCCATCTTTTATAGTAAAGAATCAAACGATATGGTGATTACATTTATTTATGATCGAGGGACTTAAGGCAATAGAGGATAGCAATGGCATTTAACCTTGAGCCAACTCATTCATTATACGAATTTACTTTATATACTCAGTTCAGTATTTTAAGAGGTCTTGGTATTTATCAAATCGACACTAATTTTTATTTAAAATTTTTATATCTATTGGCGCCTCGGCAGCAAAAGTAATAGAGGTATATTGAATTGATGATGATTGATTGCTATTAAGGAAACTCTTATCCTTTTTGTAAATTTAACAGTTATTTTCGCTGCTATATATACTAATGATATCCAATAAAATGTTAAGTGAAAAAAAATCTGTAACGGCAACATTATATTGTATAAGTTTATTTTCATTTACTAACCGACATAAGTACTTAAAATCTTCGAAAACAAACTAAGAACCTGTAACAAATATAAAACTGTTTTTTTAATGCTGTATGTTAGTTAAGTTTGCGAAACCCAAATGCACATGACAATGTTTAATTTTGTGTATTATACAAATTTCCTAATTGCCAAACCTATAAACCAACATCCGTAGTCATAATGTGTCGGCGTTTGCTTCAGTTACACTTTAAGCCATTTCTTAAAGTTTAGAAGGCGTTATAAATGGCCCCATTTGTGGAACAAGTGGTGAGAGTTGGACAGTTTTTCCGACCTATGGAAGCATTACAAGTTCTGTTGTTATACGTGCCTAAAACTTATTTTTATTTTGTGATTTTATATCAAAATTATACGGTTTTCTTTTAAGAAACATTCCACGATCGAAGAAATGTGTATTTGAAACAAAATACAAATCATTAAGTGACGAATATAAGATATTATATGACATTTATATTCATATGATTACATGTTACATTATTATAATATAAACACAAATGTATTGAAAATCATGCTGTTATGTAACGTAACGCTTTTACAGTTTATCAAAAACATTTTTGACATTGCCATTAGACATTTGGGAGCTCTAGCACTCTTCAGTACGCGATATTAGCATAACAGAAAGTAGTGGTTGTCATCACGGTCATCATTGCTGTTGTTGTTCTTATTCATTTCACTTCAGTCCTCAAGAACTGACAATGTTTTTTTAATAATAAAGTATTCAAAAATGTTTGTAAAAATGGCTTGTTTTCGTAGTACGTACTCTTTGTTCGCATGTGGTATGTTTTTGTAGAATAATAATACAAAATACATTTGGAATTTCGATCCTGTCGAAAGGCGGCATGGATTGCTCGATATCCTATTATTTATTATTCGAGATCCCCTTTTATACAGCAGCAAATAATTCAACATCGACAATAGAAAACTTCCAAGTTTTGATGCATTGTGCCCCGGCTTTGGCTTTCTTTAACTGGTTTATTCAAAGATGTCCTTTATTAGCTGCTCTTTATTGTAAACTGAAGTATGACCTTTTTGCTCAGCTTTGTTCGAGCTAATTTAATTATGAAATGGTCCCTTGGTTTCGAATTTAACTCCATTCATATAGATATTCGTTTTGGTTATGATGTGCTAAAATTGTCGTTGTTTTATTTATGAAATAGTAACAAATTCCACTATTCTGTATGTTAAATTATTGCGTGAATTTGTATTAATGATGAACCATTTCTTAGTCATAAGTTCTATACTACAATAAATTCTATTGTTACAATTATTTTTTGTGTTTGGGTGATCGTTATAAATATGCACTTCATAGGTTATTATGACTGATTTGCCGCCTTTCTATAGAGATTATTAGTCTAATGTACATACATTTTACGAGGAATCATTAGAACAAAGTTTGATTCTAAATAATCAGATTTAATAACAACCAAATCGCTACTCAATATTTTAATTTTATTTAGTTATATTATTTGTAAACATTTATCAACAATTGTAAAACAAAGATTTGAAAATCTTTTTGTTGCGAAGCTTGGAAAGGAACTATCCAAAATGGCGTAGTTCGTTAGATTGCCTCGCATGGTGTGAGCACTTAATAGGCCTTCCTTTATTCCTTACTATTTAACAGGTGCTAGGATTCTCACGTCTTCTACTGCTAAAGGTTTAATTCCCACTTTCACCCTTTTTATTGCCCAGACGCTCTTTGAACTGAATTAGTTTTATGGAAAGCGAATTGCTTTTTTCATTGCCTTGTCGTGATAAATTACATTAAATAACTTTAGACGCTTAAATAAAAACAAAGCATGCAAATGTGAATGCATAAGTGTCGCCAAGTAAAATTAAAATATTATTGGGATGTCTTTGTTGGAATAAACGCAATGTGTATCATTTATGGGCTCAACGACTACGTCATTGTTATTGATATGTTTTTTAATATAAAAATACACGCAGACATCATCACCTGACTAATAGAAGACAAAAAGATATTTCAGGTGTGCAAAGTCTCAATTTAATTTCGTCTCTTCATTCTTACAATCGGATGTCTAGACGCACCCCGTGTTTTATGCCTTCATCGACATCCCTTGCGTCCTAAAGATCCTTTTACTCTTTTATTTTTTATACGTACTTTTAAATTATATTATTTTTTTATCGATATTATGTATTGTAATAGAACGAAAAAGTGGTAACTTGCCTTTAATTTATTTTTAACTCATGTTTTTGTCATATGTCAGATTTATCATCAGTTATCCTTGAATAGCTGTTATCAAGGAAAAATTATTAAATGTGTAAAATACATATATTTGAGCAGTATTTCTCTATTTGGTCTGTATTTTTAAACCATAACTGCTTTTCTTTTTTATCGCTTTGTCACTTTGAAACTCAAACTGCAAAAAAATGGCTAAGCGCAATTGTTGTTCATGTATTCATACAAGTTGGTGTATATGTATAGTAAAACCCACTAAAAGCCTACAGAGATATATGTCCACTAAGCCGACACCAATTATGCACTTAGACCGCAGACAATGAACGCAGCCTATCGCATGAATCTGTTAAGCGCACCTGACGCTGTGACGGACGCATTATCTTCGTTCCCCACGGTCACAGAACGTTCGCTTTTGAAATAAACTGTAGTATCAACAGACAAATATTAACAATGTCATGTAATATTTTATAATTAACTTGCTGTGCACCTAGCTTCGTTTTTTGCGTTAAATATATAATATTATATAACATTATATTTGTCGTTTTGATACTCAAGTTGCACTGTGTTTTTATTCAAGAATATATCAATATAAGAAAAATCATTCACATCGTTAGTCGTTTTAGAGACACCCAAAATATACAATAAAAGGTCGCTTCATATAACAAGATAGACCAGGGATTGACTACAACCCATCAGATGTTAAGTACTAGCTCATTCCTCTCTTAAAGGTCGTCATAGACGTACGAAAATTCCGGTGCCAGCATTTTCTACCATACTTTTAACAACCAGGGAAAATTAGATTATTTTTAGTTTTTCCGTGCTCTTAAACAGCTTATATCTGAAGACACAAAACACAAAAGGGATTGGCAGTGAAGGGGGATTCGAAAGCCGTATGGTATGCTTAGTTAATTTTGTGTTGTAGAAGAGGTGAATTATACAACAACTGCAATAATGCAGGAATGAAAAAGCTCTAGCATAATATAACCCAATATGTATATTAATAGAGAAGAATAAGATAGATCAGAAACTATTGACTATTGACTTACAGAATATTGACAACCGCTACACTACACAAAGACAATAACCATGTAAGATGTAGGGTAGTGTTGGGGGACACTTACAAAAAGGCTTTGAATTTTTTGGTGAATAAAAGTTCAAAATTCTACTTTACCCATAAATATTTAAAATGTATGTATTTAACTAAGTCAGTTATTTATATGCTGCGAACCATAAATATTAATTTATTACAAGGCGTTGATTTGAAGTGTGTCTACATTGGAGAGACACTTGTCGGCTGCTAACTTGATAACAAGACAGCAACTGTTTTCCTAATTGCAATTTATTGCAGGTACTACAAACAAGTCTATTGCACTCGACGATCCTCTATTTTAAATTAATTCGAAAGCTTCAAAATGTAATTAGAACATATTTATGAAACTTTTGAAGGAATACAAAAAAAAAGATGAACATAAAACAACTTCATACGGTATTCATTTTGTATGAATAATTATAATATTATATAATATTAAACGCCTCATCTGAATCACATAGTTAGCCTTTTCAAAGAAGTCAGCAGGATATTTAATCCATTCATGCCTTGATTGTTAGTCCGACGACGCTCTAATTATTGGTGGTTCAGTTTTATTCATTTATAGCGCCCCGAAATCACTGTTTGACTTATTGGAAGGACTTTTAAATTATATTTAATTACTTTATTACTAAGAAACAATTTAACTTGTGGTGGAAAATAAGGGTAAGCTTATTAAAGAACGGGAACGTATGAATTATGAATACAGTAAATTGAGGCTACGGTACAAAAATATGCCTATGACACTTTCTAAAAGTAAAACGGGATAAAAGAAATAAATTCAGTACCGTAGGAATGATTTCCTCCTAGCAACTGAGTAAATTAACTTGTTTATTTTTTTACAGACGACCAAGTTCTATAATCTATCATGATTGAAATGCTGTTTCATTTCCTAAGAATATTGAAATCTCTCAGCGCAGGTTAAAATTTGTAGACTCCCGTTTATTTTATTTAAAAAATCGTTTGATCGTCCTTGTTTTTTCTGAATACATTGGACTCCTGACGTTATAATTATATAATGTAATTTATTACTTTTAAATAGTCACAATCGTTTTGGTTTCTTCTTAAATCTGTAATCAACTGAATTCATATTCATTCACACTTCTCTAATATCCTTAAACACAGAGTACTCGAGGTGTCTGTATGTAATATCAAAATAATATTTTCATATTCAATACACTTGACATGTACTCATATTGTAAGGAAAACCCTGGGCTAATTGTAATATAGTAAAGTAATAAACCAGTTCGAACTTCTCGAAATTGGAAAAAAAAATCATACGTCGCCGCATCCAAAGCGTCGCTCACTACAAGGACGCCTGTTTCTGTGCAGTGCTACACTCAGATAGGAGACCTGTGTCCCTGCAGTGGGGAACATTCTAAAAAAGGCCGATTTATATTTACTAGATATATTTTAAAGTCGGTTTTGTTTTTGTTTAAGATTTTGTTATTTTTTACAATTCTATTGTTCCGCACGTCAGTTGATTTTGAATGTTCCGATGGGTTCTCACAATTTAAGTAATATTTTGATTATATTTTTTTGAATGTATTAAAGGATTAAACAGTTGATTAATGAGTTTAACTGTCGAAAAAGTCAAAACCCTAGGTCATTGTGCGAACATGTACTAGTCAAGGTCTTTGAATTAAATACACGACAGTTTCGTTCTTAACGTCTAAACAATAAAACTTGACTATAATAACACAGAAGACTTGTAAAAAAGGGGAAAAAACTATAAAAATAAAATGAAAAGAGACAGAATACTTAATCATTTTGTGTGACTTTCAGACTAATCATTATTAGGTAATGACTGAGCACTAAAATTCATACATCTATTAAAATACTTGTGACATTAGTACCACCTGGCTTATACAAAGTTATCTTCTTTATAAAGTGTGTAAGAAATAGTAAAAAATGTCCCTTATAATTTTCCCTGCGGATACTTCTCGCAGTCTACTCATAACGAGTAAATATAAAAGCTAATATAAAATTACAATTCCGGTATGATAAGAGCCGATACTCATAGACTTTTAATGATTACAAATAAATAGGAATTTTGACGTTGGGACGTCAGTCACTTCCATGACCATGAGTGCTCTAAAATACTCGAAACGTCGGGGGAACAAAGACGTTAAATAAACGCGATAAAATAAATTTTAAAAAAAGTCTTCTTTTTCTAGTGCATCTTCAAAGCCGAAAGTTGACCGCTAAAGTCGTAAATGTGTCCCTGTTTTGGTCGAAGTGTAATTCTTAGGCGGACATAATCCCCGTCCATTCTCTTATGTTTCTATCCTGCATCCAGCGCGTCTCTTCCCTTCGATCTTGCCCATCATTATTATCTGCAGCAAATTGTACTAATCGTGCCTAAGTACGTGGCTGAGGTATTCTACTTTACGCTTATTTGCGTGCATGTATGCATGTGCATGAATTTCCGGTTCTTACTGATGCTCTGGAGGAAGGAAGGGTATATTTCTCAATCTCTGCGTCTACTAATCACACGGACCACACGATCATAACGCCACATTTTACATGCCTCGAGACATTTAACTATAATAAAATCCGTAAAATTATTTTAGTTTCAATGTGCACGCTGAAGTTATATTAATTAAATAAGAAGTATTCGCGTAAATAAGAAATTATTCGTAATTTTCATTTAACTATTGTGTCATATAAGTCCACATGTTGTAATAAGTATAGTAGGTATGATTTCGGCCATGCAGCTCTCTATTATGCACTAAAATGCGAGCTAAGCCTGCTGCTCGAGTCTGGTAAGCGCACCTGACGCTGTTATGTGCAGATTCCCTTTGTATTAAGAGTACGAACAATCGATTAATGTATTGTGGAAGATTGATTTGAACGGTCTGTCCGAACTGTCATTTACGACTACAATCTAGGTTTCAATTCTTTAAGTTAAAGAAATTTTCCTGAGCAATATTTCAAAAGCTCGTTCCCATTGCACTCAGTAGGTAAAAATATTATTCCGTTTTAAAGTTAAATAGAAAGTTATTGTAAAAATAAATAAATTTCATTAACAAAAATATTTTCATTTAAAAATAAAGTATAATAACACATAACACTAATGCAAGGAATGAAAGTAAAAATTAAGGACTTCTATCAGATTTCATAATATTTACAGTACTAATCATATGTGAGGCGTTATGTTGAATGATAGGATTAAAAATAGCATTATAAGGGAAAAGTGTGGCTTAGAAGTGATACAAAAGTGAGTGCCAGTGGTGGCAGAGGGATCGAATTAGTGATATATTAAAGAAGGGCAATAAAACAAGTATCAAAAACCGACGAGCATGTATCCGTAGATGTATGAATGCAGCGAGAGGTGTACCAGGATCGCGCCAAATGGAATTATTTATTTTATAGTTCACTGTTTTTACCATTTCTGCTAGAAGCATTTTGATATCATAAACTCAATACAATAAACAATATGTATTTAAGCGTTGTTTGACTACAATAAAGATAAAATGGTAAGTAAGCAATTTGTTATGAATAATTTACTCTCGGTTGTTTACTTTTTGTAGTAAGAGAGACCGCCCAATAAACAAGTCTATGTTTCTTAGAAAATGCCCTTTATTTACTTAAGCAAAATTTAGACTCAATATACAAATTTGCGGTAGCATTCTAGAATATAACCGTCAGATTTTCGATCTCAGCTTCAATTCAATTCTAATTTAAGCAAATCAATTGATTTGTTTTTCAAGATAAAAAGTATACAATTATGCGAATCAATGCTGGGTTTCCCCTATAAAGGCAAAACTATATTATTTTATTTCAAAAATGAGTTTAATTTTCTTCCAGTCTATACTTCTGAGTGCAAATATATGTGTTCATTGTTTTTATTAAGTAAAATGTAAATAAGTATGCAATAAATACACGTTGTAACGTGAGCATTTTTTAAAAATATTGAATGAATTTACTTAATTGAGTGCGCCAACTTCACTTCTGCTCACTACAAACCATAGCTGTGATTTACCAAAAACTGGTACTATAGACCTGCTAATAAATATTTAATATATTTCTTAATATGAACAAACGAATAAAGTCAAACTTGTCAACATTAAGTCCCCAGTGAGCAACACGACACGTGGCTTAATTACATTTATTACGCGTCAGGTAATAAGAAAAGAGCTACCTCTGTACTCTTTGGAATTTATCGGAAAGTAGCGAGCAGCGAGTAGCAAGAATATGTCACATGGATTTAATTAAAGTATAATTAAAAAATAAAGTAATATTAAACATATAGCTTATCTTGCTTAAGTAATTAAACATCGTTGAGGCATTAAGTGTTATGTCAAATATTGACAGGTGTTCTTTTCCTTACAAAAACAAAACCGACTTCAAAAAACTATTATCAATAACAAATAATGCACTAAAAATTATAAAATAATTTTACGCAAGTAAACAAAAGAATCAATTTATTATTAAAAACCGCCGACTGCAAAAATAAATAAGAATAAACATATTTATTTTTGCAGTCGGCGTCAGCTAAGGAAATACCAATATACTAGAATGTCTTAAGAAAACTATTGTACAAATGAGCGTTATACTATACTAGTGACCCGCCCCGGCTTCGCCCGGGTACCACTTATTATGTTGATCCGATCGCTACCAAGCACAGGAACCCCGGGTACTAGCGTCGACAATGCCCCTAGTTATAGACCTACCTTGGTTGTCACCGACTCCAAAAATAAATATGATTAAGAATTGATTCTTATGTTTACTTGCGTAAAATTATTTTATAATTTTTAGTGCGTTATTTGTTATTGAATATAGTTTTTATGAAGTCGGTTTTGTTTTTGTTAAATTTTTTGTTTATTTCTCGATTTTTAGTGAATCTTAAATTTGTTAACTTACTTGTTGTTATATGAGACCGCGTCGTTTCAATGAGACAATCGAAGACAGGGCGGACGTTCAATCCGGTTACAATATTAAAGTAACGGCCCGAGCCGAGGCTCCCTCTACGGAGGGAGCCCTCGAGCTTAGTTACTCGTAAAAAGGCTTAGGCTAAGCGCCCTGTAGCTGTAAATGCCTCCTCTAGGCTAACAGTGACCTATCAGACACAAAGAAAGGGCGGAATGCCTATCTAAAATTAGGATACCTACTTCCAGGGCCATTTAAAATCAGACTAGTGAAGAACGCAAAAACAGGATTTCGAAAATGCGGGCAGGCAAAAAAAAAATTCTGAACCGAGAAATTTAAAAAAAAACGTAATCACGATCTTGACTTGGCAAAGGATCGTTTATCTAATGAGTCGGAGGAGCAACGTGCCACCGTATTGGCTTAATACAACGTCGTTTTAAAGTAAAAACGAGAACACCGTCAATGTAAAGTCAATTTAATAAGCTTTACAAAGAACAACCGGTTAGAGCTTGATCAAATTTATATGGGAATACATGATAACAACCAAAGAAAGATAATCAACCAAAGTACATAGTAATAAACACATCGCTAAGCCGGCCGTCTACTGCGCGGCTTTTGAAATCACTTGCGCGTAGTTTTACTTACTTTATTTTAAACTTAAACTTTTCATATCTCCTAAAAGATTGGTCAGAATTATATAGTTAAAAGTTTATAGTTCAAATTACAATTAACATTCAATTCACTTAATAATTAACGCATTTAAATGTGTAAGAATTCATACTGAATGCTTATAATAGCGTTATAAGTTGCGTATGCGTTTAAATTAATGTTTGCTAAGAAAAAATTGCTTATTGTGAGACAACCATAGAAGATAGATATATGTTATCACGAACTTTTATATAACTTATTTAAAGAGCTAAAATTATTTCATACATCATTTTAATGTAAGTCCTATAGCTTAGCCTAAGTACGCCAAGAAAATAAAAGGCAGCCTTTTCATATTATGCATTATTAAGAATAACTCAAAAACGACCTGTCGGATGTTGACTAAAAACCAATCTGGAAGCACTAGCTTTCGATCAAAAAAGAATTATCAAAATCGGTTCACCAGGAGCGGAGTTATGAGGTAACAAACATAAAAAACATACGTGTCGAATTGATAACCGCCTCCTTTTTGAAGTCTGTTAAAAATGTGACGGAATGTCCCAGGTTCTTTTCAACGCTTCATTGGTGTAGACTTCAACATTTACTTTAGGCGCAATGCCATTCCATTTCCTTTGATGTTCCATCAATCGATCCAATATAATGGAAAATAATATTGACAATAGGTTATAGTACTAAAACATGCCAACACATTAAATTATGCAAAGTAAAACTAACATATACGATTATTAATATTTTATGAGTAAGGCGTGAATACACAGGTAAATTTAAATGTGTCAGTACGTTTTCACAGCGGATTAACAGAATTTCAATCGCGGTCCGCAGCATGTTAAATGCGTTGATAATTAATTACGTGCCTACACGGATAGATTCCTCTCGTATGTTAATAAAATGCAGTAAGTATGTTTACGAAACGTTCACAAACTGATTTATTAGAATTCGTAAAAGTCATAAAAGTAATTAAAACATAACTTCTTACAGCGCTAGTGGTCTCATTGTGCAAGAGGACACCACGCTTTCATTTTGCGTCCCTTACCACAAATAATGACTCCTGGGTTTGTTAATTTACTTAGTGTTTCCCTTAGTTCCGGATGTTGAATTCAGAGTAGTCTATGGCTTCTACGTAAATGTTAATTCAAAATCCATGCTTGACTATAAAAGTAAAGGTTCTTCTTCCTCGTCAAAGAACGTCTTTTAATCGACACACATTAGTTGAGTAGTTGATGTTTATAATGTAGTTACATTGATGTAACTAATTGGTTACGAAGAAACACCAGCAGTAGTAAGCCCAACTTTCCTAAGCTCCAAGAGCGAGTGATCACGTGACAAATGGCAGGAGTTAACCTCAGATAATTAACGCATTTCTTTTCCAGCGGCTTCGAAACAAAACTTTATTAATACCGGCAGGGCTTAAGCTTTGAGGGAACCAAACTTTTCTAATGAAGTCGCCTCCCGGAATAACTATGGGGCACTTTTAATTTGTTTATTTTGAAAAGGCGAAATAAAAAGTCATTCTTCTAGAGGATTGCGGTTTTTAGCCGTAAAAAGCAATGTTTCTTTTTTTGGGACATAAAAAGAGTAAATTATTGAAATATTAACTTTTCATCCCATTTGCTTAAATAATGAACTTGTTTTATTCTGGATAACGTTTTTTCCTTTTAGTTTTTATAATGAAACACCGATTACAAATATATTTTTAAAGGATTATTTTTATAATATTAGAATGTCATTATAAAACATAGTATATATTGAATTAGTTTTTTTTGGTTGGCTTAAAAAGTATGTTTAAAAAAATTAAGTAAATGTTTAAATACTAATTGTTCTATAAGCGTACGATATGCTTTATTTAAATGCCAATATCACATTTTATATCAATATGATTTGATGTATAAAATACTTTCGTATTACATCTCAACTAATGTTATGAGTGTGAATGTAAGCTTGTTTGTTACGCTTTCACGCGAATATTTTTATATAAAAAAAATATTATATAAAAAGCGAAATATGTATTTTCCTTATAAACCTATAGACACCGATTTCGATGAAATTTACGGGGATGGTAGCGATCGGATCAACATAATTAGTATCGGGCGAAGCCAGGGCAGGTCACTAGTCTTATATAAATTACACACCGCGGCCTAACTTTGATTTACCTGTCTGTGACCTTTATATTCTAAGATGTATAAATTTAGCGTAAGTAAGGTAAGTATATATACGTACATTATAGGGACAGAATATTTAACCACAGACTAAGTGTTTGTGACGGTAGGCATTGCTAATGCAAAGTGGGATTGCCATGCCAACGTAAGCCGCAAATATGTGCGCAATGTAAATTTGATACTCGGAGTGACAAGACGTGGTTAGATGCTGACCGACGTCAATTTCAGCTATGTAAGCTATTTAGAGCCACCAAGCTCTAAGTACTTTTGTCTTAATAGCAGGAATATTTATGGCATTTAATAAAATATAAATGTAATAATTTCATGGTGTGGTATAGAATGTCTCATTTGAATATCTAAACAGATATTTTTTTTAAATTAGCAGAGGGCGAACCAACTGAACATCGAATCACCTGATATTAAGTTATGACCGCCGCCGATAAGTGTGATGGCGTTGATGGCTTCTGGCACGTCGTCATCTGTACTCATTTATTAGTCGTCCTTGACAACCCGAATAATGTAAAAGTGGCTATATTTTACTAAAGTGAATCTTGATATTACAGTTACATTTTATATTTATGATTTGCTTTAATAGGTTAAAGAAAATGTTTTTAGGGATCATAAAGATTTACTGCTTTTTGTGCTTTTATTTTCGTAATACCTCTTGAATATATTTTTACGTTAGCCGTATTAACAATTGCTCACGAGAGCTCTTTACCTTGAACGATCCCTTTGTTCGTTCTATTCAAATCTAATGATAATACGTTCACAGAATCAAAGCAGCGAGAGTCCTTCACTAAGACACATGCAATCGAAATTTAAAACAAATATCAAACTCGCCTTAAATAACATTTTATTCATGACATATCAACTAAGCAACACATACTCTGATTTCTCATTATCTCTCATCACATCTCATCTCATCTCATCACATCTCATCTCATGTGTTGAATCGAATCGAATCGAATCCAATGTAAACCAAACAAACTTTCAAACAAAGAAACATAATAAACAAAAGAAAAACGGTAGGTAACACGTCGCCAACCCCGGACCGCTACTGCGTGGCTGTCGAAATTACTGGCGCGTAGGATTAATACGGAATACGTAAAAACAGCGTTGTAAATAGCGCATTAATTTCTGGCTCTAAATCCGGAGAAATGCTCATTTATATGATTTACCCGAAATCATAACATCATCAACGGCATAGTACTTAATGAACAAAATGTAGTTCGTGATCTAGGTGTAACCTTCGATGCTAAATTAAACTTTAATCAGCATATCGATAATATTTGTAAATCTGCAAGTTGCATGTTAGGTATTGTTTTCAGAAATTCTAAGGATTTCAAATACTCTAGCACTCGAAAATTTCTGTACACAACGCTGGTGAGAAGCAAGCTCGAGTATTGCTCGGTTATATGGAATCCAAACTATCAGGTCCACAAAGACCCATACAGAGGCACTTGACTTATTTCTATTTCAACGGATTAGGTAAGCGAGTGCTCTATTCTGAGCGACTTAAGATATTTAACCTCATGTAGTTGTCCGACAGATCTTGCATAAGAATAACATGTTGAAGGACATGTTATTCTTATGCAAGATGTTAAGTAACTTATTTGATAATCCAGAACTACTAAGTCGTTTCTCCTTTGATGTTCCACGTCAATTGCCGCGCCGCCCAAAGTCTATCCTCACTCATAGAACGTACAAATCAAACTTATGACACCATTCTCTTATTTCTGGATTATGTGGATTATTAAAAAAAATAGAATTAAAGACAATACTATTGATATATTCTATGACAAACTATCAGTATTAATTCGCGGTTGCGAACCGCCTCTCACTGCGGAAACAGGCTTGAAGTTTTTTTTTTTTTTTTTTTTTTTGTGACTGAAGGGTCACTGTTTGCCTTGAGGAGGCATTTACAGCTACACCGGGCACAAGGCGGCAGGGCGCAGAGGGCGCCTAGCCTAAGCCTCTTTAAGAGTAACTAAGCTCGAGGGCTCCCTCCGTAGAGGGAACCTCGGCTCGGGCCGTTACTTTAATATTATTACCGGATTGGGAGGCCACCGAGCTCTTAGGTCGCTTCGGTGGACGCTCCATGGAGTGACTCGGCTCAAGGGCCCCCGAGAGGGGACCTCGGCTTGGGCTGTCACTCATTACGCGTTTAGCATTCCGATTCGATGGTGCCCGAGAGGGCCGAGCCTCGGCTCGATCGGTAGCCATTATCTGATTACAAGTATTATTACAACTAACATTACTACCACTTCGGAAAGCGTTAGCGCTGGGAGAAGAAGCGGCGGAAGAAACTCCAGCAACGCTTCTATCATGAGTAGGGGAGAAGAATCTGCCGGCTATGTGGCCGTATCGAGAAGGTAATAGCCGTCCTCGCCGGCGAAGACGGTGTGTGATTTGTTTGCGATGTTGTTTCATCCTAGCCTGAGCGATGGTTATTGCATCGTCTCGATAGTCGAGGACGTGTCTAGGTCGTCTATAATCGCGACGGAACGTACCGAGCGCGATTGGTTTGTAGGTGGCGGCACCTACGACTAACGGGTTGGGGTGACCGGCGGCGGAGTCGAAATAGCGACGCGACGCCAACTTCAGGTGTTGAGCTATGGTGGGCAGCTCTAAATCCACGTGTAAATCGATGTTGCGCATGAACCACGGCGAGCCAGTGGCCCTGCGCAAGAATCTGTTTTGGATCAGCTGAAGTCGGTGTATTTGTTTTGGGGAAATGTGCGCGAATACCGGACTAGCATATATCATGATGGGCCGTACGACAGCTTTATAGAGTGTCACCTTGTTCCGGAGGGACATTTTACTCTTAAAGTTAATTAATGGGAAAAGGCGGCCTAGTACGAAAGCCGCCCGGTTCCTGACCCGGGTCACGTGAGCGGCGAAGTTAAGTTTATTGTCAAGGATGACACCTAGATATTTCACCTTATCTTCCCAGGGAATTGGGCTGTTCATGAGGTGAATGGATGGGAGATGCGTTAATGAATGGGCTTTCTTATGTCGCGAAAAGAAAAGGGCCGCGCTTTTTGCTGGATTAATTTCGATCCTCCATTTCCGGAACCACGCACCGAGAGTGGTGGCTGCGGTCTGGAGGCGTCGACATATAGCGTCAGGCTGAAGGCCCGACGTGAAAATGCAGGTGTCATCGGCAAATAGGGCTAGCTCTACACCGCGTACGCGCGGTATATCATTGGTGTAGAGGGTAAAGAGGACTGGGCCTAGCACTGACCCTTGAGGCACCCCGGCTCGAACGGGGTGCGCTTGAGAGCACACTCCCTCGACGCGGTAGCGGAACGTTCGATTGCTTAAAAAGTCTCGTATTATGCATACGAGACGGTCGGGCATTCCGTACTCGTATAACTTGTATATGAGGCCGTTGTGCCAGACTTTATCGAACGCCTTCGCCACGTCGAGGAAGAGGGCTCCAGTGTTATAGCCGCGTTGGCGTTTGGAGAGAATGTGCTCCGTGATGCGATGCACTTGATTGGTACACGAATGTTTGGCGCGAAAGCCGAATTGTTCAGGGATTGGTAGTCCTTTGGTATTCATAAAGGTACGTAGGCGGGCTAATATTAGGCGTTCATAGATCTTCCCAAACGTTTTGAGAAGACTTATGGGTCTATATGACGTGGGGTTCGTGGCCGGCTTTGAGGGTTTGAGGAACCCTATGACCTCAGCATCTTTCCACTCGCTGGGAAAGACACCTTTGGTCATTGCCGCGTTATAAATAAGAACTAGTAGCTGTATAATAGCAGCAGGAAAGAGCTTGGTCACCCTATTGGTGATACCATCTGAGCCGGGGGCTTTGCGTGGACGCAAGTTCTAAATTAATTCCTTAACTTCGTCGAATGTTACCGGGGGAACGGAGTCGCGAAGCGGTTCGTGTTTCCTTCGATCGACCTCGCTGTCCACCATTCGGAGGTGGGCAGGGTCGACCGGTAGGCTACTGGGAGAGCACTGGGCTTCGAGGCTGTCAGCTAGGCATTCTTTAAATTAAATTATTAAGTGTTGTATCCCACCTTTCGTTCCTGAGGGCGGCTATGCGTGCTTTCGATTCACGCTGTAGTTTACGTAGCCGCTTTCGGTGCGATTCGGTGGGATACATATCATAAGCTCGGGTGGCCGCGTTCTTACGTCTCAGCAAGTCCCTGGCGTCCGGGGGCAGCTCCCAGCGATGGTTGTCCATCACTGGGATCTGCCTCGAGCAGTCCTCGATGGTATTTTGGACATAGCTTGTGAGAGATCCGATTGCGACGCCCATGTCTTGCTCATTAATTATTTGGTCGGGGACGGAATCAAGTTGCGGCGAGTCAATGTTCTGTAGCTTAGCACTGAGCTTGTGCCAGTCCACGATGGTCTTGGTTTGGGGCGAGGCTGGCGCAGAAGGCCCTAGCCGTAGTATTACTGGTCGGTGATCCGAGTGAAGCTCGTGAATCACTTTTATTTCGCGTAGGTTGAGATTAATATTTTTGACAATTGCTATATCAAGCACATCCGGTGTATGTTCCACTGTGTGAGGGTAATGAGTAGGCTCTATGGGCGCTACGATTTCGAAGTCGAGTAAGTCCGACAGCGAGTCGAGCGCGCGACCTCGTGTGCTGATCTTAGTTGAGTTCCATCGGATGTGCTTACTATTAAAATCGCCGGCAAGAATAGTAGCTCCTCCTAAGGATAGAAGGGCTTCGAAGTCTGAGCGCAAGATAGTTGCGCTTGGTCTACAGGGAAGGTAAACCGAAGCTATCGTTATGGGGGCATGGCCTGTCATGGCTAGCTGGCAGATCGAAGCCTCTAAGTGCGTTAGCGCGGGCGTGTCGAGCGGTACGCAGTGCAGGGATTTTTTATAGTAAACTATAGTGCCGCCGCCCGGGGCGCCGGCCCTATCGTTCCTAACGACTTTATAATTTGGGACATTCGGGTCCCTTGTTGCAGGCTTAAGAAATGTTTCCTGCACGAGTAGTACGTCGACTTGGTGGTCACGGAGGAAGTTACAAATTTCTTCGCGTTGTGTTTTGACGCCGTTCGCGTTATAAAATGCTACGTTAATCGATTGCGGTTTAACTCGACCATTATTGCGCGCGAGGGTCGGAGGACTATTTTTACTTTTAGTTTTATCTTTCTCTGCAACGGCTAATTGAACTCAAGAGCACTAACAATGTGCTTGTATTTACGAATTAAATATAGACGCGTGCCTATATTTCCGGATGCGTTTAAGTACTCGTCGGCGAAGGTGAGGACCTCCTCCATATCTAGGCTTCCTAGCCTGTTTAGAGACTCGAATGGATTGGTCTCTGCCGTTTTTACGGGTGCAACCGGCTTGGCGGGTGCCGGTTTATTACCTGCGTGATGAGGAATCGCGGTAACGGTGGGGCTCGGCTTGAACCATGCGGAGGCCAGTGGTGTGGTTGTTTGCCACGCGGGGCGCAGAGGAGGGAAGGATGCCGATGTTGGCACTGGTTGGGGACGTCTTAGTGGCTGGCGAGATGGTTGCTGGGGCTGCTGTTTACGCTTGGGTGCTTTTGGGCACCCAAGGTAATTAGCAGTGTGTCCCTGCGTTTGGCAGAGGACACAGGCGGGGGGGCCAAAAGTGGCCAGCTGTGTTTTGTCTTTCGGGCGGGGACAGTCAGAGGTGCCGTGGTCACCTAGGCACTTGGCTTGAAGTACTCTGCGATGAGGGAGGTGCCTAATTTCAGTCCTCATTCATAAGGGGGATTGGACGGGGAGGGGATTCGCGGGGAAAAGGAAATATCTTTTTTCCTGTCTATGCCCTCCTCTGTCCATTAAAGGTAGTCAATGTATCTGTAACACATTTCCTTGTTGTGGATGTCTTTGGGTAGCGCTCACTTCATATCACATGATCCGCTTGCTCGTTTGCCACCTTGTCACATAAAAAAGTATATAAATTTAATGCTCATAACATAACTGATTTTGGGGATATACCATACCTATGTATTTATTAAATACACACCATAAATATATATATATATATATATATATATATATATATATATATATATATATATATATATATATATATATGGTGATTACTAAAAACTAAAGAGACTTTCATATTACTCATTAGCTAGTCCAGAAGGATGTACTGATACGCATATCGATAACAATACTGCTTTACTTTGAAGTTTAAATCCAAAGTAACACAGCGTTCGCAAATCTTATTTGATGTACGATGCCTCATGCATGGTATGTATATAAATTAGACTCATATTGGTTGCAAGAATAGATTCTGCTGAATTCATCTAAGTGGCAACGAAAGCCACTTCCTACCGGTACTAATTTATCATCATACAATTTTTTTTTATAATGTCAAGGGAAGAAGACTGGGGACTAATATGAAAGGAGGATTACCAAATCTGGGAATGGTAAAACAAGAGGAGCAGGAAGACAGATGTATTCCGCTTTAAAAATTGTTTTTTTTTGAGGATGTTCGTCTTTCTCTGGGAACGATGCCTGTACATATTTAGAAATAAAAACCAATCTTTATACAAAATTTCACTAAAACCTTTTTGTCCAATTATTCTGAGACTCTCTGGAGCTTGGAAATAGAAAAAGCGAGAAGAATGTAACAATATAATGTAATCTAATGTAGTGACCTTAGATCTATATGATCAATCACATTAAATGGGGCTTAACTTGGGCTGGATAATAATTGGTTAGATTAAATTGTACGGTGGGTGAAACCGCGGGGCACAGCTAGGTAATTTATAAATTAAAGAATAGTAGTACTGTTTCTTTTATAAATACCTATAGCGTACGAACAATATATAAGCTACATAAGTTAGGAAATCTATTACATAAATAATTTTTCAAATACGTAGCAAATGACTATTGTAAATTAAAATGATTGTCATTATTTTAACATTAGGGGCAGTCGGGGTGACCGCACTCGTACCCGCCTAATAGCGGTACAACTTCCGAAAAGTTGTTAACTTGCGGAATCTATCGGCCCTGCATCACTTCTTTATTAGCCGCCATTATCATCACTTGTGCGTTCTCCGATAAAACGTGCTTGGCCCACTTTTACAGCACTTTTCACAGTTTTAGAGCCTCTAAAATCTATTATGTTTTCAATTTTCACTTGTTTTTTTTTCTTGTAATTGTAGTATTTTGGTTAGATTTTAGATAAAAATATGCACTTTTTAGTGACATTACTTTTAATCTTTTTTAATGAAAAAATAGTATATAAATATGTTAGAGTAGAAATTTATATGACCTTAATAACAAGAATATTAATGAACTAGGCTCCTAGTAGTAATTAGAACTTTAGTTTAGTTCTTTTTAATGCCGATTTAGAAATACAATATTCACATTTTATTTTTAAAACACACATTTTAGCTCGGGTTTATTCGAATAAGCCAACAACAATGATGCCGCCTTTATGAAAGATACGAAAAGCATATCGCTTGAATCAGTTAGACATACTCGTACCTAACGTTGTGACGTATACATTCTCTTTGTACACACTGAAACGACGAATGCATAGTGCTAGTGCAGGTTTGTGTTGACAAGGTGGATACGAATGATTGCGTACATTTATAAACGACGAGAGTAAGCTTGATGAAACACTCAAAAAAAATGAAATGTAGTTGTGGATAAACAACTCAAAGACAATGTCTGTTTCTACAATTAAAAATGCTCCAGTCATTATATCATACCACCGAAATACAAATCGAAATAAAGAGAGTTCATCAATACGAATCATTATAATACGTTGTTCAATGTTATGGACCTAACTTTCCAACTTTAGATTACAATACGGGATTTTTAGGTTTACACTAATTCATAACAAATGTTGTTAGCGTGTCCCTATGTTAAATAAAAGATCCGTGTAAATGTCATCATGACTGATATTATAAATGTGAATGTAATCACGCGAAAACTACTCAACCGGTCAACACTTTGTACACATGTTCTTGGAGGTATTAGAAGTAACATAGGATACTTTTTATGAAAAAAATAGTATATAAAAAGCGAAGTACGTATGTTCCTTATAGACCTATAGACTCCGAAACGACTGCAGCGATTTCGATGAACTTTACAGGGATTGTGCAGATTGGCACATTCCTGTGTTTGGATCAACATAACTGGTTTACCCGTGCGAAACCGTGCGGGTCACTAATATACATACAAATCAGCATTTTTTAGTATGGTTCTCCATTGTAGGGACATAGGGCTCCCCTCTGAGAGAGGGAAGGGAGGCAAAGGGAGGCCGTAATCTACCACGTAGTGCGGGTTGGTGGATGTAACATGTCTTCGAAATTGGTGGCTCTAAGACATGCCGGTTTCCTCAGGGTGTTTTCGTTTACCGTTTTGGAGCAGTGGTAATGAAATAATTACACAAAGTAAAGCGCCTGGGTTCGAACCCGCGACCAACAGTACGTCGAGGCCTATACCAATGGGCGACCACTGCTCTGTAAATGTTGTATGTTTCATAAATAATGTAGTCATGCAAGTGATATTTTGAAGTGCAGTAGCAGGAGGCACTGCACCCATCGACGCGAATAAATTAACACCTAGTTAAAAGTTTACGCGCGGATGAGTATTAATTAACGGATTTGTTCTCTTACCGCCATCAGTGTATTGGAATATGGGGCAACTGACTTTGTGTTACATATAGATGTAGGGTGGTTCTTTGCACCACATCGTGGATTAAGGCCGATTTATTATTATAGATGTGGGGATATAAATCTAACGTGAAATAGTTTCATTTATATTCTTACATCTCTTGTTATTGCAATAAGAAAGCAAAGTTGAAAATCATTGGAATGTTACAAATGTGTCTCTGGGAAGTACTTAAGAAAGCATCTTTTTACAATACTTAAGCTATAGAACTAAATTAAGATACAACCTTAACTTTGTACTATAAGCAAGATAATACAAATTTATGAATGGTAAAATGTAGAAGCGTAATTTATAATTGAACCATCCACGAGGCATGCTGTGCCATGTTCGTAGATAGGAATTAAATTGTTGTCAGTGAATTGGATCCTAATGAAGCAAAGGCACTTTAGGTAAACAAGACGGTCGTCTTGCTCCTGTTTACATGATTCAACGGTTCGTTAGCTTTGTTTCAAATCCAATAGCTCGCTCGCTGTATATTCACAGTATCTGCTTATTGTGTCGATTGTATTATATTAGATCATTTTATTGAGAATTGTATGAACAAATCTAATGGACATTTGTTTTCTTATAGTAAAACGTAATATTGCGTAGTAACTTCTGTTATGAATTCGACGCGTATTTTTTTTCTGTATGTTACGTCATAACTCCGCTTTGGTGAACCACTTTTGATAATTCTATTTTTGTTCGAGAGCAAGTGCTTCCCGATTGGTCCCATTTTATTTAGTCAAGCGAATCTTGACTGTAGGTAGTTTTTGAGTTATTCTTAATAATGCGTAATATGAAAAAGTTAAAATTTACTTTCTTGGCTTACGTAGGCTAAACTAAATTATTTTATACATCATTTTTATGTAAGTTCTATAGAACTATAATAATTGTAGCTCTTTAAATAAGCTAAATAAAAGTCCGCGATGACATATATCTATCTTCAACGGTTGTCTCACAATTACCACTTTTTTCTTAGGAAGCATGAATTAAAACGCATACGCAACTTACTACGCTATTATTAGCGTTCGGTATGAATCCTTATCCATTTAAATGTGTTAATATTTAAAGAATTTAATGTAGATTATAATTGCTCTTTGAACTATATCATTCTGACAAATAGTCTAGAAGATGAAAAGTTTAAACTACAAAGTAAGTACGCAAAAGTGATTTTAAAAGCCGTGCAGTAGCCGGCCGGGCTTAGCGATGTGTTTATTACTATGTACTTTGGTTGATTATCTTTCTTTGATTGACGGTTGGTTGTTATCATGTATGCCCATATAAATTTGATCAAGCTCTTACCCAGTTGTTCTTAGAAATGCTTATTAAATGTTACATTGTCAAGTCAAGACCGTGATTACGTTTTTTTAATATTCTCGGTTCAGAATTTTTTTTTGCCTGCCCGCATTTTCGAAATCCTGTTTTTGCGTTCTTCACTAGTCTGATTTGAAATGACCCTGGAAGTAGATATCCTAATTTTAGATACGCGTTCGGTCCTGTCTTCGCTTATCTCATTAAAACGACGAACGACGTCTCATATGAGCAGCACGTTTAGTAGGTCAACCCATATCCTGACAAATAAGTTAACAAATTTAAGATTCACTAAAAAAATTTTAACAAAAACAAAACCGAATTCCAAAAAAACTATATTCAATAACAAATAACGCACTACAATTTATAAAATATCAATTCCTAATCATATTTATTTTTGGAGTTGGTGTCAACAATCCAAGACCTCGTAATAAACTTTTAATCATCATCATTTTAAAGATCGTAATATAACTAATATCATGTATAACTAATAGTTCAACCTATTTAACTGAATAGCTATTTCATAGCATTTTATCGAACAAATGTTTGACATGCGACTTTAAATTGACATAACTTTTTTATTTATAAGCCGATTTAGATAAAGCAAAGATTAAATGTTAAGTGAAGCTTCCCACAATATATTAGTGAAAACCGCACCAAAATTGGTTATGCCGTTTCTGAGATTAGCGGTAACAAACGAATAGACAAACCGATACAGGCAAACAGACAAAAATTCTAATAACCATTGTTTTAGGTTTTATTGCGTCTATGAAGCCCCCCAATAATACTTCTTCATAAAAATCTTCCATGTACAGACAGCCATCAGTTACATTTTTGTTATATGTATAGATATTTATTCATAAAAATGTAGGTTTTTCGATCCGACATACATTTTACTTTTGACAGGAGTGCACCCGAATGACTCTTTATTTTTAAAACCATAGCATCGTGTATTCGGCTGGGAATTGAAACCTAACTGATGTGTATTCTGAACGCCTGTGAACAGTTGTTCCTGCTTTTAAAGCGTAATGATTTTTTCATCATATACTTATATTATAGTTCAGAGAATAAATTTCAAAATAACTACTTAGGAGCACGCTCTAGCGGCCTACGCATACGCACGCAGTATTAAGTACGAGTATTCTCGCAATTATGAGAAGCACGTTCTTGTTCGTTAAAAGAAATATTTTTACGCCCTGTATTTATTAACTTTCTTACTTTTCTTAATAGAATTGTTTGAAAATAAAATAATAGACAGATTTAATACGTAATTGTTCAGTGACTAATAATTTTGAGGTACAAGGTCTTCGAACTATCACGCAAGAACAAACCGTATAAAAAACTCAACACATTTTTGTAAAACTTGTTTCAATTTCGAGAACGTATTACTACTACTACGTAAACAGTCATACTAAACTTTTCGTTTCGAATTAATATTTCTGAATTCTATTAAAAACTATTTTACACAAAATAATAGGAAACTGTATATGTGTATTCAATAATTAAAATATTATATTGTAACAATGGTAAAAATATTCACTATGATTTTTATACATTCTTATGAATGTACGGATAAACGAAATCACTTCAATTTCCGAGGCTTTGTTGGCCGTGACGGTCCCATAATTAAGATATAAAGGTCATCCGTCTGAATTTGTTAATAGACAGTGGAAGTCTGCCAAATACGCTTACGTCACGTTTATGATCTCCTTTTAGTATCTAAGCAGCTTAACATATTAAAAAAAAGGTTTATTGGAATACCCATTAACTCTACTAGCCATTGAAATAAATAGACGAATTATACTGAAACTGATAAAAATATTATTTAATAGCTGTTACAATATTGAAAAATATATCACATCAATTAGAATTAAATACAAAATAAAAGAAAGATAATTTCACCGAATAAATATGATTCGTCTTTTAAAATGAATAGACAATTTAGCTAAGAGGGAAAGCAACGAACCGTTTCATTTTTTATAGCTAGCCAATTGAAACATTTCCAGGTCCTTGAATAATTCATCGTTTTGAATTTGAACAATGAATAAATGGGCCGAAAGTTGATTCTTTGATCTTTTGTGATTGAAATCGATGCTCAAATTAAAATGAAAAATTCTCTTTATCTGCCGAACAAATGCATTGAAGCTATTTTCTTCTCTCGTGACTGAACAAGGAAGACGTTGATTGGTAAAATTGTTTTTTTTGTACTTATTGCCATTTATTTTTGGAAAGCGTAAATAATTTGTTGGCGTACTAGGTGCTTCGTCATTTTTAAATTAATTCTGAAGGCTTTGTTTACGATTAGTCAAAATCAACAGCTCAATACACTTGGATTTTAAGCGAATTAGCTAAAAAAAGATTATTTCAGCGGGAAATATGATTAGATATTATTTAATATGACATTGATGTTTTGCTGAACCATCAGTCATGCTTAATAGAGTTCCGTAACAAAAGGGTAAAGGGTCTGTCCGTTAGTCACCAGGCAGTATCTCACGAACCGTAAGTAGTAAGACAGTTGAAATTTTCACAGATGACGTATCTCTATTGGCGGTATAACAGAAAATACTAAAAAATAGAATAAAACAAATATTTAAGGGGGCTCCCATACAGCAGACATTTTTTTTTGCCGTTTTATAGATAATGGTACGGAACACTTCGTGCGCGATTCCAACTCACATTTGGCGGTTTTTTTATTAATAACATAATTTTGAATGGTTAAATTATACAATCATTCCTAATTAGGTTTTCTTAATAATCGCTTAAAACCACACAACAGCGAACCGAAGGAAATTACTTTTGCAACTCTATCAATACACTCCCGAACTTTTGTAATAACACCAATCGATTGCGTAACAGAGGGCTATCAAAATGTAACTTAACTGTTTATTTGTATTGTGAATGGCCGGTTATGATTTGAAGGAAGGTTTTCCTTACATTTATTATTTCTTACACAATAAATATAATTATTACGTACAGAGGCATATCACGAGTATGAAAAATTAAATTATTCGTTGCACTAATGTCTGCACATCAACCTTTAATTAGTAATGTATGGAATTTGTCAAATATATAGAGCGCACTGAACACTAACTGAGAAGCAGTTCACTGCACAAAGTTAAGTACACTCAGCGTAATATCTTAACCCTACATGAGTTATTCAGTTCATTTGTTTGATAAATGTAAGTGTGGCAATAAATATATTTATATAGTGTATTTTGTTCTTTTACGCTTGATCTTAACATTTAATAATTTCACTGAGTAGCATTGGGCTCGTGCCCAACTCGTAACCACTTTTTGGTTTTACCGAAGAAATTCTTTCCAGGCGATATTATTTTTGTTGCTGCTGTAAGGACCATCTTGTTCGTCGCTTAGGACATATTTAAAGAAATGCCCCTACTGTATTTTGACTTTTAGTCAACTTGTAAATCGGACATAATGTTTTTTTTGCAATTCAAAGCAAACCTCGAGTCTTGTCCATTATTCTTTCTCACAGCGCTTAGTTAAAGTATAAACTAACTTCAACTCGACTTGGCGTTGTTGTATGTTTAAGCAAAGAGTTTATAGTGCAACGTTCATCTAACGTAAACGATGACTGAAACTTTCGGTTCATTGTTTTTTATTTCTTTTCGCAATTTGTAGTAACAAAACCAACGAAGACAACTCGTCGCAGTATATTTACTATATGATCATTATCTTATTACTATTTCAATATACCCACACTACTACGAACCACAATCAGGAACGTTTTTTCGCCTAGGTCTTATAAGTTTTGTAGGGGTTTTATTCACTTTTAGTAATTTAAAAAATCAAAAATTTTTAAAGAAATCTGTACTTCTACGCAGAATTTGGATGTTTATTTATTTACAACAATACACCATTACTGAATAACTCCATTTCGATATTATGTGTATGTACGTTACGTTATAATTTACAATATATAATGGAAACTTCTAAGTAAAATAAAAAACACAATACAAACAAATAATATATACACTACACTAAACAATTAAATTAATATAGCACACATTTGTATGCAGCCTCTGTTAAAATTTAGAACTTGTGTTACGTTCGAGAGAATTCAAAAATTTGACCTATATAATAAGATTAGAATTTTCCATAGTAATTTAAAACATAATTCGATTTCCATAGTTAAAGTAGCATTTCCGCAGGCTCTCGCAGGCGTTGCCAAAATTGTTACTAACTGAAATGGTGCACTTTATTAAGCTGAAAATCAATTTTCAGTATCTCATCATCTCCATAGAGTATTATATAAGTAGCTAAGCTATTGTATTGTAGTATTATTTACTTCTAATACCTACCGATCTCTGGATGTAGAGTACAGTACCACAAATTACAACGCGTTTAATAGAATATCGTTTTGTACGTAATCACGTTTAAAACATAATTATTTTAACCACTTTACTGAATCTTATTATAAGCGTAAGTATAACTTATAAAAATTAATTTCTCTGAAAGAAAGGAATCAGAGATAACATTTGCAAGAAATGATATTGTGCGCGAAGAGAAGTTAAAGAGACTTCATTAAGGCTCATTGTTCAAATCTTATTCACTTATTAATATTTAACAATGCCATAAAACATTTCAAAATCTTGTGTTAAGAGAAAATTCTATTATGCAAATAGAATTTTTTAAGACTTGTATTCATTACTGACTAATTAACAAAATTAATTTCAATGTTTAATATTACAAAATAAGCTTCACGTGTTTTAACACTAAGCCCACGTGTGACTGTTATAGTGATTTAGATTAAGTTAATGAATTAAAAAAAAGAGATTATGTTTTGCATATGTTGGAAACTTAAATATTTTTATATAGATTATAGAAGAGATTTTGTAACATTCTTAGCTTACGCTGCTTGCGCCTTCAATTGCGTGTGTTTCATCTATATATAAATACGCGAAGGGAAATCATACAGCAGACTAAAGAATAATTCTACAGCGAAGGCGTCTATTATCTTTACATAAAATGTGTTTGAAATATATTAAATTAAATAACATAAAACACCTATATTTTAAGTACATTTCAAACATGGCGTCCATTTCTTATTTTGTAAAATGAATTTAACGGTAAATAATAAAATATTTTTACGCAAGTAAACGTAAGAATCACTTCTTAATCATATTTTTGGAGTCGGTGTCAGCCAAAGTACTGACGACTCGAGTTCTCGGTGAGAAGGTAGGAGGTACAGTATATAAAAGGGGATGTATGTATGTTCCCTATAGACCTAAATTTACAGGGATTCTCCAGGCATATGGGTTGACGTACGAAACGCGCTTCTCATATGAGACAGCGGCGTTTCAATGAGACAAACGAAGATAGGACGGAATGCCTATCTAAAATTAGGATATCTACTTCCAGGGCCATTTCAAAACAGACTAGTGAAGAAGGCATACATAGGCTTGCGAAAATGCAGGCTTACATAAAAAAGTTCTGAACAGAGAAAATTATGAAAAAAAAAACGTAATCACAGTCTTGAGTTGGTACAGGATCGTCTATGTAACGAGTTGGAGGAGTATGTACTGGCTTAATACAACGTCGTTTTAAAGCGAGACGAGAACACTGTCAATAAAGAAATTAAGTATAGTTTATTAAGAATAATAAAAAAACTGGTTAAATCTTGACCAAATCTTCAATCAAAGAAATCAGAAGAATTCACTTGCGCGTAGTTTTTTACTTACTTTAGCTCAAACTTTTCATATCTTCTAAACGATTGGTCAGAATGATATAGTTCAAAGGGAAATTATAATTTACATTCAATTCTCTTAATAATTAACGCATTTAAATGTATAAGGATTCATACTGAACGCTAATAATAGCGTAATAAGTTGCGTATGCGTTTTAATTAACGTTTGCTAAGAAAAAAGTGGTTATTGTGAGACAACCATAGAAGATATAATAGATATATGTTATCATGGACTTTTATATAATATATTCAAAGAGCTACAATAATGTCATACATCATTTTAATGTAATTCCTAGCTTAGCCTAGTTTAGCCTACGTACGCCAAGAAAGTAAAACGCAACCTTTTCATATTATGCATTATTAAAAGTAACTCAAAAACTGTCGGTCGGATCTTGGCTAAAAAAAATGAAACCAATCGACTAGCACTTGCTCTCGACCAAAAAAGAATCATCGAAATCGGTTCACCAGGGGCGAAGTTCTGAGGTATATACAGACGAATTGTTAACTTCTTGCTTTTGAAGTCGGTTAAAAATATACATAAGAAACGTTTTTGTGGATATAAAGCAATATCATTTACTTGCATTATATTTACGTTAGTTTTACAGTAGTTAGTAGTAGTTTACGTACAGCGTACGGTTATAGTAATGTACCTTCGAAGAGATCGTCGACCATATTACACGTCGAGTGCAAAATTCGCTTTTAAACGAACCTACGGTTACTTTCATGAGTTTATATAAGAATGAAGGAATAATTTAGGCCTTAAAATAGTTTAAGATTAAATATTAAAGAACATTTTTAATAAAAGTGTACAGATTTGAAGTTATTAGGTATATGTTCCTTTTTCTTCGCTTGCAAACCTTTGTACACTAATATTCAAAATACACCGATGTAATATATATATTAATACGTAAAGAGATCATCTAGAAGAATTTTGGGCGTGTAGGAGATTTAACACAGTTAAAGTTTTTGTGGAGAAAGCTATATTGTATATGTTACGAATGAATGAAATAACATGAAATATTTATATATTACCTACATAAATTTAATAGAACCTATATGGAATTATGGTCGAATTTCAAACACTGATTTATTTTTTAATTTAAAGATTTATTAATAAAGCTCTTTTCGAACGGTTGCAGGCTTATTACAATATGGTTAGCAGATTGCAGTAGAAATTGGGGGATGTAATCTAACCATAAATATTGAAACAATTTCAACTAAAAAATACTGAGACATTAAAGTGATAAAATATTATCACTTCATGGCAGTGGAAATCAGGGCTGCCTTAAGCAGTCATATTATAAATTATAAATATAAGAGCCCTGCCAGCAGTCAAGTACGCGCTTGGGAAAAATATGGGGAAGTGTGGTTAAGAAATTAAGGAAATTTTATTTAAAATTATTATTAGCTTAGGAATAAAAATAATTTTGCAGTCATCTTCCGTAGAATTTACTCAAATGTATTCGCGTAAATATAAGCAATCGTCATAATATTCGATTTATTACAAAATAATATTTGAATACCAAGGCCGTTATATATTCTGAGGCGAGGTTTTTGTTGAAAGAAATAACTTGCGATTTTAACATCATATCTTAATATATATTAATAATAAATTTAATAAGCCGAGAAAGATTGCAACTAGACACTTGCAGTTAGTAAGTAAACGAATTTTCTTAAGATTGATGGTTTTCATGGTCAGACACTTCCTTGCTTTCTTTCTTTTTCAATTATAACCAAGTATTATTAGTACTAATCAGGATGTAGCCTTTAATAATTATTTATTGTGATTTAATATCATTCTATTACGCTAGTGCCATTTTGATATTAAACCTATTAGCTGATTGTGAGAAAAAAGTGAAATTAATACATCGTATAAAATTATATTTAAGCAGCTCTTATTCTATATACTTAAAACCACCATTAATTTACAGATTATATATAATGAGCGACCAAACAATAAAACAGAGCTGTTTTCGAATTACCTGTAAATTGTATGTGTTACATTGGTTTTCTACTCATATCATTAAATTGCGAGGTAATTTCTCGTAAATGTGATTTCTAGCACGTGTAATATAATTCAATTTTTAAACAAAGTTATCACAAATATTATTATACGTTTATAAATATTATATAGAATTATTTTAATAGTTGGTTAGTTTTGCACATAGTCTTACATTGTGCCCTTCTTGTTTGCTTTATAAGGAAGTCTTTGTTTATAGTTCACATGAGTTACACTTAAGACGATAAACCAAAAGTTCGTATTCCATAGAAAATGAAAACAAAACAGTATTAACTATACTTATGTGAAACTTTTCTAATTTACAGACGTTAATTGGAGAATTTTCGTAAGTTTTGGTGTTAATCCGTCCTTGACTTTGTTCTGAGGTTTAATAGAATTGTAGAGTAGGTAAAATAAACCATTTTATTTTATTAGTTTATAATATTAAAAAAAAATTGTTGCGAGTATTAGATCATTTCTTATTTTATTAAAATAATGCTATATATCATATGATATTTAACCTGTTTAGTAGTTTTGCCATGTAATTCTAGATTAGAGAATAAATTTTGAGCGCACTCAAGAAAGTGGCGATGCTATTCAGAAATTTCCAATTGTATATGACACATTAGCTGGTACTAGCTACTACTAGCCCGGGCACTAGGCTAGCGGTACTCTCTACTACTCTCTCTAGGTGCGATGTCGTAGCAACTGGAACACAGTGATGTTAACAAATGATTAATACGAGTACCCACATAGCCCTCTTTCTGGATGCCAATTACTCAGAATGTGATAATATTAAAGTACAATAAAAATGGCACGAATTATTTCAAAGACTATATTGTAAATCAGTGAGGTGGAGAGACAGTTGATATTATGTTTGTTTAGCAAATAAATTAAGAAAATATATGTTAAATATAGGTGCGTTAGGCGATTTCCTGCAACACGACTCTTTTACATGATCCAGCACGGCTCTTTAAGCTACCGCCCGAACGCGTGTTAATAAGTGTATGTAAAAAAGTGTGTAGTGTTTATAAGAATAGATATACAAGTTCATACATGACCACGGAGTGATGGACGCACTCACGATTCTGGCACGGTCGCTCTCAGTGCGCTCATCACATTATTAAAGCTGTAATATTATATATTTCAAATTTAAGAGCGCTTCTCTCGGTTAGGCTGTCTTGAACTTAATAGATTAGTGAGTTAAATAATTTATTGAAGGTATACTTATGCACAAAACTGATTGTAAAATAAGTTTATAGAATTAGTATATTTAGTAACGATTATAATTCGCGAGGTTAATACATTTAAAAATACTCAAATTAAATGAAAAATTTTCTAAGGCGCAACACCGAGTTAGCTACCTTGAGACATAAAACCACATACTATGTCATGTCTCTTTAATCCTGTGAATTTGTCACCCTCAGTAAAAAATAAAACTGAAAACTGTTGTTTAATCAATTTGAGGAATCAACATGTGTCGATGGTTTATAACTAGTAGAAAATTTTAAAATATTTTGTACGTTATAACTAGTTAGTTTGTAATAGTTAGTTAAAATTGTACGCACGGTAAGGTAGCAGCTATGAAATGAAATCATTACCGAATTTTCTGGAACAATAAATTGCACAATTATAGTAAAACTTCAAACAATTATGCGGTATTGGAAACTGGTCGAGTCATATATTAGTTGCCGATGTTGCTTTGCCAAAATAGCTAATGGGTACTAATAGAGGGCGCGGCGGCGCGCGGTATCGAGCCAAATACCAATTTGCAATGCGCTCATAATTGCTGTTATTTTGTTATCACTACTGTCGAACATGAATTCATGGTTTTGACGATGTCGCGGCTCCAGTCAGAGTTATAATCAAGTTTCTCCTGCAAATTTCATAGAACCAATTTCGTTGTAATTAACATTTAGAAATTTGGATACGAATCACAGTTTTGGAGTTGTGTTCCTTTTCGTTTTTATTTTTTTAATAGGAATACTATAACAGCTATCTTTTAAAACATGAAATACTTATTTGGTATCTAATCAAAAGTTTCCACCACAGTCCAAATAGATTGAGAACCTTGTTAAAGTAGTGCTATAACTTGCATCAGGAATTCACCCACACAGGCGCTCAACCCATGCAGATAAAATTAATAGAGCTCAAGTTGTTTTTCATAATTTTATCACATAAATATAATATGAATTATTCAATGCAAATTAATTATTCGGTTTATTTTTTAACTATACGCTGGATACGCTTTTCTGATTGTAATTTTGTAACAAAGAATTAATATAAAATGCAATTAGGGGATTATGTTAATAAAATTAATTAAAAATCATTGTTCAATAAATAAATATAATACGTTATAAATATTGGTCGAAGTTCTATGTTATAGCTTGCCCTCACGGTCGGAAAAGCTTGATTAAAAACTTAAAACGGAATCAGAACCGTAGCAATGGCTACACCTGGACTTTGAACTCATATTAAACTTTTCTAATTTACAGGCGCTGATTGGAAAATTTCCAACAGTTAGGGTGTTAATCTTCCCTTGACTTTAGCTGGATATCAAAATTGAATTAAGAAATAAATTGCAATTAATAAACTTCAATAATTTTCCGATGTTTTTAGATATAATCTTAATATAACTGCTTAGTAGTAAATTACGGTACTATTTTCACAAAGCCATTAGATTATATTCAATGATACCCTAAGTATTTATTGTAGGATCACACACGTGCCCGGTGATGTGACGAGTGAAAATAGAATTAAAAAAACTTAGTTGCACAAATTAATTGTCCTTCATAATATTTATCCTTTCACTTTAAATTCAAATTTCACAATTTTTAACACAGTACATGACTACTAACGTGGACACATTGTAACATTGTAATGTTTCATTACCCATATAAAATAACTATTCGATTCTTTTCGCGGTTGTCAACTGTTTTTTCGCTTTATCTTTTTTTTTATAATGCGTCTTGAAGCGCGTCGCCAGTTCGACTTCTTTAGTGGTATTCAACCTCCTTGATACTATCAAAGAGGTCGAATACCAAATACTTGTTGAATCCTACTTTTACCTACGACCTTTAGATAGATTTTTCAATCAGTACTTACTAAAGGTATGTAGAGGTTGCTAAAGGAGACGTTACTGTATGTTAAGGTTACTCAAGACGTACCAATTCCATTTTCAGTGAACTCGTATAAATGCATAGAATTATTATCAGATACTTTATTATTCTTCTCACGTTGTTATCATTCTGCTTTGCACGAATATTTTTGTATAACTAAAAGTCTCTAGATTCGTATTCCCGTAAATTAAAAGTAAGTCACATGGAATGAAATAACTAACAAATCGAAAACGTATCGTTTGCCTGGATACGCTTATTATATTTATATTGAATTGCATTTGACACTTAGTGATCAATTACACATAAAATGATTTATAAACGTTTAGTTCATTCAACCTACAAAATAAACATGTTAGTTCATGAATGTAAACAACACTGGTTTAACGCTAATGGAAGCAAGGTATCACTCTATTTAATTGCTCATACACGTGCTGAGGTTGCAACGTTAATTGAAACTAATAACATCGCTCCTACCTCATTTATGTTACAAAGAGGACTTAAATGTATTGTGTGATGAACTGTTCAGAATGTATTCTTTATACTAAGCTGAAAAATTAGAAAATTTATAAATACACTCGTATGCGGTGGATTCAAGCCTTAAGCGACACGTTTCTTCAATTAATGTAATATCAACATAACAACTAATTGTTTACTTTCGGAACAATTCGACAGCGAAGGAATCTATACAATGTCTTTAACAAACTCCTAGGAAATATTGTAATCTTATTCCCAACATGGGCCCAGGCTCTTAAATTCATCATCCTGTTATGAAGTACGCATTAGAGGAGTCAACTCCTTGGACTTAGGAGACGCAGGGTAATACCTTTATCACGCCAATAACTTACAATAAAGGCAATGTAACAAAAAATGGTAATGAATCACAGTTTTAATTCATTTTATGACTTTTAAAAAGAAATTAACTATATCATTATGGAAATTATGTTACGCGGCAAATGTGTATAAGATATAAAAACATGGCTTGGGCGTGACTGGCTAGCAATAAATTATAAGTTTTCCTTTTAGTGGAATTGCGTTGAGTTCACATTTAACTGATAGCATAGTCCGATTAAAAACTAACGAAATTCACAATCGTTCGGTGACATAACCGCCGCTACTAAAAATGAAAACACAGCGTTATTTTGTATAGGAAAGAAAAGAGTAGTACAGGATAATTAGATGAAAATGAGGGGATGGTGACGAGAAGGGCTTGTATAAAATTAAATAATGTTTAATTGAGTCATACGGGTATTTCACAATAAATTGACAGTACATCAATGAAGACAACAACTAATAGAATAGTTCAATATTAGAGAAACAAATGCAAGCGCTGATACAAAAAAAAACTCCGTTCGTCAGGATCAAATCAAAAATACAATCACTGACTTCGTTCGAGTCAAGCTTAGACTTTAGACGCAGGTGTCTTTTTGTTTAAGCCGTCAACAGATATCCCGCTTCTTTCAAAATATTTGATTATTCTTTATTATCTTTATAATCTTCTTATTAAGAATGAAGTCATTGGCTGCAATAAGCGCGGCAGGAGTCAGAATCTCAATATAATGAAAAGCTGCTTTTGTGTTTCGGTTGTTTTTTACACAGATTAATGCGAAGCTTCTTATTATGAGCAAAAATAGAAAGCGGGTATCATTTATATTTGTAGTATTCGAGTTAAAGAAACATAAAAGAAATTAAAATAGTTACATTAGATGGGACATTCAGATAGACAGACAGGCTTTCGGTTACATAAAACAATAATAACATAAAATCCTTTTTTGCTTATACATATGTATATAAATGTGGTATCTGTCATTTAATCGGGGAGTTATACATGCCAGTGAAGACTTCGCCGCGTGTCTTGACGACATACGTTTGTTATCATATACCTAGATAATATATTTCCGATATAGCAGTATTCTCGTCGAGATTTTCCGTGGAGTAGTTTTCGTTATTCTTATAAGATTTACACAGAATTTCCTTCTTGGCATCGTAGATTACTTTCGCCGTGTTGTAAATCACTTCTGTGCGAGCATCTAATTTAAGCGAGATGCCTATAAGACGGGTAACCGTTAGCGGACAATGAGTAATAATTAAAAGTAATAAATCTCTCAGCAGGTAACAAAACGTGAAGAGTTTAATAAACGTCGCGTGTCTGTGGCGCCCAAGCGTGGGAGCCGGCGCACGCGGCGCTCTTCGCTCACCTCTTCTATCGCCTTTTCTTCTATAAAATAATTATGAAATTTTCTATTAATTCTTGTTTCCTTACATATTCAATAAAACAAAGATAGATTTCAAGAAACAAACAGAATTAAGTTACGAATCACTCTCGAGTTCCAGAGACGCAGAAATCATGGACATCCATTTTTCACGATCCAGGCATACCTCTCTGTCTGCTTACATCTGTGTATACATCGTCGATTACGAGTACTAATACCTGAATAATAATATTACGCAAGTAACTAAAATTGGCAGTAATTCAATGTAATGTAATATAATAGGCGATAGGCTCCAGATGGACCGGCTGGACGGGCTTATCGATCAAATTTTCAGGAAACGTTCACATCGACCTAGCGAGTGCTCGGCATAATTAGTGCTACCCGGACGAAGCTGGCGTGGGTCACTAGTATATACTACAACTAGTCCGTCCCGGCTTTGCACTAATTATCTATTTCCAGGAAAACACGCGTGACGTGTCACAAGTGCCTAGATGACAAAAGATGTGTTGTGTGTGTGTGAATTTATGTCTATAAGAAACTTATGAATAATTATAACATTTAATTTGCAATCAAATATATAGGTCGGTAAGTCATTAATAAAGATAAAACGTATCCTTTCTCTCAAGTAGTATCAAATTACACACTGTATACAAAGTTTCATTAAGATCGGTTGAGTATAATCGGAGTTTATCGCGGAACACTATCGCGGCTACGGAAATTTATATAGTAAAATTTAATATTTTCAAACAGATGTTAAATAAGTTTCTACGGTACATTTAACATGAAGTCGGACTAGACTGTTGTATACGTGTATATAGTATGGTGCGGGGCGTGTAGTTTGTATTGTGTTGTGAAATGTGGCAATTCCCCGATCGAGTTTGCCATTCATGCAACGACTCGTGGCACTATTTGGCTCTACCACAGTTTAAATAATGTAATAAATAATTTCTTTCTAAAATTAATTTGTACAAAATTGTCCTAAAATTGCATGTAATATAATCTGTATTTAAGCCTTGCACGTACATTTACTTGGAGTTTATGGGGATAGTCAAGCAAAGTTATAAATTTAATCCCGTCGAAAGCAAGAGACCAGAAAAGTTAACCGCCCAAAACTTCGCGTAGCGTTCCTGCCATATGTTTAAAGGGATTTGTTACCCATGTTTAGGTAGCAAAATGCTTCTTAAAAATCAACTTCATCGTGGTTTTGTATGAATTAATAATTTTGCTCGCTACGCTGCTACTTTTTAAATAAATTATTTTGTATGGTGATTATTCAGTGGTCTGGTTATTTAGTCTTAAAGAATTCAATTTTCTAGCTTTCCCGGAAACCCCTGAATTATTTTAGGTTGATTCACTTTATTCGCAGTATTAATATTGAATTAATTCCTGGATGGGTTGGGTTGTACTCTGCTCGATTTCCTTCTTTGAAGCACCTCGAGATAATAAGTGACCCTTTTCCTTTTGTTGTATAATCCAGGATGTAATTATATTTTTTTATGATGTTTCCGTTATAACAAGTAAATACGTGTATATCATGAAAAAAGAGCGCTTAAAACATGCGCACATTAACACCGAACAGTGCCACAGTGGACTTTAAAGATTTGTTCTGTATCCCTATATTTTTTATGTAGCACTAATATAACACAAGGTGGCAAACGAGCAATATCATTCAAGCGATATTAGATAACCACTATACATAGACATCTGCAAACAACCTTATGAGTTGCATTTGCAATTGCGTTCCCCTCCTTTATTGAACAGAGGAGAGGATAAATAGAAAAAGGGATATATCCTTTTTCTATCCATCTCCTCCTGCATCAGATCATCCTCTCCCATCCTTTCCTTATTAGAAAAGGATAGGTAGGGAAGGGGACTAGTATAAAGCCTTCGGCATCTGACTCATAAGGCGAAACGTAGAAGAAGAAGCATACAAGACTATTACTTTACACACTTCTTTTGTGAGGTCGTGGTATTTCACTGGTCGAGCCGCCATTCGTGTAACAGAAGTTGTTGTTGCGGTCTCTACCCCTGTTTCATATACAAAAAAACATTTTATGTATCTGTGTAGCCATCACACAGTTGATACATCTTTACAATATATATATATATATATATATATATATATATATATATATATATATATACATACTGTAGTTAATGACATAATTCTTACACAGAAACCAAACTGAATAGAACTAAAAATAAATTTACTTACTCGCAGTCTTACTAAGGAATCAAGTTAATAAGCTGGGTACTGAAGGAACAAAGTGCTTCGTTTGCACGAAGATCATGAGTCCGACAATGCATTAGTTAAATGAATATGCTAAAGTCTACAACTCTAAGTTATTCCTCAATTCGCTTAGTAACTTAGATGCAAGGAATCAAACTGTAGATTTAACTTGATAACGAATGCATGATGGTACCCAAACAATAAATTTCGTCACTAATATGATCATTATTATTAATAACTTTCCTGTTTCGTTTGCCTCGTTGAATAACAAAAAAAGTTTTATGTGCATTATTGCTTATAATATTATAAACTTGTATTTATAGAGAAGGTATTTCGCATTAATTATTGACCTTTTAATATTTATATTTAAAAAAAATATGTCTAAAATAAGATAAGTCACATGATTTGACTCCCGGGCAAAGACAAGCGACTTAAACTATATACAATAAGACAAGCATCTTGTAAGTTCAGCACAACTAAAGAGAACGATTACACATTAAAATTTTATTCAATTCCGACATACGTGACAAGGATTTTCTGTAAAAACCGTTAAATACAAGTGCTCTATGCCCATGCTTTGCTGCATCGTAATAGGAATGAGCAGCAAACATCCACTTTTAAAAATAATAAAATTAAAGAAATTGAAAAGAGTCCCAGGGGGAATAAGTAGTGAATGAACGTATTTCCTTTTTCACAGATAGCCCATTGAACCATTTCTAGCTCTCTGAATTATTCATCTTTAGGTTGAACAGAGAGAGGCCGCTCGGGGCTTACATGACCTTATTTAATTTGATCGGTGTATGCTTTGGAAAAAAATATTACAATTTAGTGAAAAAGCTTCTAGCTTTCGTCGATTCCAGTTAAAAATGTAAAAATCTGTTAGGGAGTAATGGAAAACAGATGTACATTTAAGTCTAGGATTATATTTTGATGAGATTTAGTTCTGATTTCAAAAAACTGAGTTCTTAAATTAAATGAAAGTGAAAAAACAGGCTGGCAGTAGGCGGCAAGCGGGCAATGATGTTAGCAGTTAGTGACTATCGCTACCCAAGCACACATCACAAGCAAATGAGTTGCAGATGCGTTGCCTTTTTTTGGTTTTGGGGGGGGGGGGGAGATCCTGCTTCTGGGGGAAATAAAGGGTTATGTGATGTTATAATTATGTTACAATCTCCTCCTCAACCAATAAAGTGATGCAAGTCGTCCAACAGGGAATTGGATGATTTGCACTACTAGCCCATTCTATATTATCATATAACATGGTAACGTATTAACACCAAATTCGATGGCTCCCAGACCAGACCCGAAATCTACATCTGCTGCTGCTATGTGTTCTTAATATACATATTTTTGTATAATCTATAAGCCCAAATATGCGTATAATTTAAAAGTACGTTCATTCAATAAAAAATCGTTGAAATATAGTAATTCGGTACGTCAATATCCGATAAAACCGCTATCAACTGGTATCGAGCGGAAGATTTCATTACACGTAGTGGCCGATATCGTCTTTATAGTGTCATAAACGAGAAAATAACATTAAAGGGGGCATAAAAGAAACGACCTGTGGCATTGCATTCCTGAAGCATTCTTACGACCACGAAGCGCCGCAGACAAATTTAATCCAATAATGGAAAAAATGCGTTATAGTTGAAGCTGAAATAATATAATAAAATTTATTAATCGCCGAAAAAGTGTTCAAATCTATTAATCCTATTATTAAGAGGCAGACAGAAAAAATGTTCAGTTTAGTTGCCAAAATACATATTTTATAAAAGGCATGCAGATTACATAATTATTTAAGTAAGTTAAGAAGGAAACTCAATTACTCTTTTTCTCCTCGCACAAGGGTATATGAAAACCTCTCCACGGGACGGACGCGGGCTTGTGCCAGGGATGCCAGCCGTTAAGAAGTCGCTTAACAGTCGCCTTAGACGTATATTATTACGTGATATTTTGTTCGCGCCGTCTTGCCCTTGCATTGTGAGTGCTGAGGAGCAATATCGCTCCCGCATTACGGGTCATTGACCGTCGACTAAGCTGACTCGATTTAGACCTGGACAGATTGACTACCTGTAACCACTGAACCAGGCATCATAGTAGTAAGTCATTACCATAAACTATTACACACAATGCAACACAATTCAATTCATGAACATTTCACAATTTCATGAACTTGTGGCGCGGGCCGTATTGTTCGGCACAAAAATATTATTCGTTTTTCATAGAAGTTATTGTTACACTATCCATTTTAAAATACCAAACATAATTAACAATTAAAAAACAAATAATTGCTATAAAATTAAAAAAGAAATTAAAATTGTTGTCGCTCAAATTTCCGGTATGCCAGAAATGTATGAGTAGGGTACTGAAACGTTAAGTTGCGTAGCTGACTTTAGACAGAAATAGTCTTTATCAGCACTTGTCAAAGAAAGGAGACAAGTTTGTACTCTTGTCAACGGGCGTGACAACACCTCTTGAGGCCCAAGCCTTGACTGATCGTTATGAGTAGTCGTACATACATAGTGTGTACAGTATATTGTGTAGTGGAAATATTAGGCTACAACCAGTGAGAGATATCATTTATCTATAATTGCAATTTAAAAATAAATCTTTGCTATAAAATTAAAAAAGAAATAAAACTTGAGCTTAGAAAATTTATACATAGATCTACGTTCGTACAAAATTCCTATCGTTAAAAATCTAACGTTAGAAAACTACACGAGTACAAAGGAAGTGGGAAGTCGAGTTAGAAATATCTTATACGGAGTAGTGCGAATTTCGAAGAAAAGTTAGATGTCTCGATCGCACCGGGTAAAGGAATTAGTGAGCGAGAAAACATGTTCCACAATGCCACCTCCGACCCCGGTCTGATACACTTTAAATGCTTCGAGAGGAAACTTTCCGCGTCGATAAAACCTGTTCCCCTTTTAGATATGTTTGACATTTCATAGCGAAATTGTAATATTTTACGCTTTTCCCAAATACTACAAAATAAAATTAACAACTGTTCCTTGGTAAGCGTATGATATGTACTTAAATAATATAACGTGGAATAAGAAATTGGCCGAGAAATTTCAAATATCAGGAAATGTGACCGTATTTTTTTCTACGAATTGAAATCATAAATCGAAAAAACACATATATCTTTAACCCTAGGATATGCATGTTTTTGTTCAGTTCATTTTGTAATTTCCAAATATAAAAATCATTGCGGTTCAAGGTATGGACCATTTTTTGAACCACAATGATTTTTATTTTTGGAAATTACAAAATCAAAAAATTGTAACAAAGTGCAAAAACCGTAAAGTTATACGTTCGGATCCGTCTGTCGTGTGCGATAGTGCTTGCATAAAGAGGGCCAGCTCATTCCGGAAGGAACCCCCAACCTTGTAAATACTGTCCTGAAGCAGAAGTACACAATACCCCTTGTATTCTGTACTTCTACGTTCCGTCGGATGGAAAAATACCGAATAACTTTTACTCTTCCCTTACATTTTTTCCTCCAATTTGTTTGTTATCTTTTTTTCTCTTATCTATATTTTTATCAGTATTACGTAGGTAAAGGGAGCCAAGGTGACGATGTGTTACTCTTGTTATCTATTATTCCATTTTTGAAAAAATAAAGAATTATTCTATATTTTTACCAAAATTTTTATGATAAACAAATCCTTATTGTACATTATACACATATCCTTTAGTAGGTTCACCTGCCTTCCTTACTTTATTGTACATTACACACATATCCTTTAGTAGGTTCACCTGCCTGCCTTACTTTATTGTACATTACACACATATCCTTTAGTAGGTTCACCTGCCTGCCTTACTTTATTGTACATTACACACATATCCTTTAGTAGGTTCACCTGCCTGCCTTTCTTTATTGTACATTACACACATATCCTTTAGTAGGTTCACCTGCCTGCCTTACTTCCTTTATAATTTTTAAAATTTTATGTGAAAACACATTTATACAAAATTGATGTATTTAAAATTTAAATCTTAATATTAAATTTGATCCACCAACAATTTACATAAAAAATCCTAGTACCAAATACTGGTGTATTATTAAAAACAGTGTTTTGATAAAATCATGTGGGTGCTCTTACGATGTCAACCGAATATTTTCGTTCACACACACCAGCACATGCGTGAAATCCTATTTTACGGCTCGTGTCCTTCCGCTTAGAGCAGCTTTTGAATAGGCCGTGTTTGAAGTGAAGCGAATATTTGACTTACGACTTCTTGCAACACTTACATTATGAATTTTTCGTAATTTGATTTTAATTCATATATTTTTTATTTCAATTTAGCAATCGGAAATATAATGATTTTTTATCCATCACAGTTAGCTACCGGCGTTAAAATCTTTGTTTCAGAGAGCACCAGGGATCTGTGACAGCAAACACCTGGCAGCGGAGTTACAACAAGTCAAGGGAGTACTGATTGACGATGACCTCTACATCACACGCCCACGTCGCAATGATCGAGTGAAGCCTACCACAGTAAAACTAGTGTCTGCTGTTTTACCATACGTCAGAGGAGTCAGCGACTTTGAGGCACCCTAGGTATAATGTAAAACTCATTACAACATTTTCCGTCCATGTTATTAAGTACTAGCTGTTGCCCGCGACTTTGTTCGCGTAGAATCAAATAAAACATATCAATACCTTCGTAGAATAAAACTTTATAATCGTTCTTATTAAATTAATTGTTTTTACCGAGCAAAATTAAACATAAAACATTTGTATCAAAGTTGTATTTTGATATAACAAACAATTTAATTTTGTTTATCTGTATAGAGCTGCCATCACTACCTTGACCACCACCACCACCATATCACTACCATCACCACCACTACAAATACATCAGTACCAACGCCACAAACATGACCATTACCACCACTATCCTCACCCTACCAAAAATCATCTAACGCGGTTAAAGATGATTTTAGTTCAATAAGCAAATTGCTTATGCTGTCGCTAACGCACGTTGCGCATCTCGCGAATCTATAACATTTACCCCTTCCTAATATCGTTTAACGTGGCTAAAGTTAACACTTCAAATAGTGAAATTTTTATATTATTTTACTACTTCAGGCAACCTTTGTGACATTGCAAGTAGCGGATGGCGCGCGTTTTTTTTTCACAATTTCGAAATCGAAATTGTGAAAAGAGTTTCGCGCGGAACCATAATTATTTTGCTTAAATTAAATTAGCCTATTTGAATCTCGACAATATTAGCTATCTTCCAGTAAAAGTCACATCGAAATCGGTTAAGTCGTTTCAGAAATTACCCGGAACAAACTTACAGCAGACAGACAAAAATTTGAATAAATGTATTTTTGTTATAAGTACCGTATAAACAGCATGTGTATTGAATATGGAAATATTATTTTGATATAACATACAGACACTTCAATTTCTATACATTATTTGCATCTTGCATATGTAGTTGATGACATTACATAACTGTAGAGACCTCCCATTAGTTGCCGCCTTCCTGGTATACATTGATATAAAAGAACCTAGAACGTTATGTTCTTATTCCGTGATATTATATATTGTAAGATAATTAAAACTTTCAAACTATAGTATTTTCGTATAGTTTATACAATATAGATTTATATTACGTATTTCATTCGTTAGTTACAAACGGTTGAGCATTAAAATTTGTTTACAAAACTCTTTAGGCACAGTGGCTGCATATTTACACACATTCACATGTGCATCACTTTCCCGGCTTGCGTAGTGAGTCGGACAATGACTCTATCCATCACGAACCTATATAGTACATATCTATTTATTAGTCTACCTATCAAACGTACGGGTACCCAATCGAGTGATCAGTCGAGCGATCAGTCGAGTGACCAGTTGAGTGATCGGTTGAGTGATGAGTCTAGCGATCGGTCAAGCGATCAGTCGAGCGATCAGTTGAGTGATCAATCGAGCGATCAATTGGGTGATCAGTCGAGCGATCAGTTGAGTTATCAGTCGAACGATCATTTGAGTGATCAATCGAGCGATCAATTAAGTGATCAGTCGAGCGATCAATCGAGCGACCATTCGAGCGATCGGTTGAGTGATCAGTTGAGCGATCAATCGAGCGACCATTCGAGCGATCGGTTGAGTGATAAGTCTAGCGATCGGTCAAGCGATCAGTCGAGCGATCAGTTGAGTGATCAATCGAGCGATCAATTGAGTGATCAGTCGAGCGATCAGTTGAGTTATCAGTCGAACGATCATTTGAGTGATCAATCGAGCGATCAATTAAGTGATCAGTCGAGCGATCAATCGAGCGACCATTCAAGCGATCGGTTGAGTGATCAGTTGAGCGATCAATCGAGCGACCATTCGAGCGATCGGTTGAGTGATAAGTCTAGCGATCGGTCAAGCGATCAGTCGAGCGATATAACTATTTTATAGCATTTTTATCGAACAAATGCTTGACATGGTTATTCAAATTGATATAACTTTTTTGTTTATAAACCGATTGAGATAAAACAAACACTATATGTTAAGTGAAGCTTACTACAATACATTAGTAAGAACCGCATCCAAATCGGTTAAGCCGTTTCCGACGTTAGCGGTAACAAACGCACAGACAGACAAAAATTCAAATAATCATTGTTTTGGGTTTTATTGCATTTATAAAGGCCCCCAATAATGATTCTTTTTTTTTAATTTCTTCCATGTACAACTAGCTAGCATAGTCGTTTATATACATAGCTAGCATAAGCTATGTATATAAACGACACTGTCAAAACATCGAAGACATTGTAAAAAACGAAACGACCTAAAACCGTTTTCACCACATTTTATTGAGATTAATGTAAGAAGCGGTGATTCTTTACTAATCATGTGCTTCAGGTGGATCCTTATCCTATGTGATACTTTCTCGAATACATAAAACATGAATAATAAAGACATTATAAAACTTTCGTTTAGGTTACAAATACTTCTTTAACACCTTTAGAGCATTTGTTTTTAATAAAAATTTGGCTACAACTTTAAAACACTTCTCTTTCGAATAAAATATTTCTTCTGGCTTACCTTTGATTAAACTTCGCTTATAGTGTCCTATTTGCTATAATCACTTAGCAAATACTTAGTACTGATCACGTATACAGGAATCCGGCGTGCGGGTTAGTTGCACCTCAGGTCGACTCTTGGCGCCGTAGATTAGTATCTTGTAGTCTTGCGAATTCATAGCGTCGAGTATGCAATATTATTAGCCTTTGAGGGATGCTCCTTTGTGACTCGACACTGTGCTGATGCACAGAACTTATTATAATGCTGATTTAATGAACCATTCCGGCAGGAATTGTCAAATATAATACATTAAATAAACCAAAAATGTTTTATGTCAAAATTTAATTACTTACTTGCTGGTCGGTCGGCTGGTACTTTACATGCGACGTCGTTTACGTTGTTTTTAAAGTTTAATAAAAAATAAGAATTCTGATTTTTCATACAATAATGTTTAACCTTTCTTCCCTCTTATGGATTGAATTTTCGAAAATCTTTTATGAGCTCTAGCCGGTAAACGCAAAAACGAGGATGAGTTGATATTAAGTGACTGCTAGGCAATAGGCGTAAGAAGCTTATTAATTGCAGATGCATTTCCGCCTTTAATAATCAGGAAAAAGGATATTACCTTATCTTATCCATCCTTTCTCCCGTAAATTCCTTGAGTAATAAGGCCTCTGACAACTCGCTAAAAATGAATCGCAGAATTACTTCTACTTCACGGCTGTCTTCTGTGAAATCGTGGCGTTCCGGTCGAGTCCGGTCGAGTCTGCCCATTCGATGCGAGCTCTAACACGATTATATTTTATTTTATTTTTATCTTGGACAGCACCCACTCGTTCCCCTAACGTGTGGAAGGTTAGGGACCTTGGCTACGGGGTGTAAATATTTTTTTCAGTTCTTTTTTTATTAAAAGTACAAAATTTCTTTATCTAATATCACATTCTTGTCTAATACTAGGTTCCAAATTTACAATTAAAATGCTAAAATTTTTAAAACTATAACAGTCTAAAAATAAGATACAATAATAGTTTAAATAAAACATATAAAAAATAGTCAATCACACGATTATATTAAATGAACTTAGGTTATTGGTTTACTTAACGAATCCCTTAGATTGATACGATTTCATTTTAGTAAGGGTCGATTGGGAACGGGAAAACGATATTTTAAAGACAATTGTTTGTATGTATGTAAGAAATGACATTGTTAGACAAAGGTTAGACGTTGGGCGCGATTTGTCAGTGTACACGTAAGGAGGGGTTGAATAATTTACGAGTGCACTAACTTCAGCCGCGGCGTGCTCGCTACAGATGGCCGGAGTTCATATATCAAAGCGGGCCGATGTTACAACTTCAATAAAACTTCACTCAAACTTATTCAAACGCGTCGGCCGGTGAAAGCTGTTTTTAACTTTTTCTCCCTCGAGATCAGCCAAATAAATAAAGAGTTAGTGACGGTATAAAAGTTGATTTCTTCTTATGAAAATATTTGGGTAAGGGGAGAATTTCTTTTCGTTTACTATGTTGACATTGTGATGCTTACATTTAGTTTAACATTTTGTCCGTCTTGTCTGTGTTTATCTAGTTTTACAATGTTTTTCTTCTTGTCTTGACATTCGAAGTGTTTAGAAGTTGTATCGTAGTCTTGATAGCTATTATGTTGGTATTATGGTAACGTATATCAGCATAAGTATTGTGGACACCTCTTGTATGCAAAAATTGTTGTAAAAAGGTATAACAATCCTGCGCGCTGCACTCTAGATTAGAAAGACTATCAAAGCTATTATTAGTAATTCTTATTGAAAAAAAACATATTTTAATCTTTAAGTGTAACCTTTATTTCATTTTGCCCTCTTGCGTCAATTAGCAATATTAACAAAATTTGGTTTTATAAATATTGCATTGATGTAGAATACTATTAGCATTTCCATTAATAACATTTTACCGATTACGTATTGATGCTAGAAATATGCTTTACGCATATAAAATCACAGGTCAATATTTAAGTTAGGCCTATGTAGTCTCATTATGCTGCAATACATTAATGTTAAATGTAAAAATTATATGTCTTTATTACATTTACTCAAAATGAATATCGATTCGTAAGCGTTACGATGCATTTTTAGCAAACGTAAAACAAAATTCGGGGGATCAACGTATTGAGCTCTTGTAAGGCTCGGCGTAGACACGATGTTAGCGCGGATATCCTTTGTTTCCACGCCGTTACACGGTTTACAGATTGGCGTTTAGATATTCATTTAAGGCTTTCACCTCTGATGCTTGGAATAAGGAGGTTAAGATTATTTAGAATATTTTTATAGACATTCATTGCATTGTATAATGATTGTTCAAGATATTTCTACTACTACTACTACTATATACTCTCAGATAGATGAATAGCTAGCTCATTGGGCGCCTTTTACTATAAAAATATCAAAATGTATTGTTTACCGAGATATTTTAATATTTTGTGGTATTCATATGATGCGGTACATATATATAAAAGCTAGCTGGCTCGGCAAACTTCGTTACGCCTTATAATTAATTAACGCCCCCGCAACCCCCCTTGCAGGTGAAATTTCATAAAAATAATTCTTAAGTGACCTCTACTCGGCGAAAGGAATATTCCTTCCAAATTTCAAGTCACTTTCTTCTAGAGATATTGTGATAAGTTAATAGATACTTTGAAATCTCTTATAACTTTGTAATATTTTTTTATTAACTGGCGAAGGTAAGTACCTCATAAGAATGAAAAAAGAAAGTTGCGCGGGAAATTAGAAAAATTGGAAAATCTCAACGACCTCATTAACTTTTCTAATTGAGCCAACTGTCAGTTATGAGCTTTTGCCATAACTGACAGTTGGCTCGATCGCCTTAAGTGGACGTTTGTATGGAGAAACTACGAAGTGCGAATCCTGGGCAGGTCGCTAGTATAAGATAATTATAAACGGAGCTTGCATAAACTATGGTCGTCAATAAAATTTTCAGTAGTATTTTGAATTAAATTAATGCCTTACGTTTAAGGGATCAATTTCTTATTTTATACTAAAAAGTAAGCTTTGAAATGTTTATTAAACCGTAGGCTATAAATTACATTTGAAATATAACCATAGTTCTTATTACTCAAAAAAAAACTTCACTGATTATAGTTTTCCACAAGTTAGAATTTATAAATGTTTTCCAGTGAATATACTGCCATAAACTTGAACTTATGTAACACAACTTACAATGTAAATAGGAGCCACAAAACGACGAACAAAGTGCAAAATACACAATGTTCCACTGCATGGCCGGTACTTTACTATTAGCCCCTCGGGATCAGTTGGTCACAACCAGTGAGAAACAGTCAAACTGTTTCTAATTTTATTTTAATTAATGGCATGGTGGACCCATATCTTAGTGTATATAAATTTAAGCTATGGAAATAAGCTTACATAATAATTATATTTTATTATAATACTCTATTTGATACGATAAAAGAAGTCACTTAAAGTTAAGCGGTGGGCTGGAGGTATAAAATCAGAAAAAAAATGTTTTGTTTCTAACCCCCACTAATATTATAAGTGTGAATGTAAGTTTGTTACGCTTTGACGCGAAAACTACTCAACCGATCATCAATAAAACTTTGTACACGTATTCTTGGAGGTATTAAAAGTACCATAGCATACTTTTTATGAAAAAAATAGTATGTAAAAAGCAAAGTATACATACTTTATGTATGTTCCCTATAGACTCCGAAACGGCTGGACGTAGCGATCGGATCAACATAATTAGTGATACCCGGGCGAAGCCGGGGCTGGTCACTAGTTTTGTATATAATTTAAATGTGCGATTATGAAGCAAGATATTATGTATGCATTTTGTATTAGAGTCAAACCTTTTTATATATAATATGAAAGTATTGAAAGTATATTTTCTATATTATTTCCTATTGAAGTATTAATGATATAATTGTTATGTTTATAAATAACTTAGACCTAAATTTAACCTTCTTGGAACAACGTGTTATTTAAAAATCTTCGTCATACTTAAGCCGATCTACGCAAAACCTTAACGAATTATATGGCCTTTCTCATAGATCACTTTGTCTATTGTTGCAAGCCGTATGAAAATCCGTTTGTTAGTTTAACAGACGCGCCTTCATGTTCTTATATGTAGTGATAGTGTTAAAGCCCAAAACCTGGTTTGGTTATCCTTCATTTTGGATATTTGTATTGAAAATTAAAAAGAAATGATAGGCATTTAAATTACAAAAAGACGATGTATGACTACAGCGTTTTGATGTAAAACGACAACTTGCTTGTAAGCAACACGTGGCGCAGTGTGTCCCGCTGGCGAGACGTCTCTGTATGAATGTAGCGCAAATAATCCCGACGCTCGAGCACATTGGAGTTCACACTCGTCCTGGAGTGTCCTCAAGACGTGCTCCGCTCGTGAAGTGTTTAGTGAAATTTGTAAACATACTGTACCTCTTTTATATTTTATTATAAAGATGTTGATCAAATATGTTTAATCCACCTAGCTAGTAGTAGCCCACTGTTTATTTTTTGTCCAGTATTCGATTGGACTTGTTGAAATGTGATTTTCCATTTAATAATCTTAAACAATATAGTTACAATGCAAACAAAAGCCACTATATATTTGTATTAGACTAACCTAAATTCTCCTCATTAATCGATCACGGGTATCTAACTGCTGTCGTTAGAGTTCTTGAAAAAGAAATAACAAAACATTTTCAATGAAAATAGAAGGCAAGCCATTCCATTGAGTTTCTATTGCAGTTTAATTATTATGATTACAACATAAAGAAGTTTGATTTAATCTTCACTTAAATACCACTTTCGTTTTCTTTTCCCATTTAAGTAAAGGTTAAAAGTAGGGAAGAGAAATGATTGTATAACCGCTCGCAGCTCGTATTAAGGTTATCTAATATAAAGGACATCGTGAAAGAACTCGATTAAATTAAGTTACTACAACGAAAAAGAGAGCAATTTCGATTCTCGTAGAATTCAAATGAGCTTCTTATTCAAATACAGAAGTGAAGAAAACACTAAAACAGACGGTTCCACGGCGTCGAGTTGAAAAAGCGGCGAGGTATATTTTTAAGCTTGTGATCGCTGACTTTGTGACTTTGCTAAAAGGCTCTGTGAATGGAATCGAAATGGTTTTCATTGCCTTAAACGTTTGAGTATTTGATAATTTTGCAGCGGCGATGAAAAGGACGGGAGAAATAAATGAGAAAGAACGTTAAGAGGTATCATTTATTCAAATAACTATTCCAAACTCTACAAGGTATAATGCAGAAAGCCAAGTACGTTAACGACATTCATTATTTATACATGATATTCCATTTTAAGCGATTACATTTATCGATTAGTTAAAGCTGTAGATCCTTGTCAGCAATTATTAAGAGACGTTAATGAATACAGTTCATCTATAAAATTCTTTATTTTATTTTTAAGAACAATATTTTTTTTAACTGTCAACAATTTGTCGAAAATTGCATTAAAATTATACAAATTGTTGTATGACAAATTCGAGTACACATTAACAACGCCAAATTGTGTCAACAAATACTAATTGATATGTTATAGATATGATGTAAAGTTTGATATATATAGCTGACATGTATCTAATTTTGTATTGTCTATTTACAAACATTAAGAATACGTATTTATATAATAATGTTACATATTATTTCTTAACAATTTCTACAAGTATTTATCGACAGTAAGACATATTTCGCATCTATCCGAAAATATATATTAACTACACCATAAGAGGCCTTATACTTATATTATTTTTATATAACTTCCTAAAAAATTACATCCTTTATTTTTTTTAATTTAAGTGAGGTTACATATCTATAGTACAAAACATTTTTCTACTTAATATTACACTTAAGAGCTCCATTTATCATAAGCAGAAAAATTCGACAAGACTGTACATATAACATACTACTTGTATTGCATGAGTCTTCCAAGAAATAATAATCTATTGTACATAAAAAGTCAACGTTGAATTAAGTTTCCTACAAGTCTAGTACACCATACGACTGTTTTAGCAGATATTACGTACATATATTTAATATTGCGTCCATGTTTTGGCTGAAATAGACAAAAACATAAATTAACAATAAGTCATATTTAATTTCACATAGTACATTGTAAAATATATGGCCTGGTCATACCTTTGTAATGCATATCCCGATGCATGCTTGGACAGGTTTTTCCAGGGTACTGCAAATAATTTATTTTATTTTATTTAAATGTAACTACTTTTCCTTATTTATTTACAGTTAAAAAGTCTTTTCATAGTTAACTTCATTATATTTTAATTAAATTGTATCTCTTCATTGTTAATGACCGGGTTGTTAATGAATCTAAAACTCCAGTCACATGTCATGTCAAAAAATATCTATATTGCAAAGCGAAGCTGGTGGTGTAGGATATAATTATTCTCATCGGTATGTTACAATGAAATGAATGAAGATGGACGTAACACAAGTATTAATAATATTAAATTTATATAATTATATTATATTAACAAGTAAGACTTAAAACGAAATAAACTTAACATATATATTTAGAGCTATTATGGGAAAACTATAGCACACATGTTGGCAACTTAACCTTAATACCCTTCATACGTTGCCCCTATGCACGCAATAAATTAGTGCGCGCAGCCGAAGTAAAAAGCTGCAGGCAATTACCAACTTTCTAAATTACTGAAACCAGAGCCGTATGAACTTTTTACGATGAAAATTTTGCAAAAGGGAGAGTTGTTGAAAATATTTTTGTAACAAGTAGGCTGTGACTATGAATTAAGGTTAAAACATAGCGAAAATATAAAAGCACAAGTCCTTAATCAAGATGAAAAATGTATCCTACATAAAATATTTATATTGTCTACGGCACCCATTTATTTATCATCTACATTTGTATACCTCCATATATAGTGCGATGCTTGCGCTTAGCAAAATGGAGGTTAAATAATAGACGGTGGGGTCACGTGGCTTGTAAGATGGTGTTATGTCTAAAATAGAGACTGGGCTTATTGATCTATTCGATGGTTGGGGAGAGGGATGAATAAAGTTTATCTCGTATCGTTTACGTTACGGTGGTGAACCGTACTGATGACACACTATCACCCACTTAAGTATGTGTGTCATTATAAATTTGAGCTGCGTAGTATTGTACAAAATGGAAAACCGTAATCTTCTCACAGACGTGACTTTATTAAGTATACGTATGAATGTAGAATGATAATACTAATCATTGATGTCTTGTCATACCTTGCTCAAGTTGAAATCAATGTTAGTCCGAACTGCTCGGTGATGGAGGGGCTGAGGGGGCCGGAAGTTGTTTCCGAGAGGCGCCTTTGGATGCCGTGCGTCACCTTGCATCAGACGGCGTAGTCCATGTAACTAAAATAAAATACTTTTTCAATATGATTTTATAATAATTTATTAAGTGGTGGCCTCTACCTGCTGCAAACTAACCGACTTACCCGATTGTAAAGAGGAAGATATCATTAGTTTCTTAAATTAACTATTGCTTGTTACATTTTAAGTAAGACACGAATGTATTTCCATGAGAATAATAAAAAAATGCTATTACGTCTCTGTCATTTTAGCTTAACAAGAGTTAAAACAATTTTAAATTATTTCTGTTTTTTATCAGAGTTTATTGTATTTCACATTAAGAGGTTACGATTCAATTTCAAGTGTAGCTTTAAAGACTGCGACGGACTGTAAGAGGCTCAAGAGCAGGACTTCCATAAGTTAATGAGATAGTGTCAAGTAAATATATGAAGTAAACAAAGTAATGTTAAGAGCAAGTAATCGCAACCTGAAAGCCATTAGAGAAAGTGCTTGTATTAAACCGCACATAAGGTCAGTAAGTCGTGACAAAACCACTATGTTTCAACAAAAAGAAAGTAATCGGTTTCCTACTGTTGTTCCCAAAAGCACGGGTAAATCATTGAATCTCAGAAACGATTTCAAGTAAATTGAAATTTCCTTCTTCCTTTAATGTAGAGTGTCGAGCGTTGTTCAGGTAGGTAAGGTCTGAGCGCCGCCTCGCCACGCCGGTAACCGGGATTAATGTTCCCGACACACGCGATACTCGCTATCTCATTCCCTTCGCGATTTTCCTTTATATGAAACAATTTGTTTGTAATTATAGTTCTAATCAAAGTTGAAATAACTTTATTTACGATTTACAATTTAAAATTGGTTTCATTTAAAATTTGTATATTCATGAAAAACGTTTGAAACTACAGTAGGGTTACTACATTTTGATGAATTGTAGAAATAAATTAGATATTAACTACAAAAGTAATTTTAATAGTAGAAGCATTGTCGTTTGTTAAAAAGCATTAGTTTGACTAACGCCTTTTCACTACCTCCTACTCCTGAAGACATTGTAATCGGAGATAATGACTGACTTGACGAATGTTTCTGATCCTTATTTTATGGAAGACTGTGGCAAGCGAGCAAGCGGATCACCTGACGTTAAGTGAGCGCTACCCATAGACATCCGCAACAAGTAAGGATGTTGCAGATGTGTTGCCTATCTTTATTGGTCAGAGAGAGCATAGAGAGGAAAAAGGATATTTCCTTTTCCTGTTAACCTCCTCCCCGTCCAATCCTTTTCCCGCTCCTATCTTATCTTTATGGGGAAAGGATGTGAAGGGGAAGAGGACTGAAATTAGGCCTCCGGCACCTCACTCATCGAACGAATCGCTGAGTACTTCTACTTCACGCCTGTGTTTTGTAAGGTCGGGTTAGTTTACCGGTTACCGTTCTAGCCAGCCCATTCGTGTATCAAACGTTGTTGTTGTGGGCTGTTGTTTTACGCGGACATTGAAAATTATGTATACATATATTATCTACCTACTTTACATAGATAGCTGTAAAGTAGTCGAAACGTCGGGATCAATAATATTAAATAACCGCGATAAAATCTATAAAATTTATTTAACTTCAACGTGTAATATTTGCATAAATACAGAGAATCAATAAAAAATACAAAAAAATATTGCGTGCGAAATCAAGATCATCCCATATCAAAAAATCTTAGGCTTAATCTGTTAATAAGTAAAATAAATCTTAATTGCTATTAGGCACAAACGAGGCCTAAGACTAATGAAGCATCATTATAGAGAAAATACCAACTAATATCTACGTACACTTATGATAAATACAGTAAATAAAATAATAGACGCAGTAAAATATTAAATACAATCAACCCCCTTCCAGCCTTCCGGGGTACTCTTGTGAGTCCTTCAGTTAACCCTTGAATGGCCTTTCCATTCTGAGCGCAATTTGCGTTGGAATGCGCAGGACTCACCTTATAGGTGAGTTGCCTCTTCTCGGTGAACACTATTAATTAGCAGCATAAATTATTAGCAACATAAAATCTTCGATGTTATTTCCATGTTACGTAATAAGTAAAATCACCGTTTAAAGTTAAATATGCAAGCTCGAACCGTGAAGGCGAATATGTCTGTCAGATATGAAATATCTTAACATAAAATTGGAAGTCTAAATGTATACATTATGTATATACATTTAGCTATATATCCCGCTTCAGGCAAGAACCGCATGGCGTTCACTCAACTCCCTACGAGATTGCAAGCAGTTTCCACTAGCACTTAATTTTCCCACCAACACAAACGGAAAACATAAGCAATGATTTATAATAACAGCCATACAACGTGGTACTTTCAGTTTACTTTTAACACGTACATAATTCACGGCGGAGTCTTTGTCTAAAGGCGCGGGACGTGAGTTGTTTATTATAGCGTGAGCACAAATGAAAATGTTATTATGGTGCCCTCGACCACAACCCAACTGTATAACAATCATTTGATACACTATTTCGTTTTTACTATTTTCATTTTAGCACTTTATTTCTCACATAGTATTTCAAACCGGAATATCATGTATAAAACTTCTTTACTATAATATTTTTTTTATTTAAGAAAACAAAAAAATAATGGAAAACAATCTCAGGTCGTCCAGTTGCCTGAAAAAGTAAAAATTTTGTCAATTTGCCTTATACGCAGATATACATATTCCGATAAAGACCGCTACTTTGTTACTTCAATTCTACACAAATTGGCGAAAGTATGGTCCCTACCTCTGCATTATATTGCATATTCTATACACTTTACAAGTCGTAAATTAGCAAGAGATTAAAGTATCGCTAAAACATAAGTATTATTTTCTTTGTTTGATAAGGGGTACATATTTTTATATTTAATAGATATAATTATATGTTACATTACCTTATTTCGTTGTAATATATGATTGTTGTATCAAACAAACGTCATTTACCATATTACATTTTTTATAATTTCATCACAATTTTGTGAAATCTTTTTACGAATTTTAACCTAAAAACCTTTGTTTACAAAAATAACATGTTGCTGTGAAACAAGTTAGACATACCTGTTGTTTGGTGATATATATGGGCTTATTAATTATGATCCAGGTTACGGTCTCAAAACAGGCCGGCGCCGTCGTTGACCCGTCGTAGGTCATGTAGTAGTCCGTATCGGGTAGCAAGCCGCGCACTGATAGCCTGTTCACCGGCATCTCCGCACCTTAAATAATCATTTATCAAATAACGATCGCATATTATTTTCGCCGAAAAATAGTATAACATATAAATACAATATAACATCTATAAGTATGCATATTAATATTGAGTATTTATAACACAATTCAGCTCCTGATATACCTTTCTGGAGATAAGAGACACATGGTAAAACTGTTGAATTACACATTTTTATCTTAGCGTACATAAGTACAAAAACCTATAAATAGTATTTTGACTGCGTTGCTTAGCTTCAGAGCAGAACCCTCTTAGTTGCGGCGGTTGCCTTCTGAATGCTTACTATAACTTTTTTAATTTGATTGAAATTAAATGAGGCGAATATAAAGCGAAGTGGATGGGATCCTATGATTAAAATAGATATTAAAAATTCTACAATTCGGCTAAAAGAGTGCTCTAGCCAGCGCTCGCTGCAGTTATGGATGTTTGCAAATAGTTTATTTAAGCCACAGTTACGTCAAGCTTGTGGCGTTAATTAAATCAAATTTGAATCTCAATTCAACATAACCTCGGAAGACAGCAGAAGATATATGTTACCTCCATATTTAATATTTTCTAATTCTTCTGTCAATATCCTTAGCTCTGGATTCGATAAATCTCCCAACTGAAACAAAAACAAATATAAGACGTAAAATAATTTAGGCCTTCGGGAGGAGCTCGCAATAGGACAGTTATCACAAAATATCGACTCTAACTATAGTTAAGGACACTCGTAAAACGACCAAATAATTACTTTCCTTTTGAACTTGAGACTTACGCTGTCTTTATTGACTTAACTCAGTGTAAACTACATTAAATAACTGTGAAAAACTAATAAAAAAAAATTTTAATGAGAACTTTTTGGTCTGAAAAGTAAGATAATAATAACCATTTTTACGAAACTTTAATATGATCGTTATTCATGGCCGTTTTAGACTTAAAATATGTTAATTTATTCGCCAAAAATACTAATTAATTTGTAAGAATAACAAGTCGGTTTTACTCATCTCCTAATGCAAAAATAAGTTGACACAGAAATTGTATTTTGGATACATCTACTTTTCTGGCAGACGGCTCTTAATTTGAACTAATAGCTTTGGCGGCTCATCCAATGCCGCACAGAAAATTCCAATTTCCTTAATTAACTACCTCCAGTTCGGGTGGAAGCTACAAAAAGGTGCGGCCCGTTGATAACGCTTCGCCGACAACTGCGATCGTGTTAAAGCGCACTTCTATTTTTCGATAATCCATAATTTTAGCGAGAATCACGCACCTGCACTTTTATCACTAATTATTTTCAAGTGCTGTGGCGTGCTTCGCTTCATTGATAAAAAATGTAAACAAGAACAGCGAATTGAGATAACATTTCTTTGAGAACACCTGTTCTTCCTAATAGTATTAAAAGAACGAATACAAAATAAAAAATTAAGGAAGAAGAATTCCTTAATTTTTTAAAATTGATTAAAACCAAATATAAACATCAAAAAAATACTAACTTGTAATAGTAGTGATATTGATACAATTCCTTGAGCTTTATGCAAAGCTTCCGAAAAGTTTGAGTACAGCTGCGAGTTGAAACCGAAGATTTGTATCTGTAATCAGATAAAACATTAAATCTTTATACGATACAAATCTGGAACTTGTGTACATAAAATATATGCGCGCATGCCCGTAACCCAGTGGGATAGGCAGAGATCATGGATTTCCATTTGGTGCGATCCTGGCACACCTCTCGCTTTTTCATGTAACATGTTTAACAACGACTCTGTCCATGACCAATCAGAGATTTATAATATGGTAATTATTTATATTAAATTGTGAACAATTTAACCTCAAAAACGTTTAAGGTTTACGTTTTTGATCATCTATCAATTTTGAAATGTTGCCTAAGCCGTGACTTAATTTGTAAAGATATGAGTAAAATTCAAAAGTATGCAAAAATACATTTCGAGAGTTAAAAATGCATTTAAGTAAAATGATAGAATATAACTGGAAAAATCTGAGATAAAGCAGACGAATAAAATTGGGTACACGAGAGGATAAGCACATGATTTTAGATTTAACGCGTTTGCGTAAGAATTTGTCACATAAATAAACAGGAGGCATGCTTGAGTTGGCTCGCAGCCGTTCCTCGGGATTACATTTGGGATTTGAGCGTCTCCGAGAGGAAAGTGCGGCGCGACTGGGCGATGCGTGAGAAAACATATGTAACGAATTCTTTTTATAAACTCTCGCAAGAAATCTCCGCTAACATACGAGTATACTAACACGCAAGAGGAAATGAATTGAACGTGTAAAACGTTTTAAATTAAACATGTTATAATATTTTGTACTAATTTTACTTCCTTAATGATTGTACTCACTTTATGTACTCCACTTCGGTATAATAAGGCTTTTTAATGATAAGATAAAAATCGGTTCCGTAGCTGAGTTTATCTATTACAAACAACTTTTCCCTTCCTAATATTAGTACTTCAAATAATATAGTAGGTGAAAAAGTACACAACAGCAAAACACTGTACTGCCTTTGTGGTTTAATTAGCCTGTACTTACAATTAATATCACCTGAAATGTTTGTATTAGAAAGTGTCTGCAATCAATTAGTGCCGTCTGTCTCTCTGTTTACTGAACGAACTTCGGCGGAACTACAACAATGGATTATTGTGCGCTCAATACCATTTAGTTTTGGCCCGCTTGTGTTTAAACTTGCTTCTGTTATATAAATCTGTTGTCACTTATTCGAATCTAACAGACAGTATAAAAACAATTTGCTTTCTACAAAATACATTAATTATTATTGAGTTGTAACTTTACGAGGATATTAAAGTTATTTTGATTTGGACACTAAGGGTACACACATTTGTGAATCGTACCAAATGGTAATCCTATATACAGCGTACGGAGTTTTTTTTATGTGAGAAGGTGTCAAGCGAGCAAGCGGATCACCTGATGTAAAGTGAGCGCTACCCATAGACATCCACAACAAGCAAATGTGTTGCAGATGCATTGCCAACCTTTAATGGACAGAGGGCATAGGCAGGAAAAAGGATATTTTCTTATCCCCGTTAATCGTCTCCCTGTCAAATCCTCTTCCCTTTCCTATCCTTTCCCCCTTATGACGAATTTGTGGTAAGGGGAAGAAGAAGTTGTACAAGTTATATTATAATTGTAATAATATAATTTAGGGAACGTACCCATACTATGTTAGCCATTTTTACAATTGCTAAGTAAAACATCGTAAGAATTGTTTAAACAAGCTTTATACATACATTTTTTTTATATCTTACAAAGTGGCAAACGAGCAAGCGGCCCCTGGAAATAAGTACCGCTACCCATAGGCATACGCAACAAGCTAATGAGTTGCAGACGCGTTGCCTACTTTTATGGACAAAGGAGGGGACAAACAGAAAAAAGGATAATTCCATTCCCTGTCCATCCCCTCCTCATCCATCAAATCCTCTTCCTCTTCCCATCCTTTCCTTATTAGAAAAGGGTAGGAGGGGGAAGAGGACTACAATTAGGCCTCCGGCACGTCACTCATCAGACGAAACGCAGAATACTTCTACTTCACGCCTGTCTTCTGTGACGTCGTGGTATTTCACCGGTCGAGCCGGCCCATTCGTGCAAAAGATGTTGTTATTGCGGGCTCTACCATTGTTAAATAAATGTTACATAAGTTATGAAACGAAGCATAAGCGTTGTACAATAAATGACAATACGAAAAACAGAAAATATGATATCGGTACTCACCTCAGCGGGAAATGAATACCCATTGATGGCGTGCTCGGATCCAAATTGATCGTGAAGTCCATAATGAATGTGTACCTCGTGAAATTGATACTTGTAGGAGAGCGGGCCGCCCGTGAGGTTTATGTGGTGGCGGGTCTCGTTCTCGACCGTGAATATCACCGAATGACCCGTGTTGGTTATTAGCCCATTTATCTATTGACAGTTTTGATTTTATTATACGATTCTCTATTCCCAATTCTCGGTCGGTAGTAGTAGCACTGTACTTCAGGAAACGTGTTGCTGAACATCAGATCTCACTGGTTTGTTTACATTTCAATGGTGTCACAGTGACGCAACACTGACAAATCCTCACGATAATTTATTAATAATAAAATATTAAATCAAAATTTATTACAACAACAAACAATTATGACTGTATTAGATAGGCGAATTACAATTTCGAGCCCTGTGAGGTTCGAGCTTAAGCTCGATTCGAAACAGTATCTATTACACGCGACAAGGTTAAAAATATGCTGTTAACCTTATTTTTCGTACTGAAATTTTAGAAGTAAAAGATAAATCCTGCAATTGATAGGAACAAAAATTATAAGTATGTGTATTGTGTAGTGTTATCATAAGGATTTTTAATTGGTATAAAACTAAATATTTTTCACCAAACAATTACTATATAATATTAGTATATTAATATCATACTGTTGCTGTTATCAAATGATTATTGACAGCAATCGTATGATATATGATTAATGATGATTGGAAAAACTCTCTCATTTTGGTTTTGGAGGGTCTGTACTGTCGTGGCTTGCATCGTATATTGTAGGTAGATCATCATTTGTTGTAGTGAAGGGATACGCATCGTCACCATACCAATCCATATCAGGAGTAACTCAGGGATCTGTTTTGGGTACAATGTTATTTAATATATACATAAATGATATATCAGAAAGCATCCATAACTCAAAATGTTTTATCTTTGCCGACGACCTTAAAACTGCGAAAGAAATAAGAACGCCTAGTGATAGCATGGAACTTCAAGAGGACGTAAATAGATTATTTGAATGGTCCCAACATAATGGAATGGCTCTACATCCAGAGAAATCCTCATTTATAAGATTTACACGTAATCATAAAACTGTCCAAAGAGCATACAACATTAACGGCACTGTACTTAATGAACAAAATGTAGTTCGAGATCTAGGTGTAACCTTCGATGTTAAATTAAACTTTAATCAGCATATCGATAATATTTGTAAATCTGCAAGTTGCATGTTAGGTTTTGTATTCAGAAATTCTAAGGACTTCAAAAATGTTAGCACTCGAAAACTTCTTTACACATCGCTGGTGAGAAGCAAGCTCGAGTATTGCTCGGTTATATGGAACCCAAACTATCAGGTCCACAAAGACCGCATAGAATCCATACAGAGACGCTTCACTTATTTCTTCAATGGATTCGGTAAACGAGTGCCCTACTCTGAGCGACTTGAGACCTTTAACCTCATGAAGTTATCCGACAGACGCACGTTGCAGGACATGTTATTCTTATACAAGATGTTAAATAACTTATTTGATAACCCAGAACTACTAAGTCGTTTCTCCTTTGATGTTCCACGTCAATTGCCGCGCCGCCCAAAGGCTATCCTCACTCATAGAACGTACAAATCAAACTTAGGACACTATTCTCTTATTCCGAGATTGTGTGGATTATTAAAAGAATTTATAATTAAAGACAGTACTATTGATATATTCCATGACAAACTATCAGTATATAAATCCAAAATCGTTAGGATCTTGAATCCTAGTACCGTCGCAGATGTCTAATATTCTGAATGTCATACTGTGTCACATGTATCAATTAGTCGTTTCGCTAACGAGTTTTACGTAATCTTGTAGTTTTATAGCTAATATTGTTCCATAGTAGTTATGTTCCCCTTCATTTTGTTTTTTATATAGTTTTGTTTATGCAAACACATACTTTATGTACGCTGTGTTTATCTGTAACTGAGATTACTAATTCATGTAATTTTGTAGATGAACCATATTAAATAAATAAATAAATAAATTACTCAGATGTTAGTAAATTACTTGCTCGACCCAAATCATTAAAGTTGTAGCAACAGTATATGTATACGTACCCTGTGCTTATCTATATGTAAAAAGCGGAGGTTGGGGTCGAAGAGTAACTTTTCCGGCTCGAGGTTCACGGGGGATTGGCGCCGGCCTTTGTTGCACAGGGACCATTCCGGGTTGATCAGGCCCCAGAAAGCTGGACCTATGATTTTATTTATGTACTTATCATTTATGTTACAAATATTGCTTGACATGTATTTAGGTACGAAAGGAATGAATAAAACGTCTCTAAATCGTCTATATCCTTAATATTGCTTAGATGGAACGGTGACTAGAGATGTTCTTGGGTTTTGTTTAGCAATTTTTTCAACGCTCAATAATAAAAAATGACTTGGCACAATCAGTGATAGTGCAGCGAGGCAATAAAAGCATTAGCGTCTGCAAGGTATTTCAATATGGCAGAAAACTGCAGCGTAAAAGTAGCCTAAGTACTTTGGATCGCGCTCATGGTTTTATTATTTATGACCTTGAAAATTGCACGAGTAAGCCGGCGCTGCGGTTGGCTGCCCCGCCTTCTTTACGGCCACGCGCTAAGTGAACTTTGCTTTAGACAATTCTTTTATTGTTTTTGGCAATTTGTGTCTACTACAGTTATTATAGATTCAAAGGCTTGATGTGTTAATGCTATTAAAGTAGGCTTGTGTTACAAGTGGATGAAGCTCCTTTAAATATCAAAGTAAATATCACTCATAATGACTTTAAAATCCTTCGTTTATTAATTTAAAAACATTATAAATGCTATACGATTCCCAAACAAATAACATTCAAGGTCTTGCACACAGAATTTAAGGATCGGAAAATTTAGGAAACTTGTTCTGGTCCTTATCATTACTTCCAGATGACCACAACCTTGAATCTTTCGTACAGAAATTCATGGTACAACTTTGAATTTGGAGTAGTCATAGACATATTAATATGTTGTTATATAGTATTCATATGATATAATACATATATAAGATATTTATATTAAAGAACATTTGTCGAACGGTTAGTTCAGAGTCATTCGGTCCCACAATACATAACTTGGGTAAGTTTTCTCGCATCCAGTTAGACGTGAGTTACGTACACAGCGCTAACTACCGTGTACCCAAACTAATAATAAGGCTAACAGTGGAGTTAAGCTGGGAAACTTTTCTGCAACCGTTTCCTTTGTCGCAAAATCGCGTGTACATCATAACTAAGTAACTAGACATATGTTTTTGGCACAACGGTCTTCGAATAACGAACGGTGGTACAGGTCAACGTCATGTGGGCCACGTGTACTGTACCCCTACCTGTCCCACGAGATGGACCAGGTTGCGAGAGTCCACTGGATGAACGCAGAAGGGTACCGATCTTTGTGGCGATCAATGGGGGAGGTGGTTCATCGGCCAGCAATGGACAACTGAGACGAACTAGGCATATAAAGCTATATCGAGTAAGATATCTGCATTTATATTTCGATAGTATAGAAAAGAGAGCAACCCATATGTCTCACTAGAGTGAAATAATATCATGCATTTCGTATTGCGTGTTCTTTTCTAAGTTATGTCGGTCGTCTTATGATGTTTGCGATCACCGCGCAACTTGTGATGAACACACACTTGTACTCATCAATTACAATTGTTAGAACACATTTTGCCCGGATGTTATGTCTCAATGGCCAGGACATGTTATTACTTTTATATTATAACAGAAGTTAAGCAGTAAACAGTATTTAAGTTTGAATCTTCGTAACAACAGTTTTATGGTGTTAAAAAGATGGATACTAATCGTAGAGTCGACACATCATTCAGTAACAAAACAGCGGAATTGGAAAACTTAGAAATTATCAATAAATACGATTGGCTTGTGGTGTCTACGAATGAAAACGTTATGCCGGCGTTTGGCATTTTAAGCTTAGTTTACAATGAATTTGTTAAAAAATTGTACAAAAAGAGTATATCTCCGAAAAGTTACATGAGCATATATTATCTTAATTATTACATTTATATCTTACATCATTATACTTAAAATTTATAGTTACATAAAGATATCTTAAGAGTTTTTCTTCACCAATCCAACCAAACTAAACCAACCTATTAAACTGCAGAAAAATCATTTATTTATATATTATTTTAAAATGTTGCCTCCAAAAAGAACATTAAGTCTTACTATGAGCTTATAATACAGTTATTATAACCTACATTGGAACGATTCCAATTTTCAACTTCAGAAAGACAATCTGATACGACAACACGCCTCACGAACTTGTGCGGAACGCAATATGAATGCAAGATAAATCGCCCGTATAAATTTCACGTCACGTAACCCGTCAAAATGTTATCGGCGCAGGGAAATTGATACTACTCACAATCGGAATATTCGCGGAGGGATTGAGGTAGGTCAATAAACTCGGATTCTCACTTTTGGTATCACACAGATCATTCTAATACGTAACGAAACGTGCAACCTCATATTTATATTAACCTTGATAAGGGTGAATTGTAAGCTTAGTTAAATGTGAGCAAGAGACGTTTACAACATCAACGACGAGACAAAGACCATGTTATAAATTTCAAATGTAAGTTCCATTTCTAGAGATATTTTATTTTATCATTTTTTTGGTAGTCAGCATTCGGCACGAGCTTAAAAATTGTTCTATATTTTGACATAATTTGTACGATTGTGTAAAAAATACAAGCAGCAATAAGCATTTACCTGAAATTCCGTCGTAGGTCCACCATTCCTCCCAGCTGACGCCGCTCACGGCTGCAATCAAATTCCATCTAATTAAGTCTGCACAGACATTAAGAGCAGGATATATATCCCTGTGAGTTTCAAGTTACAAGTACAAATACTATTGTTTGTATGAATAGAAGTACTATTTTTTTTAAAGAAAAGCGAAGGAATCAGATGATAATTTACTATGTAATCAAGTTCTATGTGGTAGGTGCTTATCAAAATTAAAAAAAAAACTAACCAATAGTCTAGAATGGACTGTATCCAGTAGTAACTAACTTTTTATTTCTTAGTTTTCCCCGAATTTACATTTGTGCTTATTTTAAGATTAAAATTAGTACAAATAGCGGAATAAGATATTTCCCGAAATGACAATTATAATTTTCTAGAAATTATACTAGCATATGCCAACTATATATTGTCTGACTGTCTCTTACATCCAAAAAAGGAACAGAAAATTTGAAGATAGAGACTTCATGAATTTTGAAAAAAAAAATTATGACTAAACCACGACCGTAACAGATTTGCATGAGATTAAATTGTCTTATTAGACCTTCCCAAAGTACTCTTAATTAAGATTAAGAAATTATGATACTCATAATATTTTGGAGCAATTAATTCTAAAATACTCGGCGAAGGAAATTCTTACTCCTTAATTATTTATGAAGTAAATTTTCTTGTCATAAGATATTCCACTCTTTTAAGGAATGCCGCTAAATAAATATTTGATAATTGCAAAATTTAACCTTCAGCGGTATACAGATACCTTCAACTACGTATCAAGAAAAACAAATTAAAGTAACGTACGTTTTAAATTCATAAAAATACGTTCGATAAAGGCAAAATAATTACAAAAGATTTTATTACTGCAGAAATAATATCATAGAATGCCGTAGATACTTTAATGAAGATTGATAACAGAGGCCTACGGACTTCATATATAAATGCTATCGTGTAACGACACTCAGACTATTGGTCATCCTTGAGGATTAAGACGAATGATTACAAGTAAATGCACGACGTAAATTAAATTACAGACAGTACGTATATCGAAAAATCGTTAATTTCTGGGACTAGGAACCGCAGTGAAAAGGGGACAGTGATCTAAATCTATCTAACTGAGGCTGGAGGATGCCAGTCATTTCTTTAATGTTTACGACTTGAAGTTCAACGTTTGTTTGTTTGTAGTTCAATCATTATATTCGGTAACACGACATTTTAAAACATGTAAAAACAAGTAGTAAAACTAATACATATTCAAAAGCGAACAGTTGAAATGTATACCAATCTCGAAACTTACTCGATACATGCCTGATTTATGTTTTTAATTTAAATTTTTGCATTCCCCAGGCGAAGTTCGCCACGGACGCGCCGCTTGCATCACAAATATATGTCGCAGCGGAGCGAGATCGTAGCCGGTCGCGTTTCGATACAGGCCGACTGAGCTGTCGACTTTTAATCTTTTAATGCTACTCAACAAACTTCCACCTACAGTAATGCCCTTCTATTTGGAGGATAATGCAGTTGCGTTGGCAGATAGCGTTACAGAAAGTAATATGTATAGATATTATTATTGTGGAGTGATATAGTTCCGTGGCTGAACTTTAAATTCGGGGATTCAATAAGAGTCGTACGTATGAGTTTAGTTAACATTTGTTTAATTCAAAGAGGCTCGACTCATTATTTATCATCCATTATTCTAATCAAGCTTAATTTGGACCCAAACTTAATAGACAGTTAGACTGTTGTACTCTTACTTACTGTAATACATTAATTTTGAAAATCTTAATTGGTTAGAAAAATCTATGGATCCGCCTGGCTTTAATAGACAAGCTAGTCATAGTCATAGTCAGGTATCAGATAAAGTCTTTACACTATTTTTTAGCGGAATCTGAAGATATTAGCGATAGATTTTTTGATCTATATCTTATATCGACGTTATATATGGTAGTATATCAACAGTGGTACAGCCCGCAGCAACAACATCTGTTGCACGAATTGGCCGGCTCGACCGGTGAAATACCACGACCTCACAGAAAACAGCCGTGAAGTAGAAGTACTCTGCGTTTCGTCTGATAAGTGAGCTGCCGGAGGCCTAATTTCAGTCGTCTTCCCCTGCCCACCCTTTCCTGATAAAGGGGATAGAATGGGAAAGAGGATTGGACGAGGAGGGGGTTAACGGGGAACAGGAAATATCCTTTTTCCCGTCTATGTCCTCTGTCCATTAAAGGTAGAAAACGCATCTGCAACATATTTGCTTGTTGCGGATGTCTATGGGTAGCGGTCACTTTACATCAGGTGATCCGCGTGCTCACTTGCTACCTTCTCACATAAAAAAAATGAATTTATGGGAAGAAAATCTTTGCCTATCGCTAGTTGGACGAGCAAAATATGTACTTAAAAATCATATCGAATTTATTCTATATACCATATTTAATTATTTACTCATTAATAATTGAGTGATGATGCGATACAAGAACAGACATAACATTAACTAGGCTTACGAGACTACGGACAATATGTTAGGTAGAATTTAGTGTAGCTTAAAGCAACTTTACCGCAGTTACAGCACCTGAGACTATGTGTTCGTCATTATATCAAATCTTTAAGGTAATAACTTGAAATAACTTTGTTATTTTTTAATGTAAGATAATTCTAATATAATTCTGCTTAAATTAAATTTATATAGATTGAGTAAAATTGGAAAATCTGAAGTGCATTCCGCTCTTGTCATTATGTAAATGAAAACAACAACAGTTAAAAATAACAATAGTTTCAGTTTTCAGTTAATCATAGTATTAAAGTATTACTATTAAGGCTTACGACTTAATGAAATTTATATTTATATTAATAGTTGCAGTAGAGTAAGACTAGGGCCATCTATTGGACACATACGTGTCGGTGACACCAACCAACAAGCTTAGTAAGTTATTTATAAGCTTAATAACGCTCGACGCGAGTAAATACGTGTTCACTACTCCGTACGTAGGTATGTTTCTAAAATAGTTTTGTAGTCATCTGAGTTGTTGAACCTTTTGTTGCTTAAAGCAGCATACATACTGAAATATAAGATTGAATTCTTATGCATTGTTGCATTTTGCAGACGGCATTACTACGTGACGGAGGCGAATGCTCGCCCGGAGACGCCAGTCAGCATCTGTTTTACTTTCTTAACTCTCCACTGACTCTGAAAGACACCGCTTGCCCTTTGGAGATAATATTATTTCACAAATGTAACAAGTTTCATACTATTATAACAACTACATTAGTTGAAGTACTGAAGGAACAACGATTGATATTTATATATTCGAAGCATAAACGAGACAACAATATTTCAAAGGTATATTGATGTCTGAATCAAATGTTGAAAACGTGAGCAATTCGCAGCCGACAGACTTTACAAAGAGCTTCAACCATGCATCGGAAATGAATCAGTTTCCGTTTCGGGTATGGCAAATGATACATCTCCATGTACGTCGATGCCCTAAATTAAACTTTAATTTTAGCGCGATACCGTTTAATTTTGATTAACATAACTGAACTCAAAGCGGTCGCAGTAACTGGCGGAGACACATTGCACTCAAAGTTCACATATTTAAAATTCATGGTTTAACTTGGTGAAATTATAAGAATATAATATACTTGTTTTTTAATTAAGAAACTACACAATCATAGAAACGCCTTGGTGCTAGACATTGTCTGACAATGATTCCAATGCTGGTCGAGCTTAACAAAGCAGTGGTAATGTCATTGATGTATGAAATGAATAAATAAAATCACGCGGAAAATAGGCAATTTCACGGTGCATTGGACATCCTTTGCGTGGCAAGTGCAAGGCTGCAGAGCAATCGTCTTTCTCGGCGCCCGCATCACAAAATCTTAGAGGCGTAAATTCATTACCCTTCCCTTTTTTCATACATTACATTTAGTATACTCATTTAAAATATTTTTCTTATATATTATATTATATTTATATTTATCGGTGAATGTTTATGTGCTATGGTGGTTATTTAACTTCAAATGAGCTGCTTTTTTTATTCTCATAGTCCTGTAAGATAAAGAAGAATAAGGATTTCTTTTAAAATCATTTTGCAAGTTAATTTGTGTTGACATTTGACAGCTTGAAAGAATTATCTTAAAGAATTGATTATATTGATAGATCTAGTTTTGTATTAGATTTTTTAAATGTAGGTAACACAGTACAACAGAATTTGGTTTGTCGCTTATGAGAACAATATTTTGGAGCCGTATATTGATGTAAGTGTGTTACGTATTCATGCCGTAGAGCGCACCGGCGCGCGGTGAACTCCTACCTATGCAAATTTTACAATATTGCATTTGCTCGCCTCCAAGTATTTGTTGCTGCGATGATGCTAATGGATTTTTCTTTGTCTATGAAATTCAATGTAAACTTTTTCAATGTTTCCTAACGTTTATATTTGGAGCTGAAATTGTAACCCAAACACAAGTAACCCATTTACAGTTTAAAAACTGAACTCTTACTATTGTGATGAGATTGTCTTAGAAGTGTCAATCAGACTGCCGAATATCACTTTGTTATTTATATTTTTAATTGTAAAAAGTACTTTTGAAGTCTTAGCTGTCAAGATTATTAAATTAGAGAAATAAATAAAGTAAGATAAATTGGAATTTATTTTAAAAAACTTTTAATGAAGTTCTTTTTGCAACAACGCTTTAATATTTCTAACAATGAAATTTTTCATGTAAAAATCTGTGCTAGAAATATTATTTCGTTCAAATTATAATTCAAATTTTAGTGCAGAGACAATGTACACGGAGCGAAGTTAAATTAAAGTCGTATGCGGATTTGGCGGCGGCTCGCTTGAGCTTAAGGCCGGCCGCGCCACCTGCGCTCGGCGCGCTCGCAACGCGCCACTGAAAACACAATTTGCGGCGCGCCTTTTGTGACTACTGTTTACTTTTATGCAATTTGTTTTTCAACTTTATGTGCAGTGCTATATATTCTAGTTTTCTAATTCGCCCGCTGCTCTCTACGTAGATAATCATTTTTCTTTAAACGCGTCCTACTTATGCCCGGTTTCTTAAACGTTGTGAAATTTTCATTCAATTGGCACTCCTGTCACGTAAAGAAAAGTTAATGATCATGCTTCTAGCAACACGGACTCATAGTTGATAAGCATGCTTCTTCATATCTTGCACGATCATTGCGGTCGTCCGTCGCTCAACTACGCATAATTTGATTGCGCACGGTACCTTTTGCAACTTGGTTTGGATTGGATTGTTTTTTGAACTTTTTGGTATTAAGCAAATCATCACTTGCTTCTTGTTAGGAATACAGAGTTACGTAATAGATATTTAGCACAACCATTTGACTATGTGACATTTTTCATTACCCGGTGACTTTCGTCACGTATATTTGGGGGGGTCTCTGACAAAATCCTCGGATCCGTCGTATTTGCGTAGTACTACATCAACGCAGGTCGTCGTATAAGAGGTTTAGCTAACCATTGCTTCCATCAAGATATAACCCAGAGTTAACTTTAAAATAATCAACGCTTAGTTCTTTTCCTGGGAGTTCAGCGTTTTCTTTTATTATCAAGACAACATATTGTATTATTTAATTACAACAATTGTATTAAATTTAATATTGCCACTTTCTTTAGATGATTGCCAAATAATGAAAGAAAGAACGCTTATTAGCGTATACGTGTCGAATAATTTGCAATGAAACTTCATAAAAATGTGTGTTCAGTAAAAATGACATCCTTTGTTAGCAGTTATCCTCACACTAGGCCGCGCCCGTCTCGTGAGGATCTTCAAACCGGTTGACAGACACTGCTTGAGCTTGTATATAATAGTAATAAATATATAAGCAAAGAATGAAAAACAAGAGTAAATATTTTTTTTGATAATTTTAACACAATTATAAAAAAATATGATTCTCTTCGACAAACGTAGATGTTATCAAACAAGAAAATAGGTTTTTTAAAGAAATAATATTGTTAGCGTTGTTGACGCGAGGAGTTTGCGCCGCGTTGTGTTGGATTTAAAAGGTGTGCAAATAAATCAGTATAAAACAGTAGAAGGAGAGTAAACAAGGTCATAAAGCACGTCACAAGAAAGAGCCTATATATAATCAGCTTAGTGATAAATTGGTAAACAGCACGCGAACGACACAGCTGCTTCCGCCGACAGTTTCATCGCTTACTTTCCGCACTGTCTTATAATAAAGAATCTTACGAACAATTCGTTTTATGTATGTAAAGTGCTGATTTATTCGCCACTTTGGAAATCAGGCCACATATTTTACTGCGTGTGTAAGCGGCGAATTTTTAAACTCCAAAGGTTATTTATCGATTTGGTTCAGTTACATATTCTATCTAATTTCCTCAACATATTGTTTTTATTGAACCAGTGTTACCGCTTGACATAAAATGTTTTGGACTTACCTGAGAAGGAAAACAAAATCTGTATTAAAGTAGTTAAAACAGCCGCTTCAAGATAGCTCTGCATTGTCTACAACACTTTAACTTTCACTTCCAACATTGGACGTTTTCTTATGTTTAATGAACTACATAATACTTTAATTTTTATGCCGCAAATTATAGTTATAGTAAGTCAAAACTAAATGTGGCATTTTTCTTGTTTGTTCTTTTGATTTTTAAGTCATTTCTAACTTGTGTTAACCTGAAACAAACAAAAAAACATACTTTAAGTACAATTACTAAGCATTTTTGATTTGAAGTAAAGCGCTTGCTACAGTTGATAAGACATGTTGTTACTTCAGTTATTCTTTCGGGCATCTAGATCTAGATCTGCATAGTAAAAAATATTTAGCACTTCAGTATGCGACGACGACGCTGACACCAATATTGCCGGTCCTGCACTAGCATTTGTTCGTTTGTGTATTGTCAAGATGTATACTGGCTTATTTGAGTAATACTCTACGATTTGAGCAAGATTTCCCAATGGACACGATTGCGTTCACATCTTTAGGGCGCTTCAGTTCTTGTCGTCGGTCGTTGTACAATGAGAATTATAATAACAAAAAAATAGATAGAGATGACAAATGAAGGACCCGCTTTTTTTACTAACATGTTCTCTAAATTGTTTTATATTTAAAATGAATACAAGACTTAGATCTTTAAGTGTTGTTTTAATAATTATGTTTCTATGAAATAACAATAACAGCAATTTAATTGGTCCTAGAGATTATGCTATGAGTTATGGATAGTAATTAGTCACCCATCCGACATATATGCAATTACAGTTAAATTATGTGGTAATATAATTATATAATATTGTCCTTGTATTAAACTCAAGTAACGATGGCTGTGCGTCAGTCGATACTGAATTACTTTTAAATTACACGCACGAAATAACTTTTTGAAAAGAAATGTGAGTTTGGGCTAAACAACTAGAAGTGTATTTTCTGAAGAAAGAAAAGATACTTAAACGCTTTAACCTCATCACATATCATAAACGTTCTCCGTCCCTTTAAGTACTCTTTCCTACTTGAGTCAAGGTATCTGTTTAAGTGTGGTGGATGGAGATTAACCACCAGTAACCAATTCATATTACACATACAGTGGCCCTTTCAACCATAATTAAGGAAAACTAGGCTTATCACTAACAACGAGGCAATGAAATAACAAAAAAAATAATACGTAGTAATAAAGTATGCGTTTGTACAGGAAGCGGAATATTTCAATGATAGTAAAACAATTCAAACTTGGAGAGCTGGGAGCTGAGTTATGGTCACGCCAGTTCTTAGATTACACTTAGATTACTATTGACCTAATTTATTCTGCTTCCTCATCTCATTCATTGATGTAATTTCCTTACTTTACAGGCAATAGCGGCACGGTCTTGCTATTTTATTGTTATTTTTGTTAATTATGGGTGTAGGAGGTATATTCAGATTTTGTCATTTGTTTTTAAATTTTAAAGTAATACGTGGAATGGAGCGATCGCCGTTCAAATTTTTTAAAAAAAATCGTTGCTCCTATGTATGAAACAAAAACGTTTACAGATATTTTTTAATTAATTTTATGGATAGACGCTTTTTACTATGATTTATTTTATAATAACAGACTATATGTAGTATTCTATAGGCTTTAGTACTTTAATTTTGTTCTATTGCATTAGAAATATTACATTTTAGTTATAAATACATTTTCTTATTCTTAATACTACCATTTATTACTACTCATATTTGTTTATACATTTACTAACCTTTTTAACGAGAGCTTCTTAAGATGTTGGTCTCTCTTCACTAAGCTCTTCACTAAAACACTTCGTTCATAGATACGACTATCGGAATAATAGTCGATTTCATACCCCACATGGCGGTAATCTCGCGCGCCAGATCTAAGTACCTTCATACTTCATCAACTTTTTCCTCTCACATAGAGCCCATAGAGCCTACTCATTACACAGTAGAACACACCGGATGTGCTTGACATTGCAATCGTTAAAAATATCAATCTCGCCTGACGCGAAATAAAAGTGATTCACGAGCTTCACTCCGATCACCGACCAGTAATACTAAGACTAGGGCCTTCTGCACCAGCCTCGCCCCAAGCCAAGACTATCGTGGACTGGCACAAGCTCAGTGCAAAGCTCCTCGCCGCAATTAGATTCTTTCCCCGATCAAATCGACGGATAACCACGCGGCCACCCGAGCTTATGATATTTATCCAACCAAATCGCACCGAAAGCGGCTACGTAAACTACAGCGTGAATCGAAAGCACGCATAGCGGCCTTAGGGAACGAAAGGTGGTATACAACACTCAATAATATAAAGCCATCCCATCCCATTTAGCATTCTGGCGGCTTCCTAAATCTCTTAAAGGCGACACGTATACCACGATGCCACCGCTCTTACGCCCGAACATGACCCCAGCCATGCTGGACGAAGAGAAAGCCGAATGTCTAGCTGACAGCTTCGAAACCCAGTGTTCTCCCAGTACCGGTCGACCCTGCCCACCTCCAAATGGTGAACAGCGAGGTCGATCGGAGAAAACATGAACCGCTACGGGACTCATTTCCTCCGGTAGCATTCGACAAAGTTATGGAATTAATTTAGAACTTGCGTCAACGCAAAGCTCCCGGTTCAGACGGTATCACCAATAGGGTGACCAAACTCTCAGCTCGACGTGATGAAGGTGTTCGATAAAGTCTGGCATAACGGGCAAGCTATATGAGTACGGAGTGCCCGATCGTCTCGTATGCATAATACGAGACTTCCTAAGTGACCGAACTTTCCGCTACTGCGTCGAGAGTGTGTGCTCTCAAGCATACTCCGTTCGAGCCGGGGTGCCTCAAAGGTCGGTGTTAGACCCAGTACTTTTTACCCTCTACACCAACGACATACCGCGCGTACGCGATGTATAGCTAGCCCTATTTGCCGACACCTGCATTTTCACATCAGGCCTTCAGCCTGATGCTATATGTCGACGCCTCCAGACCGCAGCCACCACCCTCGGTGCGTGGTTCCGGAAATGGAGGATCGAAATATATGCATCAAAAAGCGCGACCCTTTTTTTCGCGACATAAGGAAGCGCATCTCCCGCATCTCCCATCCATTAACCTCATGAACAGCCCAATTCCCTGGGAAGATAAAGTGAAAAACCTAGGTGTCATCCTTGACAATAAACTTAACTTCGCCGCTCACGTGACCCGGGTCAGGAATCGGGCGGCTTTCGTACTAGGCCGCCTATCCCCGTTAAGAAACAAAAAGAGCAAAATATCCCTCAGGAACAAGGTGACACTCTATAAAGCTGTAGTACGTCCTGTTATGACGTATGCTAGTCCGGTCTTCGCGAACATATCCCCTAAACTAATACACGCAGGGCCACTGGCTCGCCGTGGTTCGTGCGCAAAATCGATTTACACGTGGACTTAGACCTGCCCACTATAGCTCAACACCTGAAGTTGGCGTCGCGCCGCTATTTCGACTCCGCCGCCGCTATTTCACCTCGATTCTTTAGTTGTTGGTGCCGCCACCTACAAACCCATCGCGCTCGGTACGTTTCGTCACGACTATATACGTCCTAGACATGTCCTCGACTATCGAAACGATGCAATAACCATCGCTCAGGCTAGGATAAAACAACATCGCAAACAAATCACACACCGTATTCGCCAGCGAGGACGGCCATTGCTTTCCCGATACAGCCACATAGCCGGCAGAGTTTTCTCCCCTACTCACGATAGAAGCGTTGCTGGAGTTTCTTGAGCCACTTCTTCTCCCAGCGCTAACGCTTTTCGAAGTTGTAGTAATGTTAGGTATAATAATACTTGTAATCAGATAATGGCTACCGATCGAACCGAGACTCGACCCTCTCGGGCACCCTCGAATCGGAATGCTAAACGCGGAAGTGACAGCCCGAGCCGAGGTCCCCTCTCGGGGGCCCTTGATCAAAGTCACTCCATGTAGCGTCCGCCGAAGCGACCTAAGAGCTCGACGGCCTCCCAATCCGGTTATAATTTTAAAGTAACTAGAGGGCTCCCACTACGGGACTACTCACTACCAATACTCTTAAAGAGACTTAGGCTAGGCGCCCTCTGCACAATGCCGCCTAGAGCCCGGTGTAGCTGTAAATGCCTCCTTTAGGCAAACAGACATGCGGAACAGTGATATCGACCAACATCTATACATTTATCATTATTTTTGGAATCATTCTTAATAACCTTAAAATTTTATATTGTGGCTTAAAAGCGGAAGTTGTGACTAGAATTGAGAAAGGCATGCTGTGTTTCGGGCATGTTGAAATGTTGAATGAAGAGAAATAAAGAAACAAATTTACGATGCAAAAGTACCCTAGGAGAACGGCATATTTATTTATTTATTTGTATACAAAATTATATTTACAAATATAATTTCAAAGACTCAAAATAATATTTTTTCATATGATGGCAAAATATTATTACATACTAATGAAATAATACGATTTTTTTTATAGAGTTAGGTGGCAAATGAGCAAGCTGATCACCTGATGTCAAGTGAACGCTATCCATAGATATTCGCATCGATCAAATGTGTTGCAGATGCGTTGCCTACCTTTAATGGACAGACGAGGTATAGACAGGAAAAAGGGTAATTCCTTTTCCCCGTTAACCTCCTCCCCATCCAGTCCTCTTCTCGTTTCTATCCTATCCTGTTTTCTGTGAGGTTTTTCGTGGTATTTCATCGGTCGACCCGGCCCAGATGTTATTGTTGCGGGCTCTACCACTGCTAAGATGTCACTCACTGTCATGTACTATGGTATGTCCTAGCGCTGTTAATGCTCTACCTACTTATAAAGTATTATCCGTAGTAAATTTCGGGTTAAAAGCACAAATCATGTATCAGCATGAACATCTCCGCTAATATTTATCCACGGCGATAACTCGAGGGTCCTGCTTGCCTTCAGAAACTTGCTGATAATGTAAATTTGATAGGTGGCGCCGTGTGTTGTAACACTTGAATGTCGGGTCCCAGGTTTGTTCGCCTCATCGTATAAATAAGCGTGAAGTAGTGCGGTAACACGCAAACTGGTCGTTAACCCTGTGCTACACAACGTTCTAATGGAGAGGCGAGGGTGTCAGCGCGACCGCAACTAAACCGCTACAACGTCGCCGGTCGACCAAGGATTCTAATTAACGCACCTTGCTGTTGCTCGATACACAGATACGCCAAATTTCTCTACGTATATTATATTCAATTTAATAGTTAGAAGGAAGAATGTATTCTAGAATACACTTTTCTCAAGTATATTCTGGAAAGAGTAATGGTAAACTGAGCCAGCCAACAAGCGAGCAAGACCAGGGACAGTATTGTTTTAAATTAGTTTTGATCATTTTTTTAGTCTCAATGTCTGAATCTATTTATCTATATCTAACAATTTCCTATTATATATGTATATAATATTTGATAGCTATGTTTCTATGACAGCACTCTTACACAGTAGTCCTATAAGATATAGTAAAACTTATACGTCCATATTTTTAAAATGTTATTTCTAATCTAAATGCTGTTTAGTGCTTAAATTATAAATGTTAAGCTTCGTATACTAATATAATGCAGTGTTTTACCTTGAGTGGCGTAATACTGGTACTTAAACTTCTACAGTAAACTTATATTCTCATTAATACACGCGAAATAGATTTTTTTACATTAAACTGTGTTGTTATATTCTCCAGCGCCAAGGAGCTCATATAGCGGCGCCGGTTCTCGGTTGCGGCCGGAACTGCATTGTTAAACATACACAAGCACACAAGCGGATACAGATCCTATTGCAATAATTTTCATTTTGGCATTGCGGAGAATCATAATCTGCGATAGCAATGGAACGCGTCAATAGCTTTTTTTTAAAAAAAGAAGCGAATGGAACGAATGCCGCGCCGGGTATGTCAGTATATTTTGAAAAGGGCTGCTTTTTAAAAGCCACGTCGTCGTAGTATTGAATGCGTTTTAATGAAAAAACATGCGCCGATTCGCAACAGTCTAGGGAATTAAAGCCTCCGTCCGGAGCTCGCGAGTCCAAATGCCTCACGCGGAATTTTCATTTTGTCCGAATATTATTTCCATTGAACATTTCGGGACACTTATCAATTTTAAATTAAATAATAATTTAAAATTGAAAACATTTTACTTTATGAGAATGTTGCTATTCGAAAAAAATCCGTTAAATTTGGGCTCACACCCCTAACCCAGAAAGGTAGGCAGAGATTATGGAATTTCATTGAACACAATTCTGGACCCGTCGCATACAATTACGCTGCAGACATAGATTATTATTCAATTGTATTGTTAAATGACGTCTATTTCATCAGAATTAGTTTGATAAAAATTACTCAAGCTGTCGGTACAATTTTCAAAGAAACCTTTTCGATTTATTAGCTTCTACCTTATCATATGCTGTAAAAGGTTAACCACTCTTATTGATGTGATGGCTGTTTTATTACAAATCTATACTAAATATTCTTATTATATACGGTTTGTGTGTTTGCAATCTATGGACTCTAAAACTACAAACCCGACTTTGAAAATTCCCGTCTGTAGTGAATATAGTCTAGTTCACTTCTTAATAATAAAGCCTGTTGAAAGTAACGTAGCGTAAATACCGAGTTATTAACAATTTAGAAAATAGTAGTAGAGACAGGGGAGCATGTTTTAGTTTCTATGTTTGAACCCCTCTCAAATCCTGTTCTTAGCATATTAACGGTTGTTTTCTTTTTAAAACGACACACGGCTCAGCTGTCATCTGTTGCGATGATCCCAATAAGCGCTTGTGCAATGTTGTTTCAGTCACAACTATGAACTATAAACTCTATAGTACATTTATAACGGTTAGGCAGAGTCTTATATTACATATCATAAAAGAACTAAACTTATTAAATTTATATTGAGAATCTATTGACAAGAAACACTGTCTTGATTCGATGACATAATGGTACTTCTAGTTCATTATCAAATTTTAAGAAATTTCCGTTCACGGTACAATTAGGGTTCCATTTCAGAAGATACTATTGAAACATTAGTGATTTCAGACACAGCAATATAATACAACAAATGATTTCAAGCATTCTTTATATGTATATTACAATTAAAGCAATTATTATTGATAGACAAAAATAAATCCATGTGTGTATCGTATTGTTGTTTTCATATTATTATTTATTTATTATATTTTATCATAAGATATTACGCTATTAAGGAACCATGTGATTTTTTGTTATTTACTAAAATTATTACCGTAATTTATTAAGTTATTATAATTCAGTATACATATCCCATTAGGAAAATATCTTAAAACACTATAACAATTAAAATTACATGGAGAAACATGTCCAAATGACGCGTAATTGAAAAATATTCAAAATAAGCTATTTATAAATTAACGAATTCCACCTACCAGTTTATTCGCTGTAGTTGTAGATGAAAAGCCGAAGATATTTTAAAAATGTTTACACTATTTGAAACGATAGTCTTTTAAAATTAATCACGTTTTCTTTCAAGACAAGTTCTGGCTACGTATTATATTACGACAGTATGAAAAGTTCCCGCCATGCAGCGCGCAAATTAATTTAACGTTTGGTCCTCTCGCAAGCAATTGCGCAAAGCGACTGAAGGAATGTTATACTGGATACTGTATTCCACGCATTTCCACCAGCCTACCTTTCAAGTTTTCCATACATTCTTGCAATGAAAAGGTGAAGTAACAAAATTTCAATATTGCTAGGACTACTTTATGACCATGACAATATAGTATAATTTGCTCTGAACGAAATCGTACTTACTACCTTTTAAAATCGAAGTCATCTTAAGGTATTTCGATATAATGTCAAAACGATATAAGTGCAGCTGCTATTTTCACAATTTTATATCTTCTGTAGTAGTATAATGGTTCAAAATGAAACGATACATTATACAACGATGATGTACTGAAACCGAAGAACTGGTTTGAGTTTTTCTGTGTTAGAAGGAGATAAATATAGGTTTAAGTAGCTAAGGGTACAGCCTACACAAATTTTGTAGTGGGGATGATCTTAAATTCGCTTTAAGAATAAGTGTAAGGCAAAATAAAAGGCGATATTTTAAAAATCGTCGCTCTGGACTTTTCCTTCACTTCGAAAACTTTTCAATGTAAAGCCGTGGGTGCATACGTCAACCAAAAGAAACAAAACACTTATTAAACGTAACCGCATCAGAACTCATTCATAAAACATGTGATGCAGTCTCTCAAAGGACGGAACTCAAAGCGAAATGTAGTTTATTTTGTTAAAGAAGAAAGCCTGTGTAGAACGAAGAAAACGCCACATGTCAGACCATGAATAAAACAAGAGCTATGTTTCAGACTTTTAAAAGTTTTAGCAATATGTTTCTACGTAAAATATGTATCCATACATTTTATGTTATATGATACATCACCATGTATTTTTTATTGCCAATGAGATGATGTGAATGTGAAATCGAATATTGTGTTAAGGTATTTCGTGAAATGTTATTCAAATCATGAGTTTAAAATTTCCATAATACGTGTAATTCATGGTATCGACTTCACGATGAGTTACTCCTGGGTATCCTTTAAAAGGTCACCGTTGAATTCACACTTTACACAAAAAACATCAGACAATGAATCGACTTTCACTGTGGTAAGCTAATAATATTTTTAAATAAATATGCTCTCACGTCCGTAACCAAGAGGAGTCAGAAAATATTCGCCGAGGACGGCCCCTACCAACACTGCAACTCACTTTCACAACATAAATTTATATTATCAATCTTCTTTCATTTATCCTTTCAACAAGTCCGAACCACCGAAGTATTTCTCCTTCTCAACTTTAGTCACAGCGTCCTCTTCAGTTTTTTCATACAACACTATTTTTAGTCTCATCATTCAGTATACCTGGCATATTTCTTACAGAGCGCACTCACCTTTTTATAACAATATTTTTAAATGCCTAGTATGCACAGCACTTAAAACCTCGTCATATGTGGAAATTCTGTAGTAATTTTAAATTTTAATATTATTAACTTGCAAATAATATAATGCGATTTTCCACCTTTATTTCATACTAGCTGATCCAGCAAACTCCGTTCCGCCTAAGAATTAATTTATATTTACTCTAGCTGTATTAAATTTGTATTAATTTCTGGATGGGTATACCCGGGCCGATCCCGTTATTGATAGCACATTGAGCTTGAGCACACCACAACGTCGGCGACAACCAGCGGTGCTCGCATCAAGCAATGTGAGACCCACCCTTGATTATTTGACGATAACTCTTGAAATAAAAATAATCAATTATATGGTGTAAAGGATTATCCTAATGTGCATGAAATATTTAAGATACCTAACGTACTTACTTTTATAAGGATTAATACTGTATATCATCTAAATGGCTTTTCAATTACCGCGTGACCATTTTTTTTAAGTTTGAATGGGTTTGGTAGGCTATCCTTAAACAATAGATATATGCCATCGCGGACTTTTATCTATAATATCTGTATTAACCTTCCTATTGAAACACTGTCTATTGATGTAAGCCGCATTAAAATCCGCTCCGTAGTTTGAAAGATGTAAGAGAAGAGACAGGGGAAGCGACTTCGTTTAATAATATGCTATATATCATCTTTAAGATAATGAAATTATTTTAGTTTAATAGATACTACACTGACTCCTCTATATTTTTGTTCAAAGTATGGTAGCAATTGACGATGGTCAATAGCTGTAATAATTTTCCTCTTAATCGTCTTTAATGTGTTTTGAAATAATATAGTATATAGAGTAAAGCAATTTATGACTCGGTTGCTTGTCCCTAAATTTGAGCAATAAATTATGGTTTACTTTGTCGTTTATGAGGGCTGCTGTAGACATAACCCTGTGCGGAACATGTGTAACAGATTGCGGCAATAAGGGAAATTGTCTTTTTTATGGATGCTTGCCGACAACCTAAAGTATCCAGCAAGGACAAGGTGTTACCACTCCAGTCGTGCAGTCATTTTCCTCTAATTTTCTTTGATGAATAATATTATAACGGGAAGATTACAACAAGACTTACATTTATTTATTATTTTCTAATTTCGTTTTACAAGTACTAAATAAATAAATATGTGCTCGTGCCCGTAACCCAGAAGGGTAGGCAGAGATTATGGATTTCCACTTGGCGCGATCCTGGTACACCTGTCTCGCTTCATCCACATTCGTACATCAACGCATGCATGCTCGTCGGTTATGGGTGCTTTTAGATCGCCCTTTTTTAGTAATCTGATAGATATAAGTTCTCTTAGGGCGTCCCCTAATAACACTGCCTTTTCAATACAAATTTGTGTCGTTATTCTCTCTTTATTCATCCTTTCAATATGTCCGAACCACCGCAGCACACCTTTCTCAATTCTAGGCACAACGTCAACTTCTACATTTTTTTATTTAATATTGTAATTAGCTATGCTGGTTTTATGTCTATCGTACGTCTTGTAAGTACGTGTTCGTTCATATATAGATAGGTACAGATGGATGTGGTGCAATTTAAAGACCTATATATTTATGTAGATACATCGGTGATTTATTTACTTTACTATGAAATTCGCTAACCTAATTTATTTCATAAATATTTTGAATTGAACGATGTAATTACGACCACCTCAACCTCTTCATCCGTACTTGTCTCCATTTCCATACGGTCCGAATGTAGCGCTGGTACGTTCTTAGAAATGTGCTAAATTTGTATGATTAATAATTGCAAGTACTACTTTGTGACGACTTTTGACATGGGCAAAATATTTTTAATAAAAATAACAAAGAATTGTCTTTTTTTGCTTGAAAACGATGTAAGTTTCCATTCACGTAACTAGTTCCACTCTGAAATTATTGCCTTTGCAGCCGTTTGTCTTTTCTACCTGAGAGGTGTCCAGTGTGAACTGAATCCTGAAGTTAATTTCACGGGGTATTTCTTCCAGTGTAAGAAATCGGATTTATTTAAGAGCACTCTAGTGCAAGATAGAATTAATTCATCTGTTTCGGAAGCAACCACATATATTAACTAATTTAATTTTTAGGTTCTTATCCCATTTTAATTATAATTGAACAAATTGTTATTTTTTTATGTGAGAAGGTGGCAAAAGGGTAGGCAGGGACTGAATTATCCCGGTACCGGCACCTCACCTTATCGTATTATCGTTATAATAATATTTGTAGTATTGATATACTATTAATACCTACAGAGTCTTCACAAACTTATAAATCTGTACATAATTAATCAGTTAAAACGGAATATTCAAGAATAGGAAGAAAGAGGATTGGAATATTACTTCATTTAATCGTGAACTAAGAGAATTTTGACTTCCTTCCAACACAAACGATAGGTTTGTGTTGTCGAGTCGTAGCAATCGCAGTCTTCTGATACTGCGCCCAATAGCTATTTTTATATGTTAAAAAAATTGTCTTTAATTTTAAAAAAAAACTTATGTTGCTATGGAATTAAAGAAATCAAAATATATGTATTTTCAACATTTCCTAACATTATCTCACTAAACGTTTGCCGCTTTTACGAAAGTTGTACGCCATTATTTGCTTGACATATTTCACAATGGCAGAACTCTAAAGCAACATTTTATCTGAAGCAGAAGAATTGTTGCGTCTTCGTAAAAAGTTTTTAATAAAAAATCACCTGTTGCAGAATTTTATCACAAAAGTACCGAAGAAGACGTACTTTTGTATTGACAAAAGATATATTCATATAAAAAAAACTTGTATCATATTTATTTTAAAATATCAAAATAAATAAATAATAATAAATTTAAAATTATGTTTTATCCGTGTTTATTATTTACTAAAACATGCACGTACTTTCAAGTTCCTAAGTAAATCCCAAGACTACAATTTCCTCAAGTCAATCACGAGGGTGATCAAACCAGCGCTATTGTGGGCAGTCCTTCTTAAAGGATATTTAATTAAACTTTTGAATGCTAAATGGAATAACAAATAATTTATTTCAATATATTTACCAATATTACGATATAAGAACCGATTAATAAGACATGTATTCCACTATTATTTGGTTTTAGAAGTATTCAAGATAATTTAAGCTTTTTTTTTGACTTGAATGCGGCAAAAATGATGGCGTATGGATGTAAAGTGATCACCACTGCCCATCAATATACGATCAGTGTTTTTTGGACAGAAGAGAGGAGTAGAAAGGCGAAGGATCACATCCTTAGCTTAAAGCGCCATGGATCAGCGAAACCCCACTCATTTGACGATGTGCACAAGGTGATGGTTCCTCGTTTACCAAAACGAGCAATCGGTTAACGTAATATGTAATTAACTGTCGTGACCTTCGTAACCAAATTTCCATATCTGTCCCGCGTAAAGCAAACATATTTAGTTACAGCTTGCAAGTATTTAGAAATAAAATTTCAAAGTTGGTGCCATAGCCAGACGCATTATTTAATTAGTTAGAGAGCTATAAGTTAAAAATCATAATTAAATTTAATTAAGCCACATGTTATCAAATTTTTTACCTTTTAATGGCGTACAGTTTAGAACGATTACTGTATTTTTTATATTGTGTATTTAAATATGTATGCTGATGGCTTGTCTTAAATAAATATTAACTGACACTATGGATACATTCCCCCTCGGGAGGGTGTACTCCTAAGCGGAAAACCAAAAAAATATATATAATTAAGTGACTACTTCTATCTTTAGGCATTCGCAACAAGCGAGTTTTAGTTGCGTTGGTTACTTTTATTTGGACAGGGGAGGGTATACATAGGAAATGGATATTTCGATCCCTTGTTTATTCACTCCTCCGTTCAATCCTTCAGTCATCTTCCTCTTTCCTATTGGGTCGAAGAACACGACTAGTATTGGGTCCCCTGCACCCAACTTTTCACATGAAATACAGAACCAAACAGTACTTCTACTTCACGCCAAATTTCATGGTACTTCTAAGGTCGTTCTGGCCCATTTGTGCACCAGCATCTCCAGCTGCCGATACCAGTGATAGCCATTGTATTTAGCGCTGCCGTCTCAAAACTTAAGGCGCGTTAGTGGAATTATTTTGTTAACGTTTATCAAGTTGGCGAATATAACGACATCAAAATATGAGAAAATATAATTACTTTCACAGAGTAGAAGTATGTAAAGTTTTCGAATTTATAAAAAATCAGATAGCACTCCGTACGGCAGAGATAAGTGTGATGGAATTTGAAAAATGATTCACTTCATTTACAAAGAGTATCAAAAGCTGTGAGCACAAAAGGAACCCATCACTCAGAAGTAAGTATGCAGTAAAGAATAGCTGATGTCAGAAGCACTTCCATTCAATGATACTCCGCCGAATGAATTATTCAGCATCGATGTTTATTGCTTTTAACTTTTGGCTTTCAATACATTGTTACTGTGGTCGAATATTTCGTTTTGAGGGATATTATTACAATATCAAAAAGTTTACTCAATAGTACGTTTAAAAAGAATTACGAATTCTGATCTATTATTATTATTTTTTACTTTAATAGAAGTACATCACAAATCTTCACTTCCCTGACTAGAGGGTGCTGATATAGGAGAACATGGTCACCAATTTATAGGAGAACTAGATGTGGTTAATAGGTGACGCGACCTATGTTCCACAAATAAATAAAACTAATTAGGACACGGATTGAGTATAATACTAGGACACCACAATTAATATTAAGTAATACGAATTAAGGTTCACAATAATAGTTATATATACAGCACTCGACACACGCCTGTCACACACGTCTCAGACGTGAGATCTCAGGTCCGACTGTTCGTGCCCGGGCGACGTTGTAGCTGCGCGCGCGCTGGACAATGGACGACGGTTAACGCGCAGATGGAGGTAAGTGTAACCGTCCGATTTTATTTTAATAAAATTGGACGGACACCATCGGATATAAAATATAACAAAAGCACAATGTCCATTTGACTTATTAGATTATTCTTCTATTATATTATATATTATATATTCTATTATCTTATTAGATTAGATGGCGTCTTATATTTATAAGAGACTAGCTGTGCCCTGCGGTTTCACCCGCCCTGCAATTACACACAATTAAACACAGTATGGCCGTAGCACAGTTTAACAATCATATATGATTGTTTAAACCTGCTTAACGCCAACCCTCCTCGGGAATAATAAGCTAACCTAACCCAACAAAACATTACAAAATAGTTTTGCTCAAATAATTTCCATGAACAGACAGCGATCAGTTACATTTGTATTATATGTATAGATATTCTTTCAAAACTTTAGTGTAAAAAAATATTTTAAAAGTCCACACGTTTTTATTAGGCCAATACTCGTAGTATTGAGAAATTTATTATTGATTTATAAGCGCCATCTATTTAATATGTTCTAAGTAACGGAGAATTGATTATCGTACTGGTTCGCGTTTTTGTCGCTAAGGTTTTAGACGTAATAATGAAAATATATCATTTTGATTTTAATGTGTTGTTATTTGATATTAAAAGTAATACTAAATTTATTTATTTTTATTATCTTTTGGTTTTCTAATTGTATATTGCAGCATTTCGTTTCTTAATTTGTACACAGCTACTCGTAACGCCATCTAAAGAATAAACTAATTATCTTTACAATGGGAAAGACCCCGTGATTAACTTTTAATTATCATAATTTTAAAGATTTTAATATAACTAATAGCATATATAACTATAAGTTAAACATATTTAACTGAACAGTTATTTTATAGCTTTTTATCGAAAACGTTTGACATGGTTCTTTAAATTGATATAACTTTTTTATTTATAAACCGATTAAAATAAAACAAACACTAAATGTTATGTGAAGCTTACCACAATACATTAGTAATCGCATCCAAATAGGTTAAGCCGTTTTTGAGATTAGCGGTAACAAACGCACAGACAAACAGACATACAGACAAAAATTCTAATAATCATTGTTTTGTGTTTTATTTCGTTTATAAAGGCCCCCAATAATAGTTTTTTTCAAATAGCTTTCATGTACAGGCAGCGATCAGTTACAGTTTTATTATATGTATAGATTATACCTTCAACTATGTAATGTTACTTCTTTATTTTTTTATATTCATATCGTACTCATAGATTATTAACATAGACCACATCTAAGAAACTAATTGCAGCTGTCGTTGTGTATTATTAAGCACGTTCTACTGTCCATAGCAATGTTGTGGGCATAATGTCATGTAGGTTAAATGTATTGATATTTTTGAACTAAAAATGAAACAGTAATGAAGTACGAGTCTACATTATCCTTACATTTATTATATGATGAGCTTATTATAAATTACTCTAACCTTCAATAAATTAAAGTTCGAAGCAAAAGTTAAACTACAGCTTTGAATGTTTTTCGTCATAATTATCAATTTAAAGTAATTTGTCAGAAAGTTTGACCTCAATGTTTTCAGTAGGAAAATCATAAATCTTACTGAATGTTAAGCAGATCATCACTTGAAATAAACTTAATTCAAGTTAGAGTAGGAAGTGACAATAAACATGGGTACAATAAGCTGTCTGTTGTGTTATCGCAGCCTGACAAACATTCCCAGTAGTTCATTGTAAACTTATGCCCGTTAATAACGAAAACTTTGTGGTTGAACTGGCTTGCTCCTCAGATGCTACGTGAAAGTATTTCATTACATCTATAGTCTTAAATAAATACCAAATACTCGTTTTAATTCGAAGGAAATAATGGTCGTTATATTGGAACATTGTATCAGTTCTAACATTATAAAGGGGAAAGGAGTTGATTGTTTATTATTGAGGATAAACTCAAAACTACTAAATCGATTTTAAAAATTCTTCGCCAATAGAAATCTCATCTACCTGCGAGTAACCTACGCTATATTTTTTATTATTTTATCTCTAGGATTGCTACCAATTTATACAGAAAATGCGATTTTGATCGTTATTTATAACCAATAATAGCTGTCTAAATGTGTCATTAAGAAGTCATTAATTACTAAATTAAATAATTTATTTGTGAATCAGTGAATCAAAGTCCTCTGGATGAGCGCGGCAACAGACAGAACTTCGTGGGGTTTTTCCGGGAAGCTAACATCCAGATGTTGAAGTATTTTGGCTAATGATACACATAGCAAGGATCTTATATTTAGATGAATATTTGTATTGATATTACTTTTCTGACGATAGAAGAATAGGAATTCAAAAACTTGTTTAACGCGGCTGAAGAAGTTTACACTACAAAAGTATGTTCGAACACAGCTCATAGTAATATAAAAGCGCACAATGTAGCGCAACTGTAGCGAAAGCTTGTGCATATAGCTGGTGAGTTAACGCACCACCGCAACAACTGTACCTCGCAGACTTTTAATCTCACGAGTAGAGCACACACAAGTGGTTTCGCTATGTTCCGGTTAGAATACGATAGAAAAACAAAGAACATGACGTACGGGTACAAATTGCCTTCTGTTGTTTTCATTTTATGTCAATTTGTGATTACCACCTTTGATATATCTACATCTGTGCTGATGTCTGTATTGTACTTTACCGAAGGATTGTTCTACGATTAACTAGCTAAATATAAGAGAAATAAAATAGCTATGGTCTTAATATCACCTCTTGTACATTTACTAAATATTTTTTGGGAAATGTGCTAGTTATAAGTTGAAAAATTGCTTCCGATTGCTTAGGCAGAAGTAACTGAGGTTTAGCTCAGGGGACTTACACACAGAGTCACTACTATTTCTACGAAGACTGCCGGCCTCCACCAGTGCATCGCTCGAATATTAGTGGGGATTATTGTTGATAATTTATTGGAAGCGTGTAAACGTCACCGGATCTTCATGACGAATTTATATCAATAACAACAATAATAAAATTAAACAGGTTTAAAATGAAAACAGCCTATTCATCATGTTTTTCAAGGATGCTAGGTTATTTCATTTTAACTTTGGTTGTACTTTGTTGTTAAACAGTTAAAACAACATTATTTTTTCGATTTTACAATATTTACTAGAAGCTGCGAGACTACCATTCTTGTTTGAGTAAATATTTGTCATGGCTGTATTCGATATTGTTTTATGGAGATACACAATAAAATCTCAGCAGAGCATTGTGTATGGCTACTACATTATTCAAAATACTCGTTACAGTACAAATTTCAATGGTTTATCTTTATAACAATTGTTTAAGGCTTCTAATGGAGGAAGCTCGATATAAGTACCCTTAGTTGGTATGTAAACAAAAATATGTTGGGTATTTGTTTCATCTTGTTTCTAAGATTCCGTACCCAAAGGGTAAAATAGAACCCTTATACTAAGACTACCTAAGACTCTTCTGTCCGTCTGTCTGTCTGGCTGGCAGTCCGCCTGTCACCAGGATGTAGTACATCTCATGAACCATGATAGTTAGACATTTTCACAGATCATGTATTTCTGTTGCCGCTATAAAAACAAAAAAAAACCATGAACCACAACAAATTGTTACTTTCCGACCATATCAATTACATCGTAGAAAAGGCATATAAAAATTTGGGCTTTTTTTCTTACTTGCTTGTGCACCGTTTAAAACCATATTTTCATTAAAATCAGTGTACTACGCCTATGTACGCAGCACGTTGGAATACGCAAGCCCTGTTTGGTCTCCCCAGGCTGTTGTGTACAAAAAGCGTATAGAGCGAATACAAAAAATCTTCATTAATCATATCAATTACCGATTCCAGAAACCTTCCACATCATACATGGAAGCATGTCACGTAAATGGTTTTATGACTCTTGAAGAAAGGCGCACATTGCTTGATATGTGCTTCCTATACGATATCATTCACAGTAATATTGATTGCAAAGAACTAGTAAGTAAAATAGAATACTGTGTGCCGAGGCGTCGAACTCGCCACACACCCTTACTCCACGTCCCCACTCATCGCACGAACTACGCAGCCAACAACACCATAACGCGACTCACAAGTACCTATAATAGATATTTTAATAACGTAGACCTATTTAACCTTTCAAAGAGTCAATTTAAAGTAAATATTTATAAAGCTATCTTGTTTGGTGGAAACGCAATTTGATAGTTAAATTAATTAAATTAAGGGGCAAAAAATTACTGGTATTAATGTAGTTATATATTAATCTTATTTCATTTATTCTCTCCGTTTCGTTCGTTTATTTGAAATGCACAAGAGTTTTTACACTAATTGTTACGTATGTACACATATGTATGTGTTTAGTATGTATGCGCATCTCTTGTACCTAACGTTTTAAATGAAGTGTAACTGTCACAAGAATTTCGACTTTCCATCTCGATGTTTTTTGGTCTTATTTTATTTGTATTTTTACTTATATGAAATGTAAAAATGAAAAACCTGTTATTGGCCATACTTTTTGTATATACCTTTTGTGTTTTTTCTTCTTGATACGCTGTTGGTTTTTTTATAATAATAAAAAAATGAAATAAATATTTAAGGGGGCTTCCATACAACAAACGGGATTTTTTACAGATATGATACGGAACCGGATACGGAACCCTTCGTGCGCGAGTCCGAATCGCACTTGGCCGGTTTTTTTTCTTTTAAGAGTATTGTCTCAGTATTCATTGTTACTTGCTTTTTCATGTTAAATGGAAGGAAAACCAACACCGCTAAAGATGTGCTCCCCATTTTTGTGAAGAAGAAAGTGAGACGTAAATTGGAAAAGGTGCAGAGCAGGAGATGGATAGTGGATGGCAGCTGTTGTACCTTAATACTCCCGGTATTTTGTGAAGTCAAGGTCCTCGTCGGTCGAGCAATAGATGCTACTGATACTAGGCTCTATCACTGTTATGGGGTATGAAATATTTATGACGGTTTCTATCGGGAGTAAGAAATTAAACAAAAAAATTAAAGAACAACTGGAATATGTACTTTTATGTCTGTGCGATTCGTTGAAAACCAACCGTTGGAATGCCACATAGACGTTACATATCTCTAGAAATTGTGCGGTATACTTTTGCTTATAACATTATAAAATAGCTCCACTGTCAAGTTGACATATGCAGGTCGTCCTCAGTCGCAGACAGCGCGCCTTATTTATTGCAGACATTTTTATTTGGACGCATCATTTTTATATCCTCCTGTAACAATGACAGGTTGAAATGAAATTGCATCTGATGATAAATAAGATTGTTATGTTAGGTTATAGTGACCGTTTGTAACAGTACATTTTTGTCACGTATAATAAATTACTGTTTTTTCTTCTAAAATGAATAAATTTATGCTTGGCACTCGACGTATTTTTAATGCACATCCTCTGTGCGTTATTAGCGCGTATTAGTTAATTGTATGCGTTTATATTGGTACAAAGGATAAAAAGGAAACCATATAAACATTTGGAGCAGCCGAGGCAGTGGTCAAAGCGATGTGGAGGGGTGCGCACACCTGCTTGTATTTCGTTTTATGAGCATTTGTTTCAATATGTAAAGATCGTATGCTAACTCACAACACATCGACGGTCTTGCGTTCACTAGGCGCCCTAATTACATTCAAAGCGCGTTGTCAGCGCGCACAAGAAACGTCGTGGGCAAAGATTATATTTTATATTGTTGATTATATTTACATTAAATTTGACAGTGCAAATTTTTAAAATAAATTCCCCATAAAATATTATTAAAAAATATAATAGTGATTCAAGTAGAACACAATCCTGTAGCCCTTATAAAGACTATAAACATTTTTTGTCAACAAAAATATACAATTCACAAGATTTTATTTTTCTAAGAGCATTCTGAATAGGCAAAGCACAAAAGCACCTTTCTAACTAATTAATAAATGGCGACTGCGGAAAATAAATGAGATCTGATGCTCGTTTGCAATTATGGTAGTGAAGTGACCTCGGATACATAGAGCACAAATAGAGAGCAATGGTTAGTTGACTTAGCTCTTGATTTCCCGTGTTTTCAATGCGCCGCCGCTCCGTACCCGCTGTTTGTTGTCTTAGCCCAGCGCGCCGCTTCGAACTAACTCGCTCCTGTATAAAAAGATTTTGTGTAGGCTTCCTCAATAATTGAATTATTTAGTGGGAGGAAACAGGAAATAAAAAAGAAGATATACAATTAAGTTGAATTAAGAATATATAACATTTCACGTAATATACATAAAATATTTTTACGTTTCAAAATCAAAGAGAATTTGAATCGTGATTATTTTTCAAGCTTAAACTTTGTTATTGAAATTTATCCGAACAAAATCCAATTTCGTAGACGACAGGTCAATGCCTTTTATCTATGCACCGAACCGTTTTTATTTGATAGGCTCTCACAGACGTCGTCCTCTTGAAATATAGAAATTGTTATATGCATAACATGGACACTCCTAACGATTATTACTTTTATCGAAAAACAAATCAATTGCAACGTCATTGCCTTAAAAAGAACATATTATTTTTATTAGATTTGTATTTATTTAAGAGTTTATTAAACTACGGAAACATAGAGGTAGTTGCCAAGTACATACCAGTGAAAAAACACCAACCATGCAATGAAGGAAATGGTTTTATGGCAATGTCTTGTGATCAAAATAATGCTTTATATGACACTGAATTTCACATACGAAATCTTGATCTAATTTTGAAGAATTCCGTGATCCAAAGCTGAAATGTATTATTTAAAGAATAATTTCTAAGGTGCCTGCTACTAATATTTTATATACTTACGTATCTGTTGTCGCGGCATCCTATTAAAATAGTTTATGTATAACATAAATACAATAACTACATTTACTATGTCATGTCTTCAATAATCTGCCGTTATGTATATTTAACACATTTAGATAGATTGATTCGATAGACCCATATCAGAAAAACATCAAAAATGCATCAAGCGGAAGCGTCCGTCTACATTGTAGAATCAATATTGTTTGGAGCATAATGTCCATCATAAGCCCTTTGTTACAGAAAGCTTAGAAGATATTTGTTTTATACCAAGATCAATAAATGTTAAATAATCAACAACTTAATATCAAGTTAAATATAATTTAGACTTAATTATATTTGTATATAATATATTTATTTAATAGTGGTAGAGTCCGCATCTAGCTTTTGCTGGAGCACGAATGGCCCGCTCGCCCGGTGAAATACCACAACCACACGAAAGACAGGCGTGAAGTGGAAGCAATTCCGCGTTTCGTCTTATAAGTGTGTATGCCGGAGGCCAACCCCCATCCCCCCCCTTAACAGCATGGAAGTGGGATCTAAAAACAAACTACCCCAGGGGGGTACCGATACCACTGGTATTGGAGAATCCCCCTCCGCGCGTTTACGCCTGAACTCCCGCTTGGAGTCTGGGCGTGGGCGCGCGGGCTGCCCCACGTATTCTGGGGGGGGGGGGCACCATCCCACTCGGTGTTGGAGCTCGGGGCAAACGCAGGCAGCACCTCGCGGCATCCCCTACCATGTTCGCCGTGGACTTCTGTAACATCAGGGGACTCCACTCTAACTTGGAGGCCGTCCACTTCCACCTACGGACGGCTAAGCCGGCCCTGCTTTTCCTCACTGAGACGCAGATATCCTCCCCGGCAGACACATCGTATCTATCCTGCCCGGGTTACAAATTGGAGCATTCCTTTTTGCCCCGTGCCGGGGTGTGCGTGTACGTCGGAGAGGATGTCTGCTCTCGTCGCCTCAGCCTTCTTGAAGGTAGGGACCTATCTACTTTGTGGCTGCGCGTAGATAGCGAAGACCACCCGCGAGTCTACGCGTGCCTCTATAGGTCCCATAGCGGTAATGCCGAAATAGAGCGACTCGTGGAACAAGTCCAAACGGCTACAGATTCCGTTCTGGAACAGATTACATCCGCCGTGATCGTGGTACTTGGCGATTTCAACGCCCACCACGCCAATTGGCTTGGCTCACGTACCATCGATCACGCGGGGAGATCTGTCCATGACTTTGCCTTGTCCTATGATCTGACGCAACTGGTTACATCGCCCACGCGAATTCCAGATGTGGAAGATCTTACACCTTCCCTGTTAGACCTTCTGCTGACCTCACATCCGGACAGCTACTTGGTTTCCGTCGACGCCCCCCTGGGCTCGTCGGACCATTGCTTGATCCGGACAAAAGTGCCTATCTCGCGTCGCCCACGGTTCAAACCGAATGGCCACCGCCGAGTGTGGCACTACAGGTCGGCAGACTGGGATGAGATGCGGTCCTTTTTTGCATCCTACCCATGGGAGCAAGTTTGCTTCAAGCTGGACGATCCCGATGCCGTTGCCGATTCTATCGCCGATGTGGTGATTCAGGGGATGGAACTATTTATTCCATCCTCTGTCGTGCCCATCGGAGGCAGTTCTCGGCCCTGGTTTGGTCAATCCTGCAAATTAGCAGCGCGCTACAAGCAGGATTGTTACCGAGCTTGGGCTGAGGCGTCAGCGGCTAGGGATGTAAATACCAGCCTGCTCAAAAAGAAGCCTGCCTCCAGGTCCTTCAAAAGAATTATTGCTAAGGCAAAGTCGGAACACGTGGCCAGCATTGGTGAGAGACTGGTACGCCTTCCTTCGGGAACTCGTGCGTTCTGGTCTCTCGCCAAGGCTGTCCAGGGGAATTTCTGTAAGCCGTCTTTACCATCTTTGCGCAGGGGAGATGACACGTTAGCCCACACCGCAAATGAGAAGGCCGATCTTCTAGGCTCTCTTTTTGCGGCCAGCTCGACTCTGGAGGATAATGGTAGTTCACCGCCGAATATCCAGTACGGTGACACCTTCATGTCCGAGATCCAGTTTCGCCAGAGATCAGTGCGTAAAGTGCTGCAATCTCTGGACGTTCACAAGTCGAGTGGGCCTGACGGTATTCCTCCCATCGTGCTTAGGACATGCGCTCCTGAGTTGGCACCGGTTGTAACGCGCTTGTTCCGGTTCTCCTACTTCTTAGGCATTGTGCCTAAGTCATGGAAGACTGCCACAATCCACCCGATCCCAAAGAAAGGTGATAGCTCGGATCCGTCCAACTACAGGCCGATTGCCATTACCACCTTGTTCTCGAAAGTCATGGAAACGATCATCCATTGCCAGCTCATGAGGTATCTTGAGGAGCACCAGCTGATTAGCGATCGTCAGTACGGCTTTCGTCAGCGTCGCTCAGCTGGTGACCTTCTTGCGTACCTCACGCATCGATGGTCGGTGGCAATCGAGGGCAAGGGGGAGGCCCTGGCGGTTAGTTTGGACGTGGCCAAGGCCTTTGATCGGGTGTGGCACAAAGCACTTCTTTCGAAGTTGCCTTCCTACGGGCTGCCTGAGAAACTATGCGCCTGGATTTACAGCTTTTTGGAGGGTCGGAGCATCAAGGTCGTTGTCGACGGTGCATGCTTTGACCCGAAACCAATTAATGCTGGTGTCCCACAGGACTGTGTACTGTCGCCCACCCTGTTTCTTCTGCATATCAATGACATGCTGCAAATTAGCAACATCCATTGTTATGCAGATGATAGCACGTGTGATGCACTGTACACGGCCCGCGCTAACGTTCCTCGGGCTACTGCCGCTGAGAACCGGACCAAACTTGTGTCTGAAATGGAGATCCTATTAGGAGAAGTCTCGGATTGGGGTCGACAATATCTTGTTGATTTCAATCCCAAAAAGACACAAGTCTGCGCCATTACCGCTAAAAAAGAACCCTTTGTCGCGAATGTATGTTTTGAGGGCACTCCTCTGGTTGCCACAGCCAGCATCGGTATTCTCGGCGTTGACATATCGAGTGACGTTCAGTTTCGGGGTCACTTGGAAGACAAGGCCAAATTGGCCTCTAAAAAGCTGGGTGTACTCAGTAGAGCGAAGCAGTATTTCCAGCCGGGCCACCGCCTTCAGCTATACAAGGCGCAAGTTCGGCCCCACATGGAATACTGCTCGCATCTCTGGGCGGGAGCACCCCAATACCAGCTTCTTCCATTTGACCGCATACAACGGAGAGCGACTCGAATCGTCAACGACCGAGCTCTTACCGATCGGCTTGATACTCTGGCTTTGCGGAGGGACGTCAGCTCCCTCTGCATTTATTACCGTATATACCACGGGGAGTGTTCCGAAGAACTGTTTGGAACGATTCCTGCCGCCGAGTTTCGTCATCGTACGACACGACAAACCGTCAGGTACCATCCACACCATCTGGATGGCTGGCATTCCTCAACAGTGCGGTTCTCTCGACATTTCCTGCCACGCACAGCCGCGTTGTGGAATGGTCTGTTCTCGGCGGTATTTCCAAACCGGTACGACTTGGGGTCCTTCAACAAGCGAGCCTTTCTTTTTCTAAAAGGCCGGCAACGCATCTGCAGTTCCTCTGGTGTTGCGGGTGTCCATGGGCGTCGTTGATCACCTGGGTGTTCCCGCCGCTCGTTTGCCCCCTTCTATTATAAAATAAAAAAACTAAGATATATGCTTGGTCCTCCACAGATACGATCACAATTTTAGCATTTATCCGAGTCCAAATTGTAATTTTAAACAAAATGGTTTTTTGATTTATTTTTTCCCGATCAGCAGCTTTCTAGAAAATTCACGATAATGATTTATTTATGATTTCTTTATTTATTTATTTATTTTTAACTTTATCTGGAAGACTAAAAATGTTACCCATCGAAAGTCGATTTTACAAAATTGTATAGAAAATTTCGCCTGTGCTAATGCAACGCCTAAAGGAATTTAACGGAAGGCAGGACTAAGGCGAGCGCGCATTTTCCCAAGTTAACGGTCACAGATAAAGCGTTTCCCATCCTTAAATTTTACATTATGTAACAGATGTACTTAGACGTACTAACAGAATTAAATAAATAGACAAAAATACTATAGGCTTAAAAAGAAAACGCGCATTGACACTTTTTCAAATGTGTCTAATACTTCAAGTGTCAACCAATTTAGTTACTAATGTTCCAAATGTGTATACTACCAGCTGAGTCCCGCGGCTTCACCTGCCGAGTGAATTAATTTAATCGACAATACCATCCAGTCTAAGTTCAATCTTTTAATATGATAGCTCATATAGATGATGATAAGTTGAATTTACATTGGATTATAGCGATTTCTTCATACAAACTTTCATCCCCTACTTTAAAGTTTCAAGAGTTGAATTTAGAAAATTGTAAATGCTCGCCCATGTAATAACAAAAATCTCGGTGCATAATTTCAAGTCTCTAGGCCCATTCGTTTAGGCTGTGCGTTGATAGTAAGGTTTCTATATGGTCGTCGGTTCACAATCAGTTTGTCTAATCCCAGAGATTTCTATTTATGCATCCAAGCCGCAAAATTCAATTTCAAGCGCAGAAAATAAAAACATTGGCGGAATAACTGATTTGCTTCAGTTGTATCATGCTTCCTTTGTATCGCTATCGCTGCTACCGTGAGATGTTGTCCAAGGGAAATAACAAAACAAACAATAAGAAACAAACTACCCGTTAATTAAGTTCAAAACCTAACTTCTAAAGTCTATATAAGTAACAAATTACTTAACCGCATTGTTAATGACATTTTAAGGTTACGATTCCTAGTTATTTCTAACGGCTTATTTCTGACAAGCTTGTTCAGTATATTCACTAGTTTTAGCAGCTAGTTACCATATCAATAGAATTTTTTCAATTTTTTCTATTGGGCAAGAAATAAAATTGATAGATAATTGTAGTTTAAATTCGTACTTGTAAGCAAGGATTGGTATCGTCAGCAAGGAGCACTTAGCTATTTAAAAATACTTTAAATCATTCGACGCCGACAGACAGTAGAAATATCGCTCCATATAAAATTTTAAGGAAACAAAGATGCAGTAATAAAAATGGTCTAGGCGGCCGCGTCGTAAAACTCGTAAAAACGTCTCATATTTCAATACTTATTGAAATAATGTAATGGAAATGCATAGTAAGATACAAAGCAGTGTGACTAGTTGATGCCTTGCGTTGTAACTACATATAGTCAATCAGACGGATAAGTCCAACGATATTTTACATATATAGCATATATTATATATATCTTGATATCGTTAAAATGGATATTTTATCCAACCCCGGTCCCAAAGTAAATTATTATAAGAAGTCAAAAACATCGTGGTCACTTTTAAGCAGAGTGTGAAGCTGCTCATTATGTTGGTATTGAATAATTAGGTAGTTAGTCAATTGATCAAAATACAAATACAAATACACAGTAACACTCAGTAAAGGTTTTCATTACTAATAACCATATAATTGCCACTGTTGAAAGTTCTCTTGGACTCTATTTGTAAAATTAATTTCCCTCGAGACAGTAGCCGGTGAGACGCTACTGATTTAGATTACCAATAAATAATATAATCCCACGAGATCTTCATCTCAGTTGCTTTAATACAATCTACATTCCTCCAGCAATTAAATAAAAAAGCTTAAGAGAGAGAGATAAAAAAGTCCTAAGTTTTTTTTTTAATTTCATGTAAAAATATTCGTAAATAATAAAGTTTATGGCAGTATCCAGGCAGATATTGCGTGCTTGTAAAATATAGTGTATTAATAATCTGAACTCATGGATACAACTCTATATGTCTATGTCACAAGGAAGTATGCTAACACCGAATCGCACCGCAATCGAAATTAACAATATCGTACAATTTGAATCGTTTTTATTTTGTCTGCAACGAAATTGAATTCCGTGGTTCTTTCGGTCCATGGTTTCACCACTTCATTTATTCATTGTATCCGATGAATCGACTTTTATGTATTTTTGTTAGAGATTCTGTTTGAAATTATCCGATGAAATTTATCAGGTACTCTTAAAATAATCTATACGGATTTTAAAAACTAACCAATATCCTATTTCGGCACTTTAATCAAATTAGTTCCTGATAGTAGCCATCACCAATCATAAAAAGTATTTAGATCTCTACCGTTTACCATGTCTAGTTATTTCAAAGGTAAGAATTTTTTTGTTAAGTGAATGTTTGTTACAAGAAAAATAGTAATTATAATAATAACACCCTGGGACATTATTCATTAATAGCTCACACACTACATATGATCTCAATGACACCCAGATCTCAGGACAAATAGATATGTTCATGCATACTAATGTCTGTCCTAGGTGGGTATTGAACCCACGACCTGCGGCGTGAAAAGCAAGAATCTTACTAACCACGCCAACCGGCTAGTCAGTTCATTTGAAACGTTGTTTCATGCACTTGTCCCCTTGGTGTTGCTAAACAAGACAAGATTTCTCCAGTGGTGCTTACTTACTTACACCACAACTATATAGCTCGAGCTTGGCATGCATGACGCTGCTCAAGTACTACTTACCTGTTGTTCCACGTAAGCGACATACGCAGCAATGCTACATGACGCGACACTAAAGCTAAGTTCACGCGGCTTTGTCCCGCACGGTTTTTGCAGTATACGTATTAACGAATAAATATTGACACATATATTGTAAATAGAACCGTCTACACGATGTTAATACTGCAAAAAAACCTACACGAACTAATCTTTATAACTAACGCACTAAGTATAAAATCGAACACACACACACGAAAAAACGTGCAGTGAATCGCCATGTGAACCCATAGTACATTTTTCCAGCATTCGTTGTACGCAATTCTATTATAATACAATAGATCTGCCATTAGCGGTTGATAAGTGAAAACTCAAAAATTCTTTGTAATAACGCTTTTCTAAATAATAATAAATAATGATAGACACCATTCCGGATTGAGGAATAGGATATGAAAATCACTCATACTGCTTAAACTTGAACTCCAACTCGCCTCCACTCCGCGGAACTTGCACCTTATATAGTCGCAGTCCTCGCAGGAAGAAACCTACCTAGCGAAAAGTATCACACATAACTCTAGAAATACATCCATACAATTCCAACAAATCCGCAAATCCCAAATTTAAAGACATCTACTATTAGAAAATAATAATGAAAGCAATAAACTTCTTGATCGTAACATATTCGATCGAAATAAAAATTGAATAATCTATACATAAAAATAATACTGATAAAAAGTGCTTGCTAACACGTATTTCGAACAATGTTAGGCAACGTAACAGGAAAAGGGAAGCGGTTTATCTTCAACCCGGAACTTTGGAAACGAATATTTAGTAAGTTAAAGTTAAATAAGTAAATGTAAAATAATACATGTATCAAATGTCTTATAAGGTTGTTTAAAGGCTTTCGTTCTTAAAATAAAATCAGGGTGTCCGTGAGACAAGAATAAACAAAAAAAATAACTGATTTAATTCAATCCCCTCAAAAATAACTATTCATTTTTAGGATATTGAATTAATAGATAGTGGAAAGTAGTGACAGTAGTGGGTAAGTTTAGTGACCCAAAGTTGTAAAGGATACGCAGCACTTACGACCAACGGTGTTCTCCTCTCGCGAATTTTGCTTGCCGGCACATAAATCTTAGAAACTGCCCTCAGCGGTGCTCGACTAACTACCGCCATTTATTTGCAGCGTCTCTGATTACAGAGTAACAAATAAAACAAGGGTTTCTTTAGATGTTTGTGAATTAATGTAACAAGTTTTGTTACGTATTGTTTATTGGACATGAGACAGACAGAGCTCGCAGGTTCATAGCACACCATATGACTATTTTGTGAAGTGAACTCATGAATAGATATTCTTTTTATTAGTTTAAAGTTGACGTCAATAAACTGTAATCTGTTTATTAAGATGACATACATTTCTGTATTTTATGTACCAACTAATGAGTTTTAGTTTATGCGACACTAAAGTAACGCTTCGATCATGAACGACGAATAAAGAATATAGAATTATTAAATATTTATTCACGAATATCTTCTAGCAACCGTTTACAAAAATGAAAGCTTAAGAAAAGACATTGAGACTGAACATTACAAAAGCATCAGAAATCCATCAAAATACTCGTTGAAAATATGTATGTAAGTGAAGTGTTGTTGCTGTATGTAAATACTTTGTATATGATATTTAACTACAAACACTATTAAATTGTACGTCGTCTTAACATTTTAGAGGGTACCACTATCTTGCAATAGGGTAAGCTACGAGACGAACGGGATTATAATATTAAGATATACGGAGTTATTGGTAATTCGACGTGTTCCCGTTAGGAGGTGATCGGGGTGACTATTTTCGATAATTTTAACAAGTATAAAAAAGTTAACCTTTATTGAGTTATCGTGCTTGTTAGCTATTTTCAAAATAAGTCAAAAATACATTTAAAAAAGTATCTATTTAAATGACTCTTTCTCGTTTGATTCATATAAACGATATTAAAAATTGGTCATTTTAAAAAACGAGCTAAGTTTATTTCGAATACGAATATCTGCCTGCTTCCTTTGTGTTCATTTTCTATACAGTTTCTTCGAAATAAGTTCCCAGTTGTTGTGCATTGTTATAGAGCTAAGAAAACGATTATGATTATAAAATAATTTTCAAGCCAAGTCTTTTTTTTGTTTTTAAGGCATTTTGGTGGAATACAATCTCAAAAAATATTGAAATGGAATCGTTTCTCGTCTCGCATATATAAATTGGGACCGATAAGTGTTGTTTTAATATTTATAGAAAGCCAGTGTTTAATCGTTTATATAAATCAGAGGAAAATATGGGATTTAAATTGACAGTTTTCTTTATTAAATTCTTTATGTTACTTATTTTGAAAGAAGATAAAAAACACGATAGAAATTTTTTTTTCACTTTTGCATAATGGTTAAAATTATCGCAAAAAGCTAACCCCTATCACCTTCTAACGAGAATACGTCAAATTACCAGCAAACCCGTATATAATTTTTGTTACAAATGATTCACATATGAGACTCCGAATTGAATCTTGAGATTACATTATCATCTGATTTTTCTGCCATAATGATGCACTAACAAAATATGTATCGCTTAACGACTATGTATCCGTATTCTGCGGGGCTGCAACAATAAGTAAATTAATGATTTTTTCAAGTGCAAACTGCTTTAGCCGCGTCAAACGATATTTGGTATGAGAAAATCTTATAGATAAACAACATGCTCAACACGCATCTGCAACACACATCAGCGACAGGCTTATTTGATTTTCGAGCTGTGATGACGATTTTTTTATTGTACTCAATTTTGAAATTTATTGCATCTTGCAAAGGCTTATTTTTATAGATTATTTATTTATTTTTGAACCATTGTCGCACCTTCCCATCCGGTTTGACTTTTACTCCTGCCGGCAGTCCTTGTGGTTGCCTGGTTTTTTTTCATATTAAAACGAGGCAAATAAGCAACCTGGTGTGAAGTGACTATCTACAAGAGTCAAATGTTTTGACTTTATTTAGGTAAGAGAAGGAGATAAAAAAAGAGAAGTGGATGGGTTGGTATATTCCATAATTTCACCCCATACTTCTTTCTCTGGGATCCTTACAATTCCATGTTAGAGCCGGTTCTAATAGAAATAATTTATGTATATGTTTTAATAATAATAATACATTGCATTTTATATTACACTATAGTGCAATATAAAATGATATATCATATATTCAAAAATGATTAAATTAATTTAAAAACAACATTTACTAACACACACATGCGACGTTTCTAGTCTACCGTCTAGTTTTGTTTGCGGTTAAAAACTTAATTAAAGTAGGAGCATGGTTAGTTCCCGGAGGGCTTAATTTATTCTACAGTGCGTTTTCTTTCCTCACCTATATCACCGCCCACTGTATTAAATTTCCTAGGGATAACATTAAAATAAAATAAGTACATGTTATCCGTCGATGGCGGCGTCGTCGGCGTTTGTAAGGAAACAGGAGTGTGAACATTTCTCTTCATCTACGCCTATTTACAATTATTTAAAAATTTTGTCTGTCTGTCCGGTTATTCCTAGTAATGTCCGAAACGACTGAACCGATTTGGTTGGGACTTTTGCTGGGAGATAGGTAATAATGCAAGGATTCAAATGGGCTAATTTAATCTAATCAAGAAATAGGGTTCCGCGCAAAAAGTTAAAATGCCTTGAAAAAAAATACGCGTACGTGATACCGTATTGGAAGCGCCGCCCGCTACCTTAATTGTCACAGAGTGGTGGTGGTGGTGGTGGCGGTGGTCGAGGAGGTGATGGTGGTGTTGTCGGTATCGGGTTCGGTGTCGATGACGTTGTTCTTAATTAAATTGCGCATTCTAAAAGTCAAAATAAGTATTTAAAATGTTGCATGTACATTATAATATGATACATTCTATAACAGTTAAAATATCAGCTGGAAATCCTTATATCCTTTTTTGGGGCCGCAGCTTACGATATCGTAAAATGGCGTCTTTTTTAACTAGCAGGAATTACTTGTATTTTTTTCTTAAATATTATATAGAAGCCCTTGCGAGGATTCAAAACTATTTTGTTAGCAGAACAGCAAGCAATAATAGGGGGTAAATCGCTCTCAAGTTTGTCAACGTCTTGTTAATTTTATACAGTTTTACGCTATCGGCAAATATAGAACATTCAGCATGTATTACGACATCAACTATGTCATAAATGAAGGCAAGGAATTGGTCCCATTGCGAACGTTGAGGAACGCCGGAAGTAGCAACATATGAACTTGATTCGTAACCCTGCGTGATTACGCTTTGTTTACGATTGTTTAGGTAAGAATGAAGCCAAAGTAAAAAGGAACCATGAACCCATTTAATAAACAGTTTAAACTCTTATTCCTCCCAAGGATTTTTATATACATTGAAACGTTTCCTAAGCTTTTCTTTCTGATGTATTGTTTTATTTAACAACTGTCCAACATACCAGTCTGATTTAGTAAACTGGACTGGGTCACTGGACTGGATATTTTAACATGTAATCGAACGTAAGCAGTAATAGAAGGTGGCTGTCATAGTGTTGACATCAGTTCCAAGGCCGAAAGAGATCATTCCAGTTTATTTTATTAATTCAACGCGGACGGAGTCGCGGGTATCAGCTAGTATTAAATATGTAGGGGAATTTATTCAGGCATATAAAATAATAAATAATAATAACAAGATTATTTTAAATTGTAAAGTTATAGATATCTTACAATAAAAGCTATATTTTAATGCATATTTAACATTCATACGAATATATGAAATGAGAACTAAATTGACGTCGCTCTTGTGAAAATCGCAATGAAGTTCAAATATAAAAATACGAACCATATCCGCATTATTTCTTTTGCTCTTCCGTGGTTTTGTTCTTAATCATGCAGTAGAGTGCAAGCGCTTTTCATACAATACGAGGCTTGGTTTTTATTTGTAAGCCGGTCGGATAAGAATTTTTCGTATGTTTCCATTTTGTTTTATATAAATGCAAAAGAACTTCACGGTGAAATCTGCAAATCAATAACAAATACACTCAACATATTTTCAGTATGATGCATTCATGGAATATAGCATCCACTACACCGATGCATTTCTGGATGTGAAAAAACGAAACATGAAAATGTTTCGTTTCATAGAAAGAACAATGTTCTTTCTATGAAACGAAAAATTGCAAAAACGAAGTATGACGGACGGCACACTAGTAAAATTACACATGTGGACATAGTCACAACATTATGTATGACATACATTCGCAGAATTTTTTACACGTCATTCGATAATTATTTAATAGTCCATAGTGTTGAGGCCTATCGACACAATACAATCTTGTATTTACATAATATGGCTTATAAATAAATAAATAAATATGCGCTCACGCCCGTAACCCAGAGGGGTAGGCAGAGATCATGGATTTCCATTTGGCGCAATCCTGGCACACCTCTCTCGCTTCTTCCACATTCATACATCTACGCATGCATGCTCGTCGGTTATGGGTGCTCCTTATATCACCCTTTTTTAGTAAGTCATTAATCAGATCGATATAAGTTCTCCTAGGGCGTCCCCTACCAACACTGCCACTCACTTTTGCAACATAAATTTGTTTTGTTATTCTCTCTCCATTCATCCTTTTAACATGCCCGAAATAATGGATACTTTTGTGATGAGAGAAGTTCTGAAGCTTATCCATTGCAGCGAGTTCTTTAATACTATTTTATTTAAGAACTCTGGAATTATTATATTTTTTTTTTATTATATATTATATATATACAAGGCTTTAATGACTATTTATTTATGACACCAATAAAAAGTTTGTCAGCCATTCAATTACATTTATTCTAACGTAGCTAAATAAATGTAGTTTAAATATGCACAGACTATCAGAGTACACTCGTCGAATCCGATTTTATTCGAATATAAATCAAATATGAGCAAGCGTATCAATGTACGACAATATATATGTAAGATAATTAAAAAACATCCCTTACAACGAGATTTCCCTTATGACATACTTTTCTTATTGTCAGTAGGACGAGTTTTAATGCATTTGATGTCACTGGGGTAGACGCCTAATATTCTAGACTCCGAAGTAATAAGAATACAAGATTGTGTGGTGATTACTTGTTTAACTGTAATGTATACTAGAATTATAGCCGATTTATATTATGATATTGCTTATGTTATCTGCACTAAAAAAAAATTGTAATATTTTTTCATCATTCCAAGCTTTTGCTAAGTCAGAACTGCCGTACTAGTCAGGATGCTGGTGCAAGGAAAATTGTTAAATATTAATACAAAATAACAAATGTCAATATACAACAATAGTGAATAAGTATTTTAAGGGCACTGTACGCTAAATATAATATGAATGCACAAAAGTGTTTCGTGACATCTAAGGTCATCTCTACATTGCCTACGTGAACGTGTAAAAAGGGAGTAGAACTTAATAATTAATGTTATAGCCTGAACCTTTTACAGAGTAATACAAGTGAATGTGTATGCGTAAGACAAGTGTTATGGACTATTTAGGTCCATAACATTCGTCTTGAAAAATGGCTAAGGAGTTTAAATATTTAGCAACTGTTAACGTTTACCATATTGCTATAGCACGGCGTAGTTAGTTCTATTGGCAAAAAACAAGAAAATGTATTATTATATCAGGTAATTCTGCTACATTAGTATCATCATCTCCCTTTTCATACGATATGTGGGGTCGGTACAATATGCCCGACGCCAGCCTCCTCGGAATTATTTTGGTTCCGCGCGCTTTAGTTTTCTTGAGCGATAATTCTTAAGATTTTATAGAAATAGTACCCGTGCCTTAGTTTAAAGATTTAATGTAACAGACAACGGAAGCGACTTTGTTTTATACTAGTGTGTAGGAGGCATTTGGTATTTTCAACGCTATAAAATCCATAAAATTATTTTTATTCCAATATGTAGTATTTGCGTAAATATAAGACATTTTAATTTAAGACATTTATAAACAGTTATATATATATGTGTTACCCTTAATTTTTAATGATCTGCTGGTAGTTACGACGCAGACAATACCTGGCGCCCTGCCTTTTCACAGCTTTTCTGTAAGAATACAAATCATGAAAACTCGCCCCTGGCAGTGTCTGCAATTGCCACAGAATATTATTATTTATTTTCTGTTGTACATTTGTATTACAGCAAAATAATTGAATGTATTTGTGCCAATATGCACTAAACTGGGTATATTTTAAGCGCGTAACTGGCGAATTGGTATTTACAATCCGAAACGGCATGCGTTGCCTTTATTGACATGGTTTATACAATATTTTTAATTTCTAAGTGATGCACCAGACAAGTGGCTGAATTAATTAAAAGCTTTAATGCATATTTTTCCGGGATTTATTTATTTTTAAATCATATTTAAAACAAAAATTAATCCCGGTTGATGTTTGAATATTTGTAAGTGATAGTCTTGATATTTAAAAATGTCACCAAACGTTTACCAAGACTATCAGGCAACTTCCTGCTGCGCACGGACAGCACACGATATTTTTTTCGTGATATTATCGCAACTTCCGCGGTTCCTACAACAACCGTCATCATACATTTCATCCAATTTACAGAAAACCCTAATGAAAAAGATCTACACATTTTTTATTAATCATACGAGTTCTTTTTGCAATTATTTTTAAAATTTTGACATAACATCTAAAATTAATCTAAGAGCAGAGTTTAGTCATGTAAAAAACCGTTACTTACGAAAGTAGTGACTCGTGTGCAGGCAATTATGTTAATTGATCGCAAGCTTTCTCTACACGTTTGAGGGGAACTGACATTGTCTCGGGGCTGACTATAATTTTTATAATACTATTTGTTATTTATGTGTAGGAAATATGTACTTTATTCAACATAAATGTTAAAACATAAAAATTAGTTTACTTTAGTGAGCGAAGTATGGACAAGTTATATTCTAAAGAAAAAAATTGTCTTAAATATGTACGTAGTCTAAATGCGCTTGAGAGAGCTTCAACGATGTCCATTTGATAATTACGATTCTCAATTTTATGACATAATCTTAAGTACGAACTGTCATCCAGTTGGGTACCATTCTTTAAATGTCAAATTAAGAAACCTTCATTGTATGCCTTTTGATAATTTGAATGCTCCTTCAAATACTCGGCGATAAGATATAATTACTAGATAGGTACTTCTATTTTTCTTAATAAATCTAGTGATACTTTCAAAATAGCGTTTTGTGTGTTGTAATATTTATACTAATGTGTAAAATAAATAATGTCGATACTAATAGACCAAATAGACTATTAACTTGTACGATTTTTCGGTTCAATATAATTAGCACTTTCTTGATCTTGACAAATTACACGTTATTGTTGTATAATTTTAAATACTCGGATTATATCACAGCGGCGTATATATAAAAATTATAAAACTAAAATGATTTTCTATTTGTTATAGAGTATTAAAATATTCAATTTATGAGGAATGCTCGGGTAAACTTAATGACGCTATTTCCTTTCATAGCAACGGCAATGCAGGTTCGCTAAATACAAGTTAGCAACGGGTAAACTAACGATAGGTAAGTCATAAATTGTATCTGTTATAGTAATGGGCTACCGTTACTTAGCTTGATTTAAGACTCGCTCGATGTTGAAATATAATTGATTGTAGAAAATATATTAAATATTTTAAATTGCATTAATGTTATTTTATTTCTGAGCAATAATGAAACTTTAAAATGTTTAATTTAATAGCAGTGGTACAACACTTTTGCTGTGGAATATGACCTTTTAAATCTAGTTAACATTATAGCATATTGCTTAATGCAAACTTGATATTTCACTCCTCAACTATAATTTGTTTTCTACGATTTTTACTTATGGTTAGTATAACCAAAGTATTAATCATTCAAAGATGAAATAGTCTTAGACTACTAATGATGCTGACTTCCATTCGAATAAGAAAAAAAGACGTAACATATAAGTTTTAATGTTTAAATAAATATACATTTAAAAAATCCTTTCCTGAAAGATAAAAAAATATTTAGAAATGATCTTGTTTACACTCGAATTGTCCTAAAACAAACATCTGTCAAATGATTCAATGAAATATGAATGTGCAGTGAATCATAAATGCTTTCAACTAAAGCGAAATTTAGGCTGCTTTTGCGATGTGAGAGTAAATTTATAAAGAATACATTATATATTTTATTTACTCATAATCATTTTATAAAAGTAAAAAGGCTCACTGTTAATAGTGTCCAATAATAAATATTATTAAAAGTGGTTAATTAGACCTACATAAAGGATCATTGTTTGGATAAATGATATCGACAATTTGTGTCCGGAATAAAAAGTATTTATGTAGCTTTACCTTTAAACGTATAAGGGACTTATTAATTTCAGATGTAGATGATCACAACTGGCCACACCATTTTAGTTATAAGTCGTGTAGAATAAAACATATCAAAGACACGTAATAATCTTAAATACTAAAAGCTAGCTCTCGTGTATTTCAGGTTGAGATCTGTCGTCTACGAGCCCGTGGCACCGTAGAGTTCGTAGCTGTGTAGAGCCCGGAGAGTTAAATGTCTCAGAGTCTGTCAGATGTTTTTTATTTACTGGAAATGTATGTTATCAAATCTTTTTTTTTCAATCTTTCTGGCCCATTGCATGGTTAGTGTCTCAATCCTTGTGATATATTTTGAACTAGATGTTGCCCGCGACTTCGTCCGCTTTTTATCAAATAAAACCAAATTTACCTCTCTCTATGACAGAGTCTATCAATGTACAAAATTTTTGCAAGTGATTTTCTTTGTACATAAAACTGTTGACAACATTACAATAGATTTAAGCTTACAAGATATTCCCCGCCAGGTTTTAATTGCTCGATATGAAATCAGATTTACGAGGGTTAAATTATACAGTAATCCTTATATGATAGGGTAAGCCCTAACCTATCACCGCTTAATCATTATATATGTACAAGAATATTAGAAAAAATATCCATCCATGTTATAATTTTAAATAGACTTACATTTAGATAATTGCGGTTAAAAAATAACATATGATCAGAAAACGTTTTGTATGAAAACGTAAGTTACTTAACACTGTTACTCGTATGAATGTAGCACCTAAAGGTATTTGCCGGAAGTGAAGACAGAAGCCGGCGCACTCTTACCCGTGTTCCGGAGCACAGATAAAACGCTTCCTCTTCCTGCCTCTTTTGCCTAACACTGCAATGAGCAAGTAGAATAGACTTTTGTACTCGTGCCGTAGCTTTATATGTTTGGTTAAGTATAGTATTTAAATTCACTGGACTTTTAATTTTCAAAATGTGATTTTTGTAAAACCATACCATTACTAGTTATGTTTTTTTTTATACCAGAGGGTAGCAAACGAGCAAGCGGTTTACCTAACATTAACTGGCCGCAGACATCTGCAACAAGCTGAGTTGCACATGACTGTGAGCAGCGAAGAATATTTCCTTTTTGTATCCATTCTTTCTCCCGTAAAATCCTCAAAGACCAGAATAAGCCTTCCGGCACCTCACCTCCGACGACACGTAGAATATTTTGACTTCACGCCAACAACTGTGAAATGAGGACAAATAAGACGCTTTAGTAAACGTTATATTAACATTTTGTTTTATTCATTTAACATATGTACGTTAAAGGTACTTTTAACTTTATAGGGTTTCGGTGTGATTTTAGAATTATCTTAATACAAATTGTATCTCCTATGTAGGTTATTTGAGCTTTAGACGTGGGCAAACTAAATTAGAAGTACATAAAATTAATACCCAGAAGAGTAATCATAACATTTTTATTAATTATAACGCTGAGAGCAATTTCGTTAATGATCCGCTAAATTTAAATCATTATTTCTAGAGTTATTAGTGGAAGTGCTGAATTTTTATCAGTGAGTATGACCTTTTGAAGGAGCGCACTTTGTAGTGAAGTGGCACGCTCAGCTAAATTTTGAATGTCTTTTAAAAACCGGCCGGGGGCTTATTATATTTACACTAAGCTTTGAACTGTAGGACGTGTCCTTTGGAATATAAAATTGATGTTATTATAAATAACCATCTATGCAAGGGACAATTAATCAAGAATCAATTAAGTTATTGTACAGACTTGCATTCACGAATAACAAACGTTTACAAACAGATGTCTAATATTGTTAAAGGAATGTATATTCAGTGTCTTTTTCAAGGATAAATTCAATTTTATAAAATTTGTGCGCTCCAGTAGACAATCCCGGCTACGTGCCGACGTATAATCGCGAGGATAAAGGAGACATGCTGATCGCATTCTATATCAGTTTGCTTACTTTCATCTGATAAATTTATTATTAAAGATAAATAAAACAGTACAAATAAAAGAAACAACGAAACCCTCGTAAATATCTCAAAGCATGATCTCTGTTAATGATCATAATTTTCCCGACGTTTTCCCATCAATGTGGTGTCGGCGCAGTATGATCTCCAATTCCATATCCCTCTATCAGCCGTCATATCTTAATTCACACCAAACTTACACATATCATCTTTCACACAGTCCATTCATGATTTCTTCGGCCTTCGTCTACGACTGTACCTCATGAAAGCAATATGTTCGCATGCGGTCGGACGGTGTAACAGACACAATCAAACTCTTTTAAGAGCATAAGAATACATTTCATTACTTATCTGCTTTGCTTTGCGCCATTTTTTCCTCTATAAATTCGATACGAATTTAAACTTATTTATGTATATTTGGTATACTGTCACTGCAATTGGTCATGGTTCATTAGTTCCTTTTTTAATAAAAATTGAAATATAAATATTTAATTGTGTGCTATGTTTATAAAATATAAGTGCATTAAAACATACACATCACTGGCCATTTTGCATTTTTATTCATAGATCAAACTTGGATCGATTTCATTTTCACTAAATATCTTTTTTAAAAATAAGTGTGATTTATTCGGTCTAAGTACAATCGCGTGCCTGGAAGCGGTGTTCATGAGATTTTAAGTTCATTTCTGCAGAAAATCCCGAGAATCTAAGCAAACTATTATCTCAATATAAAAAAATCAATATTGTTCTTACAGTTAATAATGAGTTTTTAAATGTAGAAAAAAGTGATGGAGGTTAAATAAGATGATGTTGCTATTTACATATTTTGCTGGGTACAAAATATCCTGATACTTTTTTTTATTTCTATTTATAACTATCAGGGCGGTACGTCAAGAATTCCTCTCTACTTTCTTTGCTTCTAACTAATTCGCTCAAGTTCTCTTTTTTTAATTTGCATCTTAATTTTATTTCCAGGTCTGTTCGTTTAGCCTCAAATATAGGGCATTCTACCAAAATGTGCAGCACGGTCTCTTCCCGTGCTGGATCACAGAGGCACGAGGGGCTCTCCTTGCACTTAAACCTGTGCAAGTTCTCTGAGAACCCCCCGTGCCCCGTCAAAATTTGAACCAGCACGGGGTCAGGATCAATCTTCCTGAGTGAGGGGTGGGCGCTCGTTACGTCGGGGAAGAAGAGCTTGGTTGTCGAGGCCGTGTCTTCTTCCATATATCGCCGGTTCCACTCGTCAAGCGTGTCCAGACGAATCTGCCACTTGACAAATGAAACCGGAGCCCTTTCATAATGTGCTTTGGTCTTTATTCCGACTGCCTCCATCTTGGCAAGTTCGTCCGCTCTTTCGTTCCCTGCCATCCCTGCATGTGCTTTCACCCAATATACTCTAACATTCTTCCCTTGCTCTCTAGCTTCTTTCATATACTTTCTAATACTCTCTGCAAGGGGATGGAGGGACATACCTGATCGGACGGTTTCTAGAGCGGATCTGGAGTCGGAATAAATACCAAAGCTCCTTGCTTTCATCTTCACCACATGCTTCACGGCCTCATGCAGGGCCAACAGTTCCGCCTTATATACGGTGCAAAAGTTGCCCAGCTTTAATTTCCGGCAGGAAGTCTATAGTAGTAGTCTATAGTATCCTGATACTAATAACTATTTTTTCTAATTATCTCAAAATTTATTTTTACAGTCTAAATGTGACAAGAATACGTTTGTTATAAGGCGGGTATATATGTATTTTACATGTATATTTTTGTACATATGAATCCGGGAAAAACCTTTTAATCTTGTAGTGTATTTGTTTAAATAAAAATCGTTTGAGTGAAAGTTTTGTGTTAATTAAACTCGAGCAAGACTACGTTAGAGCAGGGACCTTTCGGATTCATAGAGTGCAAATAGAGAGCGACGAATAGTTGACTTAGCTCTTGATGCCCCGTGTTTTGAATGCCCGTCGCTTTGTGTGTAGTGTTTGTTTCTCAGTTTGCACAAAACGACCTCGCCACTACTGTTCGTAACTGATAAACACGTACAACGAATAAAATATTAATTTATATATTTTATAGCAAATTCTCAAGCAAGCTATTATCGAAAATTCGTCCAATAGTGGTGGTAAATTTATGAATTTATATGTACATAATAAGCGATCGTCTACTACAAAATGTGCTTGGCATTTTTTCCATTATAAAATACAAAACAATTTTTAACAGTTGTCACTAATATATTCCTTTTTAATTAATTCAACCTACAAATACATTTATACAAACATTTATGCCAATTCCAAATGCTCTGATCAGTCAGTCATGTGGCTTTCGCGTCAAATCTCGTATGCGGGCGTTTTGTACTCCATTTATAGACACGTATTTCCTAAATGGTTTAAATTGTCCTTGTGATTTCATACGAAACTAAACGATTTATTTCGTCAATTTAAAAATTGGTTAGTAAAGTAACTAATAAGAAATGAGTAATAAATAGTGAAACAAGTAGTTAATGATGAATCGTTATGGCACTGAATAAAAGATGTAACCATGTAGTTTTAGTATGTCACTAGTGTGTGTTGCTATCACCTAATTCACAAACAAATTCAAAAGCTGAGGCCATTTACTGTCTGCCTCTACGCTTCATAGTTATTGACTTTTAAACTTTTGTGTGTTTAGGTATGTTCCAACCATAACTGAAATAATTATAAATTGTAAGGTTCACTTGACAATAATAATAATATAATAATAAATCAGCCTTTCCTAGAATGTTTCCCACTGCTGGGACACAGGCCTCCTCTCTGAGAGAGGGAGAATGAGCCGTAATCCACCACGCTGGCCCAGTACGGGTTGGTGAATGTCACATATGTCTTAGAATTTGGTGGTTCTAAGAACATGCCGGTTTCTCACGATGTTTTCCTTCACCGTTTTTGGAGCAATGGTAATGAAATTAATTGCACAAAGTAAAGCGCCTGCCTGGTTTTGAACCCGCCACCCTCAGAACGTAAGTCGGGGCCTAAACCGCTGAGCCACCACTGCTCCACTTGACAAGTAAGATTCAAATGATATTCCCATTCTTTATTCCTCATCGGAGCGCAGACGTTGTAGAGCCATTCTGTACGAATGAAACCCCGGGGCATAAATTTAATCTCGGCATTCAGAGCGGCAGATCCATAAAAATGGGTTTCGCAGATATTATGCAATTCTTGTTTAATTTTAGTATTTGAAATTCAAGCAAAGCGTCCAGTATATCCAAACTGTTATAAAAATAAATTAATGCATGTTTATTTAATTTACGTTAATGCAATGGCTAGATAAACCATTTTAAGACATATATGTACATGCCACATAGATACGTATTAACTATTAGTTAACGAGCATATTAAAAAATCTGCACTATGAACGGATTTAACTTATGTTTAACATCATTTTTAATCGCTCAGTTCTTAACTTTTTTTCTGACGTTTGCTGTTAGGCCACGTGCGTATTGTGAGACTAGCTAGGACAGTCAGCTGGCTGTAAGTTGCGGTTGCAAGTGCAGCTAACCGGGTAACGGGTAACTGCAACCGCAATCGGGACATGCTTTGTCAATAGCAAACTACCTATTAGCGAAGTGCGCATAGCAATCCTCGGCCGGGTGCCGCACCGCAGTGCGAATTAAAACTGTTATATTCGTATATGTTTTGGTGAAGTGCATAATGCGTTGGGGTCCTTAGATTGCCAAAGAGCTTGGGACAAATGATGCATTGAATTATATACAAGGACAACATAACTCACTGTCATAATTGATATCATATAATCAATAACAAATATAAGCATAATCTAAAGAAAATAGAGATTGTAATTTAATTGGCTAAGCAGTCGTTGCTAACTCTGTGTCTTTTTCTCTTATTTTTCCAACTTTAAATCGGCATCTATCTTACCTTGCCTATCCTTTCCTTGTCAGAAAAAGATTGGAAAGGGAGGAGAACTTGAATCAGGGCCTCTGGCACCTAACGAACGAAAACGACAGACGAAACGCAGAAACATACGCCTACTTCACGCTTGTCTTCGGTGAGGCCGTGGGATTTCACCGGTCATGCCGGCCCATTAGTGCAACGGATGTTGTTGCGGGCCACCATATACCACTGTTAAAATCTCTGCATTTTGGTAAGCTAGTGTATCCGGTAATTGTACCATTAATTGTAGTGTAATGAAAATTAAATCGACTCACATTTACAACGGCTTAAAACAGAACTCATATCTCTCTCTCTCATAATAAATCGTATATTTAAATATTAAATACACTTTTTCTATCTCATTAAAAATATACTGTTTTCATTTGATATTTCATTAGACCGCTAATGTAGTACACTAATGTACAGTTAAGAAATTCGAATGTGTTTACATGAATGACTACATCAGGGCGCGTAAATATCTTATATATAACAAGCTAAGCCTCACGACCTTATCTACCATATTGTTTCACTTACCACCTTACTGAACCCAATTTAATATGATCTGAGGTCACTTGCATTGTTTTTTTTTCTTCATAACGTAATAACAGAAACCTCTATGCCACATTTTAAGTGTCTAGGCCCAGTATTTTGGGCTGTGAATGGGTATATCACTCAGTTAGTTTCCTATTTTTATATGTAGATAGATCAAAATAATTCAGATATATACCTCTTTAGATAGTGATAGTATTAAAAGAACTATAAAATAATCTTGTTCACTTTTTTTATAAGAGAATGGGGCAAACGAGCGGTGGGAACACCCAGGTGATCAACGACGCCCATGGACACCCGCAACACCAGAGGAACTGCAGATGCGTTACCGGCCTTTCAAAAAAGATAGGCTCGCTTCTTGAAGGACCCCAACATGATAACTAACGATGTGAGATCTCATTACGGCGTCTGTCTATGTTAAAGTCACCAAAAAGATGAAAAATGTTGTTCGCAAATAATCAGCCGTATCTATGGCATAACGTTCTGCGATGGGAGTAGGAATCATTTCCGTAGTGTCAGTCACACGTCACGTCTGTCCGGTTGGACGTATTTCCACTAATAAGCGAGAGGGAACTGTTTAAACTGCAACTCATTGGAATTAATAAACTCTCTTAACGACTGTGATTAACTAATGTACATATTAACTTAACGTTATTTACCTAATAACCTAAGATATTATTACTATGTAAATAGATGCAATTGTTCTTTTTGCTTCCGATTTCACATTCTTGTCTACCCCACCTTACAGATAAATAAATAACATATTAATTTCTTTTCGCATTGGCAATAAATAAATTCAATACATAATTTTTTTTTACTATAAACTTTTTCTATTGATCTATGGAGGGACGAAACCTTTCATTTATGTAATATATTATTTATTTACACAAGACGTAAATTGGGTATCAAATGGAACATTATATTGTAAACATTTTGCAAGAGTAATAAACTAGTATTAACAACTAAGCAACACAAACCGCAAGATCATGAAAATTTACCTCGATCCCCTTTGGCAATGGCATGAATAACTTCCATGTTTCGCATACATACATTATAACTCTATCAAATATTTGCAGTTGACTAAGGGTTAGGGATATTTACCTTTCTGCTGTATACAATATGTACCTAACATATTGTATAGAATTTGTGTTTAAATTTTTGTTCACTTATATGTAAGAACGAAATAAACAGCTAGAAAAAATAAACGGATGTTAATTGTAAGCGTATTTCGATCTTCGCATTATCTTATTATTATTTTTTTATGGAACGAGCAATGCGTCGTCGCGTTAATAAAATATTTGTATTTATCGCTAATCTTTTGATTTGTTAATACGCTAATTTTGACGAAGCAATACTGCACTAAAACTTAAAACATTACAAAAGGAAGAAGTAACTATAAATGTCAACACTAAAACAGACAGAGATGAAACGTAAACTAAAATGTTGAAAGCCAGGTAAGATCGCAATTACTTCTCGTATAGACTTTATCAATTTTTTTAATGTTTTTTTTTAAACTTAAAACTTTCCATTTAATTTCAAGGGAGATTTTGCTGTACCACAACATAGCGTACGGATTGAATTTTTTTCTTTACTAATTCCAATACATTTACATTGAACATACAAGAGACACATACACACCCGGAATGAATCCCTGGCAGCACTTCTGAAGCCATCGTTTATCTTGTTGTTTTGAAACGGGTCCAAGGGTCGATCTCTTGCCGTCCTCATCATTTTATAATAGGTATAGGATGTAATTTATATTTTACTTTTTTAAAATAAAAATCTTGAAGTGAAGCAGAAAAGCATCGAATTAACGCTTCTGATGATGGTGAAGTAATAAACTACAAATAATTAATTTATCTAAGCTTGAATAGTTTTAAAGTGAAAAGCACGTATAAGCGCACAAGTTTAACTGACGTGACCCTAGTATATTGTAACGATGAGAAATGATACCGTGTCTCATATGCTTCTTAATTAATTGTTTAATTAATATATCCTATCCTAAGCTGTGCACCTTTCTTAAGGTCGGTGATACGTACGGAAATATAGTTGTCACTCGCCAGACTGCGAACTCTACACCCGTCAACTCAAAGTCGCAATCGTTCAGCTATATCAGCGAATTGTGTACATGCACTTATGTTTATTTGTATATCAGAAATCACTTTGTGTAATTGATCTATATGAGATTATTCTTAAGCTATTGTGATACTGTGAAGTAATGTTCTTACATTTACTTAGTGTGTGTTTTCATCATCACTAAAAATACGTAAACACAGAGCTCCTCCAAAGTTTACACTTGCCATCATCATTTAGTGGACTACTGCCACGAGATCATCCGTCCGTTTTGTGGGGGTAATACCTGACTATATCATTCATTCCACAATTCCAACTCCATTGGCGATCCGTTCTACGAGCGACTACTTGTTTATTGAATAGTTTTCAATATATTTATATCAAGAGCATGGGAAGGGATCAGGAGCGTCACGCTATGCGTATAGTACTATTTTCACCAAAATGTCTTAATAATATGCAGTACTGACCGTGAAACCTCTGTCCGTAGCGGCTCTAGCCAGGTTTGGTATTGGAAATATAATACGTTGTGATGGATGAATGGATTGTGGCAAATTATGATTGAAATGTCGTTATTTATCATTATATATTTGTTTGTTGCGCTTTCACGTGAAACTGCTCCGATTATCATGCATTTTTGTGCACATACTGCCAGGGAAACAGAACATGGGGTACCTTTTAACCAGTAAAGCTTCCCAAGGGATACAAAAATAAAACCTTACATAGGTTTAATTTAATTACATTTAAATCAATCGGCAATAACAAATTTTTAACATTTTGTTACGCGACATGAAATACAAGTTTTTTTATTACATTGCCATGGCAACAAATAACAACCTTTACCTATAATTCTGAGGTATTATACTCGAAATGGAATTACGAAAATTACCAGCGAGAAAGAAATCAACGCGTGTAACAGCTAGTCTAGTCTATATTTGTATAGTGAAAAAGACAAAGACATTATTTTAGCCTAGCACGTGCAAAATTTATAGGAAAGCTTGGTACAGTTTGCTGGCACGTTTTCAACGTCGGTACAAATGTGTGCGAATTCCTAAGTAAATCAGTTAAAACAAATGTAGAGCATCAATCAGCGGCGTTTGGGTTACGTCGGCCGTCGTTAGCGGTCGACACCGACGACGATAAATCACTGAACCACCTTGAAGACAGCCTTTAAATAATATATAATCGCTGGCCATGCACGTTACAGTTTTTATTACATTGTAATCCAAGTAATCAATATTATTTGTTATGAATTCTTCAGAAGTATATATATTATTAAAAGTAGAAAAACATTCGTGATTAAAAAATCTTAATAGGAATGTCAAAAGGTACAAATGCAATTTGATTAAACCCAAAATGGGGCTTCAGATAGTTTAAATGCACCTTTACCTCTGATGGCACCGTGGCTTTTTTATTCATACACATAAGGATTTTGAATGTTATGGTAAAAATAAGTTGTGGCCAACTAAGCTCCCTGCATATTGCTCTTAACTTTGATTACTCTGAGGAATTACGGGTAGTTTTAACTTGAAATTTTTACACTAAAACATTTTTTCCGCTTTAAATTATCAAATATTTAAATCATTCTAGGTTTGAACATGTATACAACAGTATGTATGAAACTGTAGCTACTGTAGTCGCAGATGGTGTGGATTGCAGTTACAAATACTAATGTATATTTAGTGCTATTATCCATCCTATTTTTATAACCTAAAAATTTTCACTTTAATTTAATTTAAGTGTTAGTTATTTTAATTTAAGTTTGAAATCCCTAAAATTTCACCATTATATTTCTAACTATTGAGGAAGAGGGTTGAAGAAGAGTTGAGGAGGACGGGAACATAAGAGAGGGAACTCTGATATTCTCGTACTCCCAACTCTTTTGATGTTCATGGGCTGAGGTGGTTATTTAACTTCTACTTTTAAAAATCTCATTTCTTTCTTTATCAGCTACATAAACAAATCGACACACATTGGTTAGCAAACAATTGTGTTCTAAATATCCTGTAAACAACTGTTATACGTATTCGTACTCTACAATAACTTTCAAACGTAAACATGAACAAGCTATACTGTATTAATGTAACCACACAAGGTATTAGCTAGCGAATCTAAAAGAGCTACCGAATCGGAAACACCGAAACCTCTGTCCTGATAGATACGCAGCGGAATCAGTCAGCGTTAATATTCGGCTGCTGGCGAATTGGACCGATGTAAAACAAGCTGCATATGTAAAGAGGACCCCACAAATATTTTTGCCACTACAAAATCTATGTGAATATTGCATTGCAGTTGCATACGTTAACTTTGATATAGTTACAAACGAGTTATCGTCTTTTACTCAAGCCTTTTTGTACACAATAGATATATAAACAAAATGAACTCGCGAAACTTTAGCTGCATAAAATCAAACTCTCGTTATTACTCTGATTACTCTATTAATGGAATATATATGATTTATTTATACCAAATTGCAGTTGCAGTTGCATGTGAAATTAATTACTTTACTAAATGTTTTGTTACCTAGTTGACAAACATAAAGCAAAGTGCTTATTTTATTATTCTGTAAAATATTTACGAAACTTTTAACCATTGTCCTGAAGCACTGGTAAATCGGGAGACGCGTAATTTGATCAGCACTCTCTCCATCATTATCTGAAGTACTTCCTCCGGACACACTTGACGTATGATTGACGTAACGGAAATGATTTCTACTGTCACCGACCTGCTACTGTAAATATATATTTCTTTTTCATTTTATAAATCAAGATCCCTAGTTAAAATTTAGGATAGGCACAATTTATCAATATTTTAAGTTTCAATTCAGAAATATCCAAATGTGACCTCAGTCATCAGGCGGAATGCATAATGCGAATAACTGCATACATACCACCGAAAGCGAAAGATTTTTTTGTAAGTAAACATTAAATTGAACTAGTCTATTAAATTTAGAACCACCCTTATAGTGGCTTGGTGGCCTTATAGTTTTTCATTACTCTAGCAAATGTATTTAAATAGGCCAACAGTTCCTATTTTGGTTCTAATGGTTTTTGAACGTACCAACAATCGGTCATTGCAAACTATATAAAAATAAATTACAACTTGATACAAAATAGCTCAAATTGTATCTGCCCTTACAGGAATATATTCGCTTAGAAGGGTATCAACTTTATTTCCGTACATTAATCATATAAGTGACAAGTAAAATATCTTTCGTATTGATGGATAGCAGATACTGTGCTCGTGGTTTCGCTTTTTTTTTAAACAAAGAAACAAGAATAAGGTATTTACGATATTACAATTTAAGCTATGGAGTTTTACATCATGTATAATAATATCAATCTTCGATAATCTGTAAAACAATGACAAAATAATACTTGTAATCAAATAATTTTTGTATTGCGTGCAGCACGTCCAGATTTAACGGACTGGAAATACTGCTGCGTTAGCATTCATTTGAATCTAGTGAAATCGGATTCAAACTGCACAATGTGTTTTCGATATAACAACAAAATATAGAATGTAGGCATAAACGTTTTTTTTGGCAATAAATTAAATTAATCAAAGACGAAAACTTCTTTAAGGAAATCGTTTATATGTAAATGTGTGAAAGGGAAAATGTAGAATCCATACATCAGAAACCTATTACTGTCATTTATATGATGGATGCGAGAAAAATGCGAATGGTATTTTATTGGAAAACTTGATTCGGTAATAACTATATTTAGCAATGTCATTTTGTATTGTCTGATATTCATTTTAATTTATACCATCACATAACCGTAATTCATACATATGCCATTCAAACTCATTAAAGTTGAGTAATATTTTGGAAGAAATCTACTATATCTTTATTTTTTACATTAAAGATTCTCGCAGCGTGTTGTCTTCAAAAAGAGACAAGGGTGAGCCTATTCTGCAGAGCTGCCATCTGAAGCGCATCCGAAAAAAAACGACAGCCTTTTTGATATATGTAATACCTACAAACCGGTTGGATACATTTACAGCTTGGGTCTGTCAAATTATTTCGATAAATATTTAAAACTCTTTATTTAAATCTGAGCTGGACACAAGCTCCGAATTGTGTCACACAATCATATCCTACGAAGAATGTGCAAAATAAATAGACAAACGTATCCCGCTAATTGCCCGTAGCAGCTTTTCAAAAGTCAAGGTTTTCAAAGATCTTGTTGTAATCATTGTACATAATACTCTCTGTGTGCACTTATTCCAATCAATTATAACAAGAGTTCACTGAATCTTGTTAAGTAGATTTAAACTAGAGATGAACGAATCGGTCATTACCAATGCAGAGTGGTCGACGGATCCGTCCATCACTTCGGTTGTTAACACTGCACTTTATGGCCAACTACTAATTTCTATACAATTAAAAGAAAAATATTCTTTGTGTTAAATCACTATGAAGTTCTATTACTTCCTTAGCATGATAAGAAGTAAGTAAATAATATAAATATTTGTCATAAAATAATGATACGAGAGACTTAATGAAAGTTTTATGTAATTAGTTTCATGTACAGCAGTAATAGAAACGTCCAGCTCTGGGAAATAATCCCTTCCGTATTCATTTCTCTGTAACCGCTAATCTCCCCGTACGCCTGACAAATTGGACTCTACATTTTGCACTGGACAAATGAAGGCGAAATAAAACCTTTCGGCCGTTGGTTCAATGACACATTTCGTCGTTACTTTTCTCGAAATTTTCGCAATTTATTCAAAATTTGCCAAAAGCACACAAAACGTGCACAGCAAAAACTATGCATAAACAAATGACGACATTTTTACTCACTATAAAGAAGGCGATGGACATAATTATAATTCAATTTCGTAATATAAAATACAGCAGCATTCATAAATCTCACTGGCCAGTATGCGTATTCGGAAGAAAATTCACTTTATAAAACATTTACAAAAAAATAAAATATTATTATACATTATTTTTAAGTTATAATTTGACTTCTAATGCGTTACTTGGAGTATATTGTGAATTTTATCCGACATACAATTTTTATATTCTATAATTTTTAAACCAACCTTACCTAACCATTCGCCACATTCTATTTTTAAATCAAGGACACAAAAGTCACGTAGGGCACTGAAGAAAAAACGCGAAAGAATGTAATCCGTACAGTGAATGTAATAAAGACTGAAAACAATTTATTTATATGATACGTCGGGGAAAACTTATCCGTGGATCCATTCAGTGAACAAGATGAAATCAACTTGATATGTGCTACAAGCGAAATGAGAAAATGGCGTGTTTGCCTATAAATAATATTGTGTTACATCGTTTACGAGATTACGAATCTCAGAAACTATTACAAATAAAACTATAACGAATTTTGTATTCATTTTAATGATCTATATTACTTATTGTAAATATATTTAAATATTTTTAGTATAAATAGCCACTTTCAGTTAAAAATGGATTGCTTTTGCAGTATTTCTATTCCAATTACCAATAAAATGTGGGCTTTTGTTCTGTTTCTATAAAAAACCCACACAACTTTACACAAAAAAAATCTAATCGGAGTCTTATTATTTTTTTAAGTGTATATTCAATTAATTCTGTAAATTTTTCAAGCATCTAATCCTGCACGTTGGGGCCACGTTGGGATCATTGAGTGGATCGAAAATCAGGAATGACGGGATAGTTTTTTAAGTACTGTTACTTGTTCCATGTCTTATGTGCATATTTTACTTAATATTATACAGCAATTCCCAGTAAACCATTCAATTCTCTTTATAAAAGCCAAATATAAACAATGAAGTGAAATTGGCACGAAATCAAAGAAACTTAAAAGTTTCGTGGTATTAAAATTCCACTCCATTCCCCATCATTGGTCCTAGTGCAAAGGCATGTCAAGCTGTCGGCCATTTTCCGGTCTTCGAGAAACTTCGCCCTCAACTGGTCACAAATGGCCGCTGATTGAAGTTCCTTTACAGTTTTATTTTAAGATTTTTTGAAACATTATATGAAAAAATGATTACTGAATGTTGAATGTAAACATATTTGTGATTTACAATACTAACATCTATTTTTTATCTAGTGTACTATAAAATTCATCACGAATCACTAACTAACAATAACTCCGTCGTATAACTATCTGCAATTTTTAAACAAAAGTGTTTATAAACAACTGCTGACCATCTGGATGCAAACAATAGGTACGAAAGCATAATAATTATATGAATGAATATTTGTGTATTTTTGTTCACTAGATTTCTATAAATATGTAATAAAAAACTAGACGATTTACCCAAATTCTGCGTTACGTTCGCTACCTCGCTATAACCAAATTATTTTCATTTGGAAGTACACTTTGAATTCAATGGACTTAGGTTTTACGTTGCCGAAAAGTAGTTATAGCTGCAGTCATTGCATTTTGTTGTCTACTATTTCCTACCCTATCCTGATGGTCAATCATACGAATCACAATACAAAAACTTGAATCGTACCACATAAGTACAATGCCCGTTTTTATCTGACTATGTATAGAAATGAAGTAAATCTTAAAATTCAGCTAATTTAATTTCGCCCATCAATCATCACAATGCTAATAGAAACGCATAATGTTTTTGTAATTGTTATTTTTTCATGCTTATTCTACGTCAAGGGTATTATCATGTTTTAAACACATCTCAACTATCCTACACAAGTACTTTTTACATTCTTACAACGTTCCACTTTTTTTATGAGTTTTATATATTATTTTACGTTTTATAAAAATAAGTTAGCAGCTAATTATTATACTTTTTATAAAAGTTTTTAGTTTTTTATTATATAATATAAAAAACATAGCATAATAATTAAATATATAATTCATGCAGATTGTTACAGAGTTCGCACGACAGTCCACATTTTGACATTTGACAGGAACTGACTGGCATTGGCTTTGAGCTTCGGCGCAGTGCATCAGTTCATCCTTCGTTGTTGTTGTTGCGTTTGCGTCGACTTTGACGATAGTTAGGTAAGTATTACTATTTTAGACTAAACTTCGAGCATTAATAACTAGTACTAGTGCGCTTATTTCTTTTTCTTTGGAAACCTAACCTAACAACTAATATTAAATAAATAAATATATATTTTAGACTTCGTAGCATTTAAGTCGTAAAAATGACTGTATGACCTCATTTTCTTTAGGCAGTCGTCCTACTATACCCTGTGTATAAGAAGTGAGCATTATCGCTTATCCGAACTTAGGTCAAACTTAATAGTTATCGAAATATGTGTTAGTGAACTACTAGATGAGGAGGGGAAAGAAAAATTTGAAAGGTTAACATCTTTGTGTAGGATTTTATCCATCTTGCCGCCTTCGGGCGTGTTACCTCAGCGCGGAGATGCCATAAGACGATTCCGTGAAAATGGACCAGCACATCGCGTGCCTTTATTCCCTTTCTATGGAATAGAATATTATATAGTAAATTACTTAAACACTTGCAGGTTCGCTTTCACTACAGAAATTGCTAATTTGGTAAGAAAAAATTAAAGAACAATAAAGTGGTTTGTTTGTTGTTGACTGATGGAGTAGTAAATAAAAGGTCAAATCGAGGCAGTGATTTTAAAGTATGGCAAAATGAGATCAAAGTATAGCTATTTTTCACAAATAAAATACTAAAACAAATTAAAAAATGTTGGTATTCACACCGAAAACACCGAGCTAGTAGCAATGTACAAATTTGTACAAAATAATATATATTATATCGGCGAAACCCGGCTTCGCTCGGGTTGCAGATTGAACAATTTTTTTTTCTGTCTGTTCGTTACATCAAGCTTTTCAGCCTATATATATCTACGTTTTCTTCAGGAATCGTCTTTTATTTTGTAACCAAAAATGTAGACCTAAGCCTTCCTAATGAATAAATCCGTTTATTGATCAAAATCCGTTCAAGAGTTTATTGCGAAGAAATCTTCGTTTTACGTTTTTACAAATGTATCTCAATAATCGAAATTAAGTGATTTGTTATAGCAGCTTATAAGTCTTTTCATAACCCTATTTACTTGATTTTTTTGAAAGATATTATGTTAAATTAACCGTGGCTGAGATGATAACCAACAAAGATTATAAATTTCAAAGTGAGAAATATTTTGTAAGCTTGTTAGCGAGCTTAATACAGAAAAGGATGCAAATTAATTCTATTACGATGAACGTTGTTTGCGCTAAGATAATTACGGAACACTGTATTCAGTGCTGGTTTACTTAGACCCGTTTCGAGAACATTTTTAACGTATTTCAGATAAATATGTTGCTACTACATACGACCTTATTGCATATTTCAAGGAAAAATTGCTTAAAATATAGTTACTTTAATAAATAATTATGCGACTCGATTCTTATACGTATCGGTTGCCCTATTATGATTATTGTTACTATTCAAAAATATAGATACTAATATTAACAAATAACAAAAATAACGCGCCTCCTCAGCACGCAAATTACGTTCAAAACATTTTCTTACATGTTAAATTTGCAATTTTTATTTTGATAATTGAAGAGATTACGATAAAAGAAGCTGTGTTTGATAGGAAAAGCATGCTAGTAGCGTTTATGTCGTTGAGGTGCGATTATTTTGAAGGATGTGTTAACGATCGGAGAAAAAAGAATGAGAGCGTTACGTCATAAGTTGTGGCAGTTTTACTGTCAAATGAATGTATCATTCTGGGTAAGGCAAGATACTATGCAAGTTTAACGAAAACTATTAGTTTAAAGATGAATCATGCGTCTAAAAGTAACCCATAAGCTTTAATTGGAAAGTTAATGTATTTTTACAGATAACGGGAACTGATTACATAGTATCCCAAGTAGAAATAAACATGTACATCACACACATATTACAATCAAATGAAAATTAAATACGTTCAGTCAATTTTCTATTGGAATTTCAATAATTAAGCGTCGAAGTCAGATTTTAAATTTATTTGAGAGATTGAGGTGAAAAGGATTATTGATAAAAATCGACAACGAACCTTACTTGTGAGACAACTGAGAAGTAGTGGAGCATTAGAGCATAATTGATGAAATTGATTCAGAATAAAGAAGTTTTGATATCGGCTGAGAGGGTAAGTTGAGCTTAAATGATGATCAGACCGTTCACTAGGTGGTTGTACTGCTTGCGAACGAGCAACTTTTGCGGAGGTCTATGATGTTGAGCAACGGAGGTTACTGAAGCTGATCGCCAGACTTAGAAGACAAGGGAGCCCGGGGACCGCCTCCTGTCAGGAAGGGCCGTGTATAGAAGTAATGAGTTTCGACACAATAACGCTGCTGGCCAGCAACCCGCACGACCCACTAGCATCGACCAGAATTTATTGCCTGACAGACTGACATCACCGGTCAGTATTAAAGTTTGTATTTAAAAACACCACTTCCGGTCTGGTCCCTAGAAAATAATAATGTTAGCAATTTAAATAGCAAAGCAAAACATATAAATAAAATACCGATCATACCAGGCTCGGCCCTCTCGGGTACCCTCGAATCGGATTGCTAAATGCGTTATCAGTGACAGCCCAAGCCGAGGTTCTCGGGTGCCCTTGAGCCATGTCACGTCATGGAGCGTCCGCCAAACCGACCGACCTCGGCGGCGTCCAATCCGTTTGTAATAAAGTAACGGCCCGAACCGAGGCTCCCTCTACGAAGGGAGCCCCCGAGCTTAGTTACTCTTAAAGAGACTTAGACTAGGCGTCTTCCGCGCTCCGCCGCTCCGAGCCTAGTGTAGCTGAAAATGTCTCCTTAAGACAAACAGTAACAAAAAATATATTCATTGCCATGTCAATTCATGATAGAAACGTGAGCGGAGGCCCTGCTCCAGCTCAGTAAACATCCAAAGAGACCTGTTTTGTAAAATATTACTTTATAATATAAAGTTTGTGTTATTTTAAGTCTTTAATATTTATTTGGTTTAAATAAATAGTACGTTTGTTATACCTTTTAACTGTTTAATATTTGATATTTTAAAAATTAAAGCTTAAAGCTTTTGTACTTATTTCAAATCCACCAGATGGTAGTCTCCAGTGCAGTCAACAATATTATAAATAAAAGCACTAATAAGAAAAGTTTAATAAATAAACATTTAATACATTTTAAAATATTCAAATACAACTTGGGCATTTGCTGAAGGAAATTTAAGAACTTTAAATGTAAATATATTCGTTTAAATTACATGATCTTCATCGGCGCTGCATCGTTTAAAAGTTTTAATCACTTTATAGCCGTGATAAGCAAATTTTAATTGAGTTTAATCTCGCCGCGTAATTACTAAGGCAATTCGCCGCCAAATATTTTCATGAATATTAAGAGAGCGCTTATCGTATTTTTAAAAACATTTGAATGTTATGAAAATTATTAACTTAATAAAGTTAATAATTTTATAGCACATTTTATAAATAGTTAGTGCATAAGCTTATATTTAACTGGACAAATTGTAATCATCTTCCCCAACTCATCCATTTACAATAAGGAAAGGGCGGGAAGGGGACAATTTGACGGGGAGGGGATGAATGGGCAGAGGAATTAAATGTTTTCTTTTCCTCCTCCTCTGTTCATTAAAGGCAACGCATCTGTAACTCATTACCTTGTCACACATGCCTATACTCATAGGAAAGCGGAATTCAAAAAAGTAGAAGTAAAGTATAGTATTTTAATGGTGGGTGAAGCAAACGAACAAATGGCTCATAAGTGTCATCATAAGTGACCGTAACCTGCTCGCAGTTAAATAAATTTAGTTAATATTATATTAAAGTCTTCCGATTGATCAGGTGAAACGCAGAAGTATAAATACAATTACTTTATTTAGTTAAAGGTGGCATGCGAGCACCCGTTTTCTAGACGTGATCGCTATCCATAGGCATCTGCAACAAGCTAAGGAGTTGCAGACACGTTGCCTACCTTTAATGGACAGAGGGAGAGGGAGGGAGGGGAGGATTTAACAAAAAATTATTATTTTGTTTTCCCCTTCCTCCCCCCGCCGTCAAGTCTTCTTCTCCTTCCCATCCATTCCTAAGTAGCATAGGATGGAAAGGGGAAGAGACAATTATATAATTAGACTTCCGGCACTTCACTTATCAGACGAAACTCGGAATACTTTACTGCACTTTTACGACCTTACAGATAGAGTACGGATTTCTATGCCCTTCCGGCACGATCCTGGCACACCGCTCTCGCTTCAACATCCATACATGTACACACAAATGCTCGTCGCTTACTGGTACTCCTTATATCTAAAAAATCTCAAATAAATATCGATCGAGTGGCAGGCTACTTCCAGGCCCTAACACTTATGTTAAAGGTCTGTTTGCGATACAGAAACACGTATAAGCTGTTGTAGGGGACAAAATCAATAAAATCTCAGATAAGATCAATTCGCATTTAGTTGATTAAAAAGTAATATTATAATTAGATAAGACGTAAGTAATGCACGTCTCGCCAGTTCGAGTGCAATAGCGTGTCGCAGCGGCGCGCGGTTCCGGCCTTCTATTAACTTCACTTGTAACTGAGCTAAGTGGCCGCGGTCTCTAAGTTTTGTGAAAGCCTAACTTTTCAAATATAATTATGTCGAAATTTTGATCTTAAACAAATTTAACGATCTACGTCGTCTAAAAGTCTAAATTTCACATCGCTATGACATCATTGATTGCTTCATTTGGCTTAATGATAATAAATTAAATAAATTACAGATGCCACACATCACGAGTTAAATTCAATACTGTTGAAACAAAATCATAGTTCAAAAATTCGATATCTCTTGTTAAGCAACCATCAGTACTCTCGTTTTGATGTTCTTCATTTGATACGTCTTTGTATTTTACTATCATCATCATCTCCCTTTTTCCACTCATGTGGTCGGGTCGGCACAGTATGATATAGCCTATACTGTATAAGCTTAGGCAACAGTTTTTACAGCCGGCCGCCTGCATCCAACGCTAACCCTCCTTGGGTATAATTGGTTGTACTTAAGTCTTGTATTGTCGGTGTGATTAAAGACTTCCGTTGCCGAGATAGTCAAATGTCACAAGTGCTGTTATTGGTCGGACGCATTCGTTCACGTTAGGTTCGTCATTAGCTGATAAGCATTTATCTCTTCGGTGATAATAATTCCGCGCTACTTTCCATTTCTGTAGAACCAGCGCACTCTTCCGTCTTCATGGAATTCCGCCAGTATCTTTTCTGTGTCGTAGTACGTCCGTTCTTTCTCTTGTTGATTTCCAAATAATCGAATTCAGGATGAGAAGGCAGCATGCGGTACACATTCAACATAATATTTACATCACTTTTCGAATTCTTTTCTCGTCGGTAGCACCGTCCAGTCTTTGTCAATAAATTAGCGATTTGATAATGCACACACGAACAGTGTCTAAAGAAGCATCCTGATCGCCGGTAACAAATTATTTTTTTAGACGTTTGTAAAACAATAACAAACTAACAATATTATCAATACATCCTACAAAATATATAAATTCTGACACAAATATAATAATTTGTGACACATCTGCTATGAAAAACTGTCAACTAGTATTTTACTAATTAAAACAATTATTAGAACATAATTATGAAACCCCTTGTATTAATTTCCATTCCCTCTCATTTAATTTAAACCAACATGTGGGTTATGAATCGGTTGGATCTCTTCTCCATTCGCGGTTCGATTGCCTCCATTGAAGTCCCGCTGCAATCCCGCTTATATTTACAAAAGGCTCTAGCGTTCATGTTGATTAAAAATGGAAATGGCGGCGATGTTGTGGTCATTTATTGAGGGTAGAAAGAAGCTAATCGGAAATGTGAAGTATCTGTTTTACTTTTTATAGAATTCGTAACTTTAAATATTTATTTAAAAGTCGTTGTTTTAATAAGTTATATTCGTATGTTGCTAGTGGTGATAGACTACCTGAGGATGCTACCATCGCCTTTCTTCAGTATATCTCAAATTCTATTCATTTAAGTCAGTCTAACATGTTCCTTATTACATTGCCACTCACATTTGGGCGATTCCATGATCACGGGTGTAACATTTTGACGCATGCAAAGTTCCTTATCTATAAAATAAAAATACTTCGTAATGAAATTAAGCTTGCAAAAATTATATTTTAACGTGTTCATTTTATATTCCTTTACAAGAATATTAATGCTATATTTATATAGCGAGGAGGAACGTGCAGAGTCGTTATCGAGGGTGCAATAAAATCAGCCCTGACTCTCCAGATCGAAAGACAAAAACACATAAGTCTGTTAATTTTGAAATGTTATGTTATGCCCTGTGATTTTGAAAGGCGTTAAATTAATCTATTCAAAAACAAAATACTTAAGCTGAAAATAAAACACTGAATTATTCACTTTTGAAGCAATCGCGGGTGCAACACATCGTCGCGGGTGCAACGCGTCTTATTTAAGTGAATATAAACATTTTAATAAAGAAAAACTTATTTATGAACAAAATAAGAGATCAAACAATGTAAGTACCCTTCTATGTCACTTCTTTTAATTATTTATTCTCTAATACGTGAATATTTGTTGAAAACTTTACGGACATAATATTTCCATCAGCCTTTTTCTGTGGCTTAACACATCGCGAAAATGTCTTTAAATTGCAGCTACGTCATTCTCGAATTGTTGTCCATAATGTTGGCCATAAATTGTCATCAGAAATTGTCCTCTTCAAGCTCTTATTTTAGGACATAGTTCTGCTGTTCATTTTGAGGGTTGAAAAGACGCATATTCGTTATTCACAAATTCGTTGTCTATCGCATGTTTCGAAACAGATAAAATAAGATTAATGTAATTTGATTGAGTTGTATGTACGTGGACATTATGAAGAGTATATTTTTTGGTAGAATATGAGCTGGTCTCTCGTTGTAAAAAGTTGTGGATAATTTTTTTGAAAATTTCTAAAGCTATTCATACTTCATACTCATAGTTTAAAAGAACAATCGAACGAATTAAATTAGAGGAAAGTCACTAAATATGGAATAGCATTTTGTTTTTGGGATATAAAAAAAACCTTCATATAAATTAAATCAGTTTAATGTTTTTACTAATCAGTCATACATTTATGTGTAGGAATTACCAGTATATTATATATATAGTAATATAATAATAAATATCTCGAGTCTTATCTTGTTTTCCTCTATCAGTCATTCGATTCTTGCCAGTATTTTCAAACTTCGTCTGCCTCCATGCGTTTTTTCATTACTTGTCTCCGTTTTAATATTGAGCCTTTCCACGACGGAGATGGTCCGCAATCAGTTCACGGCACGTGTTTAATACGTGGGTACTCAGTATGTATCATCAACCATAAACCTATATTATTATTCAAGGCATGTCAAAAATATTACTATATACATATATTAATGAATACAGCCACTTCATGTTTAACCGGCGTAACATAACTTCAAGCAGACAGAAACAGAGGTTTTCGCCGAACTTGACTGGAGTGCACTGTTAGGCAAAAAGTAATAAATATTGTAATTAAAACCATAATTTCGAAAATCATCTATAGCTTTATCGCCCTTCGGCAAAATAAATTATGATAATTGTCTATATTTTCAAATATTATATAATTTTCAAAAATATATAAACATACAAATATCATTTGCTGTTCAATGTTCATTGTAATCCTATAAACGGACTAAAATATTTAGCACGAGCCGATATCGGTGTTAGTGTACGGATTGAACCTCCGTATATATACTATGATAGCGATACCTATGCCGAAGTAATACTTTGTTTATGGATAACATTATTTTTTCAATTTCGTAGGCATGTTATTATTTAAAATATTTTTGTGTATTATTCAATATTAACCTACACTATCCATTGCGGGTTCAGCGTCCAAAAGATATAGAACACGAAATATATATAGTAAAATAAATTTCTGTTCCTTTAGTAGGGCTTCCTATAACATAGAGAAAGATCTTTTCGCCAATAGGCAATTTCCTAGCGATGATACCGTTGGGTGAAATAAATAGAATCGAAAGAGGAAAGAAATTATGAGAACAATCTTTTTGACGCTAAATCTCTAAGAATATATACATATATTCTAGATAATGGTCAAATCTATAACGTACATTATAAATGCGAAAGTTTGTATAAATGGATTAGTCTTTCACGCAAAACCAGCTGAACGGATCAGCATTAAATTTGGCACAGAGATAGATAGTTATATAGTCTATCTGTAGTCATAGTCTGGAATAGCACTTTTTATCACGGAAAAATATACGGTTCCCGTGGAATACAATTTTTTCGATTTTTTCAGGTGTATATCTGCGTATACAAAAGGCGATGTGTGTATGTCTGTATGTTCCCTATAGATTCCAAGACGGCGAACGGGCGAAGCCAAGGTGGATCACTAGTATGAAAGAATTTCAGAACTATCCAATCGCCATTACTTTAGTATTTGAAATAATATTAATTTGAAAATTACTTGCTTAAAAATAAAATAAACTCAAGTAATCATAATACCCGGATGGCTTGTTAATTCGGCATTACCCACGAATTTAGGAGGGTGTCGGCTTATCCAAGAAGAAATATCATACATACCTTAAAGATTTGAACCCGCAATCTTTAGATATAATAATCTTAAATATATTGCTTCTTGAATCTGAACTGCCAGTTTCTATATATGGTAATTTAAAATAAGTTTCATTACAATTTTTAGTTAAAGTATTTAACGATCGCCATTCATTTGAAAATAAATTAAAATATTTATACTACACTCTTATACGGATGTTAAGATTAACAAAATTAAAAGTTTTGCATAAAATAAATAAGTTTTCCTTTCGCTTAGCAGCTAAATATCCCGTGAAATTAACTGACGCCGACGGAACAGTTTCCATCGCCCCGTGCTCGTCTTGACTCTGTAGGTACAAGGAAAGATGCAAAATTATCCAGGATTTTATGTTAAGTTGAATCACTAGTAATAATACAGTAAACCTTCTTCTTTGCTATATGAATGAGAAGTCGGGCGTTACGAATATGATTTTTTATAATAATACGTATAGTCAGGGTAAAAAGATTGGCAGTTTAAAGTCGAAATTTCCTTGCGCCGGGGTCACTGACACACATTTATATAAAACATATTTTATTCACAGTTCGTATTGACATTAAAAAGGTGTTCGCTATATTAACTCTTGCTGTTATATCAATTGAGAATAATTTTACGTACAGTTGTCTGCTTTGTGATTTCGTTTAAAAGGTACTAAGTATCAATAACTTAATTAACCTAAAGGAATTAATTTGAAACCTGATAAAAGTTTTCGTAACCTGACTGTGCTGCGAATGGTATTGCAATAATTGATAGCAATTCAGTGGTATTAGACTAAAAGGTAGGTAGTCAAATATGTTTGTATATTATGTTACGGCATCGTGTATTAGTACATTTAAATGTTTTCCTCAATTTCGATTATTGTTTAATTTTAAATAAAGTGCTAAACTTGCATCTGTAAAATAAAAAGCGTACAATACTGAATTTCAGTACTGTGGAACTGCAGCTCTGTACACCTCTGGGAATTACATACGATTTTATTTTATGTTATTCTATTACCCAAAGCCGTATGTGCGCACCTTTACTTTGAATAAGACGTGCTTGGAAAAACATAGTTTTGGATAAAATCCTATGTATGTGGTAAACACAAAAACCTCACAACCACGCTCCGAAAGTAGACAAAGACGATCTGTTTTTGAATATTCATGAGGACTTCAGAGGTTACCGTTTATGATCAGGGTTTGAAATTACCCTTACGATTATTGCCCACGGAAGTTTGCTTTAAAGCATTAATAAAAAAGCCTTCTATTTTTTCTTTTGGCTTAGAATCGACCCCATGACTGATACTGCACTCTTTCGGACTCAATGGATATTTTATTGGCTAGATTTCAAGGTCATTGATAACCAAAACAAATATTGACATACAACTATTGTCTGAAAATATAATGGCGTCAAATGTGTGATATTATACGTCGATAAAAGTCGCGAATAACATGACTGTTTCATTTCAATCAATCTCATATGGCACTTACTGGCACCGACCCGCAACCGATCCGAGAAACGAGATTGCCGCTATTTGTTTTGCTGTCTGTGCCGTCATACTCGTTGCTTTGTGATGATATCGAATCGCTAGTTTCAAATAAATCTATCCAACGTTTCCAGAGAGAAATGTTATTATGATATACAGCATCTGTCTTATCGCAGACCAATCTAATAATACGGTGATAAAAATATAAAACAAATTATTAAGACAAAAAAAAAATGTATTGTATCTATCGGTTGAGGTATTTGAACTAAATCTTCCATATATTTTTCCGCGTAAATATTACTCACAATTAAAAAAAAACAATTTGCTATTTAATGTGTAGACCTTCTGCGGCCTCCATAGAATATTATGTATACCTTAGCTATAAGCCGTTGTTGATATGTATACCTTAGCTATAAGCCGTTGTTGATATGTATATCTTATCTATAAGCCGTTGTTGATATGGACAATAACAACATTTTTCATTTTCAATAAATGGAAGCTACTTTTCCTTCGTCCTATTTTAATCAACATGATCGCTAGAGCCTCTTGTAAATATAAGAGGGATTGCAACGGGACTTGAATGGAACTAACCGAACCGCGAACAAAAATAAAATCTGAGAAAACAATAACTAACATGTTAGTCTGCATGGAATAACGGAGCATTTTTCCATCACCATATTAAGATTTAAAATAAGAAGTTCATTAAGTCATTGTTTTTTTTTAAATATTTTAAGCTAAATTTATATTAATGAATATATTTTTGTAATTTCAGTAAATATTCATTCATATATCTAATTAAAAACTTACGTAGCGTTTCTCCTCATGGCACTTCTGTCTTCACGGCGAATACCAGCTATTTGCCTTGCGGTTTTCCATTGCAAAGTCAGGCCAGTTCTTACACCTCAAAACTAACAAAGTAATAATGATTTATTAAAATAAATTTGTTTTCTAACTTTTCTTGGATAGTCACAGCGTTGATTTTTTAAGCGGTGTATCAGGAAATGTGATTGTTACAAGTATTATAACTGTAGATCGTGTAACAAGGGAGTTATTGTTTACTTTACACTTGTCTTCGATTTGATTGGCTCCATTCGAGAGCTTTTGTAGTCGCTATTATGTTTGCTAAAGGCTCTAGCGTCCACATAAAGCTTGGAGGAAAATCGAAATCCATTTTCCGTTAGGAAAATATATTAAGTTGTGAATATTTGACATTCATTTTAAATAATTCCCTTCCCTTCCCATGCTTTGATAATAAGGAAAGGATCGGAAGGGGAAGAGTATATAAGAGTATATATATATATATATAAGTAAAATCATAATTTAAACAGTAGAGTGCCAAGAGTTAAGTATTGTTATACGAAAAACATATTAATTGTTTAAAGCGTCAAATGAACAATTATAACCCTAATTAGTCATAATGGGTTATTTGTAGAACGCTAACCAAAACGTTTCATTCAACCTTTGTGTTATTCTGATGAGGGTTGGGTGTAAAGATCACTGTCCCATTAACTTTTAATTTCAAAATAAATTCTTATGATGGTGTGTTTGTTGGCTAAACTTTTTCACTGATACAGATAAAGTTGTTTTTATATTTTATTTTCATTTTTTCTATTAATAAGTCTGGTTATTTAGAAGTGCGTACAATCAAAATGTCAACCATTCTGATTCCTTGAATGCTTTTACGGAGAAATTCACCTGCTGTGATTAATTGTGCAAGAATTTCAAAAATTTATTGTTAGCTGGTAAAAAATTATGTTTTAAGACAATTTTCTTGGTAGATTGTTTTTTTTACTTTAGATGGTGGCGAACTAGTAAGCGGTTCATCTGATATTAAGTGATTATAACCCATAGTTATCTCCAACAAGCTAAACCACTCATTATTAAAAAAGTATAGGAAGGGCAAGAAGACCAGAATTAGGCCCCTCATCAGACAAATCGGAGAATACTTCAACCTAACCCTTGTCTTCCGTGAGGCTTCTTATTTCACATTAGTGCAAAATATGTTGTTGTGGGCTCTATCACTGTTGAAATAGTTTATAAAAGGAATATATTCCTCCTTTAAAGTTTTGTTACAAAACTGTAGTGGTGATATATGAATACTTGGTGAGTACTAGTACTCGAGTAATACGTGTACTAATTTTGTCGACGATGTGAATTTAATAAGATTTGCTTGAATAGATTCAGAAATGTTTTAAAGACAAGCTGCTCGCTAAAGCATTTGTACGAGGTATGAGCAAGCGAAGCGTTGCTCAGATTCGATAGTTGCATAATCATCAAAGCTGGGCTTTGAACGTGAAAGCAACGCTGTGGAGCCTACGTGTACGTGTTAATTAAAATTGAAAACGGCAGATACGCGGCGCACATTTATTAAGGGATAAAATGAAGCTTTCAGTGAAAGCTCATTATAAGAAATGAAATCGTCATAGCTAAGATTTCTATTAAACAAAACTTTTGAAGTAAGTAAAGTATATCAAGCAGATAAATACATGTAAAAACTATTTTTTTATAATTATATTATTAATTAGCGACCCACCCTGGCTTCGCACGCATAGTTTCTCCTTAAAAACTATTATGTTATTTTATGAATTTTAAAAATTCTTATTAAGTACTCGGCGACATGATAACTGAAATCTCTGTGCAAAAGAGTCTAGTTTTGGCTGTGCGGTTATATATCTGCAGTCAATTTATCCTTCTTATAGATGTCAGTAGACGTTTAATTTGAAATATGATTTTTAAAGCCAAACAGTGGAATTTTTATTTACCGTCCCAGAGAGATGAAGTAATATCGCAAAATCATTCAGAATTAATATTTATTCCGGCTTAAATTTTTGATTGAATTTCCACCTGCTTGCGATTAATTCAAATAATAAATACTTACATAGATAATGACGTGCCATTCACTGTACTATTATTCTATGAATGAGGTTGGTTTTTAAAGATTTTTTAATTTCTACCGATTTTAATTCCCGACCTTTGGGGTAGTTCGCAGTATAAGTTTAAGTTTTAGCTTTTTCTAAGTTTTTATGCCATAGTTGGCGTGAATAATAAATACCACATTATGAATTGGTTTTAAGAATAGTAGCAAAAATAAAAATAAGATTTGTATTTGTTATAAAAGAATATTTTACTAAAATAACAATATGGTTACTCCTAGGTACCCTGTGCCATTTGAATCGGAAATGAATGAATGACTGGTGCTTTCTCTTCAATTCCTGCCCTCCATTTCTTTGTACGTATTAAAGGAATTCCCGGCGGTTGGCTTGTTTATCCATTTCTCTAGAAAAGTTTACAGAGCTGCAGCATATTTCGTGTCATTTGTTGTTACAAGATGTAGAATGGAAGTAAGCAAGAATAGTACAATATACAACGAGGGAAAACATTTTAAACAAAAATACACTATTAGCTGTTTACTGTACCATACTTCTTATGATATCTGACGTTTTTAGAATGTTCCCCCTAGCAGGGACACAGGCCTCCAATCCAAGAGAGGAAATGGGCCGTAATCCACCACGCTGGCCCGGTACAAGTTGGTGGATGTCACGTGTCTTCGAATCTAGTGGTTCTATGACATGCCGGTTTCCTCACGATGTTTTCCTTCACCGTTTTTGAAGCGGTGGTGATGAAATAAATTACACAAAATTACGTAAAGCGCCTGCCCGGTTTCGAACCCGCAACCAGTCCGTAAGTCGGGGCCTAAGCCGCTGAGCCACAACTGCTCTGCTTGTTTGATAAGGACCGTTGAAATTATGACTTGAAAAATATTATTCCTCACTGAAGTTTTCTTGTGGCCGTCGTTAAAAAGTATATCAGAATATTTTTATTACATCGTTATTGTTAATAATAACATCACATAAGTGTTATAGGTTCAAAGAAATTGAGTAAAATGAAGTGAAATTCTAAAATGTAAGCGAGTGCAGCTTGCTCCTTCGTCTATTGTTGCTCTCGTTTGTCGTATTTGGGGAAACGTTTAATTTCATGGCCTGTTCGTTTTCATAGCACGCTCTAAACAACTAAGCATACAAATTGGCAAACTTTTCTACACGTCACGACCCTTTCGATTAATGAAATTTCATTTTATTTATATAAGAAAGAGGAGAGAAAATTGAACTAATGAATTACCAGGTGTAAAATGCTGGATTCACATTTCGTCTAAGAAGAAATTTATGCACGAGTTTCAATTCCCATAACCTGGCAGCAACCAAAAGCCGGCTCCTCACAACAAAGCGGAAACTCAGTCAGATGTCTATCTAATCCTTACTTCATATACTAAGGAGCCCGTTTAAACAATAAAAACACAAGTCATATAATTCTGACAAAAGCCAACAGCAACCAATCGTAATGTGATGAGTTGTTACGTATTAGATAATTCAAAATACTGTCAAGTTCTGAACTTGGCTGCAGATTTACAAATGTGATATATACGGTACAAAGTTGCTTCTGTTTTAAAATATAAACCGTATCATTAAACTTTAAGATTGTCATCAGCGAGTTTTGGTCTAAATAGCTTTCAGTTTTTATGAATAGCTTTGAAGTGACCTTTATAGGCAGCTTCTCGTAATTATTTTTTTTACAGTATTATAATAATAATAATATCCTAGGACATATTCACATACGGCCACCTGATCCCACACTAAGCAGAGCTTGTGCTGTGGCAACCAGATAACTTATGTACTGCATATACTACTTTTTGTTTTGTAAATACATACTTAAATAGATAATTACACCCAGACTCAGGACAAACATACATGTTTGTGCACACAAATGTCTGTCCTGGGTGGGAATCGAACCCACGACCTGCAGCGTGAAAAGTATTCAACATGTATGTGAAAACATTCGCTCAAAAAGGAATAAGCGCTTGCGTTGCTTACGAGGTAATGTTCTTCCCTCGCAAACGATTTGTCTATTTAAAGTGTGTTCTCTGCTCGGCATAACGACGCTTAGTTGCACTAATGCTCACTACAAAGGTAACAAATAACATCCAATCAAACTAACTCTCGACCACACTTTACCCTAGGGGTAAAGCTCATTTCACTAAGTTATGTAAAAATAGATAGTTAAGAATTTTTTGAGTTTTAGTATATTTTTTGAAATAAAAACTCCTTTAACCGCTTTAAACAATATTTCGTAGGAAAAAATATTTTAAGATCAATTAAGCAAGATGCTCGGCATGCGTCAGCAACATACTTATTTGAACTTGGAACAGTTTCGACAAACTGTGTTTCATTTATTTTTCATGTAATTAATTTTGAATTTTATTGTTAGGACTGAAGACTTTATTTTTGTTCATTATTTATTTATTTTAAGCTGTTGTCTCGCCTTCCCATCTGTTTTGAAGTTTCACTTTTGTTAACAGTCCTTATGACCGTCTGACTGTCTGTGTTTTATTAATTTGAATAAATAAATATACGCTCACATCTTAAAGGAGGCAAAGATTATTGATTACCATTAGGCCCGATCATGACACACGTCTCTCGCTTCTTCTACATCCATACATCTACGCATACAACCTCATCGGTTACGGTTACTCCGTATATCGCCCTTTAGTATTTTACTGATCTGATCGATATAAGTTCTTCTGGGACGTTTAATTTTTTAAAAAGGTTAAAGTACAATATAAATATTATTTAGGCGCTTTAAGTACCTGCGTTTCTATACATTGTTCAAAAAATTCGAATGTAATAGCTACTATTTGTTGTGACACAGCTAGAAATACACGTAAAATATCAAATTGTTAACGAACATAAAAGTATTTGTTTTGTAATAAATAAAAGACCTAACAAAGCTCATGGCTTGGCTATAGTGGGGCGCGACCTCCGTCATAAAACAATTCCTTTAGGATTTTTTCATGTACGGACTGGCATGTTACTTTTCAGTTATTATACCCAAGGGTACAATGATAGTTTTTTTTCGTTGGGGTTATGCATTCGAAAAGATAAATTAGGTTTAAAGACTTTAAAGAAATGTTCTATCTCCTATGAAAAGATGAGATATACAAAAATAAGTCTGCATAATTGGTGTCGGTATAATATTCTTCTGTCCTTAAATGGGACAGAAGTGCAATATTGTACAAAACTAAACTACAAAAGGTATAAAGCCGTCTTGTTATAAATTTAAGTTATAAAACAGAACATTGAAGGGTATTGCTGGTTCTCAATTATCAAGCGCAGAGGCGAGGTACGTGCCATGAAAACAAACTGGCCATGAAATTATGCATCTGTTTTAAAATGGCACCTAAGAGCTAAGCAACAAAGACAAAAGCTAGACGTTTTCATAAACTATTTATAAAATACATGTTTATAATGTAGTTTTGTCGCAAACTATAAAGTATTATTATTATACATAAATAAATGAATAAATCAACACGTTATCAGATTAACACAGTTCAAACCAAATATGTTACAACCGCAATATATTGATCATCAATCTGCTAAGTCATCAGTAATTCATTTCTTAGTGCACGGATGCTTACGCTATCAGGATTTTAACAAACACGTCATTTACATATATAATTATATTGTACGTAGACATGTTCGACCAAGTAAACTACGGTAAACAGTAAAATTTGAGCAATTACGAACCTCGTCTTCGTCCCTTTGGTATTCGACTTTTAAACTTTTTGACAAATAACGTTAAGTCTCCTGACAAATGGAGCAAAAAATATTCATTAAATTTGAGAGTATTATTTACTTAAATTATTACACGGTTCAAAACTACTATTTTTTTAATAAGGTCAGAGTGAGTGTTATAGTTCCAAAAGCTTGCAAAACAGGGTGCAAATTAATTGAGTTAAAACGAACGTTGCTTGTGCTGCGATAATTCCCTCAGACTGTTAGTACACAGCGCTAGCTCACTTCGAAGCGCGCCCTTCGTGCTTTAACGATTACGAAAACGTTTATAATCTTATCTCATCTGATTCAATATACTTCATCTAATATTTTTTTTTTCTCTTGATATGACTCCCTAAGAAACACAAATGCTTGAGATATTATAGGTAATACCTATAATAGAAGAAAAGTCATACAGCGCTTAGTCCGATGAGTGAGGTGCCGGAGGCCTAATTTCAGTCCCGCCCTTCCCTCATACTGATATGATGGGAATGGAAAGAGGATTGGACGGGGAAGGGGTTGGCCGGGAAAAGAAAATATCCTTTTTCCTATCTCTGTCCATTAAAGGTAGGAAACACAAGTGCAACACATTTGCATGTTGCGGACGTCTATGTGCACACTTAACATCAGATGATCCGCTGGCTTGTTTGACATGTTCTTCCATAAAAAAAACTACAAAGGTCAAAATGAAGGCACTGCATCCTTCATTTGCATTTGTTCAATTCAGACTGTCTTTTTGCTTACGTTAACGATATTTTTTTACAGAACAAGGTGGCACACGTGCAAGCGGCTTACCAAGCAAAAACAAGTATCAAGCAAATGAGTCGCAGATGCGTGATCATACTTTATTGGACAGAAGCCCCTCCTATAGCTAGGAATAAGTTTATTTCCTTTTCCCCAATTATCCTCTTCCCCTTCCCATCCTATCCTTATTAGAAAAGATGGAAAATGGAATAGGACTGAAATTAGGCATCTCACTCATCAGACGAAACGCAGAATACTGTTATTTCACACCTGTCTTCTGTGCGGTCGTGATATTTTACCGGTTGGACCAGTCCATTAGTGCAAACAGATATTATTGCGGGCTTAACCACTATCAAATAATTGCAGCACTATCTATACTAATATTATAAAGAGGAAAGATTTAGTTGTTTGTTTGTTTGCATTGAATAGGCTATGAAAGAAATTTAAAAAATATTAGGGATCTTTACGAAAACTCCAATAATTTAGCACAAGGTGCAAAAAAATTACCGAAAATATTCCTTACTTTGAAATTACTTTGTAATTTCGTCCAACTTAAAAGATACGACAATTTTTTTCGTTTTTAGTGCTACATGTGCGAAGCTGGGGCGGATTGCTAGTGAAATAATAAAATCAACACACACAGACTCCCCAATTTACGTTCTTCAGATATATTAAGCCAGTTAAGGATTTCTTACTTAAATATTAAAATTTTCTTCGTACATTTTCGTATTCGATGGCAGCTGAAGTAATTCCCACGCATTCTTCCTAAAGGGTTTATCTTGCAGAACGCATGTACCATCTTAATTCTTTCTGCAATAAATTATTCCACGCGCGCTTAACATGACAGTATGGATTACTCGCACCACTCACGCGCATTTATTGTCATTTTAATTTTTTACTGTTTTTATCAACATTCGAATAAAAATAATGTTATTCGTATAACTGGAATATATACCAGAGCTGCTCGCAGTTATTAATATAAATACTGTTACTGCGTCCAGGGAATATTAAAGACACATTTAATGTGCAGTATCTAGAAACTTATTTAAATTGGAGATAAGCTCTTATCCCGTAGGCCCATAAATGAACTAACTATATCTTAGATTTTAACTAAATTAAGTCAGCGACGATTATTTTTGAATATCTATTTAAATTTATTTAAAAAAAAGGAGAAATATTACATAAAATTTGAGCTTACGCCTTAAAATAAGGAGAAAGTACTTAACGAAATGGGGATCATAAATGTCACACACAGACTTGATCGCCTCGCGTTGTGGATTAATCGCTTAACTTTACCCTATGGTTGGAGTTTTTGCAGTGAAGCTATTCATGCGTGGGTTAGTTCCAATTTAATCATTATGTGTCTAAAAAGTGCTACGAACATCGGCGGCAGGAATCGTTCCAAACAGTTCTTCGGAATGCTCCCCGTGGTAAATAAATAAATAACAATAAGATAAATAATGCAGAGGGAAGTAACGTTCCTCCGCAAGGCCAGAGTATCAAGCCGATCGTTAAGAGCTCAGTCGTTGACGATTCGAGTCGCTCTCCGTTGGATGCGGTCAATTGGAAGAAGCTGGTATTGAGGTGCTCCTGCCCCGAGATGCGAGCAGTATTCTATGTGGGGCCGAACTTGCGCCTTGTATAACTGAAGGCGGTGGCCCGGCTGGAAATACTGCTTCGCTCCACTAAGTACACTCATCTTTTTAGATTCCAGCTTGACCTTGTCTTCCAAGTGACTGCGAATCTTAACGTAAAAATGGATGTTGCTAATTTGCAGCATGTCATTGATTGCAGAAGAAACAGTATGGCGATAGTACACAGCCCTGTGGGACACCAGCATTAATAGGTTTCGGGTCAGATCATGCACTGTCGACAACGACCTAATTAAAAGTGCAATTAAATAATGATTTAGTAAAATTAAAATGAAATCGAATGCGATTACTTCGTACAAAAATATATTTTTTTTATTTAGAAAAGTATTTCTATAGAGCGTGATAAATTTAAGCAAAACTTTTAACCACTTAATCTTTGGATACCTTAGCAAGGGTCAAAAGTTTTGGAGCATTTTAACAAGTGAGCGGTCGGGCTGCCACAAACAGACCTGTTCCCGTAACACCTCACCTCTTAATCTCCAAACTTCTGACAACGATCAGTTTTTGTAGAAAAGCGATAGCGAAGTTTCACCCGTAAATTTTGCATCGCCGAGTGAGTTCGTAAGAGTCTTTCGATTTGGAGTTTGTATTTAACGTTTAATAAAAATAAGACATTTTGTGAAGGTCCAAAAACTATCCTTTACACATATTTGTAAACGTAGTAGTACGCGATGCATGGATTGTCCTATTTGTACGTACTTACTATTTCAGTTGTTTAACAATAAAACATTTTTTTAAACATACATTTCTATATTTATTATTTCTATATTTAGTTTATAAATATTAAGTTCAAATCTGGCAAGTGCTATGTAACAAAGATTCATTTAAAAAATCATATGTTTTTTTGTTACATCTTTAGATGTAAAGAATATTCACTAGAGCATAACCATACGAACATCCGCTTTTGTTCAGCTGCAGTGAGAAATAAATAACGATAGCACTTGCCAAAGACGGTGCGCTGAAAGCCTTTCGACGTACAAATGGCCATTACACTAAATGTTGTTTGTGTAAGCCTGGAATAAGACTGTTCAATTTATTGTAGAACGCGCCGTTTCCTATTACCTTACAACAAAACTTTTTACGCTACTAAAATAGGTTGTTGTAGCTTTACTTTAATTATTAAGCTAGTATGCTCTTTAATACCTACTTTTATATTTACTAAATAAATATTAAAGCATGAACAATGACTTAGGGACTTACTTGAAAAACAAGACAAAAAAAAGAGTGTACTCCTTCTTGAAAGGCCAGCAGCGCATCTGCAGTTCCTCTGGTGTTGTGGATGTTCGTGGCCGGCAGTGATCACTTAGCTTAAGTTGCTCGTTTGCCCCTTTTCCCAATAAAAAAAGAACTTTCAAAACTCATAACGTAATTGGAGTAAACAATAATCTAATCAATAGACCTTGATTGATGAGGTAGCAATTTGAACTGAGATCATGGCATTGAGTGTGCGTGCACACGACCTGCAGATTGTCAATTTCTGCGGCTACAACTTTTTCCCGTCGCCATTTTCGTGGCGGTCATAAATGATTTGCATTTCTTTCAATATGTACTCTATTTAACTGGTGGTAAGCCTTTTAATTTAATACCCATAGCAATCGAGTTCTGAAAAACATGTAATCCGCCATTTTGTGGTGGCGCTCATCTTGGATTTACAATGATACTAAATATTATATTATCATCAGAACTAAAAGTGTGTACCAAATATCATATCAATCTCTCAGCAGAAAAGAGGTAAAATTAAATTAGTACATTTTTACCACAAAACAACCAGGGTCAAGCGTTTCCGTCGCGCCGTGTATACTCTGTACTAGGGATGCGAGATAGGTTGCGCATGATATCCGTATTGGTAACGCTTAGTTTGATTTCACTCCTCATAATTTTTTGTACCCCGGGCTTATATGTATAAGAAAATCGATTTTTAATGGATAAGCACCTCTTAAAAATTAAAGACAATTGAAATGAACCTTGATGTTATAATATTAATTGCTGTGCTCGTAGAAACAATAACTGTTAAATCTGAAAAATTACATTAGATTTCTTACTAGATTACAAAGAGCTCTAGTGTGATTTAATAAAGAAAATCTCAAAGTTAGTATTGTAACGCTAAAAGAAAAGGTACATTTAGTTCCCTCACACGGATGTGTAGACAACTTCCCTCCGGAGAACAATATAAACAAATTGTGCAGTCTACTCCTTTAACCATTCAATTTTACGCACCCTCCGACGCTGTACAGCATTTTTACGGCTTATTTTATGCAATGGATATGATCAGTATATGATTGAAATTTCTAAAAATTATAGTTGTGGTAAGATTTTAATAAATTAGCACTTGCAGCACTCGTAGCCCATATTGGCAGAGATTGTCGATTTATTTTTGGCACGGAAACATCTTGAAACATCTTGCTCGCTTTTTCTGCATTACGTATTTCCATTCAAGAACTTTTATAAGTAATATTATAAAGCCAAGTTTCTTAACTTTGGTTTTGAAGTAGTCCTCACAAGAATTATAAAGTTCGAGAATGAACTTTAATTACATTTTAACGAGTTATGACCTTTTAGTAAAAGTTGATGCCTGCTTCACTGCTGCTTAGGAAAGTTTTTCATGTTATAATCACATTCGCTTTTGTAATCTTAGTAAGTGCGAAAAAGGTCTGAAAATTATAATAAATTTTAATGATGTCATTTGTGCTAGGTCAGTATAGCTTACTAATAATTAACAAAAATAAATATAAATACAATGAAACTATTGTTCCTAACAGCTACGAAGCAATTAAAAGTTTAAACGACGCTGCGCCGATATAGATCATCTCGTATCAGTAAGACGAGATTGTTTGACGCTAGAGCGAAGTAATCACTCAAAATGTTTAATAAAAAAAATAAACTTTATATAACGGGCAAATATTGACTTTATTTTTGGCGTTATTGTAAGTTAACGTTAATTGGAGTGTAAACAAAATTGATGTTATTTTACTATACTAATATTTATTTACTATAGGAAAAATTTTACAATCGTAAAAACTACTCGTTGGTCTGTCATCTTCTTGTGGCTTTATTCGCTGCTTCAGTAGTTTAATTGTTTTTTTATGTCTTTTCGGGACGTCAGCCGAAGGAAACACGTGCTAGATAATAATGCAACAAAAAATAAACAATGTAGCGTACACAGTTCCAATTCTTACTAAATATATACAAAAAATAATGCCGTACGTATTGTTGTCGTTATTTAGCGTGATCGTGATGGTATATAGAGTGTATCCTTGTATATACATAGATAACACGGTAAACCAGCCAAAGTGAAATAATTTCATTATTAGGAGTTTGTCGTTAAATCGGGTTTCGCTATAAAAAGATTATACTGTAATTAATTTGTAGTAATAATGTTTTTGTTCAGTGACTCTCTTACAGTGACACTTTAGTGTACTGATTTAATTAGTACAGCGGCGTCATAAGTTTTGATGTGTACATTTTAGCTTTCACTTAAGTGACAAATCCACAAAGGCTTGACCACCGCTAGGCGTCAGGAAAATCTTAATTTGAGCAAAAAGTGTTTTGTCATATACAGTATGTATGAGTTTAATGATTGGTTTCCTTTTTTTTGCAAAATATAGTAACTATATGGAATTATTCCTAATAGTTCATGTTGTGTTAAAAAACGATACGACCACAATTCTAAGCCTAAGCTTAGGGCGACTTATGACCGCCGCAAAAACTCCGATAGCCCGAGAAAGATTAGCGATTACGTAGTGAGGTGTAGCGAGAACAGGTCTGTTTGTCTGCTTGTGACAGTTAGACAACTCACTTGTTAAATGCTCAAAAATGTTAAACCCTTCTGAGGAAACCAAATGTTACGAACGGAGTTAAATATTTAAATGTACCTAGTTCTTTACTAATTCTCGTACAGTAGTTAGTAGAATGAGTTTTTTAAAGGTATCTTCTAAAACCCTGTACTCGATTCTGGAAGGCCGAATTACACATTCCCTGCAGAATGGCAAGGCAGGCCCATAGTCATAATTACACTTATGTTCGATAGTACACGTTGAATTTGGCACAAATATAATTTATTAAGGATCTGGTACTAAGGTAATGTACCTAAAACAATGACGCAATAAGATGATTAAAAAAATCTTCATTATTCTTTTGAATGAGATTATACCAATAGTCATCCTTCGGTGGCTTGAACGTATAGAGCGCCTGGTAAGGGCGGCACGGACACACTTTACGAGAGTACATTGATTAGCAATGTACTAATAATTTGAAATAAAGAGTATTCGGAATAGACGAAATTAGCTGCAAAGATTTATAGTGGATGTTAAGAAAGGAAAATAAGTGCATTGCACTCTACCCTTCTAGATGCTTACATTTTATATTTATTTGAATATTTCATAGCTCACTTCTTACTTACTTCTTCTACTTATGCAGCTCTAATATTCACATTGCTTAATGGTTATTCTTAATTATATATAATCATTATTTATTATATATATATATATATATTTATATATATATATATATATATATATATATATATATATATATATATTATCATTATGACCATTATTGATTGTTTATTATTAATCAATAAAGTTTATTCTAAATTAATTTGTACCTAAAGTAATTTTATAACAACTTATATCTCAAGCAACGCTGTTGTTCTTGTTACATAATAAAGCTACATCGTACGTACATCGCATCGTATAGAGAATAAATAACGACGCCACTTACCGAGGACGGCGGACTGGAGGCCTTTCGATGTCCAAATGGCCATTTCTAAACACAATGCTGAATATGTAAGCAAGTGAAAAAACCACACATTGAGTTAAAATTCACATAGCAAAACGTCTATTATAAATAGACAAAACATTGATATAAATCCCTTTTTCACATCATCAACAAAAACCTCTCTTTCTGCCGTGTATACGGCCATCTTCTATTAGCATTAGGAACGTTACTTATAAACTTTACTTAGCAAACTAAATAAAATTTTATTATAATATTAAAAGTAATTAGCATTCGGCTATTGTTAGTATACATTTCCGCATCGCACGCCAAAAATTTACTCGCGCTTGTTCGATAGCAATTAAAACTTTAAATGATGCTGCACCGACAAGGAGGTAGATCCTGAAACAGTTTAGTACGGTAAATTGTGGCGTAAAATATTATGAGTTGACAACAAAGTAAATAATTATATTAAGACTATTTGTACCTAGATATCTTCAAAATCGCATGTTCTAAACAGATCAAAGATGTGTGTACCGCAATTGGGAGCATCGCATCGGCCAGATTCTGTTTCGACTGTTGCGTTTTGGAATGGTATCTGGTCGGCCTGTCGATCACGTTGAGTGAAAGTGGTTTACTGTTGTTAGACGCGCATGTGAATCAATCACTGAAATGGAACCTGTGATGATCACAGGTTCCGATGTGAGTGGTGCAGTTCGATCGATCCCAAACTGGAAAAGTCCGGGTCTGAATGGACTGCACAACTTCTGGCTAAAGTGGTTCTACAACATCCCGATACATCTCTACGTTCACCTTAAGGAAGTATTCCTTGAGATTACACAACTCACGGTTATGTAGGTTTTTGACATTTAAAAAGCCACGACCCCCACATTTCCGTGGGATGTGTCAATATAAGGAACACCGCCTTTTATTGACGTAGATGCCTGTGAAAAACGTGACCTGTGAAAAAATAAAAAAGTATCCCACGGTAACCGTTCCTTTTTCCGGCCTTGAGCCTATATGCTATTCCCGACTATGATCTATCTCTGTGCCAAATTCATCCATATCCCTTTAACCGTTTTCTGCGTGAAAGAGTTACGAACATCCATACATCCAAACTTTCGCATTTATAATATTAGTAATGTTATATAGTATTAGTATAGATGGACTATAATTATACTCTGCCAGATGATCGTCATTTATAATGAAAAATAAATAAATATGTGCACACGCCCGTAGCCCAGAGGGGTAGGCAGAGATCATGGATTTCCATTTGGCGCGATCCTGGCACACCTCTCTCGCTTCTTCCACATTCATACATCTACGCATGCATGCTCGTCGGTTATGGGTGCTCCTTATATCGCCCTTTTTTAGTAAGTCATTAATCTGATCGATATAAGTTTTCCTAGGGCGTCCCCTACCAACACTGCCACTCACTTTTGCAACATAAATTTGTTTTGTTATTCTCTCTTAATTCATCCTTTCAACGTGTCCGAACCACCGAAGCATACCTTTCTCAATTCTAGTCACAACGTCCACTTTTAAGCCACACTTTTCCCTTATAACGCTATTTTTAACACTAATGAATTTTTATAATGAAGTGATGGACAAAATATACAATAAAATCGTATTAAAATAGAAAGCGATAAAAATGGAATTAATGGACAAGTCTCTTCAATTCAAAGAAGTGTTGTGAATAATATGGTGCTAAAGTCACGACCGCTACTGCAAAAAGCTTCCATCGTGTTGAGTGAAGGGTGTCAAGTGATTAATTCATATTGTGTCACAATTTTGTTTGTGGCACATTTAGATGTTTTGCTTTGGTACCCGCTAAAATTACTTTGTATTTACATTATTGAAGAAATTTTCAAAGTTGTAATATTAGTAACATTTAATTATTTGGTTTAAATAACGCTAAATATACATTCAGTTAACATTTGTATCAAATAGTAATAATAGGATTGCAAAAGTGCCGTTGAGTGAGACCGACATTAATTGTAAATATATTAAAAATTATATTGGTATTAATGAGCAAAAATGAGATTTCCTTTGAAATTGCAATATGTGTGCGCATTTACTATTTACACAGTAAAATAGTATCAAATTTATGAATAATAATAATAAAAGGTTTGTTGAAGAGCATAGAATTATATTATCACGATGATTAAATTTGAATCCCAAGCGTGATATTCGAGCTGAATACCGTCATATCGTTTGCATCGCCAGTGGCTGCGCAATTTTATGAAGGATGTTGGTTATTCTCTAAATGTTTTTATTGAATCATTTTATATTTTCTTTTGTTATTTTTCAAATTAAAATTAATAAGGTATCGTCTCATTTCACACATTCTTATAAAGTTCACGCAAAAACCGATAAATAAACGGCAAGGGCACATAACAATTAAAATTTCGCAAACACTGGAATTGTCCTGAAAACTTTAGCCATTTACCTGAAAAGTGTGGATCCAACTCGTCTGTTTGTGAACATTTAAAATAGATGCGATTTAACTTAGTATATTTCTATAAACATAAGTCTAATCGATAATGACAGTAATAACTTTGACATATGTATATTTTATGACATTCATGACATCCACCAACCCACACTGGGCCAGCGTGGTCTCTCTCTCGGGGAGGAGACCTATGTCCCGGCAGTGGGAAAACATACTAAAAACGGATGTTTAATTATTTAATATCGTTATTGTTTTAATTGTAGTTGTAGATATATTTTACGCTATGTTCCAATTGAATTCCTTGTTACTTACGTTAAATGTACTAATTAATTGGACGATATTTTGTATAAAACTATTGATGCTTATACACAACGAAAATGCAATAGCTTGCTTTTGTTGTTAAAATGTATCGTGTGTAAGTTGACACAAAAATAAATAACGACAGCACTTTACGACTATCGCTAAAAGCCTTCCGGCGTCCACACGGTGTCCTCGCTTTTATCTATCTATCCCTACATGTTGTTCGCATGCACACAATTATAATCTGGACTCCTCATAATTGTACCATGCTTTTGGGATGCAAATCGAAGACAACAAGTCAATGATTCTCTCAGTCTACAATTCTCTGATAGTTTATATAATGTCTAGACCGATCATAAGCTGACGAAATTCACAATTGCTCGGTGAGGTATCTAAGGCTATCTTATCCATTTTTGTGAACGCGGCTGGAGCTAATGTAACAACTATATTGTCTATAACAACTATATAAGAAATTTGTAAAAGGAAATACGAAACTATCAATTAGAAACTCGTTTCATCTGTAACTCATAAACGACCTATTATGTCACTTAGCTTACAAAGCTGTGGTAGATCTATGTATAACTACGATGTCTGTCTAACAAAGAATTATTACAACTTAATTTGGTATAATAGTACATACTATAGAAAAAGGTTACTTAAATTCCCGCGCAATGCAGCCATTTACCATGTTCAACCGGTCGAAGACCTTTCAGATCTTTATGTTTGATAAAAGAGCGTGCGCCTGTGAATCATTGAGACCGAAATCCAATCAGACCCGCACCGGAAACTCTAAATAAATGCATTCGTACTTTTGATGCAATTTTGATATAATTAACATTCCTATTTATTTAATGTATATTTTCGAGTGTAATATGAACATTTTTGTTTCAAAATAATTCAATGTTAATAAATGTACTCATTAATTATTTTATTAGTTTAAAAGAAATAAGTGATTGTATAATAAGCCATAAATATTTATTTACTATTGCAGTAATTAACAACCACAGCCATTGCACCTCACGGAAGATGTGTGAGACAGAGACGCCTGACGATTGAATTCTAGTCTTCTCCTTCTCCTTTCCTTTATTTTCCAGTAAGGATAGGATTTATAGTCGAAGACGATTTGGCGGGGGAGGCGACGGATAGGATAAGGAAATATCTTTTTTCCTGTCAATCGCCTCTATCCATAGGCAACGCATCTGCAACTAATTTGATTTGCTTGTTGTTAATGCCTATGGGTACCAGTCACTTCATGACAGGTCGTTTTGTCACCTTCATCCATAAAAAAGTAGTCGAATTGAAAACTTAGATGGGTCTTAAACTTTTTATTTCACAACATTATTTATGTGGCTCATGATATATTGAGATTCCCAAAATTTCAATAAACCTTAAAAGTAACATATTTTCAGATTACTTAAATAAGTTTGCATTAGATAAAAACAATCTAAATATTTTAATTACACGCCATCTAGACAAAACATGATGTTATTTAGGCAGCAAACGGACTAAAAGATTTGTTCGGGCGTATTGCGTAATAAAACAGACACTAGATGGCGGTAAACAAATTGTCAACCTCAATATACAAGAGACATCTATGTTTTCTCTGGTCGAACAAATTCACATGTTCCGAGTTTTGTTTTTTATTTTATAGATGGCAGGCTTCATGGACATTTTACTCAAATTGTAGCTGTCAGATTGCTGCAAAAGATAAATGAGTTTTTTCTTTTTGAAATCCTCTTGACCCTAGAAGTACTTATAGAACGTATTCTCAAGATATAAGCCATGCCATGGGAGGCCCTACCCTTTTGCACAAAATAACTATTAATTAGTAAATTTTGTTTTTACTGTTGCCTGCCTATCTCATTTAGGACTCAATTAAATCAATAGAAGTGAAATGAATACTTTCCAAACATTTTTTTCCTTTTTACACTTTTCTGAAGTTTACTCGATTTTCATCAAGGAGTAAAATCAAACTTTTACCAGTGGTGGGCCCGCAACAACATTTGTTGCACGAATGGGCCTGCTCGACTGATGAAATACCACGACCTTACAGAAAACAGGCGTGAAGTGGAAGTACTTTGCATTTTGTCTGATGAGTTATCGTATGTGAAGAGAGACGAGAGAGAATTGAGTTAGAGTTAGACCTTATTTCAATCCTCTTTCCCTTCCCAGTGCTTCCTCATATAGATAGGATGGGAGCGGGAAAAGGATTGGACAGGGTTAACGGGAAAAAGAAATATCCTTTATCCTGTTTATGCCCTCCTCTGTCCAATGAAGGTAGACATCACATTTGCAACATATTGGCTTGTTGTGTATGTCTATGGTTGGTCGGCCTTGTTTTTTACACTGTCTTGTTGTTTCGGAATAGATATTTATTATTCGGATAATATCATAAAACCTGGAAATAGCTTTGGTCGACATTTATTGCTGTTATTTTGTTCCGTGCCTGAAAACACGGATAAAACGACATTTTCAAAAATGATCCTTCTAGCTAGATCCATTTATCGTCCCCTAAACCTTGTGCATACTAAATTTCATTAAAATCGTTGGAGCCGTTTCCGAGATTCAGATTGTATATATACAAGAATTGCTCGTTTAAAGATATTAAATAATAACAGCATTAATTTACTAATCTATGTATATTATAATCGTACGTAAGGAGTAAGATTCAGTTGTGCGTCGGAGCCACACACACATGCACACACTTTTTATTCTTTATCCGGAGTTTTAATATCACTACCTCATCTTACTAGTATATTTTTGTCTGCCTTTCAATTATAAAGAAAACACAATAAAACCTTGTATGTAATTTTGAGTTTGAATTATTTTTATGAGAATTTACCTGGGCGAATTTTAGGTAGCCAAATCACCGGTATTGCGATTAGTTAAGTACTCAATGAATTTTAAAAGAAAGAACATAGGACATTAATACGCATATTTTTTTATTATAAATGTGCAATGTCCATGTTAAAAGTAAAGCGTTTTAAATAAATAATTTAAAGCCCATCAAAGAGTAGATTCCGTTACATCCATCTGACCCCAAACAGCGAAGAGCGACCCAAATCTGATCGTCTGATTCTCAAATATAACCTTAGGAAGGCCCGTCAGGTCACTTTGCTATTGTAAGTCATTATTATGGCAAGTGTTCTAAATAATAGTGGGGAAAAATTCCTGCCGTAGAGTGTCGTCTTCGCTCAACTCGGCTCTGTCGTAGGTCCAAAGTGCAGCTAAACCACCTTGATGGTTGGTATTCCCTCTACCGCGCGGTTTCCGCGTCGAATGGTCATACTCTTTCCTTAAAGGCTTGCAGCGCATCTGCAGTTCCTGTGGTTTTGCACATATTAACTGCCGGCGATCCGTTGCCCGTGATTCTTGATCATGTAAAAAGGTACAGTAAAAACAAACACTTCATTGATACCCATCATAAGATATAATTTCCGTATATGTACCCACTTCTATGTATATACACAGTCGTTGTAGCCGACATCACGTGGATGAACATCATTTACAGTAGTTTTTTTAGTAATTGTATCTAATAGAGTCCTCTATATCACACACACAAACACTAAAGTCAATGGTCACTGAACATATTCGTGTTGATCGCCATTTATGTCTCATATCAGTTATTTTAACTAGCTAAATGTTCGAAGACCATATCGAAGACGTGATGAAACAAATATTGTAAAGTTTCGGCTTACATTTTACGGGCCCTCGCAATAAATGTCAGCCGCGGCCATGTAAGGAACGGACCCACATTTCGAATAAGCATTAAGCCCTCCCACTGATCGATATTAACTTCTCAAGTAGTATTACATCATAGTTTATCAACGAGAACGGGTGTCCAGTTCTTTGATAATTTTATGGAATTTTCTCCCTTTAATTTATTTAATTTCTTATTAAATATACGACATAGTGCCGTATATCAGTAATAAAATATGTTGATAAAGCCATAAAATCATAGGTAATTTTGTAAATTGGTAAACATAGTCAGGTCAAATGTACATCGTACACCTGTAAACTTTTAGAAAACTTTGACTGTCAGATTGAAGACATGCTATAAACAATAAATGGTCTAAGCATGCCTCATCTGACATTAAGGACCCTAGCTGCTTATAAAAATTTATGACTCAAGTAAATCTTAAAACATGTGGGATGGCGTAAAAAATAAATATGCACTCACGCCCGCAACCCAGAGGGTTAGGCAGAGATAACGGATTTAGCATAGTATAGCCATTTAGCACGATCATGGCACTCCTCTCTCGCTTCTTCTACATCCATACATCTACAACCATGCTCGTCGATTACGGCTACTCCTAACATCACCCTTCTATATGTCACTAATCTGGTTGATATATTTATATTAAAGAGAATTCTCTCTTTGGGCGGCCCATTTTAAGTAGCAGCGTTGGCAGCAGCAGCTCACTTTTGCAACATAAATTTGTTTCGTTACTCTCTCTTCATTCATCCTTTCATCATGCCCGAAACACAACATGCACTTTTAAGCCATACCTTTCCCTCATAATGCGCATTTTTTTAATCCTATTATTCAACGTCACGCCTAAGATACTTCTTAAGGATCGCATCTCAACGTTATTAACTCTACTAGCATGCTTTTCTTGCCGAACCCAGCTCTCACTTCCATACATTAAAGTGGGGACTAGTACAGCATTGTGTATTGCCAGACGAGCCTTCATACACACATGCTGACTCCTGTACTGGGAAGGCGTTTTCAAAAATAAATAAATAATCAACAAAAATAGATGAAGAAAAGTTCGTCAAATCTGTTTCAAATTTAAATGATCATGTGGCTGACGGAACCTATAAGATTTTTCCGCCCCAAATATCGTTTAACGCGGCTAAGCAACTTTTCACTTCAAAATTAATTTATCCTGTGTGCTAGTACTCTTTGTTTATGAAAAAAGAAGTTAAATGCAATTGATAATAGTTTAATTAAAGAACTTGGAATTATTAAATATCAAAAAGTGGTTATTATTTGCCATGGCAAAACGTTAATGTCGTTTTAAGGTGTCGGGCATCGTACAAATTCATTCTAATACTTTTTTTGTATAGCTTACCAAAGGATAACTTTTGATTTGAAGTATAACTTAAAAAAGTCATTTTTATATATAGGAACACAGCTCTTGCCCCTGCCATATGTCTGCACATCGTAAGTCGCCCTCGGCTGGTTAAGGGATTTCATATGCAAACCGCTTTCCTCTGATAAATTGCCCTATTATTTAAAGATTCGACGGGAATGATAGAGATTTTTGCCTTATCGAAAGTCGTACTTTAAATTATGATGGATACTTCACACATGTAATATGATTTTTTTGTATTTCATGTGTTTTATAATTTGAATACATACTAAAATACTTGAATACAACATAAAGAATGTGTGTATTTCTTCACAAGGCAACAAAGTAACAAGAATGTAATATTAAGTGATTATTGCAACCTATAAAAGCCAGATGAGCTCCAAGAAAAAAGTTACATCTTCTTGTTCGCGAGAGTACATGTGGTGGAAATGGTAATGGAATTTGCCTTCTGAACAAAACGTAGAATCAATATTACACTACACAGTACTACACCGTATATCTACTTCATAGACTACTTACTACTACTACTACTAGGTACTTCGATATTAATCATGTCATGGTTTATTTAACTGACTTATGTCTTTATTGATTTATTTCTTACTTATAACCTCAAAAGTATGGTCGTCCAATTTCAAAACTTTGTGTCATCATAAATCTAAGCTGAAAAAGTTCTAATGTTTTCGTCCGTTGTGACAGTTTTACTTCAAAACTGTCGTTGTAAGGAAATATTTAATATTGTTACAAGTCGTCAAATGCTGAAATATTTAGACTTGTCGACATGTCTAAAATACAAGTAAAGATCAAATTAATTTATTTTATGCACTAATTTAGATTTTTTCTCAGAAGGTGATATATAATATTTAAAGTACCAACAAATTTTTGACAAATCGTACGACCTGTAAATAATTATTACCCTCATTAGAAGAACTTTGTCCTGAAATTAATTCAACGCCTTGTTGCTTTCCGTTTCTGTAATTCGATAAGAAAGTGACATTTATTACAATTGCGCCTATACATGTCAGCGGTGCTGTAACGCCGGCCAGTCGGGCGGGGAGTTACCGTTATTTTTTAATACTTAGCCGAGCGAGTTTATGACAACATTATCACGTTTTTATAGTTTCACTCTCACCTCATTACTTCCCTTGAACACATTCAAGACTTACGAGTGTACTGACTTGTTTAAAATAATAACCAGCGAATACCTACACATATTCGCACTACCGTGCTTGACAACTTCATATTTCTACATTATAAACTCACTTTACTGTTCCATCACTATATTTATGGTAAGGTCAAATAAAAGGTATATATATATATATATATTACGGCACAGACATTAAGGCACAATATAATGAAGCCGTAAAACCGTAACTTAGCGGCTAGCACCGAGCTAACTTTTACAAGAATTCACAAATGTTTCTTTTTATCTCAAGTCGCCATATGTTAATAAGTCGAAAGGCCTCATTCCTATTACATTTGAGACTTACTTAGGCTTGACGAATAACGAATGTCTACCACATTAAGATTCAAAGATGTTAGATATTTATGTAATCACACCATCAAAAATCAATACTTAGGCGGCACAAGACCCAACTTTTTCTATCTAAACTGAGTTGCTTAACAGCGTTTCGGTCTTCTGTTTTGATACGGTACAATTATAAGTTAACGCATCTGCCTAAAACCACCTTATCCTGTATCTATCCGTAACATCAGAGTGATGCGTGACGTACAACCCTCTCGTGGGTGCCGGCAAACCGTTAAAATGAGTAATGACGCTCGCCGCGCAGAGATAATAAGCATTTTGTCTGTTTAAACTTTTAAAAATATACTGATTTAATAAATACTGCAACTGTATTTAATAGATAGGTACTAAACAAACAGTCCTTTGACAAGAAGTGCTTTATGTTGCAACTCAGAGTAGATGGAAAAGTTGCCTATTGAAGTTCTAAACTTAAGACAAGTCCAAAATGCGTTGAAGCAAACAAACATTTTGAATACTTATGCTACAAATATAAATAATGTAATCAAATACTTGTTACTAGGTTTCTGGATGTCAATCCAGCTAGCTTTCAGCTACTTCGTATCAACGAATATTAGTTTGTGTGAGGTCGTGGTATTTCACCGGTCAAGCCGGCCAATTCGTGCCAACAGATGTTGTTGTGGGCTCTACTACTGTCGTAACGTGTAAACCAGTTATAAGATAATATATATATATATATAAAGAACCTGTAAATATAAAATTTTATCAACAATGATACGTTAACGACCATGACGTAGCCCAGTACTAAATCTAATCAGCTGCAAAGTATTCTGAGTTCGAATGCTAACCGGAGAAACATAACATTTTTTCGCAAGTGTTTGTGTTCACTTAGGACTTCATATGCTCCACAAGAGATATCTGCTTACACCACACTTAAATTTACTACAAGATTACGCAATAATAATGATTGAGTAATTAACGACTAGACCAAAATGTTGAGAACTCCTGGCGCAGCAAACAAAACGTGCTTATTAAACTCTTTAGACGAATGTGAAAAAGCTTTGATTATCATTTAATTTCATAGTTAGGAAACGCTTATTGATAATGCGCGCGGCGAGCCGAGCGCAGCGCGTGCGTCGCGCACCTGCTTCCGTCGCTGATAGGGTTAAATCAATATTTGGATTAAAATATTTAAATTTATCTATTCTTTTTTCTTTATTTTGTAAAACAAGACATCCCTTTTGTGATGTCGGCTAGTTGATATTGTCACTTTGTTTGTTTAAAGCATGATTGAAGATGTTAAGGTTACAATTTATTTCAGGTGCAACTACAATTATAAAAATAAAATATACGGATTAAATAGTAGCATCTGAGTGAGTTGGCTTCGTCTTACTATCACAAAGTCTGGAGTTCGAGATTTGCATTAATAATATAAAATAGTTTTTTTATGGAAGAAGGCGTCAAACGAGCAAGCAGTTCACCTGATGTTAAATGACTGCTAAATAGGCATCCGCAACAAGCAAATGAGTTGCTGATGCGTTGCCTATCTTTAATGGACAGAGGCAGGGATAGACAGAAAAAAATGATATTTCCCGTCCTATTCATCCCCTCCCCGTCATATCCTCTTCCCTTTACCATTCTATCCTTATTGAGAAAAGACGAGAACAGGAAAGGGACTGAACTTAGGCCTCCGATACCTCACTTAGCTGACGGCACAGCTGTCTTCTGCGAGGTCGTGGTATTTCACCGGTTGAGCCGGCCCATTCATTCATCAGATGTTGTTGGTGCAGCAGCACTGTTAAGATTGCTGTTGCTGATATTAAAGTAAACAATAGAAACATAATATAATTAAAAAATGTTATGATTCTCTTTTCAAACAAATACAACTGATTAAGTTATTCAAAGCAGAATTTATCGTGCATTTGATCGAGTCTCACGGATAACAATCAAAGTTCAGTTGCACGGGCAGCTTTGAAAATGGAAGGTAGCAAAAAATCAATAAAAGAAATATTCCGAGATTGATTGGCCCAGTCTGACCCTTTAGTGATGCGCTCGAGTTTTTTGTACGGGTTTTATAAAAAACGGAATTTATCAGTGTTTATTTGTGACAATTTGCTTTGTCGGTTTGTGCCGATTTACATTTGAAAGGATTTTTTTGGCAAGAGAAGCGACCTGTAACAACACAGTGAGTGACACAGGTATATATAACTGGTTCAATCGTTTAGGGTTTAGAAATTCTTGATCGTGTTTTAATTTGTGGTGAAAAAAATAACACGATTACAAATACTATGTAAGCCGATTATATATTATGTCAACATCTCATCAACGTCAAGTAAACAATATGTATTTACAGTACTCTCCTAACTTAACCTAACTCTTACCGTCTAATTATACATGTATACCAAGTTATGGTTACTACATTAACATTGAGTTTCTGCTTATTTCATAATTCTTATTCTTTTCGCAGTTAAAATTAACATAAAGCGTATTATTTATATCTAAATAACATCAAGAGAAAATTACTGATTAATGAAATACGTGAATGTGTTTTATCTTAAAAGACTATAACAACTTTAAATGTAGTTATAAATGGTGACATTCTCAGTTCTAAGAAAATAATGATACTTATATGTCTAGTAACTAAGTAAAATACCAAAATGTTTGTTATTTTAACGATTCGTTTAAATAATTCAAAAAATGTGTACTAAAAATTGATATTTTGCTTTTAATTAAATTTTATGTCAAATTCACAATTAAAAAATGTATTTTTACATATGTTACATACCGCTATGTACCTAGTCTAACTTACCTATATGTATGTACGTTTCTGATGTTTCATGTTATATCTAATTTTCGTTAAAATGAACTGCTGAATAGACAAACAAATGTAATTGCTGTTGAAAATTAAAAAGTATCAAGACTTATAGAGCCGCTGTGTATGTGACTCCGCTACGGCACTCCGGTCCAGGACATAAGTTCGGGATGAAGACGTAATCATTCATCAATCGTCTCTCGTCACTGGCAGAGGCGACCGCACACCGCACCTTTTGGGAATCGTTAGGGGTTCGTCTTGACGTCAATTATAAAGTTGGCCATGCCATTAAGCCATTACAAACTCGTTCATAAACTAATTCTTTATTTTATTTATATTATATTGTTCTATCAAAATATTACTAGAAGATGACAATATAAAATAAACTCATAGCTTGTAGCTCGATGCTTTTTACTTCCATTAACAAATTTTAGATTAGTCTAATTATGAGCTGCGTTGACTACCATAGACCATTTAGTATTAGATGATTTGTATTGGTACTTTTACTTTCTGAAAACGCAGACGCAGCTAAATAAAGACGTTCTCTGCGTGTCGCTACTGCATGTTACTTGCAGTATATTAACGCATAATAAAATTACAAGAGAGCCCAATGCAAATTCGCACGCACAAGTAGTGTAATTGCATCAACGCAAATAAATCAAAGCTTTACTCGAGGAGAAATATAATACTGCTTTTGAAGCGTAAAACTTGTAACTAGTGTTGCTGTGTATAAAAGTTTCCAAGGTTTAAGCGGATTTTAAATTCTACCACCATATTTCTTTTTCAACAGATATTTTGATTTTTTTTCAAGCAATATATTTGGTTACCATGTCTTTCTTTACCACAGGAATGTGCTAAGTCACCAATAAAATTTGCACTCACAATTTCTTTGGTGCAGTATTTTTAAAACTGAATAACTTAGCGGAACAGGTTCGTTACGCAACCGTTATTAAATATTTGTACAACTTGCGCATGTTTCGGTTTATGTTCTATCTATATCTTTTCCACTGATCCCGTAGCTTTCGTTCACTCGTTACAGCAAACAGTAAAGAGCAATGAATATTTTCGCTAGGTAGGATAAAAAAGATACATATTTTGTATTTTGGTAAAACACATTAAAAGTCTTGCAACACTGAGAGCAATCGGCTTACTCGGACGCGAGTGCGGCCGCTACCGCTGTACGCAATCCGCAAACAATACGCGCCAATCAGCGCTATATGATTTATTTTACACCGAAGAAGTGTGGTGTTATGTATAAATAAATTTATAACCACAAAACTTACGTGATTACGTTGTAATTTCAAATTTCTTGATTTTCTTTCATTCATATATTTTTTTTATATTTGAGGTTTTAGCTATTCATAAAGTGATATATGTTGATATATTTTATAGATACTTAATACGTAGTTAGTTGATTCTTAACTGTACAGCGCTCTTAGTTACAAGCAGACATATTTTAATAAGTATTTCACGGTCACGTGTTTTGACAACGTTGGGGCTTTTTCGAAGGCATAAAGGATGTTAAAATAGAATGTGTACCACGTTCATCTGCACCGACGTGCAGCCAGCAATCGCTATTGTGTTTTTAAAATGTACATTTTATTACAATATCGCAATAAGTCTGAAACTATGATCAACGTAGCAATACACCTAAAGACCCGCACTACTAGACTTAGGCCTCACTTTAATAATCACTATAAAATCCATCCCATATCTCCTTGATTAAATGGACTCCTTGAAGTGTTTCTCAGTGGACAATTCTGCTATTTTAAAGCTGTCAGTCACAATGTTACGTACTACTGTTAAGTACACTTGACACGATTGGTTAGAAAACTGTAAAATTAACAATATCTGCTTAAACATTGTGTTAGCAGAATCAAAGGGACATCGATCCGTCTTTTGCCAGGATCTACACGCCGTCTCTATTCTAGGCCCTATAACTTTTAATCCAATTGTAACTTATTAGTAGTAGTAGTAGTATGATAGTATGTTATACTATATATGGTAATGATATTGGTTTTTTTATGCAATAATTTATCACAGTATCAAAAGAATTCTGATCTATATTGTTATTTTAAATTCAAACAACTAAACGGTAACAATAAAGTCGATTATTATGCGAAGTAGTCAAGATGTAACAATAATGCTACTATAATATTGGCAATAAAATTATAGAACGACATAACTCTGTCAAGCCGGCGCGGCTGCGAGTGTCCTCGTAAACCGTACATCCTGGTAGCGCCCACGTCGCGCACCTCAGAAGCTCCCGATATTATAAATTGATATAGCATTTCATTTTTACCTATTCGCTCCACGGGTTAGGCTAGGCAACAATGTTTACAATTTTATAACCGTGAATCAGGTTTATGTTGTAATGTTATTGAAATCAAATAAAAATCTTATTGATTGCTGGTTAGCTTGTACAGTTGATATTTACTTATTATACGAAAATTAGAAACGAAATCGAGCTGTGGGGAGCTCCTTTTCGAAATTGATCTTTTTGGTCCAAAATATCCATAATGACCTGGATGCAAGCCATAATTTGTTTTGCCAGTTATTTGGAGATTGCCTATAATAAATCTAAATAGAAGACTTGGCTACAGGTGATCGACGTTGGTGTTGCATACAAGATAGGTGTATGTATGGGCGGAATACCTCTCTTATATTCAACATCCCAAGTGTTGCTTACGTTACAAGAAACACAATCTTCATCTTAGTCGAATGATTGGCAAGAATGTTAATTAAAATTTTGCTAACCTTTTTTACCTTTTATTTTAAAAATTATCTATAAGCATTGACAAATTATTATGAACATTTAAGTTAACCCAAGTTGTAGAGGTCAAGATCCACGACGAACGTCTCTTAGGCGATTAATAACTTAGTTACAAACAACAGATAAAACCAATATAATGACGCTTTGAATAGTCCGTTGTCTCATTTATAACGATGAAATATTGCATTCGAAATGTTTAATGTTTACCTATAATATATTTACAATACTATTCGTATCACGACTGGGTTACTGTCGTATAGTGTAGGTAGCTGGTAATATACATAGTTACCTTGTTGTAACATACTCATGGTCAGACTGTAGATGACTCCATCAGCTGAATCTCTTTTTAACCGACTTCAAAAAGGGCGAGGTTATCAATTCGACTGTATTTTTTATGTATTTTACCTCATAACTCCGCTCCTGGTGAACCGATTTTGATAATTATTTTTTGTTCCAGAGCTAATGCTTCCCGATTCCATTTTTAATCAAGATCCGACTGGTAGTTTTTCAGTTATGCTTAATAATGCGTAATATGAAAAAGTTGAAATTTATTTTCTTGGCGTGCGTAGGCTAAACTATAGGGCTTACATTAAAATGATGTATGAAATAATTGTAGTTATTTAAATAAGCTAAATAAAATTCATAAATTCATAAAGTTTTTTTGAAGTCGGTTTTGTTTTTGTTAAAAATGTTGTTGTGTCAAGGGTCGTCGTAGCTTGTTTTGTTTTTGCCTTTTTCTTGTCCAAATATACATTTCATTTCATTAAGGGTCGTTAAACAATACACGGTCTTAATTCATGTGCAATGACGTATCCAAGATGAGTGGCAGTATATCACACACACTAGATGGCTGAGTAACACTGACAAGACTACCGATAAATTCAATTTTTTTGGTTGTCTTTGCGTTAATATGTTAACCCAGGATGAGATCTTATAAAAACCTTTCTTAAAGACTCATAATAACAAAGATGTTTTCGACCACAAAAAAGGAAAATCGAAAGTTTGCGGTCGACCGATAAAAGTTGAACAAAAAGTTTAATACCACATTCACGTTCATAATTACAATACCAATACGATTATTAGAAATCAAAAGTACACCTGTTACTCGCATGATCCGATATTTTGTGGGCACGAACCTTTCATGAATTTACATATCTCCCAGTTCATTGGTTAACGTAACGACGATTGACTTGGAATATAATTATTAGACAATATTTTATGACGAAGCAATTAAAAAAATAGTAACTAACAATTGTTTTGGGAAATCTAACTGAGAATTGACAATTGTTAGAAAGCATCTCCGAGACTGAACCGTAAGGTTATCGATGTTATATGTTTATTGGTTACGCTTATGTTATTAATGGTATATCCGTTTTAAAAGGTTAACACAAACAGTAAACTTAATAATTCATCATGTCGTATATAGCTTGCAGTTAATTATTAGATGTGATTTATTTTTAATTATAAATGATTCTTTGTGTGGCGCACCGAAATACAAATAGTGATTTCCCTCCGCGAATCCATCACAACTACCGAGATGAGGGATAGCAATCCCTCAGTCCCCGCATAGCTCCAGCTCGCTTCCAAGGCAGACTCAAACGAGTCCACTCCGAGCGGTCACCTCTGGCCGGCCCGGGTTCCTCTTGGTTCACCGTGGGTGTCCAGGCCACGGCTATTAATCGCATCGCTATGTTCGAAGGCAGCACTTAACGCACCTAGGACCATTTTATCATTTAAATTCCATTAGTTAATAGTACGTTCTCATTTTGATGCCATTCGTTGGAATGATGCAATATATGAAAGCTTATATAACCTTTTACAATACTTGTTTCGATACTATTCAAAGCTAAAAATAGTCTTACGTGCATGCACTTATACAAATAGTACAAATAAAATACTCGCGAGGCATAAAGATGTTAACGACTATGACTTAAGAAAACGGCCAAGGGAAATGATGGCTCCCTATCGAATCTCTCAATCACCCTTTATTAAGGTAATGAAATGGATTTATACCTTCGAAAGGGATTTTATGTCAAAGTGCAGTTCATTGCCACCTGACAATGTCGGTGAGACAATGTAATTTTATGCTCAAATGAACCTCACTCGAAGTGGAACTCGCTCGGTAAATTTTCAATGGCTACATTAGTCGGCTCCGTGTCTCAGAGCTTTGTCCACACTCCGAATTGCAGTTATGCTTTATATAACAACAGAAGCGTAACGGCTTTCTATATTTACCTCTTAGTTACCATCATAAAGAGATATTTCGACATAAAGAATAAATTAAATATTCGAAATCCGTTACACACTGTCATTGGCGAATTAAAACAAAATGTTAAAGTAAATTTCCTTTACATATTTTATTAGACCAACCGACCAACCACCAACTGACAATTACAGTTAGGGATTAATGCTAGCCAACCAGGCTAGCATTTATTTTTTATTTCGTATAAACAAACACTTCCCATAGGAATCATAATTTATATTTATATCTTGCGGTTTGTGTTTAGAATTGCGTTCTTTGTACGCTGCTTCTTTATTTTTTAAAACTCCTACCTAAATATTATTGATGTAGAACCCCTGTATAGTTTTTAATTAAAAAAAATGAAAGTGTTACAGAAGCGTGTGTTTTGATTTCTTGTCCATACTTTATATGACACAAAGGTAGGTACAGCATTCTGGAGGGCTATCGACATAAATACAATAAGGTATTTATGTTCTCTATAAAACCTTAAGCCATGAACTCATATTTTATGTGGAGCCGCTGAACCCAATTACACTTGAATGGTTCGTCATGATCAGAGATTTTTTGGGGTCCAATAAAAACTTATGAGAAGATTTATATCCTCGCTAGGCGGACGACCATATTCTAATTCATCTTATTAGCGTTGCAACTTGATAATAAATTCTATACTAATTAATGGCCAGAAAAGATCCACAAAACAAATTAAAATGTTCTTTTTCCTTTTGTACGTGCACCTTCATTGAGCCGTTAGGGTGAATGTTCCCTGCGAGGGGTAGGAAGATGTGCTCGAAAGATCCATGATTTCATTATTTTTATTATATTAATTTAATTGGAACGGTATCGTCGACGGTAGCAGGCTTAGTTTCCTGACTATAATATAACAGTGTGTGTGTGAAATAATAAATATTGGTATAATTAGGTTCTATTTTTCTAGTTATTTACAATTAAAAAAATACTTGAAGCATTTGTATCATTGTATCATATTGTATACTCTTTGTTTATAGCGAGTTATTTGTCACATTTTAACTTTTCTTACATCATAATAAAAGGCGCTATCAAAGAAGTTACAAGCCTGGAACGGAAGATGGATCACCCGGGACCCATAAGTGAAGCCAACTTAGTTCGCTAATTGGCGACTTCGCAGAATCCAGCTCAGTAGTTCGTTTCCCGCCACACGTATACAAAAGCTCCGTATTTATAATTTAAAAAATGATAGTTTGAGCTATGACATTTTGTAAAAACTATGCCGCAGATAAAGATAAGTGCACGAGCATCACATCTCACAAGTAATAAGTAAGTATTGTAATGTATTCTGAAGATTTTTACACCTAAATATAAATTTTTAACAATCTTAGTATTGCCAAAACATACGACGCCATCATATGTCATAAGGGAAATTATTTTTGTCGACTTTACAATACTATAACTACTCTAACAATATAAAAGAAATATAATTTAAGATCGATTAAATGTTAATGTGTTCATACGCTGGTAAATATTCGTGGAAAAAATCGAGCGAATCACTCTTGAATGTTGTTTGTATGGAACGCGGTATCTGGAGGCATATAAATCTATGGGCGTAAAATTAATAGGTGTCAATTTTACCAGTTTTTTTATGTTCATTAATAGGGTCAAAAACTGGTACGTACACTTTTAAGCGCCACCCTCATTATCCTCATGAAAGTCTACAAATAATTAAAGCTATGCGTTAATTAAACATTTTTTACAAAACTTCTTAACCACATTAAAGTTTATTCATTAAGTAATATACATACATTATCATAATCACAAAACCTTGTAGTATAGTGGCACGAAAAAAAATTGCTAGGTGTGTGTCTAATTTCAATTATGTAATAATTATTTAATCGTTCTGTTATCTACGCTTACATTCGATGACAGCCGCCATTGCTAGCGTACTGCTTAAGATTAATTCGGCACATTAAGTAATTGGCTTGTGGTATAGGCAAAGATATATTTATTAATATATGTTTTTAGGCTTCGTGTAGGCTAATGCCTGGCTCGACTCGCGAGAATTTAATCGAAGTCTCTGTTTGTCAATCAATAAAACCAAGCGAGATGGACCACTTTGTGATAAAAGCGATCTTAATATGGATAAGGCTTCAACGAATATGTTATAGAAATTATAAATACCTAGGAATAGCTTGTTTGGCTTGCTGGATCCTTGATACCAAATTACTTTATTCTTTTATTCAAAATATTATGAAAATCAAAATAAGATTCAATTATAACCATAGAATATAAAGCGTTACCGAAATATTTTTATGATACTACAACGTGGCAAGCTGAAATTCACATAAGAGTATAAATTATTCTACCTAATAAAACATTGGCATATAGTATAGGCCTATATCTCTCTCAGTATAGGCCCTATACTGAGATGACGTTATGGGGATATGATATCTATAATTGCGTTTATACCAGCCTAAGACATCCTTCAACTCGCAAAGAAGTGTTTGCACATTGTTATTCAAAAGCAGAAATAAAAACCTGAATACTGACCTAGACAAGATTATTATAAGATACGGATACCCTATAGAAATAACAGTAATCTTTATTCAACATGAATCACCTGAGACGAAGCTAATGAAGCGGAAGAATTAATTTACAATTCATAATCTGTGAAACATTCTAATCCCAAATATCTCAATATTTTTCAAAACAAACTGTGAATAAATTTTCATTCCCTATTTCGAAATCAAAAGCAACCCGTAAGCTAACACTTTAGTAAACACATAAAGTGATTAGCGATTTATTATATGAGCTTATCTGAGTAATTACACAAAGTAACATACTACGACCTTATGCTTAAAATTCTCCGTCCTGGTCTTGGCAAATTTGACCCGGCCAATCGCTTTAACATTTCGCATTGGCGCATGTTTTTTAACATTTATATTGATTAGCTGTCAGCGGCAAACGAGAATAACATTTTAATAGTGAAATTATTAATTGATAAACACGGATGGACTTCATTCACGGGCACAGGTCACGCGCGCTCGGTCGGAACGGTCAAGACTAAGCTGGCACTGATGTTTTAGTGAAATATTAGCTTCTTTCGAAATAGGTCTCGCTTAATACCATCGGGACTATCCATGTATCTATTGACGTCTGATAAATGGTACCATCGGACCGTGATAAAAGTGACCAAGTTAATAATTTATTGGGCATACCGAGCAGAAACTTCGTAAAAATAAACATGAATGGTCGCCTTATTGGGGCTTGATTTAATGCGGTCAATAAAACAGTAACTAACCTTATATAAATTACTAAGCAAATAAATAACATCGGCGGTCATCAAAGTTTATTTCAGACAGCGAGCGTGCTGCGTCAAAATTGTACATTGATTTTGTAGTTGCCTCGTAACATTTATATAATTATTACTTGGCGTTTTTAAAATGTTTTATTGCCCGCTAATTAGACTCATTTAGTCTAAGCAGAGCTTGTCATCTGTCTTTTTTTTACTTTTATTGGTGTATGTATAAAAATATTTCTTATTATATTAAAAGTTACGATTTATTATATTCCAACTATTTTGTGATGTTACTAAGAATTTCAGATCGTATTAAACAGCAGTAAGCCGATATTGTCAAGCTAAGATTTGTTTCTACATAACATTTGGGAATCCATCTTATAAGGCTCGGTAAAATCTGTGTATTTAATTCTATCTTCATCTAATCCAACAAAACTAAACACCTGAGGCCTTTTTTGTATATTTTTTAAGACCAATACATATAGTAAAGTAATTTTTTTGAAGCCGATTCAAACCGATGCGGTGAAAAAAGAATGAAACTTTTATGGTGACTATACGCATACAACCACTGAAATATTACTATTTATTATCCGCTGTCGTTAAGATTTATGTAATAAATCTGTAGGTCTAGGGAAGGCGCTGCCTAATCACCGAGCGATCATTAAATCCAAGGAATAACTCTCCTACATAGTAGCGAGCATACATAAAGACCCATAATTCTTTGTTAGGTACCTTTGTAACTGGCCACGGAGATTGATGAATGCTCGCCTTAGGTGGGCCTTGTTAATAAGCTTGTGGTAATTCTGTCTTGCTTTTAAAGTAATGATCACTGAGATTGATAAAAACTAATGATTTCATTACGCGAGAAATTCTGTCGATTTCCGAGTATAAATCTGATTAATTCTATACGTAAATACACGATAATAATAAAAAAACACAGGCAGTCTGACAGCCGACAAAATGACAACTAAAAACAGGAGCGTCAATAGTTCAAAAATCTATCAAAAAATAATCAACAAAAATAAACCCTTGCATTTTAACAATAAAACTCAATATTGAATACAAGAAAAATGAATGAAAAAAGTTCGCCTAAACAGATCCAAATTCAAATAAGCATGTTGCAAACACTCGTGCTGACGCATGTTGGATATATTGTCCACGCGAACCTATCATACTTTCCCCTACCAAATATCGTCTAACGCGGCTCAGGAAGTTTTCACTTCATAAAATTTGTTATATTTCTTCTGGCGTGTGCCATACATTGCAATCTAACGAAATAGTTTTAAGTATTCATTTGGTAGGACAGAGTTTTACTATTACAAACTAACAAAAGTGTTTTACAATACAAGATCTAGATGCATCGATACATTATTAATATAATTATTTAAACGTAATCTATGACCTAATTCCTACTATATATGTAATACGTACGTACGTAAAGCAAATGCGATATTATCTCTGCCTCTCTGTGTGTTACACTTTCACGTCTAAACTACTAAACTGATTTAAATGAAATTTGATACAGAGATAGTCTAGAGCCTCAGAAAGAATATAGATTACTAATTAATGCGAAAAAGCGTTGTAAGGGGTTTTAATAGGAGATGAAAGTTTCTATGAAAATTTGCAAGAAATATGTGAATATAGAGAAAAATAATATTAGAGAAGTACAGAAATGCATTAAGGTAGGTGACATTTATAGTCATTACATAATGTGAAACTGGAATGAACGCAATTAAGAAACTTGCCAAGCGGCGCGGTGGCGCCACATGCTTGGTATCCCGCGATTAATAAAGGTAAACCCCAAACCAGGCATACAACTGCAAGATTTCAAGACACTGTAAGCTCATTCTGCGTCGATTGCCACCTACTTTGACATTGGCAGTAAAATACTCGAAACGTCAAGAACAAAAATCATCTATGACTTTTATTTTAAGTATGTAACTAAAGTAAGGTAAGGTGTAAACGGTAAAGGAAGTATTCCGGTTAAGACGCGCACCTTGCTAATTGTTTCCATACCGACGTTAATGGAAATTGCTCCGCAAGTACCAGTTCGCTTAAACCAGATACGCGCCACATTTTGACGTATAATAATTTATGGCTTCCCAAAATAGAACGAAGTACTTACATATCACACGTAGATATTATTTTATATATAGGAAGTGCTCAAATGGATCGCATAAGAATCAATTTAATCGAGGTATAGAAATTCTTAGGCATAATAGTATTAAAGTGTTCTTTAACACAACGTTTCAAAATCATTGTTAGAGGCGCGAAGATATCGCAGCATCGTTAATTAAGGGCGATAATTTGACACGCACTGACAGCTAATATTATATTGAAATTGATTTGTGTTCAGCGTTCAATAAATTTTGACAGAGTCAATAAGCCACCGCTTTCTCATACAGTTCAAAGAGCATTTGTAATTTTAAGCGAATTAAATAAATCGTATAAAGAACCTAGAACGTGATTTCAGTTTAGGTTAATAGAAAAACACATTAATTTAGCTACTTATATTGTTAACAGATTAAAATATAGATTAATTCAAACTCGTAATCCAGAGGGCTAGGCTAGTTGTTTACTAGCAGGTACTCAATATCACAAATCTGCTCACACAGTGTGATCACTTAGAACCTCTCTTTGTGATTATTATAATTCCATATAAATATTATTTTCCCTCACTTTTATAACATAAATTTTACATCATCTCACTTTAAATTTCTTCATGTTCATGTAACTTCGTTACTGAAATTTCACTTGCCTAGTTTTCGTCCCCTCTACGTGCCTAATCTAGTAAATTCGTGCCCTAATTCTATAATTTTTAATAACACCAATTAGCAAAAACAAAATTAACCCTAGATCAACTTTAAGGTCTTTTGTATTTGTTAAAAAAATTAAAAATTATACGTTGATTACTAACTTGTTATAATTATAATGATACAGGCAGAAGTACAAAGCATTGAGTATTAAATCATTGTCCATTAATGATCACTAACAGCCGAAGGAAGAATAATTTATAATTATAAATGGAATGAAAATGCACAGATCCACTAACATGACGTGTAAGTTACTGGCCGACAATGGTGTGAAGATAACAAGACAGGGACCTGTTTAAAATTCCTCTAATCGAATATGGCCTTTATGGTAGTCTTTAACACGATTATTATATTTTAAGAGGTCCCGTGTGACTTGCACTTTGTGTGTACCGGCGCGGTACAGCGTGAGGTGTCGAACTGTCGAATAATAGCTTTGCGTCGGAGTGATTGATTAATGACAGGCCCGGCGAAAACAGACTGGCTACCTAATTAAATACTCCCGCCGACCGACCAAGGTGACGGGAGCATAATGTGAAGATAGTAAAAGAATGATTGACTAGCAATTGACTCGCTTGCCTCATTGTAGCTGTAGTGTCAGTGTAGAGCACTCTTATATTGCTCGGTCGTTTCAACTGTTCTGGTCAAATCAGTCCATATCAACTGATAAAAAGTCCACAAAATAAGTCAAAATTTAAAGAAATCGATAAAATATTTGAATAAAAATATCCGACCTGTGATATCTGAGTCTCATCTGAGACATTTATTTGTTTTCCTTACAATCTAAGGAATTAACAATTTCTTAGATTGTAAATTTTATTGATTTTACAAATTTAGTTTCAACACTTCATAATTAACATATTTCAATGTTAAGTAGTACAAGATAAAATACTGGTTTTATATAAAACAATATGTTTATATTTCCTTCGTACGCAAGTCACGTACTTGACATTGGCATTAATGACACGTTCAAGATTATTTTATTTATACATAAATGAAGTTCTTACACAATGGTTTTTTTACATACATCTAAAAATGTGAATATATTGAAAAGTCTTCTTACCGATTTCTCCAACTCATCAGATATAGCTCCCTGTGAATATATTAAATTTTTTATCGAATCCTGGGATGACCCTGCAGATGATTCAAAACTTTGTTGGATTGTGGAAACCTTTCTCGGTATAATGAAGCATGCCGAATTACTCAAACAAATAGTTGCTCTGTTTCCATTTGAACCAAGCGACGATGATAAAGATTATCTGTTGATTATATTACATGGTATAATCTTTAAAGTTCAATCATCCGATATGGCTTTGTTGTACAAGTGTATATTCAATATAAGTAAAATTATTTTGAATGCCATTACAAGTTGCTTAAAATCTTACGAATTTCTAAGTCACATATCTGAAATAGCACAGCCAATTTACGACACAAATTTTATTACCAAAAATATAATAGGCCCACTTTCAGATTGGCAGCCGGCTATGAATCAAATGGCACAAATGTATGCGGAATACTTGAAGAAAACAGAAAGCTTAAAAGTGAAAAAACCAACTATGCCAATTCAACCAAGAGTGTTGACAAGGAACAATAATAAAACAAAGGCTGTTTCACAAAACATATCTATTCCAGCAACTCCGCCTAATTCACTTTGTGACAAACCTAGACGCATGCTCACAAAAACTGTAATCGATAAAAAGCTTAAGGATGCATTTGATAGTAACAAAAAAAAAGCTATGAAGCTCCTGGATGATATTAAAAGTGAAATATATCATTATCCTCAAAGAAGCCATTATGACAAATCAAAACAATGTTTCGACCCCCAAAATGATACTGAACCCAATTGGAAAAAGACTTTCGCAAAATTTAATCTCAAACATTGGACAAGGTCATCTTCATTGCCAGTAAAGGAAAACATAGCAACGCTTAAACGGTATAATGTAAGAATGAAATTGACTGAAGACGAGGAAATACAATGGCTGCAAGATTTAATAAGTGATTGTAAGAATACAAGCAGAATTCAAGAACTAGAGGAATATGACCGTGAAGAACGGGAACGAGAACGGTTACTTGACATAGAAAAAAAACATCTACAGGGACAAATTTCATTCGAAGAGGCACTATTGGCGAAGAAAAAAGTACACGAAGAAAATAAAAGGAAATATGAAGACTTTGTTAAGGAAAAAGAATTATGGGATAAAGAATTAGAAAAATGGAATCAAGAACAAATGGAAATTAACCGCAAGAATTTTGAAAAACTATCTATAATCGAGTTAAATGTGCTAGAGGCTCGAAAAAAAGCTACTGACAAAAAGAAAGAAGAGGCAGATTTGGTTAAAAAGCAAAATCACGCTTTACTTTTACAATCCTTGCGAGTTAAACAGGACGAGTTAAAACGTAAAATTCAAATGATTAAGGAAATTAAAATTATGTCAATCATAGCAAAGAGCGCCAAGCTTCCTAAAATCATAGACTTAACAGAAACATCAGGGATTGGTTTATTATGTGAAATGTCGATGGCAGAACTACAAGAAAGATTGAGTGCTATGAAGATGAATCTTAAAGAGGAATTGGAAACAAAAAGTAAATTCATTAAAGAACAAAATATTGCAGCAAAAAAGTCATTGGAAGATACACGAATGAACATCACTGACTTCTTAGATGAAAGAAAAAAAATACGACAAAATATTAAGAAATCTACAAAGTCACCAATCAATGTTTCGACAAAAGAAATAAATGATTTGAGATTGATTTTAAAAGCTAAACGACAATTACGCCAACAATTAAGTTCTTAGAATGAAACACTGTTTCAATGTCTTACTTTTTTTAAATATATTTATGTGTTAAATGCAAAAAATATCTATATTCACATGTCTTAATTGTACTTTTATTACTACTATGACAATTTGAAACACTAATATGTACTTTCATTCACATACATTTACAAATACTAAACACTGCAGCCATACGTTAAATACAGACAATTTAAATCAAGAATAAACGTTTTAATAACGCACATGTTAAGAATATATTGCAAGCGTATATTGTGATAAGACTAATGGTGTCTTCAGGCAATCCCGATCGATGCGCATGCGTGAATTGGTTGCTGAACTTAATTAGAACCTGGCAAGAGAAATATTAGCGATTCAAATTTATAGTGCTAGTCCGCCGCTTCCTGTAATATATGATTGTACAATGACTTCATTTAGGTTTGCTGCGAGTCGTAAAATTATTGATTGCTTTAAATTTAAGTACTCTACTTATAGACAATATTCTCTATCTATCTTATAAAGTCACATTGAACACGGAACTACCGTGGCAGTGTTACATACTGCCACATATATCATTGACTCGTTTAGGCACACGCGCATCCAAAATATCGACATCACCATAATACTACAAATTACGTGACAATGTTCTAAAAATCCAAAAACCTAGTCGATATAATTTGGATTAAGGCAATAAATAAGACGAGGTCGCCTGTTCATTTGTATCGGCGTATAATTTAAATTCTTTAACGCCAATGTTCAAGATTACGCGGCGAGATAGAGGCGCGGGCGCCCGTGTCGCGGCGACAACCACCAAATAAATTTATATTTCCGACCGACACCGAACCGACTTCTCTCTTTGTAGATAATTCGGCCGGTAACGTTGAATGACTCTATTAACAGCTTCCCTTTTAGGGATAAATGTCGACTTTGGGCTGTATCGACGTTTCTCCGTATGTATAGTACGGATGAACACTTCAAGAGTTAATATAATTTGTGGATTGGATTTATGTTCATATAGTAGTAGGCTCGTAATATAATACTTATGATATTGTTATCCAATAATAAAGTCATATTTGAGAATTGGTACTGGGTATTTTGACTTTAATTTATTGACGCATTTTCTCTCTCTGTCTCTTGATGAAAGTAACATGAATTTACTTTTATTAAATTCGTTTTACTGAAATGTATATCTGAGGTTGTAAAGGCCGGCTTCATTTAAAATATAGTCGTACACCTACCTAATTAGGTGTGATGCATCCGTTTTTATATGTAAAAGTAATAAAGGAATGCCACGAATAAGAGCCATCGTTCGAAGATTTACTTGATAACAGTAAAACGTCAATAACCACCTAATTGGGAGAGGACACTCTGCCCACAATCACCGGACCCGTCCCGAGCGAGAAACAAATAAATATTGTAACACACATCGAGATAATTTGACCGATAACTTAATGTGCTTACATTTCGAATCTGCTCATGGTTTTATGGGAAACTACCTACAATATTATCGGTTTTCATTCGAATTTTTTTAGGGATAACCTTAATTAAATAAGAATTATTTCGGGTCTATTTTACAAAACTTTATTATGAATAGAAATAATCATTTATTTGTGAACGTAGAAATCTTAGATAGTTATGAGCTATGATTATAATTATTTATAAACTTTCCAGCAGTAGACTATTTAATGCCTATGGATATCTATCCACATCATCAAACATCTGTTTTCCAGGTGTAACGTTATTTAAATGTTGCTCGACCTAGTTCTTAGACAAAATTGCTTTCTACGTGTGTGTGTGTGTGCAGAATAGTAGCAAAAGCAGCACCACTGAGTTATTTATTATATTTAAGAATGTAATTCCTTTGAGATAAAAATTTTCAAAAATTTTAAAACAGTTTTCTTCAATATGATAACCACATCTTGACCATAACCCAGGAATGCTAAATACGTCGATATTAACAAATCAGCTTGGGTATTAACTTATTGTAGTGTTTTTATTACTTATGGTGAAATATATATATATATATATATATATATATATATATATATATATATATATATAGTTTCAGTCGACTGAGATCGATTTGACTAAGACTTCTATAAGTTCGATAAAACGGAGTACTACTCGGAATTTGTAGTTATTTGTTTGGTTGTCTGTTGTAAAGCGTCATGCTCATTCGATGTTATGTACTTTGGGGACCTATTGAACTCTATGAAAAGAGTGCTTGAGTTACTTTGTAGTTCCTTTTATCTCCTAAAACCTCCGAGCGAAGTCGCGTGGCAGCATCCACTTTAAAAGAAATACATAATAATTATTTTTTATCGATCACTGATAGATATTATTATTGAAGTACTTCTCAAATATTGCACTATATCATTGTTTGTGGTCGGGGCGCGGGCAGCAGTGTCGCGCCGCGCGCTCGGTGCTTCAAACGACACAAAATTTATTGTTATTGGATCGGCGCGCGTACATGCATCCACACTCCGCGGCTATCACGAACTTACAACTTTATCGAAGTGCAGCACTATACTGGAAACAAACAAACAAAAAACACACACCTTCTCGTGTTGCCTCGTTATTATGATTTTAAGTGACAGATGAAAATATTTTTAGTAGTCACTTTTACAAGAATCACTTATAATCACTTGTAGCACTTTGCGCATACATATCTACAAACAACTAGCTTGTTGTGCATGGAATTATCAAGGTAATTTTAAAAATGCAGTATTAAGGTTTCGTTTAACCGTTCTGAATAAACTTATACTAAACTCCTTGTATACTTATCTCACTAACATAAAATCAATCACATTGGAGATTATGATTAAATTGATTGACTGCAGAGTGGACATGCAGTATTATGGTAATATACATAAATATATAAAAGTATTTTAAATCTGTAGCATAAGTTTTTTGATCAACAATACCAGTAAATTAAGTTGTAAAGTCTAAAATGGATCAGGTACAACCCATTCAGAATAGGACTGTTTTATGCAACAGGAGACAGGATTACGCATAGCGCCGATGGCAATTTGCAAGCCAGAGATCTAAGTAATATAGAGATTGCATTGAAATAAAAAAATCTTAAAGTACTTTAATAAATAAAAATATTGAGATATACTAAACGAACAATAATTAATTAAAAATACAATAAACCCAACTGACTGTCACCTCATTCTTGAATATCGTTTAAGCCAGTTAGGCTACAGAAGGTACAATGGACATACACATATGAAAACATGGTACACGTACTGATGAAATATGGCATAAATTAGCGAATGCGCCGTCATACTTTTAAAGAAATTACAGTGCGCTGAGGAAGAATGGCGCGGTACCAATAATATATGGACTAAAGGAGTAATAAATAGGATTAAAAGCAAATACTAGTGCGACTACTCCCACGAAGTAACATCTGATGGTGGTACGACACACCAGGCGTCTGGCTTCAACGCCTGACGATGCGGAAGGGCACTTCTTCCCGCTATAAAAAACATTCATTCATATATTCATACATGCATACATACACACCCGCATTAAACATTAGCTTTCTATCAGTCGGGCAAAAAAATACAAAAAATTGTGGTTAAGAGTTTCATAAAGAAATAGGATACTGATGACGATAACTATAGCTTTTTTACTTTTTTTACGCATTGCGGGGGCAGGCGGATTCCCCCGAAACGTCTCTAAACGCCATGGGGGCCAGAAAAGTTATCAGCCTTCCGAGCCCCCAGCGGCGGATCTGATCTTAGGTCCCGCCGCCGACTGCAAAACGGCTGCTAGGGGGCTGCCGCCCATCCATCTTCATCCAGTGGGATCTCGCAACCTTAAATTGGCTTAACTATAGAAGTGCACGATGTTTATTGTTTAAAATCCCATAGCTCGATAAGAAATATGACGGAAAAAACAAACATTGCATATACGCTCTGCTATCCGCGCAATGTCGGGGCGGGTGGCAGTCAATCTAGTTTATATTTAATTATTGCTTGTAATGAAAACTATGAAACCAAAATATCATTATGTTTTTTAGCAAAATTATAAGTTTAATTTGAATAGCTTCAGCGATTCGATTCGATTCTCTATAGACTTATATTTTAACCTATTCATCCCCTTTGAATTTCACAAGATCCTTTCGTATTAATCGCTCATTTTTCCTAATTTTTAAAATAAAGTATGTCAAAGTTCATGTTCGAAGGTTTCGTAGTTTTGACTGAGCGTCGATCAGTCAGTTTCCTCTTTCATATGTCATCATGTCACACACACATACAACACGTACCACATGTGTTAATTATACTGACCCTGGAAGGTATAAAAAGTCACTAAACTATGACCCTGAATTGTTTCTGAAGCTAACAAGCTAACGCGATTTAAGAACCTCAGACGCAAGTATAATTTAATTAAGTAACTGTAAACGCACTGCTGCGTAATGTAACCTTAAGGCATTAGAGAGAATTACATGTAACAATGTTGGCTTACATAAGCATTAATCGGTGTTTATACTTTTATAAAAAAAGATATTCCACTGTCCCATATATTTCAACAGAAAATTAGACATTTATTTTACAAATCGTAAATTTTTGCTCAGAGTTTAGCCTCTATGTTCACCTAAATCATAATTCTTTCTCGTTTTTTAGAATCTATAAATCGGCAAATCGGTTACTAAGTAAAATTACAATAATGAAGGAGAATTCAAAAATTATATAAACTTACATATCCTTAACCTATTATGGTAATTGGTAGCAGTTATTTGAAATTAACAAATCACAATACAATCAATAAAAAAAAAAACAATAACACAAGAATGTATGAACCGGCCAAGTGTAAAAATAATTATATGAACATATAACTTGCGGCTGGTCCTTTGTAGTTGTGCGCCCGCTCAACATCGCATATCGAAGGATTAAACTAAAGGACATTGTCAGAATGCCCACGGGGCTATAATTCGACGGAGAATCCCTCACGTATCTAATTGATACATGCTTAGAGCACAGATAGCGACAAAACAAAATCATACAGAGATTTACTGTCTGGTTTCGTTCCTCCATCATGTTTTTGTACTGAGCTTGCCTTTCTCCAACATGATTATCGATATCCGGGAAGACCGATTCGGGATTTTTTTACTCACAATGGGAGAAAAAGGATAATTGGTTTCGATGATACGAATATAACGACTGAGAATTAAACGGTGTGTATCTTAAGGAGTGATAATATACAACTATACATTAAATAAAAAAGCGATCTGCCGTGTCAGATGTGCTTATAAAGGATAATACTGGTAGTAATGTTTTTATGTATATGTTCTGTTGCGTTTATTTGTTGCTCAGTGAACGGTAACAATGTTAACTTTTGAATAAGCAAACTAGGTTCGATCCTCCGTTGTAGCATAATATTTTATTTCTGGTTTAACTATATTTGCTTGCTTAAAATATTTTTATCTCTACGCCTATATTTTCTTTTTCTATAATTACGGTTATACGGTTGAACCGACTTCGCTAATTCTTTTTTCTTTGTATTTGATCTCTACAAGAAGGTCCTTATAAGAAAAAATTCTGAAAGTTTGGCTAAATATTAGTAAATTCAAGAAAACTTAACGACCTTTTTTAATGTAACCTTAGCTCTTTTGACATAACTATCAGTCGTTTGACAGTTGGCGCAATCAACAGACTGTGCGCTGCAAATATTATTATTATATATAATAACATCACAATATAGTGTATCTGTTATTTCACATCGATTGGATATTTAAGATAGGAATAAATACACATATGGTATAAATGCTATGTACTTGAATCAAGAGACAATACATCAAGTATAGTCGCGTTTCTTGTAAACTGGTTGCTTGTTCGTCATCAAATATGCTTAGTCTCCATTTACTTTGCGTCTCATCAAGGACTTAATCATCACGTGTAACTCATATATTTCTTGCCTAAGTAAGTGCCCATAGCATAGCCTTCAAAGCTTACACATTATTGTCTAATTAGGCAATAGTAATCCGCCCAGCTAGGCCCGAGTAGCACTATTTATGTTGATCTGAAACTTCACAGGATCTAGGCCAATCCGAACATTTCCTGAAAATTTCAACGAAATCGGTCAAGCCGTTGGAGTCTATTAGAAACACACATACACATAACCTATTTTTAGTATAATTATATTGCCTGTATGATAAGACCGAAAGCAGCGGAAGCTGTAGGCTGAGTGGTCAGTTTGCCTTACCACGATCGTACGACACGAAATGTATACTTTCGCGTTTCGTCTTATGAGTAATTTTCCACGGCCCTCCGTCTTTTCTTTTTCTTATTTTTGGAAACAGCGGTGGCGATCATGTAATATCAGTCAACCGTTTCATCGTTTGCTGCTTCCTACGATTTAAGTGTAAGTAAGTAGCTGTGTCAGTAGGGGATCCCTTGGACAAACTAAGTTGTCTGGTTTGTCACACAGATAATTTTTGATGACATATAAAAATAAATAAAAGACACAAATCAGATAATTTGTTTATTTTCGTAGGTACTTTTGTCAATTCTCTACTATATTTTACAATAAAATATGTTTAGATAATAAATAATACACAGTGCTCTAGCAAGCCTAACGGTAAACTATTTACAATATCTTCAATTACATTGTTGCTATCGCTTTTTAAAATGTACAGTTTGCACATTAAACGTAGAACACAAAATCCTTCGCTATTATTAATTTTTTGCTTTATATTAAATTACATCCCCGGCTACAAGGCAAAGTGCGTAGGAACTATTGAGTTGAATGAACCGTGCCTTCACCACTTTGTTACTTTGGTATTACCTTGCAATCAATTACATCTTCAACAATCGTACAAATTTTATGCCACTACCAATACACAAATTTATAGGTAATGCAATCTGCATTTCAAAATAACTAACTAAGCATTTTGTAACTTACTTTATTAACATAAAAAAACAACATAGCATCTATACAGTAGCAAAGGTTTATAAATAAAGCGACATCGTTTGTGCATAGCTTATACATATAACTAACCATTAGTCTCCATTACAATAATCAACAATTATCTACATATTTACATACATTTACAAGCAATCAGGAGTATAAATACCCTACGATGAAATTTACATGAATATTTTCGAAACAAAGATTTTCGATAGAAATGATTTTAAGGGTATACTGGACATATAAACATAAATACATTTTGTAGACTGGGAACATCAACGGTCGTGTTTCGTAAGTTGTAGCGGCAAGTCGCTCGAGGTCAACGGTCGCTGTCGACATGGGCTCGGTGATCTGGACCTCGTGTTGTTTCTCTGCTTGTCGCCTTCATCGTCGCTTTCATCATGAACGTTTATCTCCTCGTCGGAATCCGAATGAGATTCGTAGCCTCGAGCCAGTTGTATAGATTGAGCAGCTAGAAGCGCTGCAGCCGCTGAATGTGGGACGAGCGCCTTGAACGCGCTGTTCTCTAATGCGGGGTGAGGCTTAAATGGACCGCCTTCGAAGGGTGTTTGTGAAAGCGCTTTCAATGCATTGCTCTCCAGATGCGCTTGATGGGACAGTGCCTTCAGTGCGTTCGTGTCCTGATGTGATAAAGCTTTGAACGCGCTATTCTCGCCACCCATTTGCGGAGTGTGGTAGGGGCCGCGCGTAGGGGACAAGGAACGGGAACGGGAGCGGGAGGGAGAATGGGGCAGGCGGTGCGAGGGCGAGCCGCCACCGCGCTTGAGGAGGTTCATGCGCTGGTGGCGTCTCCACTTGGCTCGTCTGTTGGAAAACCAAACCTGTCAGTAACGGTAAACAAGCGTGATTAGTATTCTGTTCTCGCCGTGTTAACAAATTCATGTATGTAAATGGAAATGAAACGATAGCTCTGATTCGATTAAGCCGAGACCTGTTGACTTTTTATTTCACATAATATTCATTGACTTTTGAATTCACAGATAATTTATAATGTCTCATTAGCTCTAAGATTTATTTACTTAAATTTTAATTATGAAAAAAAAATACCTGTACTCTGGCTTCCGAAAGCGACGTTTTTGATGCCAAACGTTCCCGAGTTGACACGCAAGGATAGTGAGATTTTTCGAACTCCTTCTCGAGCTCTTCGAGTTGATCGGGGCTGAATGTGGTGCGATTCCGCCGAAATTTCGGTTGTTCACCGTCCAAGGACCCAGAATCGTCGCCATCGACATCTGCACGAATTGTAAGGAAACTTACGTTTTATTAATTTTCTCCAAATTGATAATATGTATACTACGGTAGCACTTACTTTCTAAGTGATTTTTTTAATGGAAAAAATGGCAAACGAGCAATCGCGTCACCTGACGTCAAGTGAGCGCCACCTATAGACATCCGCAACAAGCAAACGGGTTGCAGATGCGTCGCCCACCCTTAAAGGACTGAGGATAGACATCGACATAGACAAGAAAAAGGATATTTCCTGTTCCCCGTTAACCCTTTTCTCGTCCAATCCACTTCCCGTTCCCATTCATCCTTATGAGGAAAGGGAAGAGGACGGAAATCAGGGTTCCGGCACCTCACTCTTCAGACGAAACGCAGAGTACCTTCACTTCACGCCCGTTCTCTATCAGGGAAAGAAGGAAGGGAAATACCACGATTTCATCAGTCGAGCTGACCCATTCGTGCAACAGATGTTTTTGATGCGGGCTCTACCACTGTTCGTTTGTATTAACAAACCAAAACAAGCAAGCAAAAATACGTTGATTGCACTATGCAAAACACTATTAAGCAGTTAAACTCACCCACAAGACCACGTCCTGAAGACGATAGAAATCCCTGCTGAACAGCGTCAGGATGTTGCATTCCGACAGCCTGCGGTGGCACTCCCGGCGGCAGGGGGAGCCCTCCAGGCGGCCATACTCCAGCTCCACCCCCCCAAGGAAACCCTCCATAAGGAGGAGGAGCAGCGTACAGCCCATAGCCCGCCGCCCTCGCGAACTCTGCGGCTGCTCGTTCCGCGGCTCTGTTCCTCAATATCCTATTGATTGACGATACGCTCGGTGCGGTCGCGTTAGTGCATACACCTGCAAATTATAAAACACATTAGTGCTAATTAGTCTAAATAAAAGTAAACACTGTCGTTCTCGACCCAGATAGGCGGGCAGAGATTCCGACACAGGTAACTCGTATCTTATCTCGTATCTTTCTAAATAAACAGTACCTAGATGACCGGTATTTTTTAGTAAATCGTGTTTTTTAGAAATTAAATTAGATACGATACGAGAGATAATATCCTAATAAAGGTTTTTCTCACAAAAGAAGGAGCTTATAAAAAAACGCCCCCGAAACGCCCTGAGTACTAAATGAAAATCTTTGGAGCCGTTTAAGTAATTCAGATTACACATAAATACAAGAAATGGTCGTTTACGGTATTAGATATCTAGGCACAGTTATGTACTCGTTGTATAGAAAAGACTGAGTTTCCTCAATTCAGAGAGAGAGAGAGTCATTGTGCGCTTATCTGCACCTGTCATAAAATTAGGCTATACTTTTAAGGAACATCACATGTGATATAATATTAATATACATTTTAAAACGTTCCATTCCGTGTCATTAAGAAATTCTTTATTTTTTTCTACTTATCGTATTCTAACTAGATGTTTTAATCGGCCGGCATTAGCGTGTAGAAAAATGATGATTCTACACTTTGACCCGCCTTTGGTTATAGACAAATTAGTGTTATTTATAAGTAATCATCAAAACAAGCCGCTCGCTGTCCTTTAACATAATTCAACGGAAAAACAACTAATTATATGTTCAGAAGTAGAGTTCCCTATAATTTTTAGCTTTACATAAATCTATTACAGCATACCTGTAATAATTATTTTAATTATTTGTCGCCAACACCACTTGTATGCCTATGAGACGTATAGTTTTTAATCTGTATTAAATATACTTCCATTTTAGTAGTGATCTTGAAAGCTAAGGCTATACACATTGACGGTTGCGAGTACATAAACGGTACAGTGGCGTAATTATGGTAGTCAGTGATATTTCTTAAGCAAAGTACAGATAATTGCAGCCCGCGCGCAAAATGAGTGACCAGCAGCGCGTTAAAACCGATGCGTCATTCATTGGTCGCGTTTTAAAATCGTGCGCCATTATGTCGTTTAAGGTTAGTTATACACTGCTGTTTTATTCTATATTTTATTATCACAGTCATGCATGCAACTGTGTCTTATGTCACCAACAAGAGTAACAATTTTTATGGAATGTTTACATAAGCCGTCAATTCTGCTATTTTGATATTTTCTATAGCAAGTACATAGCTAGGTTTCCCAAATTTCAATTATTGCAACAATTTCAAAAGACAAAATTGAGCTCTCGGTGACAGATGACAAATGGCACATCTATGCATTAGAGCTTAAGCGTATTTACATGATATTATTAATCTTTATTGCATACTATTGACTAATTAATAGCTTATTGCAACATTATGTTACAATTAAATTTATGTTTCGAAAGTGAGTGGCAGTGATGGTAGGGCGTCATCGTAGGCAAACGTATACCGACCAGCTTTTTGATATAGTAAAGAAAATAACGCCTTTCTTAAGAGTACCTGTAACCGACAAGCATGTTTGCTTAAATGGACGAAGAAGAAGTGGAAGAATCGTATCCGGACGTTTCGAATAGAAATCCGTTATCCCTGCCTACCCGTCTGGGTTCGGGCGCGAGTCTTAGTTATTTATTTGAATTTGTATATTGTTTTGGTTATCCGTCCAAATAGCCCTAGTACGTCGACGGCCTAATGCGTGCGGCGGGATCGCGTGCCGGCGCAGCCTTGCGAGAGCCATCCCATGTAATTTTCAGGAAACACTCGGAGTAAGTGCCATAATTTAATCATAGCCTGTCCGTTTGTAATTGTCGTAGAATTCGATGTTGAGCTACTGATCAGGTTGCATGCCATACCGACGCTTCTAACGCCCTGCCGACTACTGCTGCTTTGAGCTATTATGCAGTTGGATTCCGTTTAAATGTGCTCTTCTTATAACATCTTCAAAAATATTGAAGGGGTCTTATTCGATATAAAAACATTATTAAGACCCGATAAAATATACGAAGATTTTATTAAGTTACATTGGTGTGTGGCTGTTGGTTGGGGTTAAATTTGAAACCTTCCCGATGAATTAGATATTGATTGAAATTTAGACGAGCATTATAATGCATGGTTACAAAAATATGTTTTCCAACTATAACGACGAAATAAATATATATGACTAGTAAGATTCCAAATAGGACTATCTACTATCTATATCTAACTCCAAGCATAATATTTGCAAACTAGAATAGTCTATCTATTCTAGTTTGCAAATATTTCTGTGTTTACTATGATGTTTGCAATTGGGTTCTGGTTTTAAAGTCAATGTTAGCGAAATATGTTAAATATTACTGTAGTAAAATGTTACACGAATTATTATATAGCATCTTATGTTATAAGCTGAATACCATTCGCGGCTGACAAATTCATTTCTTCTGTAATAATAATAAAATAATAATATATTATAATTTTCCCAGAATCAGTAAATGTTAAGAATCTTAGAAGACATGTAAGTGAATATTTAGGAAGATCGATACGATATGAAAATTTCTGTGAATTGACTAAAATTTACGATTGAATATACAAACAAATAGACTTATTAGAGTGACTAAACATTTCCTTTGGCATACATGCAACCAATAAGTCCAGTACTTTAACAAGGAAAACCGTAAAATTAATTAAGAAAATTAGCAAAACAAGTTAAATATTCTCTTGGCATCGTCGAGGAGTTTAATCATGTTGCAGTATTTGTCGTCACAAATTGACATCATTATTGTTAAGTGCTTTGGCGTCCTTTAATTACACAATGTTTTAAGCAATTTGCACGTATTTACTTGAATGGGATCTATTTTAACTTACGGTCATTTCTCTAAGAACTATTACAACTAGGAACAACAACTCAACACAATATAATTGCTTAATATACGGCATACGCCAAAGATATTAAATGACCCCATTTGTAGTAATTTTCTAGCGATATAAATGAAGATGTTTATATGACATATGTATTTGCATATTAAAAATATGCCACAAATCTGCGGATACGTTTAACAGAAATCAATTTCACACAGCAACACGTTTTGGTCGCGGTCATAAGAAGTCATTTAATCTTCAGCCATATATTGGCTTATATATTTGTACAACGTTATAGTAAAATACTTGTGTGTATGCAAATATATAGGTCAGACTCAGAAATACGCACACGAATCATTTATAATATATAATGTAATTGGTTGTGGCAACTAAGAACAAATTCACGGTCAGTACTTTTTTATAAATATTTTTAACATTAGTAGAGCCCGCGACGACAAGATCTGTTACACGAATGGCCCGGCCCGACCGGTGAAATCGGCGACCTCACCGTAAGCAGGCGTGAAGTAGAAGTACTCTGAAGATCGGCTGACGAGTGACGTTCCGGAGGCCTAATTTAAGCCCTTCCCACCCTTTCCTCATAAGGACCTATCCTTGACCTGGGAACGGGGAGAGGATTGGACGGTGAGAGGTAAATGGGGAAAAAGGAATATCCTTTTTCCCGTCTATCCCTCCTCTGTCCATTAAAGGAAGGCAATACATCTATAACATATTTGCTTGTTATGAATGCCTATGGGTAGCCGCTCACCAACAGCAGGCGATCCGCTTGCTCGCTCGCCACCTTCTTCCATAAAAAAGTATATAAGACAATGTGCGTTATAATGTCAGCAAATCCTCTGTTAAATTTGTCACTCAATTCTTCTTCATAACACTAAAACGTCTCACTAAATAATATAATGCAATGCAATGCCCTAAATGCATGAAATAAAGAGGTTTTTTAACTAAAATAGAAAAACTAAAATGGATCAGATCCTTAAATTAATTATGTCTTGCAGTCCCAACTTAAGCCTTCAAATAATAATTATAATCAAAATTGCGATAAAAAAAATTGAAATGGTCACTGCACTTAATGAAGCTCTATTGTTCTTCGCCGGAGCGAACGTACACAAGAACATCGAATAAATAAACCAAAACCTGATCTGTTATAATTTACTCAAAATACAAAGCCTTATATGGCATAATGGTAATGATCAGTTGCGGCGGATCTCTCATTGTTAACACGTCGAAAGCACAAAAAGATCCATACAATTTGTTTGCTTCGTAATCGGCGCGATATGTTGCCCGCGCCCCGCTCCCATAGAGCCTTCTGTTCCCATCGGAGAATTAAACCGCTAAAGAAATGAATCAATGGATGACCGGTCCTAATTTACCAATCGATATCCACGATCATAATGAGAGTATAGCTCTTTTAAAAAGAAGAAAAACCGTTGAAAATTCTGTAACGTTTTCTAAGAGCCGGCTGTCGCCGTTTTTAATCGGGTTCCTTGTTTGTTGCGTTCAAACAAAAAACCTCAATGAACTTTAACTGAACAGTTAAATTGAGTTTTTGTTCAGCAAGGAGAATGTGCTTAGCGGCTTTTTATATTTATCATCCGATTTACTGTACTAGTGCGGCGATAGATTACCGATTCACTGTCCTACTTGTAATTAGATGTTCGGGTTCAATTTTAACTTAGCAGTAATTCCAGCATTTCGGTTTTTCATAAGAAATAATAGTTTTACATTTTTTACATACAATTTGTTTAAGACGCAGATAGCGATTGCTAAGTATATCTATCTCAATAGCAATAGAAGTTAGACCGTTTTCAATTCAGTATAGAACGCTTAAATTATTTTTCAGCAATCGAGCTTTAAGTCACCAAAGTTTTTTAAACATACATAGTATCTTTAAGTTCGCGGCGTCCTAAACACCCGACGTTTTGCAACCTAAAATTATATTCTAAAGAAATTTATAATGCCCGTAATGCCTTCGTTGCTGACGACATGGTGAATACGTTTGATAATAAATAGAGTCGATTTCTCTCTCATTTGTAAAATTATTTAAACAATGAACGAGAGCACTCGCTGGTTGAAGTATTTATTTAGAAAAGATCATTATCCTTCAACAAGTTGCAGGTGGGAATGCGATATCTATAATTGTTCTTTTAATGATTTGGGATCGACCCGGCCGGATCGATCCCTAAATGCCTAGTCACGGTCATGCAATTTGTCTAAAGTCGTTTAATCATGATTAGTCACAATAGGGTCCGCTGCTATTAAAAGGTTTAGATACTTCGAATAAAAACACCTCGTTACGTTCCTACCTATAGCTAGCTACATGATAGATATTCTTGGAATTATTTGTATGTAATAACAAATAATTAAAAAAAATAATTACATATTATACTTTATTTAATAATGGTAACAAATTAGTCAAAATCATAATACGGACTGATTCATACAAAAGTACGTGACTAGGATTAGGGATTATTAATATTACAGATTATAAAATCTTGCATACCCGCATATGACGATTCGAAGAATTAATAGAGTTTAGTTTGTAGTTTGCGTAAATGTGCGAATAATAATAACATTATAAGACCTAAATATATTAACGAAACAAAATGATAGATGAAGGACATGGGAACAAAGAGATATACATAGGTGAGTACTAAGAGTTTTTAGCTGTTTTATAGTGCAAAGTGTTTCCGCATCATGCAATAGGGGTGAAATATGAGACATTAAAAACAAACAATTCAGTACAAAATGGTCAGGGACTGTCATACTGTCTCACTCCAATATAATAAAACTTGTGAACGATTAAAACACAAAAAAATGTATCCTTACCGTCGTTCGCTTTTTAATTTGTCTTCCGTGTTAGTTAGGGAGATGTCCCTCCCATGAAATCGTAATAAAAAGCATATTCGGTGAAAAAAAATGTATATGTTTCTGTGCCGATGTGTTGTAAGTCGGTACCTGCCTAAAAGCGTGGCATGTCCGAAGATAAGACAGTCCGGCGCCGTCTGCTATGGAGTGTTTAATCGGGTTAATTTATCGATAATTGACGGAAAACCTTTTTGTTTGTATTGCTGGAAAGTAACAGTAATTGTCACGCCTTTGAAGATTTACGTCCGCTTCTAAATTGAGACATTAACAATCGGATCTCGTGCCTAATGGTTCGGAATAGTTTATTTATTGTACACCGGTCGGCCGGCTCCTACGAAAAATTTGATTAGGCTCATTATAGTGTAAATGGATATTGAACTTGAACGTAAAATCTCCATGCCGATAGGCAACCACATTAACCGATGATGTCACTAATAGTCTACTAATAGTTATTACCTAACATTTATTAATATAACATTTTCGGAATAGAGTAATTATTTCGGAGGAAAGGTATACGAACGAGCTTAAATAGTGGCGAGAGTTATGAATAATTTGTAGTGTTCCGTTAATCACCAATGTGAGCTACTCGGCAGCCTTCGGGAGTGGACATACTATACTATTTATCTTAGAGTTTCCACAGAATATGTTCGGAACAACTAGATATCGAAATTACGTGTCTAGTGTGCGAGTGGAACCAGTTAACGAGTGAGTGGCGTCACGTCGTCTAAATGAATTATTGTTGGCTTTATGAGGAACATAAAACGATGAGATCGGACGCAATCAAGCGGCACCCGCGGCGTGGACCGAGTAAAAAGGTGTTCGCGCCGACGGGGGGCCACGCAGCAACCGTTGCGCTAAACGCCTACACTACGCACTGCCTCACTCCCCATTTCAATTAGCAATGAATAGCCAAAGCATTGGACGAGGTGCTCTGCAATAAATTAACTTAGAAGTCACACCTTGATTCATATCTTTGCCTTACTCTGCTGCAGGTGTATTCTCATAAAATCTTGTCAAATACTAATTAAAGTAATTCACGTATAATAACTTCGTAATATCGACTTCATTCCAAATTTAATGTCAAAACTTTATGATCCCGTGGCCATTTAAAAGGCGACAAGATCGTTCCGAAATCAAGACCGTGACCCTTAAAACGACGGACAATATAGTAAGTGTGATCCCTCTCTGGGAACCAATTTAATGCTGTAACAAATCAATAAATGTATCGGTTTATTGGGAGCTGTGTGGAGACCGATTGGATTTATTTCCGTCGAACAATATAGTTAAGCTAACGTAGCGATGCCTTGTTAGTAAATGACAAAAAACTTTCGAGGCTCATAACAATTCAGGGACTGCTTCTTGTCATCCTCATTGACTGCAACAACGAGATTTTACAAAAAAAATATTTTACGCCCCATGAGAGTTTTTAAGGTAAAAAAGGTGATACAAAAGATATCAGTCGATGTACTTAACACTCCCCTCGTAAAACTTCACGTCATCGGTTTCGCTAATCAATCGGCGCCAGTAAATAACTTGTGTTGCATGCAACCCTATGGGGCATCAGGCATCGGCCAAAACGCCGCTACAATTTGTGGCTTAAGAATGCAATTAATCAAAACGTGGTCAGTAGCTAGAGCGGGCCGTAACGCCTCGTAAACCGATATCGATTTAGTCGATAAGTTGCGCAAGCTATTGTACAAAACCGCCGCGTCATCGCTAACAAAGGCGGTAGTGGGCACCTTATTAAAATTTAGACGGTTTCGATGAGCCGCTCTGTTTTGATAACTCTGCTCCTGAAGGCTATCGGCAATTAACACGTAGGTACCTACCGCTGCTCCGCTCTCTACACGATTTATTGACAGATGAAGATAGAGGATCTATAGCGTGCTATTCAATATAATTCTTTTGCCCTCAACATATGGTACTCGTATAATATTTTTACATTCGCTTATCGATGAATACAATACACAAAGAAGAATTCTATTCGTCTGCTTAATGCGATAGACTAGAATAGGTTACAGGCCATACAAAATGGATAAAACATAATAGAAAAAAAACTATTTAATTTTTTGTTACCACCACATCACTTTTTTTTACCAAGTTTCACAGCAAGATGTGATTTTTGTAAACAAAGGTTTTTACTTTAAAATTTGTGAATTCCTAAATATTTTCGAAAAACACCTTTTTCTTATAACTTACCTAACCTAACATTCGTTATTAAGTCCATATTACACTATTTCACTTCACTTTATCTCACGATTTCCACAAAATTGCAACATTTCCAATGAAATTATAAAAAGCCGCCATGTATGAATGAAACCAGGTATATATACATTATGTATGTAATTTACAAAAAGAAAAAATGGTGAATGTGTTTTGATGTCATAACTACGTTAATTCAATTTATTTGACGATATCGAAATTCAGATTACTTTAACAATATCAATAAACGGTTCCGCAGAATTAAATGAACCATAATAAAAAGAATGAATTGAAAGTGTACCGGCCGGTGTTCAGTTATGAAATTTAATCAATTTGGCTAGTTTCATAAGAGAGCTGCGAACGAGGCACGCGTCTCAATAAAAACTCTCGGCATTGTGGGTGCGATCATTTTGTTATAATATATAAATTTGATTAAGATTCTATTACTTATATTATTGTATATACCATAGACCTAATTTATTACAGACATGTCGAATTATACACATTATAAATATTTAAAAACAATATATCAACTATATTTGAAAATTTGTTGAAGTATTTTTGTTGATTATTTATTTATTTTTGAACTATTGTCGCGCCTTTCCATTTTTATTGATATTTCACTTCTCTCGGCAGTCCTTACGATCGTCAGTGTTATTTTTTATATTTAGTTATTAGTTTTTGCAGACTTCAATTAATGAACGATTTTAACAAAAAAATATAAATATTATGTGAAACGATTATCCGAAGTATCTATGCAAGTCAAAGGAGGTCCTATAAATATATTATTATATTTATTACTGGACATACCAATATAGTTTTATTACAATAAGATACAACTTTTCAGTTTTTCACTACTTGTAATTCACATTTACCTAACAATACAAGTCACGGGGCGTCCCTTGACAGCAGGAGGGCCCGTCCGTCAACACGCTTTGATACACCGAGCTCATCTACCGACCTAATAGAATCAATCATAACTACGCCTCACTAAGTTAAGAATTTATTCAATGATTTGAACAACATTCCTTTAGCGTGAGTTGCATTCACTCCGAAAATGTTGCTAACGGTCTTTAGGGGGCTAGTTGAGCAAGCGGACATAAGCTGCTAACTAAGCGCCGCATGCTAGTATGTCAAATGTCGAAAAGATCTATGATGGAGCTGAACATATGATGCCATCAGCGATTTTGACACGCGGCAGAGGAGCTGCTGTCGTTTGTTTGGCTTTGCAGTGAAATCGTAACAATTTGTGTCTGGTTGTTTCGTAATCGTATTTATAATGATACAGCAATATGGTTGTAAACAATGGCGGTAGCTACTGTTGCGAGCAATCAGATTCGGTATACCTAGGCAAATGGACTAAGTGTTACTTGAACCGCTGCTTAATATAGCAGACCCCTCTGAATTGATATGGTATCCAAAGGAGGTAGAATCGCATGGTCTAGTATCACCAAGTTTGAAAAGAAGATAAATGTTTGGAATCACAAAATGCTATAGACTCACTTTACTATTGTTTTATTATTCTATATCATCCATACATGTTGAATTTATCGACACAATTCGTAAATATGGCCAACATACCTCACCAGCGGGGCAGGTCAGCAATAAAAGTTCTGTCTGGAGACGAGACTTTTTCCTAGATACATTTCTTATTGATCCAAACAACTACGCTACCTGTACGGCGGCCAAACTGTAAATAAGTTACATACTTTAATAATTAAAAATGTACCCAACTAGCCCCACTCTACTCATTATGGTGCAATTCTTTCATAGTATTTACGTTTATACTGTACACCTTTAAGTTTTTGAAGAAATCAGTGCATATGTTCGATTACAGCTTTTAAAGTTTTTTTCGAATACATATTTTTTATTTTTTACTTTAAGTCTATTTCACCAGTGCTTAAACCTGAAAAATGCTTATAACACAAGTTGCTCCTTGAAACTAATTTAACCGCCAATTCTCCAGCCTAAGCAAAAAGTAACTTAATATTATTAGTCCTATAGACGCGAGGTCAAATTGCATTGGATTTAAGGAATTATTCGTCCATGACTATTGGATTTATTGGAATAATTTTTCCATACAAACTTTCATCCCCAACTTTAGATCTTGAGCTAAGGGGGATGTAGGGCCAGCTTAGGCTGATGTATCAGCCAAATAGTTTATTCTGTTAAGCCCTTGACAATAAATATAATTTCTCTATATTTATTCTATAAATTAAAAAACAAAAAGTCATTTTATATTGATGGTCACTTTAATATATTGCTTTAGACTCATCTATTGCTTTCTGTACAAATATAGACATAAATAAATGTAAGTACATATATTCCCTGTTCATTTACAACAAATATGTGAGCATTTGAACAAAACAAGTGACACGAGATCGCGTGCGATTTTCGCATACAGCGGAGGCATGGGCGCGCACCGCGATCGCGCAATTATTTTAAATACTTTTCAACAAATGATGATAATGACAGGCAACTTTTGAAAAAAAAAACAGTCACATAACAATAATATTTCTTTGAGCGAAGCTCATACACAATAACAAGCGGGAACGTTACAGCCTAATTTTTGTCTGCTTTCTTCTTAATTGAAGCTTAATTCAGCATTCAGACCCTAGGGCTTTTCGGAAAACGATTATTCGTAACACAGTTGTCTCTCTCTCTCTCTTTCTGTCAATTCTGCAATTTAAAAAGTAGCATACTTTCTTGTCTTTTATCGGCGAAGACAAGGGAAGTTATTTCCTTTCTACAGAGTTTATAAATCACAAATATTAATGTATTGTTCACAATTTTTGTCCAATTATGCTGTTACTGATTATACTCGGCACGATCTTTTAAGTGTCTGAAGTTCACAAAAAGTAGCCGTGGAGTAGATAAAACTTAACGCGGAAAACGGAACATATTCTCTCTATCGCACTTCTGGCTCTCCCGTATGTTATCGTCTTTCACTCATGTGAAATACGTAATATATTTCCGAAGCTAACCTGTAAAACACACAAAGATTTACAAGATAACCACACTGTACGTTAATTCAGAAATACGAGAAAACACTGTGCATATTTTTAACGAGGGGAAATGGTCATTCAGCATTAAAATATAAATTGGTTTTCATATGAAACATTTGAAGACAAAATACTGATAAAATTAAGATATTCTTCTATTTTATATGTATATCTTAAATTTAATATACGACTTGATTTTAATAAACAGTAATACATTATATCATGGGTAACTTTAAAATAAAGTTATTAGGTTCCTTTTGGGAGTCGATGTTCGCAGTCAGAAGTAACGTCGCCACCTGTGGATTTAATGAGCATGGACCAATTTAACAACTCTGTTTAGCGCAGTGATCCCATCTCGAACGTTATCGTCCCCTAATCCGGTCTCCGGCGATATCGTAAACCAGAAATGGTCTCGTAAGCGAAACCCGTTTCACCGGCCATCGCACGCACCCTACCTTTGCATCGGTGCTAGAGAAAATGCAAAAGCACAGCGTTGCAGTTTATAAAAGTGAACAGTTTAGTTTTTTGTTGCCAATTTAATTTCAACCTAAGGTACGATATATTTATTGTTGAAAATTGCGCAACACTTTTCTAAGCATTTGAGTCGTTTTTTGAGTATAAATGTGGTGTTTATTGTCACGCATGGGCACAAGAGGTGTCATTGGTGCAATTATAGCTATTGGCTCCGAGCTAAAGACGCCCATCATGTTCTTCAATTCAGCTGTGCAGCAGTTAAACGGCACGACACAACGTACATTAGCATACCAAGTTTTTGTATTTTATATTAATGGCCACAAAGCTGGAATAAAAGCTGTGGCCAATAAATGTGACTGGAATAATTAGGAAAGTTGAAGTTAGATATTCTTACATACTTATTTTTAAGTTTTTTTCTAAACTTTACATACCTTAAGCTACAAAGTATGTTTAAAATAATAATCCAAATTTACTGATACACACAGAACGAATGTAGTAGTTTAACAATAAAAATAGTAGTACTTACAATATTTATACTTTACTCGTCTATCGCTTCTACCATATAATCTTTTGAGATGTTTACTTCTTCATGACAGAAGGGGGCAAACGTTAACAAACATTATCGGCAAGCAAGTTACTGTTATCTTATTTTTGTCTTTTTTCCCACCAGCGGAAATAACTGATTAAGTTGCAATAAGATAACTTATATCTCTTCTTCGTGCAAATATATCGTATAGTATTGTTCACAAACTAAATATGTTTAATTTATTTTATTCTTCCCATCTTCCAAACAACTGGAAGTCGCTCAATTGACGGTTAAAACATTACATTTGATGATGGCGTATCCGAGATTAGTGTGCTTTTCGTATATGGTAAGTAAAATATTTCATCTGTTGAAATATAACGCATTTCACTCAATCTTGTGTTTTATTATTTTTAATAGAAACAATAATTATAACAATTATTGTTTCATTTTCAAGCACAGCGGGGTAACGTAAGCTGCAACTTGTTGTATTAAATATAAAAACATTCTATATTCATTATCTGATCCTTAAATTATTTATCTAGGGCATTCGTTTTATTGTAGCATGTATCCAGTACTTATCAGCTGCGTAATTCAATTTAGTATTTAATTAAAGGATTACCGGCGCAATCCTCAAACAAAGTTACGAACTAGAAAATACCATTGTTTGTATCTATTGGAATTAGTAAACTGGATTTGTACTTAAAACCTAGTTTTGTTAAAGATTCAGGAACGTTAAAACAATTTAATTGGGCATTAGTGAACACCCACAAGTACTTCCTGTGCACCGCTGGTATTTCTGTGGAATGCTACATCTGTCGCGATGCCCCAGTCTAGGCTGACGGGCTGTCGTTTAATCCCGTGCGGAATTAGTTTTTTCAACTCTTACGCACTTAGCATTACTATTATAGGCAATTATTAAATCTAATGACAGTAATTCGGTTGTCCATAAGGTGTAAAGACGTATTTTATGACACTAAGTTCCAAAGTATGTAAACAAAAATAATCTATGTAATTGTGCGCAGACTACGATGAAACTTCCTTTGAAGTGGCGCTTATGATGTATGAGTGCGAGTTGGACTCGCGCACATAGGGTTCCGTACCATTATCTATAAAAACGGCATATAAATCACGTTACTTGTATGGGAGCCCCCTTAAACATTCATTTTATTCTGTTTTCAGTATTTCTTGTTGTAGCGGCGACAGAAATACATAATAACAGATTTTTTATTGTCTAACTATCACAGTTTATGATACTGGTGACAAATAGGCATACAGACAGATAGACAGACGGACAGCGGAGTCGTAGTAATAGGGTGCGGAACCCTAAAAAATTGCTATCTGTTAGATTTGTTGAGTACATCTAACAGTACTCGTAAGACTGAAATTTATGACAAATAAATATTCTTCAATTATGCGGAACGCAAACCTATTTTGAATGCCAACCATACATCATAGCTAATACCCATAATATGGTTGTGCATATACAGGTCTCGGTCCTATCCTAACGATGCTACTTTTTCATACAATAAAAACATGCCATAGCTCTACACGCATACATGTCTCAGCTCTAGGCACAGAATCCTAATTGGAACAAATATTTTCTAGTCTATACAAATTAAATCATACAACCACAGAGTACATACGCGTACATAACAACAACAAAGTTCTTTCGTTGCTCATAGTAGCATTAAAACCAATAAAGCTTCTCGTGTTACAAGATATCCGCTGTCGGTAAGCCGGCGGCCATTTACGAAACTATTAGACCATATTCGGGGTTGCACTTCAATGGCTTTACGCGCTGACCTCCCTAAAAACTATTTGACACTTAATACATAAAGTTCATTAAACCAATGGCCCAATCCTATTATTTAAGTAAACTAAACGGTACTTAAATCGCTCCTGAACTAACACCGCCTACTCAAGAACGCCTTTCATGCTTACTCTGTTTGTATACAAAAATACATTTGTACTAGACACTCTATGATTGATCTTCGGTCAATAGTTAGCCGAATAAAAATATTACATTTTATTAAATGGTATTTAAATCAATCGTCATTGAAATACTTCGAGGTCGATGTCCTTTTATCGTTTTCTTAAAAATTGAGTATAAATACCGAAATAATTAAAAGACAAATTACTGAGTCTAAAGCTGAAAAAATAACTCATATAGTTTCCCCGCCTTCTAATACAATATATATATATATATATATATATATAAGCAGTAAATGGTAATTATTATGCGGTTATCAATAAATGAACAAAAGTCTTAATTCCGGTAAATTAATTGAGTATGGTGGCTACGTTGCTGTATTATTTCTTTCTATGAACGTTTAATATAATAAAAACGACACAACAAGGCTTTAAAGAGATCATTGTCCGAGTTTGCCGCTTTATTGATTTCGTTTATGCGACTTAAATATTTAGCACAAGTTTTTGCACGAGAGCAAAAACTTAATAGCGGTACGCTTTTCAATTTAAGTTGAGTTCGCGAATTTGTCTTCTTTTTTCCTTTAAATTTCTTAAAAAAACTTAAACAATTCTCGCGCTTTAAATTGAACTTTTCAATAAGGATTTTGAGATTTAATTAGAGGTCATAAGAGGTAAGTTTTTGGTTTTGTTGGACAGCCTAGAAATTTAGAAACCCTCGAATACCGGATGGCATACGTCGTTGACTTTTTATATTATTAGGCCCAAACATGGCTGATGCAGCGATTACCTTACTATCCCATGTCTGTCTAAGTACGCTTCGGTGTAAAGTGGGTTCAGAGAAATAAAATTATTGCTAGCTCTGACCATATGTAGACTTCAGCCGTAGCTAGTTTGTACGTATACGTTTAGTAGTAGATACAATATTCAAGGAATTTACTAAATAAAGATTATTTAATCGATTACGTAAGAATAAGCACATTAATGTAGAAGCATGAGATCAAATGAACGGACGGCTACACCCGTTCGGGTGCGTCGTGATCGCTGTTGGCGTTGTTCGTGTAACACTGGGGGAATATTTTAACATTTGCCATAAACGAAATTCTTGTCATTATTCTTATAGGTTTGCTGGTTAAGCAAATTTCCTTTGAGGTAATCTTGTATAGCTCGATTTAAATAATTTATTGTCCTAAGTCTAAAGTATTGTAGAGAGACAAAATAAATAAAACTACGTTTTGTCATTTTATTGTAAGTCTTAAATTCTGTATTAATATTGCTATTTCCTAGGTCGCATATGACAAGCAATTGTAATATTTTCTTATTACCTATAAATATACTACAACCGTAAGTGTAAATATAGAATAATAAATAATCGTTCAAACAGTCAAGATATAAGAAGTTAATTAGAATACAAAAATTATTTACTTTAATGGTTATAATCTTGTAATGACTTAAATTGTCTGTGATGAAATTTATTCGTAATGAAGTATTAACATATTTGATTCGTTTTTCATGCACTTGTTTCGTATGTAATAACTTTCTGAAAACTATCTCACCTTCTGAAATAAGTCGTTCCCGAATTTCCCAGGCGAAGATCGTCGGGTTCTCTCGCTTGTATTGTTCTATTTTGGAAACCACAGCGGGAGTCGCAACTTTTGGCTTGCTACCGCCAATAAGTCCTGGCGGTCGGAGGGTACCTGAAAATTATACTTAGTTAAACATACGGGTAATTCATAATTGAATGGGTATTTTAATTTACATATACATATTTATATACATATATATATATATATATACATATATACATATACATATATATATATATATATATACACATATATATATATATATATATATAGAGTATCGATTTATTGTATATTATTTATGTGTATGTGTTTTACTTTATTAATACTAATTGTACAAAAAAGTGTTTTCGAAATAAATTGCTCGATTGAAATTTGTGACCAATACATAGCTTGTTAATTTTTAATAGTAAATAAAATATCCATGAATAATTGCATTTTATTCTATAAGCCAGATAGATAGCGTACCTCATCTTACCTTAGAACTTTTTGTTTACCACTAAATTATTATCTATCATTCTGTCGAATTAATTAGAAGCCTTAAAATTGATAAATAACATTTAACAGTGGTAGAGACCGCAATAACAACATCTGTTGCATGAATTGGCCGGCTCGACCGGTGAAATACCATGACCTCACAGAAAACAGGCGTGAAGTAGAAGCACTCTGCGTTTCGTCCGATGGGTGAGGTGCCGGAGGCCTAATTTCAGTCCTCTTCCCCTTCCCACCCGTTCCTCATAAGAGGGATAAGATGGGAAAGGGAAGAGTATTGAACGGGGAGGTGATTAACAGGGAATAGGAAATATCCTTCTATTAAAACTATTTTTAATTAAGCTAAACTTCGCAATTCACAGGTGGACAACGGAATCAACGGATTACATCTTTGTCAATGGCATACGTCTAACCTGAGCTATTTCAAACAAAACTTTGTCGAAAAAGTGACACCTGCTACATCCCTCCGCACACAGAACGAAACGTTAAAATCAACTTAAAATCCTTAATAAAAATTCCACTAATTGCGACACGTTAACAATCGTGGCAATTTCATTGAGCGCCAAACGTGAGTATGCGGTGAGGATTCAAGGTAATAAAATTTCAAACAACAAAAATATCCTCGATTGCCGATCGATACTAAACGTCCTAGCTATAGGATTCAAACTTCCAAATCGTTCAAAGCTCTCGATGACGACGCTACATTCAAAGGGAAGGTGGACTAACAAGGTAAAAAAATAATAATCAGAACGTCAGCGTACAATAACAATGGAACTGCAAATTAGTATTAATTATTGAAACAATGAAAACGACTAAACGAAGTCGAACGAAGTCGGGGCAGCGAGAGTAGGATTTATAATTCATTTTTATATTTCAGATCATAAAGACTTTTATTTTGTATCGCCGACTGTCAAGCAAATTGAATCATGCGACAGATTAAAAAGGGACAACGCAATTAACAATCAACGTTTGTGCTATTCGATTTTAAACCATAGATTTTTTGTATTTTTCGCCCCCTGAAGCTTTTGTTTAAACTGATCTAAGGCGTTTTAAAATCTCTGCGCAAATTATATTAGTTAGTTATAAAATTAACTGAAAATGATTTTAACAGCATACGTTATAGTTGTAATTGATTAATTTAAATGTAAACGGTATATTATATTATTAAGTCAACAAAATAAGGAATTGAGTAAAAAGGAAAGGCCTGTATAGTTCCTAACTTAGTTAGATAATGGATGAGTGCGTGGCCAGAGACAATCGAAACAAAAACGCTTCGAGCGATGCATTCCGGCAGGCGGGCGCGCGAACTGTTTTTACTGACCTCCGGCAACCGATGGCCTCCATACAGATCACGCTGTATAATTCAACGAATTATTTACCCTCTCATTTTTGTCAACGCCGTTCAAGATAAATTCATAAAGCTCTTTATGTCTTGATAAAAGTAATGCTTAAATCCATAGATGGTGACGCGAAGTAAAAACGCCGAATCTCACGTTTAGCACGTACACCCGAGCCTGCCAATTTAAATTTTTATACGTTCTAAAGTTAAATTGTTGTTTCTCTGCAAGGATTTTTGACGGTGCGCTTTCAATGCATAATATTTTAAATTAAATTCATCGATTGTTGGTCCATATCGGTACACATTCTGTCGCCCATATTCTTGGGATTGGTGCCTTAAAACAAATTCTAAAACAGTCTACACTTTTTGTTTTGACTGTTAATAAATAATATGCCTTAATAGAGCTCGGTACTCATACCTGCAGGATGGAAACCATAGTTTCCACTTATTTATTATTTTGGATGGATTTAGCATGATTGTTAAATTTATTCAAGTGAAAACAATACCTGTTGAGTTTCCATATAAGCTTCCTGCGAAATGTGACAGTGGTTGATCGTATCCTATCATATAGTTAATTACTTTTGACATACATACGTCTCCCTAAATTATCATTCATTAGTGGCTGAGAATCAACTATATTATAGCGCCTAGATCAGAGTCGGCAGAGGATATGCTCCGCTCGTACCGCTAACTGTATATAATGCGTAAGTAATTATTCATGTCACAGTATAAAGGCGATATTGCTTTTCTGGTTCGCGGCTCGACTTCTAGGTTTGCAGCCTGTGTTTTGCAAGAGTGATTGAAAACCGATATCGTAGTTTTGTCTGCGTTTGAGCGCCAATAAGCGGAACGCTCTCCATTTGATTGATAGGTAAATTGCGGGAGGCCGGCACACTGATCATTTCGCGATAATTAAATCGACTAGAAACGTAATCGCATGACCGGGGCCAATTACCCGTACTCAGCTAGGCGGCCAGATCGTGTGAGGTACCTCTTAAATTGTTATTATTTGCTGGAAACTCGAATGCTCCTGGCGCGCTCATTTCGCCTTCGATACGGCTCTCAGACTGCGCCATATTAAATTGTTTATATTGCACGATTGTACCAAACGTCCAACAAAATTATTCTCATAATCGATGTTAATTCAAAAAGTAATAGTTCAATGGCAAGCGTTTTCTATTTAATATTGTACAACAATATTCTATAGCATTATTAGAACCTAGCACTATAAAACTCCGTTTTTGGAATACCCTGTTTCAAGAGAATATTTGCTCAAATTTAACTAGCCTATTTAAGATCCAATAAGTACAGAGAAAAGTTATCTATTAGCTACGTATATCTCGACCCTAATAACCCCTAGCATGTAATAAATTGGAAACGTCAAAGCTTGTAACTAGTTTTAAAATATAAATTTTACTACGATTATTATATATATATATATATATATATATATATATATATATATATATATATATATATTGTAACGAAATATTATACTATTAACATAACACTATCGTATATACTTCAATTAAACTATTACGAAACAATATCAAACAATTAATCATTCTGAAGCTGTAGGGAAAGAACAGTCCCAGAGGGCACAATGCGTATACCCTAAATGTCGGCCAATAAATTTTCATACAAAAGTGGTTTATGGGCGCTTAAAGTCATTACACGGTGATTCCGTAAAGCAGGACAAGAACATTGTAAACGATGCAGAAAGGGCTCGAATGCGGTTGATTAAATTTGTATTAAAAAGTGACTCTTTGTGTTAGCTGGCGCTAACCGTGTCCGGGAACTGCCTCGTCATCAAACTAATAGATCAGAATCTCCAGACAAAGTGGTCCTGATTTATATAGAAGTTAATGCAAGGCGCGTGTTAACGATGCCTGATTCAGTGATTGATGGTTTTTTTTAATGTAGAACACGCTGCTTCTGTAGGCGGGATTAATCAATCATCAGATTTTTTAGTATGCTAAAATGCATTTTTACAACCTAAAAGTTGTAAAAATTCCTATTCCCTTTTAACAAATTACTCATTGGTATTGAAACAATTAGTACGCTTTTTTATTTTTCGGCGTTCCATTTTCTTCTATCATCATCTCCCTAGTCCCCGTAGTCTATATATACCTCACAGGTTTAGGCTACAGGCTACTCTCCTCGTTTTTTTTTCTTCCATGTTTTCATAACAATTCTAATCGTTTACATGAAAAACAAAAATGATCAATACTCTACCCACACGTTTTTGTATAAATTACTGTATAATTCCTTTCATTATTCGCATTGATAAAGAACATTTATACGTGTCGAACAATATTTTCTATGTTCTTGAAGTTTAAAGTTGAATCTCACATAGGATTAAAAATTTATCGTTAAAAATCATGGCAAGAACCTTTTTTTGTTGCCTGTCAATTAGTAGTATAGAATACAGTAACTTTGTCAAACGCAAAATTAAAAAGCTTGTAGCAGTATTGTTTGAAATAAATACACGATTGACATGGACGATGCGACGCTCCACTAAAAATAACGCTCGACCAACGCCGACGTACACATTATAAATTCAAAATTCCACCTACGGGAATTGGAGCAGAAAATAAAAAAGTAGATTCTAGCGAGAATGTCAACCTCATAATTCAATTTTGATTATAGGACCAAAAGCTAAATATGGCTTCATTAGTAGCCGCGACGATCCGCGTACAATCTTCTTGAGCGGGTATCATTAGCTACCTACGAATTCTGGTTACGACAAAATAAAATGACCGGCTTAATATGAAATTACTCACTCCGTGATTTCGGTTGCTTTGTTTGACTCTAAATAATTTATTTGTAATGTATACTTCGACATAAATCGTTTTAAAAAGAGTCGCATACATCCGGGAAACAATATTTCGATGCTAGAAGACTTGAATTTTCTTACACAATTATTACATTTCAGTAATATTGTTAAAGTTTGACACTAGGCAAAATTAGTTACTTTTATTTATTTTGGAAGTTTTTAAGCTCTATGTGAAGTGTTAACGTTAAAAGTAACATAGGTACTTTAACGGGTTTGGGCTCTGATCATGTTTCTGATGAACTTTTAATAAGTAAGGGGCTAACAATTAAAATTGTCAAAATACCGCTACTATGACTTGGTATTAAATATGTCAACACTTAAAATTACGAAGCAATTTTTACTCAGATAAAAATAAATTAAGCCTGTTAGAAATGTTAGGTTCGGACTGAAAGTTGTCACAGTTTCATGCAGTCAGTGGCATAAAATAAAGCAATAACAAAATCAGAATAAGCATCAAAACATATTTATGTATCAAAATACTTTTGCATCGGCATTTAAAAGTCGTAAAAAGTGTTTCGCAATATCTTAATAATTTTAAGTTCGTAAGTGTGAATTGAAGCGATGTAACGTTATAATGATGAAGCGAGCCCATTTCCACGCCGTCAGATCGCGAGTTGTTTGCGCTAGATAATGACTTTTAAGCTAAAGCTATGTACCTATATGTTGTATACGTAAGTGGTGGGACATGACGGCCTACGGCGCATCGCAGCCCGGCTTCCGTGGGAACTGAACACGTGACGTTACGAAATCACCGAGGGCGAAAATTGATTGACACCACAAATACACACTAATGCAGGTAATAAAACATTTTGTGTGTCTTCGTGTATGGATTTTATATTTTTAGATTCTTAATCGATATTGACATCCGAGTAGTTTAAGATATAGATCCCTCACCTTTTTTTTCATTTTGACGCTTCAAATCAAGTCTTGAACTCCGCAAATCGATGACATCGCCAACATATTACATCCGTGGTAGATATATGACTGATCCAGGCAATTAATAAAAGTAGTAGTGCAAATGATTTACTTATTCAATCCGTGACCAACGTTTTGTTTTAACGATATGTAAAATAAATTTCACGGATTAAACGGATACGGGGGGGGACTGAGGTGTCAGACGTCTTATTTGACGAATTACTTAGTTAATAGTACTTAATTGAAAATAAATAAGTGGGTACTTCGCCAGCAACTTTTGACAAGTACGCGAAACGTCGGGAATAAAAAACTAAGCGCGATAAAATCCATAAAATTAGTTTTATTCCAATGTACAGTATTCGCGTAAATATAAGAACTCATTATAAATGGGTGTGCCTTACCACAGACTAAAACAAAAATGCTCAAGCGTCAATAAGTATCATGACACGTTCGAACCTAGTCTACAAAGAAGCATGTTTGTTTTCTCACAGGAAGGAGTAAATTTAATTGAAAGTTGCGGCGACTTAATAATTCAACGAATTATACATTCAGTTATTCAAGTGAGATCGACGTTCAAAATGATTATATGTCGGCCGAAGTACGCATCAGTGCTTTTGAAATCGTCCTTTCACGTTTCTTGAACAAACACAATGCGAGCATGTGTTCTAATTATATACAACTCCAGAATCTAATTCCTCAAATTAAGTGAATATGAACAAGTGTTTGCGGCGATGTCATACCCAACACGCGCTTTGTTCGGAACTGACTGTCGCATAAAACTTTAATTGAGTGGAGTCATTTCTTTGAACGTCTAACGATTGTCCTAGAGGAACTTACAACGAAGAGATTCGTGACATACTAAATAAATGGCATAATAGGAGTAGCCGTAGACGATATTCATATGCATACAGAACATCTTCTGTGCGACAGAGGTGTAGCATTACCGCGTCATATAATAAAGTATTCCCTAATGTCTGCGTACCCCTCTTTTTGGAATCTGAAGAAGTCTTCAGGTTTCTGGGGTATGAACAAGGTGATTTGAAATTTTATTTTGATCATTAAATCCTCGAATCCTCGAACGCGACGTGAGAGGGCTCCGGCATATCCTAAGGCAGATGCTGGAGCATCTTTGCGTTGACATTAAGGACGACCCAGAACAGACCGCAGTACCACTTCCTTCTGTCTGTGAGTTTCGGTTGCGAGGTCTTGAGTATTCGAGTACATCGCATCTAAACCTGCAGATCAGTCGAAAATGGAAATTCCTAATCTCTTACCTCCATTGTTGTCGCGTTTAATGTTTGTCACGTGGTTATTACGTTCACTATATTTTTATTGTTATGAGTAAAGCCACGACGAAAGTATTTAAAAATGTGGAATAAGGATAGCATCTCAATGGCCTTAATTAGTTACCTATTAACGGACGAGCTTGTATGCGTAGATGTATGGATGTAGAAGAAGCGACAGAGGTGTGCCAGGAACGCGCCAAATCGAAATCCATGACCTCTCCCTACCCCTGTACGGAACCTACGTACGTGGTCGTATATTTATTTATTTTAATGCATAAGGTATCTTGCACTCGTTAATGAATTAAATTGATATATGACATTTTCTATCAATAATTTTGATAAAGTAAACGTTAATTTATCTCATAAACTTACAAAAATAGTGTTTAAGTTCCTTAAATTATGTACATAGTAAGTTATTTTACCAGAAATGATAAACCAATCTCGGTTGTATCGACGTTAATGTGAAAGCAATTAATGGTAATAAAATAATTAGGTTAATTAATGAGTGACATTTGATTTAAGATAGTACGGCTCGCGTGTCGAATCTATTGCAGCAAGTACCATTCGTATTTTATAGAAATTCTCCTTATTTTTCTTACAACAAATTGGAAAGTATGCTGCTTATAAAAAAACAACGAAATGTGTGCTGCGACACACAGCAAAAGTGAAACTTCATAAGCAATATTGTCCTTTTCTTAGTTACGACGTGTAAAATACAATATATTTTTGAGTTGCAAGTATTTTTAATCTTTTGATATCGTCTAAACTTGGTCAGAATGATATATAGTACAAAAGGCAATTATAATCTACAAATTCTCTTGATAAATAACACATTTAAATAGATAAGGACTCATACCGAACACGAATTATAGCGTAGTAAGCGTTTGCGTTATTGTGAGATAACCATACATCATCGCAAACTTTTATTTAGCATATTTAAGGAGCTACAATTGTGTTATACATTTTTTTAATGTAAGTCATATAGTTTAGCCTACGTAAGCCAAGAGAACAAAATTGTCCTATTATTAACAGAATTTTTGGTACGCATTTTTAAGAATAACTCAAAAACTACTTATTACTTTTGGATTAATAAAAGACATGACAAGCACTACCTGTCGAATAAAAAAAACATCAAAATAGGTAAATTAGAAGCGGAGCGGAATAACCACCATAAAAAAACTCCCTCCCCGTAACGCTTTTTCATGACAGAAAACTCCTAGCGCCCTCGTCTATACAGAAGCTTAACTTCAAAACTAGTGCCCTGCCCCGGCTTCGCGCGGCTAGTATCTAAACACATACATGCATCCCTTACTGAAGGGATTTCCTTGTTTAGAGCTTGCCAATATAACAATAGTATTCTCCGTGAAAAATTACTAGTCTGAGGGCCCAGTAGTTCAGGCTGTGCGTTGATATATGAGTCAATCGGTCAGTTTCTGCTTTTCTTTGTTTTATATACAGACATATATAGATAGAGAACAAAATATTTCATAAAGTGGAATTTACGAGTTTATTCAAATTAAATTAGCCGCTAGAAAAAAAACTTTTACATGCCGTTGTTAAACAGTGTTTTATTTTATTTATTTTTATGGGTGCACGCAACATTCGGTCAACTTCGAACTGCAACTACTTCCTCATCATTTCGGTACGTAGGGTCCCTTATAAGTTATTTTCTAGAAACATACTTAAGAAAAAAGAAATAAAATAAGAACAAGTGTTTTGGAGGTCATCGATAAGTTACCGTTTTAATTATCATCTTAATTATTTTAATTATCATCATATTTAATAATTTTCTTAATTTTAAGGAGAAAACGAAAGAGTACTTTAACTATGACAATAAAACAAGATGAATCGCACCGGACGTCGACAGGCAAATAAAGATTGCTATCGTTAAACGCAACTGCAATAATAACAAAGGATGCGGTCAAACAAACGATTACGGGCGAGGCATCATCGATGTTCAGATAGGATTGACGCTCTGCTCGCGGCGGCCCCGCAGCCCAGTGGCTTATAATTAACACGCTGCGAGTTTTATGTATCGATTAGGATCTAAGCTTTCGTCAATAGGGGGCTCTCGCAGCGGCCACGCCGATGGCTTATCGTTGATTAATAGCGATTGAGATTTTTGCCGCGGTTCTGTATAATTAGAACAGAGTTAAATGCAGCATCGGACCGCGTCGCTTTCGACAAATCACCGGCTGGTCATTGAATGCTGACAATCCGAGGTATCGATTATAATTTGCTTTTAACAATCGGTTATTTTCGTCCGTGAGTTGGTTCTTGGAGCTTGGTAGGAACATGTGTTTTATTTGGTGGCATAAATCGCTAATTGCTTTAACTGATGTCGAGGATATTTATAAAAGTAAAAATATTTTTAAAACCATTTTGTGTCAGGACAAAGAAATAACAATTTGAGCAAGTTTCTTGAGTAAGCAAGGCAATCATAATATTATGTTACGTATAACATAAAAATTGTAAGCTAATTCTAAGCTCCTGAATCAAAATTAAGCTTACTTATATATATATAGATAGAATTAAGCTTATACACATACACAACTTATTGTATAACTCTAACTCTAAGGTTCTTTAATGGCATTATGTTTGTGAGTGCTCGTTTGTTTTATCGCATATATTCAAACGCTTGCTCATATTTAAACGACTTGGCAAGCAGCCATGTCACTCAAACGAGGACTACAAAGTGTGCTACTGAAGAGTGTATAATGTCATTAGATCACATCGCTTCTTGTTGAAGTTCACTCAGACATGACCATGTAAGAAAAACAAAGTCTTTATTGCATAAGTCTGATATTGGCATAGCAAAACAGATTCGATTAAAAAAAGTATGTGAAAAGATACATTGAATATTCGAATTTTCTTATAAATGAAAACAAATAAAAAATATGGAGTAAAGTCATGAAGTAGAATAAAGATTCGAAATTATTATAATTATAATACTGGTCTATTTTACTGCCAAGATGACCACGTCAACAAACTGTTGGACTCAAACCTTCCGTAATGCATCTAATACATTCTAAAATTATCATAAACCATAGGAACCAGCGGCCGCAACAATCAGTCAAGTACAATGGCATTTCCATGCACTTCAAATCACCCTTTCTTCTTCATTTCCTAATCTACTCCTATTATACCTACTATCTACTACTATTTCTCTTCTTTCTCTCTTCTCGTAAATAATTCAACACCTCGCAACAATACGTCGACATACACACAATAATCTTCTTAAGATCTTTCGTACAAATCAATGCAACGCCGAAGTCAGCCCGGAGTACTCCGTGGATATGAAATATGCGTTAATTGCGGTGCAACTGATACCCAGTAGGCAGAAGTTTGATTTATCAATTAATAAATGCAGTCAAGCATTACGAGTAGTCCAACACATGTTTATATGTACATATATGCTATGAAACATAGCTAAGAAGCTGAGCGACATTGTTTAATACGTGTTTCCTTATTAAAATTGTTCTAAGAGAAATGTTGGTGTAATGGTTTTTGTTTCTATAATAAATGAATGTTTATGATATTGCACTGTATGTTACTTCGCGAAGTTTGAGGATATTTTTATTTTGTAGGCGTTTGTAGATATGGAAACACTTTAAAAGGGCTCCTTTTATTTTTTTATAGATAAAGGTGGCAAACAAGCAAGCGGCTCACCTGATATAGAATGACCGCAAGTGCAACAACATAATGAGTTACAAATGCGTTGGCAACGCTTAATTTATAGAGGAAGGGATCCCCTTTCCTTAAATTCCTCTTCTATTCCCATTGTTTCGACTCTACTCTCGATTTTCTACCGTACTCTCTACTTTCCGTTCTACCACTATACAAGTTTTCTTTGCTTTGTAGAAAATATTGTTACTTGTCCTCCTTCTTAGTTATATTATAACCTTTTTTACAAACTAACACTTGGTATTAACTCTTACCGAGTAATTTGGTTACAGCACCTTGCTGGGACAGCACATGATGCGCGATGTCGTAGTGCCGCAATCCGAACCGGGACAGCTCCAGCAGCCTCTGCTGGGAGAGCAGCGAGGAGAGCGGATGCGAAGCCGCGCCGGGGTACAGGGGCGTGCCCGAGCCGCCACCCGCGCCGCCGCCACCCGACGATGACGGTGACACCGGTACTGAAAAGAGGATTTACTTTATATTTGTATGTTGATAGTCCCCATCGCGTGAGATATTTTGCAATCATTTGTCTATTCACAGTCATCAATTGTTTATTCACAGATTACAACCTTAAAATAGCTCTTGATCACATTACCACCTAATGTTGAGTGGCGATGTCGTGTACACTTTTCTCTTAAAGGTAACCAAAGTCATAATTGGACGGAAGCTTTTATATCTATTGTTGTACTTGTTGTTTAGTTCGTACAGCTGCAGTCGTGTCCATAGTTAAGTACAGTCGTAGTGGAATACACGTGTAAGTACTTTAGTTGTAATTAAGGTAATTTATTTATGCCAACAAATAGAGATGACTATGATTTCAATAATTTTAAAATGCAACATTGTGACTTAAAGTTATATGTCCCGTTAGCCGAGGACTTCACTGAATGCAGCTAAAACAGCAAGTAAAGATTACTAGCATACAAAAGTGCCGGAGGCCTAATGTCGGTCCTCTTCCCTTTCCCGCCCTTAGCTCATATGGATAGGATGGGAACTTCTTCTATAAAAAATAATATTACATCTTAATCCACAAAACTGAGAAAATTTGCAGATAAGTAATATACCATTTTATGTCTTAACGTATGGATTACAAACTCCACGCTGCAAAATCTCCTGCGACCGTACGATCACTTAATTACGCAAAAGGCAACTCGATCTTGTTTTCTTATCGAGGATGAATGTTCATATCTATGGAGCACAAGCAGCACATGTCGATGTGATTAAAGTAAGCTTGTTTGTTATTCATTAAGCACATGTTATATGGACAGTAAATTATAAAAGCATTTAAAATTGATTACAACTAAAACTAACCTTGCGGACGAAATATGTAAAAATATTACAAACTATTTCCTAAAAATGGTTTGGTAAATTAATTTGGTCATGTACAACATATAAGTGAACCCCGTTCGTAAATTTTGCCAGTCGTTTATCACAAAACTTACCGAAACCTGAAAGTACCAAAACTTAATCGAGTTTCATTACCATGACACTTAAGTATAAATAAAATGTATGTTATGAATTAAATATTTATTTACTGAGTACATGTTGTTTTGTAAAAGTTAAGAATTATTGCTTTTTTGTAAAAGAAAAAACCCCAGGTGTGTACTTTCGAGAGCTTTTAGACGTTCGTTTTTTTCGCCGGACGACGGACCGTAAAAAATAATAATAAATATTTATTTCAGACAATATACTTTGACTATGTACCGATTAGACAGACACCCATTATACATCTACAAATAATATGCGGCGGTGTATTCGACGTAAATTGTTTTTTCTGTACTATGCTAAGACAAACTATCGGACTGTATGTTGGAGAATAGTATTATTTAGTATTTATAAAATCGATTTCAATATACAACCAACAGCATCTGACATCGCTTCTTTAGGACACTTTACAAAGTAGAGAAGAATTGGATACTTACAATGACCACAATTTTCAAAATAAATGCCGAGAAAAATTATTATTGGCGGCGGTGGGCTTGTAGAGAAATAAGAATTTAGTATCTTAGTTAATACGCAAATAGTTTAGCAAGGCAATACTTTAGCTGTACCTATGTTATTCAATGAAGCGCATAGCATAGAGAGCTAATGGATTAATGGGATTAGCCGCGAATTACTCATGTCAAAGTGTATTAAATAAATAAGATATTTCAGCGGGCTTACCTTAATTAAAAGGTAATGCTGCCATTTAATTTTCAGTTACTCAGCTTAAATTCTTTAAAACTGTAAAAAGGTTTATTTAGAATTCAACTTTACAACGATTTAGGTTATCTAAAATTCAACTCTTCGCTAAAGCAACTTCTTGATTTCGTAAAAAAAACAATTGGACCGACACATTAATATAAAAATATGTTTGACAGTGGTTATAATTTTTTTTGTATGAAATCTGTCTACATATTTCAGGAATACCTCTGTGTCTTAAAATTATGTCTCCTGATTTGATGTTCTTACACTATTATAAACTTAAATTAAACGTAATAAAACCGCGTGATTAACTCATTTTTTTGTAAGCCGACTATGATCTGTATCCTTCGCCGGGTAGCCGAAGAGGTCCGTGGTAGTTGCGCTTTTGGAGTTGGAAAAATATTCGTGTAAGAAGTTTTGTGAACTCTACGAAGTACATCAAAGTGCTAGAATCTGCGTTGCTGATCTGGTTTACCACACATTTTGGTAACAGAAATGTGGACGTCGTTCCGATCCGGAAAATAAACAAGAGCACACAACACGCACTACAAAATAGGAGCAATTCTTAAAGAACTTTTAAGCTTCTGGGCTTGGCTGGAGATTTCTCCCGAAAAAATTTGCTGCCATTAAGGCAAGGAAAGCCTGCTAAATATTGCTCTTTGTGATAGTATATACTTCGTCATATCCTGTACAAAACCTTTCAAATTATTAAGAATTCATCCTCCAAATAAAAGTCCAGACGTCTGACCGTGACGTTTTATTGTATAACCAATTAAAATAATAGGCCAACTATCTCAGTAGCATATTTTTATTTTATGTAAGGTAGTTGAATACAGATCATATCAAGAAATGTTAAAGTGAGAAGGCCAGATGAAAAAAGGTCTTAAACGAGCACTATGTTTCATTAAACTTCCATTAAGATTATACGGGCGTCAGATCGTGTTTTTTGTGCTTACCGGGTCCTGGTTAACGAAGAAACCCTTTACAGACGAGTAATATTAACAAATAAAATTCTGTAGTTAAATAAAGCACAGTTGAAAATTTCATAATTCAATATTATTACTAAAAATTTGTATTATTTTTCTTTACTTTTGAAATCTGTAAATAAATTATTACTAAATTTTAATAATTTAACCCTCACGGAGAGGAGGCCTGTGTCCCTGTAGTGGGGAGCATTCAAAAATGCCAATTTATTATATTATTTATATTAATTTAATAATTTGTCTATTATATTTCATTTTTAAATATGAATTTGTTTTGTAAACATATTATAACAGACGTGTTTTATAACATTATAAATGCGAAATTAACTGTCCCATTGTCCATTTCGTTCTCACACCTACCCGTTGTCAAACCGTTGCACTAATTCAGATGATATTTATACTAAAAATGGAAAGAAATATGCTTATAGAATATGGTTTAGGGGAGGAGATAATTTATCACGGGTAACACGAAGTCACACCTGAAAGAGATGAAATAAGTAATGAAAGTTGTTATGCAGAACCCCTTGTGCAAAAGCATTCAATGACGCACACACGCGCCCGCGAACCCACGTCGTGCGTACGCTCGCATAAAATAGGAATTAGCTATATGGTTAATAGTTGTATTTTTTAATATTTAGGCATTATAATAATGGCCATAGTGTCTGCTACCAACAGCCCACTCTAGGTCTCCGAAGATACAAGCTCAACCGTATATATCAAAACTGCAAATTCTTTATTTGCAACCTTATTACTAATTATGAAAAGAATATTTACATATCTCAAAGATGTTGGCTGTTGACGCCACGGACGCATCTCGTGGGCATCTATTGTTTAAGTAAGAAATGAGGATCTTTCAACGTGTTTCTTTTAACTGATGGTAGGTTATTTATTTTTATAGTACTAGGTGGCAAACGAGAAAGCGGTTCGCCCGATGTAAAGTGATCGCTACCCATTGACATCTGCAACTAACTAATGAGTTGCAGATGCGTTGCCCACCTTCAATGGTCAGAGGAGGGGACAAACAGAAAATGGTTATTTCCAAATTCTATACATCTCCACCGTCATGTTTTTTTCCCCTTCCCATCTTTCCTTATAAGAAAAGGGTGGGAAGGGGAAGAGAACTAGAGTTAGGCCTCCGGCACCTCACTCATCAGACGAAACGCAGAATACTCTACTTTACACCTTTCTTCTGTGAGGTCGTGGTATTTAACCGATCTAGCCGGCCCATTTGTGCAACAGATGTTGTTGTTGCGGATTCTACCACTGACAAAAAATCGTACAATTGACGACTTCAAGATAGATATAGTCTTAAAAGAGATACAGAATGCTCACAATATTCGATGCAGACAATGGTACTGGCACCAACTAGTAACATTATGAATGCTAAAAACCTTATAGGCAATCAAAAAAGTCAACCGCTTTAAACGGTGTGATTTACTTGATTACTTCCAACATTTCTTTAAGCAAAGGCCTCGAGGATAGCATTACCTTTCTTCAAATTATTGTACAATGGGCAATAATAGCTTAGTCATTTCTTCTACAAATGTCAATGCCCATAGTATAGGAGCAAGTTTAATACATCCTCACATAATAGTGAAAGACTAAAAATTAACATCGTGGGAAATTTCACATGGTGAAATCGCCGTCAATGATAGCACGCCACTGCACACTTCCCCTATAATATTGGTATTATTTTCTGGGGCCCAAATTGATACTGAAAACTTGCAACAAAACCCATTAAAATTTTATAACACCACTCGGAAATACGGCTCTGTAAATCCAAGCAGAAAGTTATATCAATAAAATTTTATTCACAATCCGGTCCGTTAAGATGGTACAAAGACAAAATTAAAACGTCCGCCAACATTTAAGGTGTCGCATTCTTAATGCATATAGCATTATTTCGGTCCCGGCAATTTGTCGTTAACTGCGGCCTCTTACCTTAAAGGCGATCGTAACAATGCCTTCTTATGATTACATCGTAACACTTTCAATTATAAATTAAGCTATTAACTTAATGTACAATAATTTGTTTATCAGGTTAAGCATCGAAATTAATGCAGGAGACATAACTCGTTCATAACTTAACACTTTTTATTAGCGAGTCCGTACGCCAGTTTCGACATGTAAGGCATTATCCAAGTTCTCCCTTCCATGCAAGCGAATGTAGACTTAAAGACATCGCCCTAAAATATAAATTTGAGTGGACTTTAGCGACCGATCGAGCGGTCAGGAGTAGACTTGAACGTATAATTTCTTGTGTAATCGCTTTAATAATGGGTGAAAAAAGTGATATTATCTGCCCACGGTCAATAAATTAACACCGTTTAGAGCAAAAATGTAGATTCTTAGTGTCGCTACTATTATAAATAAAGGGAGCTGGAACGAGCCGAGGTCTGAGACGGTCCGTGGCTAAGTGCGTGTGCTTTTATTTGGGTGCGTGAGCAGCGAGGCCTTATTAAAATATTTCGAGTGGAAACTGGAAGGACCACTTAGTGGTGCGCGGGAGTTTCACGCCTGAGCTGATACAACATTAAGTCGACAAGATAGCTTATTTGTGCTGAGCTGAGGATTAGGGGCAATAAATCACTGATTAGAATGTATTGACTGGCGTCGACTCCGGCGCACGATCTTCTCTCTTATTTATACACCGCTAGCTTTTAGGCTTTTATGACTTCATTATTTTACATCGAACACTTCGACTAGTAACGATTTTATTTACATAATTAACACGAGATGCAAATCGGCCTACGTTTTACGAGTTGGCAGCGTAGCTTTAATTAATTATGGATTATGATCTTTAAAGGGTGACTTTTAATTAAAGATAATGAAATTTATTTACTTGAATGTACTCGTGGTACAGTCGAGAGATTAAGGTTTTTAAAATGGGATACAAATTTAAAATAAAACTAAAGCCAGTATCTGAGAGTAAAATAAAAAGAAAACATGGTCGTGTCTTGATTTCTTTAATGCAAAGTCGATTCTTATTTCGCGTTCACCGATCTGAGTGGATCTGGAGACGCAAGTTGACTGTGGAAGCGTACGACCGCATCCATAAAATTCGAAACAGTTGTATGTAAAAATACTTACATTATCTTTTGTGGAAATATCAATCTGGCACCGACGCTGCAGTCTTACTCGATAGTTGCAAATATATAATTTGAGTAATTTCATTCCATTGTATAAAATTCATAAGCATTATGCAGATAAACCCGTTTTCTGATTTCTGATATGTAATTTAAAAAATGCGAAATTAAATACACCGTGAAATGATTCAATTCTAGATGGTAATCGACTTTGTGTTATTGTTTTTTTTGTTTGTTTTTTTTTAATTTTATTTTCTTGATATAATGTTTCTGTTTAGTCAGGTTTGTAATATAACGATCGTTATTTGGAATTGAAATGTGTTTTTGTTTTATATCTTGGTCTGATTTGTATTTGAAGTGAAAACTTCTTACAAACAAACACGACCGTAATTTTTGTATGTGTAAAATCTTAAGAATTCGCGTCATCGTCATATTTATGTCAGCGGTATATTTTTTTTATTATAAACAGATGGCGTAGTAGTTATATCACTTTTACTGTAAATGTTATAGTTCTCATATTAAGTAACTAAGTTTTCTTTATATTTTTTAAATTAAACGTAATTTGATTATCTAGTCATTTATAGTTTTATGTTTTCACTTCTATAGGGAGTCTCTATTTGACTGCCATTCTGTCATCTAAAGATAAAATTAGTCACAAGGTAGGATATTAAAATGTTTAACAGTCCGTGATTTAAATTTGGACCAGGTATTTTCTTCGAGCCGATATTTTGTCGTTATAGTCACCGTATTCATTTTGTACAATTTTTAGTTAATAATTAATTTAATGAACAACTAATTGACTGGCCTCAGACCTAAGTTAAAATCAATTTTATCGTCACAATAAAAAAGCAAGCTAACTATGAAAGCATTACACGACGTTTCCCTTTTATGCGATGCCTTAAAGAGATTACAATGCAGCTTATACGGAACGCGTTGTAAATTTTATCTTTATAAGCGCTTATGATTATTGACTACTTAACCTCAATTCTACGTTTGTTTATATTAACAATGAAATAATTCCAATTGGTAAATACAACCAGAACTTATTAAGTGTTTATTATTATAGTGATTGGAACAAGAGCTTATTGATATGTTTTTACTCAATAATTGGATTATTGCGAAGTCCACACCATTTCGTATCGTAAAATTTTCGCAAAAAGATGTCTCAATAAACGAACTGTGCATTTTCTCGATTGCTTATAAGTATATAAAATTCGAAAATACAAGTTTCTTCTTTAAGTATTTTATAAATCCGTTACTTTTGTATTGGCAGTAAATAACCTATTATTTTTATTTGTAAACGATACACGTTCATGAAATTTTAGCAAACAAAACATTTATTTATCTTAAGAAAAATACATTTTTGCGACATTATTAACATTAAGAAATATACCGTTTTTAGTTCCTACTATGTTTATATAGTTCATATTTATGTTATTCTCGTAATTTTGTTAAGCCCATACCCGTTATTAATTAGTTTAAATTTATTTCAACGATATTTACAGACTGTAAGTCTAGATGTATTCCATTGTTATTTTTTATAGCCGAAGAAGGCAAATGACCAAGCAAGACCTGATAAAAGTGACCGCTACTCATAGGGATCTACAACAAGCTAATGAGTTGCAAATGCGTTGCCTGCCTTTAATAAACAGAGGGGGCGATAACAATAATAAAGAGTATTGCCTCTTATCATCATCCTGTTAATTTTAATGTATCATGTCCCTTTATATATACAGAACTATAAAAAAATGAAACATCGGCTACAAAAACATTAAATACACGTGATAAAATTAGTTTAATTACTATGTATTTTCCGCGTAAATATAAGAAATCATTATAAAAGAAACTATTAAGAATATGTAGAGGGAACACACGCGACAATACGTCTGTCTGTGGCTCTATCGACTGGGCTGCAATGAAAATCAATATTTATTATAGTGAGCGCTGCCCTTTGCGTTTGCGACACACTAAAGCGTAAATTGTCCTCTGATTTTTTTATTGTTTTATGAATAAATCATTCCTTTATTGGTATATTTATCCATGCTTTATTTTGTACTAGTACGCTAAGTTTGTTCGTTATTCTCTCTTATTTCATCCTAAGAACTTGCCCGAACCACTGAAATGCTTTTTTCAATTCTTATCACAACAGTCAAATCCATTTTTCTTACTAATTAACTAAAAATGGTAGGGCATTACGCAGTATGTAGGTAAGTGGCTAGTCCATTTTAAAATCTTAACACTTTAATACGATATTTACATATTAAATGAAACGTTTTTAAACGTATGTGTTTTTATATTTCAATATAAGAGTATATTAATTTGATTGTTACTCGTAACAAAACCTGATTACTGGTAATTATTATTATAGTTACTGGTTCAGTGTGAGAGCGCACGCCTTTAATTTCTTTGTGTACAGTAATAACACGCCTTCGATTCCTTTCGCTACTGCCAATGAAATTGTTACCTACAATCTTAATTACTATTTTATTGCTTGCTTTGCGATACATAGAAAATTATTTTTAAGTTAGCTGTTAACTTACGCATGTTTTATTTCTTTCATTGTATATTCATTGAATTGTTTTATAAAAACGTATAAAATTTCATTTGCTTATCTTTCTTTATGTTGAAGAAGGCAAACGAGCAAGCGACTCATGGAAATTTATCTTCACTCTTACCCACCCATTATTATCCAAAACAAACAGAATAGATACAGATTCGTTGCTAGTCCTGTTGTGAATACAAATCAATCAAAAAACTGAAAACCGACTGACTGTATAATAATAATCATACATCACTCGGTATTTTTACGGTTCCGCGACCCAACGGGTAAAGCGGGACCCTATTATTAAGACTCCACTGTCCATTCGTCTGTCTGTCCGTCGGTCACCAGGCTGTTTCTCATGAACCGTGGCGCGCCGTGCCGAACCATTTTCACAGATGATGTATTTCTGTTGCGGCTATAACAATAAATACAAAAAACTATAATAAATCACATATATAAGGGGGCTCCCATATAACAAACGTGATTTTTTATAGATAGACGAAACCCTTCGTGCGCCAGTCCGACTCGCTCTTTGTCAGCTTTTCACAAACTACTTCGCAGTCTACAATGTCGTGCAGCACGTTCCTGCAGCCCCACGCATCATATAAGCTATAATATTCGGGAAAAAATACAAATCACCGCCACCTTCAATACCAGTCAAGCCGTCTGGACTACAAGAGTTCACAATGAACCGGACATCACCCTCCTTCTGGGACTGCAAGAACAGAATGTTGGCACTTCTCTCGTCAGATGAATTGCAGGAATAAAAATACCTACATTTCACAGTGCTGGGTAAACATATTCTACGTTGCCCGTTTATATGGCTGTTGAGGAAGGAGAGGGAGGGGCTTATAAGGAACATCCCCCTTGAAGGGGGCATTTTCCCATTTTTTAATTTCGGGGAGTTCTTTAAGCAAAAAAGAAAGCATTTAGTTTGAACGTCATAGAGTCACTTCTGGCACTCGCCGGCCGCTACCGTGGCAAATTGATACGGCACAAAACTATAAAATTAGCCTTTATAGAAAATCTTTCTATTGCCTCTTCGACAATTCAAGCTTAAAAAAGGGATGTATTTATGGTTTGTCTTAATTAATTTTACGATTAAAAAAAATTATATCTCAAAAACTATTCCGAAAGCAAAGACTTTACACGACTAAACTGCATTCCGAGACCTTTTACAAAGTATATATGAACATCCTAGTGCGCGGGCAACGTTGTATTTGCTAGTCCAGTGCTGTTCTGTGAGGTTGCAGCACTTCCAGAGCCGAGCAGGTCCGTTCCCATTAGCTTGCAGCTTCTGAAACCATCATTGTTTTGGTCGTATTGTGAATAGTGATGAATGATATTCCAACGATATTCCAACAATTGAACTCCATCATCTTAACCTCTAGTCAACCGATAAGTCGAGAAAGATAACGGCTCTTACAGATTTTAAAATTGGATCACTTAAAGTTTGGTCAAATTTTCTTCTGAGATTAGAGTTAATGTAAAAATAATTAATGGCAAAACATTATGTGTAAAGTATTTACCGGTCACATCGCCATTCTATTTTTTTACATTAATTTATTTTATAACTTTTCATAATTTGCAAGAATTATGAAAAGTTATTTATGTTTTACAATTTTATTTAAAAATTGTATCAAAAGAATGTGATCACGTATCTTACAGAGTCGATGCTGTCACTTATCATTATATCATTCACTTATCACATAATTATTTTCTTCTAAAAATATACAGCTTAATTTTGTGTTGATAAGCTGTATGTAAGTACGATCATTTATTTAACTATGTCCGGAATACGATCTTTGTGTTTTGAGTACGCCTGTAGCTGGTAAACATGTTAAGTAAATCCGCAATATTTATGTTATATTTGCAGTTATACCTATTCATTTCTAACAATACCTATCTGTAATCGCAGACTACCTTCATTATGTTCTTGATGCATTCTTCAGCCAATACATCAATACCTTCGGTGCAAATGGAATTAACGCAATAGTGCCTAAATTATGTTTATCTCTAATCGTTTCTTGACAATTATTATTGTAAAGTATATATATCGACAGTTTTATAAAGAGAAGGACGCGGTGGCGCGAACTCGAAATATTTTCCTCTCGTCCTTTTTTCGCTACCGTTTCTAGACGATCATTACACATTAGCGTATCGCATGCCTTGAAGTTACAATTAAGACATTTCAATGTCCCCCCTGTCTTGGCAGTTAAACAAAAAACATGTCAGGTACTTAATAATAATCTGCTCTACAATAAGTACCTTCGAAAACAAAAACAAACCCTTAATCATGTTGCCATCATTGGGTAGGTCGAACTTAATGTTCATAAAAACTTATAACCATTGTAATAAGTATCAAATAGTATTTGTCCCTACGTGTCGCTAGTGTTTACTTACCGTGGGTTTACACTGCTTTTACGCCAGTGTAAACCCACAGTTAGATAAAGACCTGGCACAACACAGGTCACACTATAAACATGGTTATTATCAACATATTGTTGAGATTTATTTATATATATTATCTATGTTCATTATCGTACTTTAATCGCTTTCTGAAATCGCACAAATTCACAAAACACAAGCACACAAAAAAAACGCTACCCCTTTTCGCCTACTAGTCTGTGTCTAGACTATACTTGACAGGCGCTCTAATAAATAAATATCTGGGCGCTTATAGTTAGAGAGAAATAATTCACATCACACAACAGTCAAGGTAAAAAAAATCCAATCAATAAGTTTTGACTTAAAAAAATCACAGATTTCTACCCTACAAGTAAATATTTTTCAACCATAAGATCAGGCCGCTTACTTGATACCACTAGTTACTCAGCTAGTTTGAAACTAAATACGTTAAAGACGTAGACACTTACATAAAGCAATGGATGGCAATGTAACTACCAGAATGAAGTGGTTGTAGCACTAGCATCAGCATAATAGAAATACAACTCGAAACATTTTATCTCAAGTTAAGAAGGAATTTCTCTTGTCATATATTTGCGTCAAGAATAACCACAAATGGAAGCTCAGCTTAATGGCAAACGATACCCTGTAATTTGGAATTCGTGATCCTTAACTTTAACGTATGTCTTTAATAGCTTTTCCGGTGAAGGCGGAATCCGCAAATTTATAAGTCAGATTCAGATTTAACAGCGGAACTGAGCTTTGAATAAATAAATCAAATGACTTTGCCCACCGCGATGTTAACTTTTTGCGAGTAATATGGTGATGACAACGCGTAGCTTGCAATACAATATACATATACAAGTTTTTCAACGCATTCCATTGGTATATATTATATTTAATTTGCAAATTTATAAAACAGATGTATACCGAACAAACGTAAGCGACTGTGACAGTTGTATGTGATATCTCGTTCTAAACCATAATAAAAAATAACGTACTTTCTTTAAAACATCATAAAACTGGTTGACATCTTGTTGTCACATTACCTATCATTTAAAGTCAGGGAGACCGTTTTTAAATATAGCTTTCACGTATTAAGGAAAAATATTTGCTCGAATCCATGAGATACGGCCCATCAGTTGTCAAGGATCTAATAATCCAAACAGCTATCATATGTCAATTGCGTACAAAAATTTCACCGTGACCTCGATACATGTTGTTTAAAAGAATTATTAGTTCTGAACTGTACACGCGTATACAGTTAACTTCGAAGAAAACATGTTACTGCCCAGCTTGTACAGATTTGTTTACATTAGACGTGTTCCCCCTGTAATAACATGTCACATATTAATAGTAAACAGCTCAATAAAATTTCTGTCCGGGCGTTTTCTGGTTTTTTCTAGTTTATCTCTTCATACAGTATGTCAACTTGACTATAAAGTTTAGAGTAAGGTAGTATTCATTTTATTTATGATGGCTGTCTGATCGTAAAAACTTCTGAACCATAAAATAGATTTGTTATTGTGCTAATAACTAACGAAAGCAAAGGTAAAAAATTTGCGACCGTTTGAAATCTGATATTTATCTGTGTTTATCTTTCCTTGTATTCAGTATTGAAAAATTACTGTGAAAGAAATTGTTGGACGTTAATAAAAAAGGTAACACTACTTTTCTAAAAGAAAAGAAAGCGTAGAGACTAAGCTACGAGTTTTAAGAGATAATAATCTGTGCCAAATTATATATACTCATAAACAAATTGGATACTCGAGCATGCTTATATGTATTGGCATTTTTATAGTTCCTGTGATATTTGGTTCTATATCTATTAGATATAAGAATTTTTAAATTAGCACGATTATAAACATGTCAAGTTGGCATTGTAAGGCTTCTTTAACTATCTTGCGTCACTTGTTTGTATACATGCCACATAGTGTTAACAAGTGTTCTTTGGTTTATTTAAATATGCAGTGTACGAATGTTTTAGCCGAGTTTACGTCCCGTGTGGCAATTTTCATTTAATTAAAGCGAACTGGTCGCTGTTTTAAAAAGCTGGTGATTATTATGCGTGTTTACCATTTAGATGTTAATTAGATTTAGCACCGCACCTGATCAAAGCCGTTCGGCAATGTTGTGTAAAGTTTGACGTTAAAGCGAATATATGTAATATTCTGGATCAAACTTGTGATAATATAATTAAGTCATTTATTGTATTATTGAATCATCGATAAAATTTGCCGTCATTTAGAAAGTAATTGTAAAAGGGAATTCATTAGATACCTAAATAGGATTTTGATTAAAAATTAAAGCAAACGCCATTATTACCCCCACTGTCCAAAAATGTACTTACATTATATTAGAATGATTATTTATGTAATAGTATCAAAGGCTTTTTTAATATTTATTAACTTTTTTGTTTCAAATGGGCATTGAACCCAGGCCGTAGGTTTACCGTTAGATATTTTAACCTTGGATATACTTGGCACTAATCATCGATCATATTAGGTACTATAGTTTGTAGCTTTTGTTATATATTTAATTTCTGGAAGAAAAACATTCCATTACAAAATGACTTGCAGACTTTCTGCTTAGGCCTGGCGTAATTCATACGGTAGCAGTTTTGTTTTTACGTTCCTGCAATCGCGTTCGTTTTAAGTTCCTAGAAAAAATGAGAAATGTAATACGCGTAGCAAAGTTAGCCGCTGGCTATCAATGGCCTTTAGTTACGCTTTTGTTGGTTTGTATCTTTTAATTCAGAACTAAGAAATTTTGTTTACCTTTTTCCTACGTATTTTTTCTGGTTGATTCTGAAAGATGGGAGTAGAATTTCCGGGCAATAATACTTTTTTGCATCGATACTTTTTATATAAAAACTAGTAACCCGCCTCGGCTTCGCCCGGGGACCACTAATTATGTTGATACGATCGCTACCAAACACACTCGCTGTGCCAATCTAGACAATCCCTGCAAATTTAATCGAAATCGGTCCAGTCTATAGAGAACATACATACTTCGCTTTTTATATATTATTTTTTTCATAAAAAGTATCCTATGTTACTTCTTATACCTCCAAGAATATGTGTACAAAGTTTCATGATGATTGTTTGAGTAGTTTTAGCGTGAAAGCGGTTAAAACTTACATTTACATTTATGATATTATAGATAGACTAGTGACCCGCCCCGGCTTCGCCCGGGCACCACTAATTATGTTGATCCGATCGCTACTAAACACAGGAATGTGTCAATATGGACAATCCCTGTAAATTTCATCGTAATCGGTCCAGCCGTTCCGAAGTCTATAGGGAACATACATACTTCGCTTTTTATATACAAATTTTTTCTCATAAAAAATATTCTATGTTACTTCTAGTACCTCCAAGAATATGTGTACAAAGTTTCGGGATGATCGGTTGAGTAGTTTTCACGTGAAAGCGTAACAAACAAACTTACATTCACATTTATAATATTAGTAGGGATAGATAAAAACCTATTATCAGACCCACCGAATGTATAATATATGCAAAATTTCATTGAAATCGGTTAAGCTGTTCCGTAGGAGTACGGCAAATGACACTGTGACAGGAGAATTTTAGAATACATATATATATAAAAATTCTCAATAATTCAGTAGTACCATCAAAATAGTTGGGTTTTGTATTTTTGCTGACTGTTACAATACATTTTGCTTAGTTTTAGTGTTACCTATACATACTAACGGATACAAAAGGAATCCGTGTTCACCGCTAACTTATTGTCATGACGTAATGAAGAACTCAGATCTTCATTGCGGCTAGATCGGTAGGGATACGTATTTATGTTATATACTAAAGGTGTAATGAAAAATATCAGTACCGCCAAACATATCTATACTATTTATACAGACAAAAAAAAATGAATTGTCTGTATGTAATATCAAAATAATTTTTCCATAACAAATAAAATAAATATGTGCTGCAGCCCTTAAACAGAGAGGAAGGCAGATATTATGGATTTCCGTTTGGCGCGATCCTGGCACACCTCTCTCGCTTCTTCTACATTCATAATTTAAATGTCTTAATTTCCAATTTATGAATATACGGTTGATATAACAAAAATATATTTTTTTTTAATTTTTGTCTGTCTGTCCGGTTATTTCGGGCAATCTCCGAAACGATTGAACTGATTTAAATGAGACTCTTACTAGAAGATTAATAATATTGTAAGGATTCAAAAAGGCTAATTAATTTAAGCGAAATAAATAGGGTTCCGTGCAAAAAGTTAATTACCCGCGAAATTGTGAAAGAAATGACGCCGTATCGAAAGCACCGCCCGCTAGCTGCTATTTCACACAGGTTGCCTTAAGCAGTAAAGCAATAAAATCTTTTTGCTTGCGTACTTTATTGAAGAGTAAACTTATTTAACTGCGTTAGACAATATTAGGTTACTCAGCTAACTGATAAGTTAATAGTTTTTAGCAGTGGTAGAGCCCCCAGCAACAACATCTGTAGTACGAATGGGCTGACTACCACGACCTCACAGAAGACAGGCGTAGGACAGTAGAGTAGTCTGCATTTCGTTTGCTGAGTGAGGTGCCGGAGGGCTAATTGTGGTCCTCTTCTCCTTCCGATCCTTTAACAATAAGGAAAGGATGAGAATGGGAAGACTTGACGGTGAAGGGGATGAATAGGAAGGGGAAATATTTTCATTTTCTGTTTATCCCCTTTTCCGTCCACTAAATGTAGGCATCGCATCTGCAACAGATTAGCTTGATGCGTATGGATAGTGTTCTATATATAAAGTATATACAAATAAATATGAACTTACTACTTCTATATAACGTCTACATGTACAATATGTATATGTTGACGAAATTGAGATAATAACCAAGCAGTCATGTCGTCGGTGCAACAGATGCAGACAGCCAAACACAGAAATTAAATCTAAATAGACACAATAACATTCAGAAACAAGTCATTATTGAGTGTTTGGATGAATGAGGTAAGAGAAAAGCAAATTTCATATTGGGAAAGTTAAGCGATGCCCATAGCAGAAGTCCACGATTATATATATATATATATATATATATATATATATATAAGAGAAAATCTTCAGAAAATTGTTACTTGTAAGCAAATCTTGAATTGTTAAATGCAAAAACGTAAAATTAGTTTTGTTTCATCTTTCTGTTGAAGAAGGCAAACAAGCAAGCAATTCATTGTTATTTACCTTATATGTATAAATATAAATATATATAATACAAAAAGGGCCGCATTTTATGTTTGTTAAGATATATGATTCCGAAAGAAGGAAGCTTCAGGACTATGCAAAATTAAACTTTGCTTAAAAAATCATTCTAAGCTTTTTTATATATTTTACGTCGACGTTATTGTGAATTACAGTTGTACCAACTCGAATCCACAACGTCGTCCATGTAGCAGAGGATGGAACAGCATGGAAAACCATAAGAGATATCATAATTACAGATTAAAATCCTCAGCTATCAAAATAAAGACAAAGATGCAACCATATTTCCTCGAATGTGTGTGTTTATTCTTCTTTTTGGTCTTGTAGTAGTCTGTGTAGTCTTGGTAGTTTTGGAGGGTCTATAAATAGATCATCTATTGAGATAAGACATAAGTTTTACTGATATACAACCATACAACCCCTTAAACTACGACTAAATACACACGTGCAACAATGATTGTTACTTGTGTAACAGTCGGGTGAATATTGAGCAACCTTCACCGGAAGCGCTACCGGACAATCTAGCGGCCGATCTATCGATTAATTAGTTCGATCGGTGATACAATGCGCGCAATGTCCTGTTACAGTTCGGTTTTCGCTCACTCATCGCGGCAGCTGGCCTCCGCGACAAAACAAATGACGAGACGCGGCGCTCGCATTGCACCGGCTTTCGAAACGACACACCGCCGGACCGGGCTACGTACCGAAAATACCTTCGCGGTAAGGGCATCATAAACGTTTCATTGAATAAGACGGTGAATGCACGGTATTTACAGTATTGTTATTTGTCTTCTGACTGTGAATTTTCAGAACCTAGAGTTTTTCACAGATATAGAATATAATAGAATAGTAGAGTCCACAACATCAACATCTGTTGCACGATGGGCCGACTTGACCGGTGAAATATCACGACCTTACAGAAAACAGGCGTGAAATAGAAGTACTCTGCAATTCGTCTGATGAGTGAGGTGCCTTAATTTCAGCCCTTCCCACCCTCTCTTCGTAAGGATAGGATGGGAACGAGGAAAAGGATTGGACGGGGATGGGTTTAACGGGAAAAAGGAAATGTCGTTATTTCTATCTATGCCCTCGTCTATCCATTAAAAGAAGGCAACGCATCTGCAACTCATTTGCTTGTTGCGGATGTCGATGGGTAGCGCTCACCTAACATCAGGTGATCCGTTTGCTCGTTTACCGCATTGTTCCATAAAAAAAGATATGAGTTGCGTCATAGAAGGGAAAGAAATAGTACTGAAGGAGGTACTGAGATAGAATATTATATGAAACAAGATTTACAAACGGAGGTATCTGCATAAACATGAAAATTGAACAAACTAAATAAAAAGTGTAGTCTCACATGAAGTACTTGAGGTTGACCCAGAACTCCAGAGACAATATTTAAAGGTATTATATCTGTATAATAATTAACGTGCCAAAGTAAGATAGGTATAATATAACACAGGACTTTCAACGTTAACCTGTCATGATTACGCCAGAGCGGCCGAGCATTGGCTTCCTTGACCACATCCTCTGCGCCCTTAGCCGTTAAAGATTGAAGCACTGCTTACTGTCTTTTAAGTGTAACTTTTACTGCATTCCGTACATGTAAGGCAACAATGAGATCCTAGATGACATCTAAAACACACTAGGCCGATATAGAATTCATGATATTAACCATATAACAATTGGAAAGCACATTTTGCAGGTATAGAACTTCGAATTCATAAAAAAGTAAATAAAGAGTAATTTACTGGTAAAGTACGTTGCACTCAGGTCGATTCCCTTCATTGAAGTAACTTGATATAAACGACATTTTTCAAATAATCAGTATGTATATATAATTTGTAAAAAAAAAACCTTCTGTTTGTAGTTTCCGTCATTTTATCAGACATAAGAAAATATGTGTTAAAACGCATTTTCTTGATGTATCTTTTTTAATTTCGTTAATTTCTCATTTTTTTTACTTATTCCGCTATTCGGGGTGGAGACAAATCCAACAAAACAATGTTATAAAAATACACTATCTTTAGTTATAATTTGTTGAGCTAACACGACTTTGTTTTATATAAAGATACGGAAGACTTACTATATAGAATAGTGATATATACAATAAAAAATAAATAGACAAATTGGTTTGACGAGTGTCGTTTCTATCAGTTAATTTAATAGATATTTAATCGCAACAAGCTTTTCTGTAAATGTTAGGTTTTTCACATATATATTTATCGATACATATTTAACCCTTGTCTAGCTAAGATCACTATCAAATACAAAAAAGTAGATGACAAATGAAGATTACGTTACCAAAGACTACCTTATTTGTGTAATGTAGTCGTGAGTATTTTAATCAAAGTACATGGTTACGTTAACTAATAAAAGTGCATGGTAATGAATAAGCATTCAAATTCCTTAAGATTCCACGTTTTGAAGTTTCGGCATATAAAATACCAATTTATTTAATTCACGGCCTTAAAACTTAGTGTAAATCATTCTTGTATCATTCAGACAAGCTGCTTTTTTGGTGCCCTATCGTCGGACAGATCTATCTGATAAGAGGTAGAGTCGTTTCTATGAGCGGGCATACATTTTTAAACAAGTATCTGTCACTAACAGGTTAATCTTTAAATTAGTGTAACTGATTCAAGTCATAATAACAATTAAATATTAAGTAGATAAACTTCTAACCTAAGGACTTTGTACCTATACTACACTAGACTGTAAGATTTGTATAAAATAAGTTTAAGTTCAAAATATCATTGTCTTGATCAATAATTTACAAACTTCGGCGGCTATGAAGCTATCACCTTCATGGTTGATCGGAATAGGGCTGACTAGACGGCTGCTGCTACTGGAAAATATTTAATTCTTTGTTTGTTCCCGATAAACTCAAAAACTGATTAACCAATTTTAAAAATTATTTCATCTATTCGCTAAAAAATAAAAGCTTTTTTATCAGCGACCTTTGGCTAGTTTTCATTTACTATCAAGCGCCGCTGGGCCAATTACCTAAAGTAAAACAACATTATGTTGAGGTTATATTATGTTTTCTATATAATAATAGCAGTCGAAATGGGCAATAAGATTCTTCGATTTTGCGTTCCTTTGCGAGTAGTTAAGGAGTTAATTATTCATATATAAGTATCAAATACTATAATTTTAATTATATCTTGCTTTCTTTAGTTTCTTATTTAAAATATCTTCTAAATAATTTTTTTTTATTTTTTATCCATAATAAGCTTTTGGCCTGAGTTATTGTTTTACATTTTACTATTATAGTAATAAGGTTATAATTTATTTTTCATTACAACTCGTTACTATATTTTTAGGCATTACATGAACAAATTTATATTACAAAAGTGAGTGGCAGCAACGTTGGTAGGGGACGTCTAAGAAGAACTTAAGTCGATTAGATTAGTGACATACTAAAAAAGGGCGATATAAGGAGTACCTATAACTAACGATCTTATATTCTTAAATGTATGAATGTAGAAGCGAGAAAGGTCGGCCAGGATTGCGCCATATGGAAACCCATAATCTCTGCCTAACCGTCCGGTCTCTGGCGTGAGTGCATATTTATTTATTTATTTCAAAAATAATAACTTTTAACCAATAATGAACTTAAGTTATTTACATTTTTTATAAATACAACCCGTTTGATTTTCAATATTCCACATTTATAAATAAAATTATGACCTATGCACCTCTTGGATAGTTAAGGTTTAATATTGGAATAAATACTAAATTGATTTAACAGTTTCAAGGTAGGTAACTATAACTTCCCGTTACAAACATATAGATCTATATTTCTTTTAATATTAAAAAGAATATAAAAAGTAAAGTCTATTGTTTAACAACAGATAATATATTTATTTCGCTTTCCATTGCTTAAAAACCTTTTCACATACTTTTTATGTTTATATAAATTTATTTGTTTTTTTGCAATAGTGTTAGGGTTTGATAATGAAAATAATATAATGTTACAACTTCACATTGTTTTGCTTTATACTCTAGGTTTTTTTATACATTACCTCAAATGCTATATTACAATTGTGGCCCTATTAGCTTGAACAAGTACCTACTAAATAGTTTGCAAGATTTTGAAGCTTGTGTACTTTACCCACCTACCTATGTTTAGCGTCGGCACTACATGTTTCACGCAAAACATTATTTCTTTTTCGTTCTACTTTCTTAAGCGTCTTATTATTTACATTATTATGTTATATATAATTAAATGTCTTTATATATATATATATAATTTAGAAAATCAACTTGTTTGTTTTTATTTTCAAGTATTTGTAGGAAATGTTTTAATAATATAATTACATACTAGACAGCAGTATGTTTAATGAGATAATATATAACATTATATTGTCATTAACAACTATAATTTTGATATAACTTTTTAAGTTTACAAAAATGTTGACCTTTTACTTTACACCAATCACCTTTTGTGAATAGAATTACATCACCCATCCAGCAAACCGTTTATTTGGTTTCTATATAATACCTACCCTAAGGTTTTATTTTATTTATCAAAATATGTAAGCGTTAAAATTTTTATGACTCTTTAAGCTTGTTTCTAACAAATAATACGTTCAAAATATTAATTAAAATATCATATAGATGATAAAGTCAAAAGGAATATAATAATTATAAATAAATCCTTACTACTTAACGATAGTCTGTTTAAGGAATTGACTTATTCATTGCTTACCGTTCGGTGATATATTGAGGGGCTGAGTGATGACTGCAGGCGCCGTGGGCGCCGGCTCCATCTTCCAGGGGGCGCAGCACGAGGCAGGCGAGAACTCAGGCGTGGGGCCGCTGCCCGCAGATATCAACATGGTAGAGACCCACTGTCCCCCAACTGTACGATCTTAGCATACGCAACAAACGCTCCACACCGGTACGGATACAGTCCGCGGTAGCCGGTCGAACAGCCGCTACTTGATTGTTTTGTTAGAGTCAACTGAAGCATACGAGGGACGGCACCCGGCCGCACGCGCTCGCTCGAAGCTCAGCCAGAACACTGAAGAGCGCGCTTGGTGTGCCGGCGCGCCCACTCACGCGCCCACTCCCATTAGCACGCCTCGGAAAAAATCACCGCCGACGAACAATAACAAAAAACTACCTCCACCGTATCGAACCTCCGCACACCTCTCACTCTAACGCTCTTAATTCGATTTCCGAACGCGTCGAAACTTTAGCAGCGCTCGATTCATTGGCAACCTTCAGTCCTATACTTGTAATACAAAAAGTAACTTTTATTCTAAGTACGTATGAAATAAAATCAATTTTACTTTCGCAAGATCGTAAGTCATAGGACGTTTTGCAAGTGAACTGAATTGAAACTACTCCTACTCACACTCGTTCGGTTCGGCTTAAGCTTGAACCGTATGAAAGGGACAGGTGCTCTACCGCTCGGTGGTAGAATTACGGTAGTGAGCACAGGTGATCTTTTATCATTTCTTTATAGCGGAGGTGTTAATGTATAACTCTCTCGTTTACACGAGGGTAACGTTACGCTGACAGTTAGAGACAAAGGCTGTATTAACACGGTAGTTAATTAAACGCGGTTCTAGTTGACCACGCTTACCGTTTTAATAGTCGCCGTAACGCCGCACACCATTCTAATAAGTCGGAGAGCAGAGATGTCATTTTTAAGTTTAGTACACGCTGTATATACACTCCCTCTCTTCCAGATGATGCCTGTGTCCCAGCAGTGGGAAAATTTATTATTTATATTTTTACTCTACCATTTAAAAATATCAAAACGACCTAGATGTCATATGGTGTCTTACAAATGCAATCTGTTACATTAATGGGTAGGATTTAAATTTAAGTTTAATTATGAATGGCCTATTCTGGAAGGGATACAAAACTATAATTAACTGTTGTACTTTAGCCGCCTTTTTACTGGTAGTACAATAAATACGTAGGTAATCAGTGCATGGTTTTTTTTATTAATAATTACAGGGAATCGGAATTGCCGGAAGGTCCCGACCGAAGTGCAACTGCCGCGCTTGGTAGTCGCTTTTCAATCGACTCTTTTGATCATAAATACACTTTCTTTGTAGGGAGACTTTAATTTGTGGCAATCTCGATCTTTGCGGTTTCCGCCCGCCTGTACAATACAATTCTATGTATGGATGTAGACAATTCAGTTCGAATGTACGTTTCGCGTTCGTACGCTTGTTTATGTATGGGTATACGGTATGTACATACATTACGTAAACTCAATAATCATTTAAAATAATATTATTGGAATATAGAATTATTATTTGGACCACTGATTTTTAATTTCATATTTTTCTTATGTTTAAATGAATATTATGCTATTATTACGATACAACTAATTTTATTTATTTTTCAAGCAAATTTCTGACATTACGAATGTATTACAAAAGTTTTTCCTAAGCGACCATATATGGGGCGGGGAAACTAATACAAACACCTATGCCAGTATCATTTATATGTTCAAGTTTAATGTAATTTTAACAACAAAAAATATAAACATATCTATATATAATACAACTAATTTAAAACTTCATATTCAATTCGATGACGATGATTTTAGATTACAAAAACCTAATCAGGGTCCAGTTCTCTTTCACCTTCCACCATTATTAATTTTGCATTTGCCCATCTAAAGTGCGAAAGTAGACCGCATGCTTTACTTACATTTACATGATTTTTACCTCGAAATTCAACGTTAATTGTGGCCGGTGAAACGAAATTTGTTCCACGAATGTGCTGGTTCAACCGGTGAAATACCAAAAATTCATAGAAGATAGGCTTGAAGTGGTAGTATTTCAGAGTTTCTGCTGAGCGAGGTGCCGGAGGACTAAATCAAGGACTTCTTCCCCTTCTCATCCTTTTCTTGTGAGTATGGTTTGCGGGAGGAAAGTATGAGTAGGAAAAGGAAATCTTCGTTCATTAAGGCAACACATCTGCAACTCATTAGCTTGTTGCAAATGCCTATGGGTAGCGGTCACTTAAATACTACACCCCTTGCTAGTTTGACACCTTCCTCTACAAAAATGAAGCCGTTAAACCTGCAGAATTCACTATAAATCTACCTACACGCAGTTTAATATACTATGTGAACATATTTCGTAATAATAGTCTGTGCTGTCCGCCGCCCGCCGTCCGCCAACTACCGAGCTATTAAGACCTGGGCATCTGACAGTATGAATAAAAAAAACAACTGTAAAATGGTTAATGAAGCAATACGCAACTGTAACTCGCAACCTATTCATAACGTTTACCTGGCCTTACGCATGAATTATTTATTAATTTTTATCTAAAGTTAAACATGTATACGTAATATAAAACGGATTGTTGGCCGTATGGTTCAGAAAACGTCAGATCTGCTTTCCGTTGAGTTTGTGCGAATCTGCAAGCAAATTTGAACTTTTGTCAGTGACGAAAGTACTCAAAGATTCTTTTGACTATGTTTGCAAAGAAATAATAATTGCTTTTAATATTTTTATTCATAGTTTCGAAATAACCTGCCGCAACTTTTAAGTGTATTGGGTGAATAATGATCCAATTTAAATTATTTACTAAACTAATTTATTAAAGTCCCAAAAATGACAGTCGTAAACATGAATCGCTATTAAGCACCTATCACACATCAATGAATCAAAACGGATTGAATTCGAATTTGAAAAAGAATTATTTTTATTAATTACCTATCATCTCTCATGCAAACAGATTTATTTCCGTTCACTTTCTCCAATGTTTAACTTATAACAATATGTACAAAAAGCAACAGTTTTTCAGTGTAATGCTTTCATTTTATACAAAACAAAAATATTAAAAAAAGATAATCAGGCGTATTGCTAAACAACTTTTTAAATTAAATTAAATAAACGACTCATCTTCTTGAAAGCCAGAAAAGGAGAGAGAAACTATTGCACATTTGTTATTTCTTTCTTGTCCTGTGTTAGACTTCCAACTGCTGCTAAACTTGTGCGCACCATCTATCCACATGTCAACACCTAACATCAGGTGAGAATGTGGTCAAGTGTTAGATTATTAGTTATAAAAAAGCTAATTTCTTTAAGTTTTAGGTTAAATGGGTTAGTAACATTTGATATATGTTTTTTCAGTTATGTATGCTCATAGTGGCTTGCTAAAGACTTTAGATAATCCATAGAAAGCGGATAGATACTTACTTTTTATACCTCAATAATGCTTAAAGACAATTCAATTTCAATTCTGAGGGGATGGAAGTGATATTTTCAAAGATTGATTGAATGTGAAGCGGCCTCGGCTTCGCACGGCAGACAATTATAAAGAAAAGAAGATAGAATACGAGATAAATTTGAACAAAATTTTGATTGCCATGAAAAGAATGAAAATGTGTGAAGCACCCGGGAATGACAGGATTTCTCTTGAAATGCTGACAGCTGGAGAATTTTTAGTTGCAAGCCTGCTGTGGGTCTTTTTCAATATATGTTGGAGACATGGCCAAGTACCAGAAGATTGGTGTATAACTGTAATTGTCCCTCTTATAAGGAAGAGGTTTCGTAGTATAATTGTAAAAAATACCGAGGCATCAGCATTCTTGGCATTGTGGGAAAACTATATGCTAAGGGTACTGAATAAGAGTCATAAAAGAAACAGAAGAAAGAATGTGGGATGTGCAAGCAGGTTTAAGTAATGGGCTGCATGGATCAGATCTTTTCTTCACGTGTGATTACAGAAAAGTTTTTGGCTAAGAGAAAAGGCATACGATAAAGTTAAAAGAGATGATCTATGATCAACTCGCAACCGAGCGTTTGGATTTAACAGTGATATAATACAAACGTTAAAATCTCTTTATAAATACTCTACTACTTGTGTTAGAACTAAAGGGCCCTACCATGCATTTGGAATGGGTGAGGAGTAGCTCACCCATTCCATTCCAAATGCATGGATACGTGGATGTATGGATGTAGAAGTGAGAGAGGTGTGCCAGGATTGCACCAAATAGAAATCTATAATCTCTGCCTACCCCTCTAGGTAACGGATGCGCCGGTATATTTATTTATTTAATCAAATGATCGCTTTTTTAAAATCTGTCTGAATAAGAAACTGTTAAGAGAGCGAGTGTGAATTCACGGCCTATTATTTAATGGTATCCGTAAGGTCGTTATTGGAGTGAATGTCTTATACTTTTTGTTTTCGTTGTGACCGGCTCGCGGCCAGCTTCCTCGGACAGGCGCCGACGCGGGTACAATTTAGTGCCCAGATACGGCGTGGGTGTTACCTAATGAATATATTTATTTGTGACGGCGCTCTCGCCGACTTTTATCTGACACCAACGGGAGACAAGTCCCTATCTGGGAGTCGTAAGGTGCCTCCCTGTTGCTGAACGAGTTCGAGTAAGTCCGTCTGTCCGTATCGATTCGTTCGTGCGATAAAACTTTGGAGAGCTCTAAGTGGTTTCGTGGCTCCGGTGATACTAAAATTAGCGTTATCATTTTATTTGTGAGCAAAGGTGTGTTGTAATAGTTCCGAGTGGAGATTTGATGAGTGCAATTAACATTCCGAGATTAGTTCACATTAAATTTAATGACACGTATTTATGTTACGTTCAAATGTTAAGTGTGACGCTAATTTGTTGTACTTTAAACTAGTGAAGATCTCGACTAGTGTTTTAATAACTGTAAATTATGTCTGTTGTTAAAATTTAATTTAGAGAAGGTGGTTTTTATAGGGATGTAAATGGTTTTAAGTACATTGCCTGCTTCTTTTATATTGAAATTTGATTTTCGCTAAAGCACGCATAGCACACCAATGACATAAGATTAGGCACGGACTGCGTAACATGCATGGTCGTAGGTTCAAATCCGCCATTCGACGAAACATGTTCTAGCACTAGCTTTTGAGCTTAGATGGAATGGTCAAAGGAACTATGAGTAAGCTGTTTCGATAATGTACAAAAATTAAACATTTTATATATCCAAGGAGGGCTGGTGTCAGACAGGTGGCCGGGCGTAAAAAACTGTAGCCGACACCTATTCCAGTATGGACTACGGTCGCACTGTGCCGACCCTTTATGAATGAAAAACAGACAGGCAAGATAAAAAAGAAAATATTTATTGATATTACTTTATATTATGTTCTCATATGATAGCAGTTCCCCTAGCATATTAATAATTGCTAAAAAATCGCTTGAATCTTTAAAATCGTGTTTAGATTTATAAATAACATTAAATGTCACTATCACCTTCATTAATACATCAAACTGCATTAGGTAATATACAAGTGTATGTATACATATAGGTATATAAGTATTCAGTACCTCTGTTACATATTTTTGCATTACCTCCCACTTCTTACACGCTGATCGAACAAAGGAACGAGGTGTTACCCATTTGTACAATAAAGCAATGCTTCAACATACCGTCCGTGCGGACGTGAGCGGCCAAAACAACTTGACACCCTTACAAAGCTTGGAAAGCAATTCCGCCATACCTGTGTACATCACAGCATTTAAACATCGGAGATCATTTTACAAGTGTGTCAAAATGAAGGCGCGTCGCACGACATTCGTCGTGGTACGGTTGGACAAAGCCACGGCGACAGAACAGGCGTCGCCCATTACCATTATAATGTGCTCAAAATATTTATGCTATCTATCAGAGACCACCCAAGTGGTTGTGTGATGCGATCTGACACGTACCTGTAGGAACAAAGCCGTATTCACGCGGTCGATCTGAGCAGCACTCTCTCGTATCGGAATACATTGGGCTACCTGTTCGTGCGTATTTCTAAGCTGTCAGACTCTCTTTAACAAATACAATATTTACATAATAAAAACTTTTAACAAGTTACAAGGGTTCATGTTAATATCGTGCCTTTTATCTTATTATTGAGGAATAAAACGATTGTTTTCGTATCTATCTAGTATCATTATAAGGTTTGCAAGAGACGGGATACTTACCACGATTAGCTCTTTTGAGCTCCCGATATTTCGTTAGATTTGCATGCGCCATGGTCACGGACTGACTGAAGTTATGCGGTAGTACGAAAAAATGCTTTAGGTAGCCGTATCAATCTACCTTCTTTCTAATTCTGCGACCACTACTACTGTTCGATTTCTCACTGACGCTAAGTCGGTAAGTAATTAAGTTATATTAAAGTAAAAACCCCGAAAGTTTAATATATTGGGCATTATGCTATTCAATTTACACAGAAAAATATTTAACTTCATTTTGTATATGTATCAATCGGATTATTTAATTACTGTCGTAATATACAGGTAATTTCAAAGGAGATAATCGGAGGCGGTTCTAGTAATACTCTCTGGCCTTCCTGGCTCCGCATATGTATTTCTGTCAACTGTACTGCTCCTTTACTCGACTATAGTATCCCATCCGTAAATCTGTCTGTCCTGTCCTGTGATAGTCTGCCCTAGAAGCCATGATAACTTTGATTACCGCATGCTCGTTACCGCACTAAGCAAGGCCGACACTGTTATGTATGGACAAAACCTTATGGTTTTCGTTAATATATGTATCTTTCAATTGCATTTATCCAAAGGAGACAGTTTTTGCTGGGCCCTCAGGTATGGTAGTCTATATAAATAAGATTGTGCTATTAAAAATGTAAATAATTAACTATTATCAAGAGGCATATTCTTTTTGTAGATTAGATTATGAATAAAAAGACCTTGTCTTGATAGTTTTTGCTGTTCAATATAACCAGCTATGGCCGTTAACTTAAAAATGCGTGTAACGAATCGATTTTAGCTTTTTTTATCAAAAATGCTGCAGGAAACGATGGTAATCATTTCAATGTTTAATAAAATCAAAAATAATTATGTCATTTTACCAATAATGCTTATATTGAAACAATGTTATACATAATTGGTTATTTTGTATTGAGTAGTATAAAAAAAAGTGGAATAGAATATTATTAAAAGAAAACTGCATCTGCAGTGTTGCCACTTTTGCAATCTTTACCATCTTTGAGGTATGTATTTATTTATTAATTAACAAAATACATTGTATTTAAATATTAAAAAGAAATTTAAATGTCATGCTCATTGTAATTATTAAAATATTCATTATCCATTAAATTAAAAAGATGTAACTGACATCTAGTGTGTAGAATTTTTTTCCAAAACAAATGTCTTGACTCGGCTTACAAACGATTTTTCTGTTGAACTTAAGGTCCTTTCTTCTCGTGCTTTTTCTTTCCTCTCTCTCTACCTCCGCCTCAAACTCATGTATATATTTAACTAATAATTCTAACTCTATGTCTAGAGATACCTCCTCCACTCCTAATAACTGGCGCCAACTTGCTATAATTGTTTTCGTTTCTAAATAATTATTAATTTTATTTAAAGGTATTTCTGTTATTAAATACCAAAAATTGAAAAAAAAACCTTAACTTATAATACATTACTAACAAATTAGTGAAAAAAATGAAAGTAACAGAAAACTTATTATTGACTTATTTAACTATATCAAGTAATATAACGAAACTGTTATTAAATGCATATGGAACCTGTGCCAATTCATTGTGGCAACACCTGTCTGTCAGATCTTGTCAAATCATATTTTCCGTTGACTTCGAATTACGTGAAAATATTTTTCTATGTTTTTACTTTGTCCTTTCTTTTAAATAAAATAATCAATATAGTTAGAATAAACGAACGAGCATCTGTATGGACCTGTTGGCGTTTATCGGACGCGTTCCCAAGCTGGGCTGAACATCCGCGGTTTTAAAATACCACTGATGAAAAATCTCTGAAAACCTGTAAGTAACTGTATTTATTGTTAAGAGTTTAGGTGTAGTGTAATGTGAGTGGTGACAGTTGAACAATTTATATTAATAATAAATAATTGGTAATGAATATTAATAATTTAAATCAATACAAGGAATAAATAAGTTATAAAATATTGATTGCTCGGAGTTTTTAGGTTATCTTGACGTTTATATTTATGCCTTATTTCTCAATATTCTGGTTAGACTTAATCTAATATAATATAAACAGTGTAATCTAGAGATTATAAGAAACAACTTGATATATGTTTCAGTAGTATAAGCCACAACTTGTGGTGGGCCTAACTCCCGAACAAATTGAATTATCTCCTTTGAGGTAGGGACCTACACTTACTAACTTCTACTTTTTTCAAAGGAATGAAAAAGTCTTAGGTTAGTTATTTATTAATAGATATATCGATATCTTTTGCCTAATTTTTGTAGACGTAGATAACAACTCGTAGTCACGTGACATTAAGCAAAGATTTGACATACATTCAGATAGAGCATTCGAGACCTAAAAGTCTACTTGAATACGTAACATCATCAACGTTCCCAAGATCCAGCTCAGTCATTCACTGATAAAAAAAATGCCATGTTTGTAATTTAAATAACTTCAAAGAAGGGTACGCTTACGAACATCACATTGCACAAGTAATTGGTTATTTTTTATGATTTATCCTGAATGTTTCATACACAACTGAATTTTGATTAACGTCTGTATGTTGATATACGCTAATCTATTATATATTTACGCTAATAAATATGCGCGGCGAAAATGAAACTTCACTTTTGAAGGTTGAATTTGTACGGACCTGGAGGGATATAATCTATGACATTAAGTTTTTGAGGCCCAACCTGGAGACTTATAGAAATAGGAATATGCACTTAGTAGTCATTTCGTTCGTCTTGTTTTATTTTTTCAAGTTGTGTTTTTTAACATAACTTATCTTTAGAAAAGTTAGTGTATATCAGATTAAAATTTAATTTAATTTTAAAAGCGTTGAAACATTAGCGATATGGTAACACCTAAATCTCTAGCGATGTTATCTTTTATCATTAATTACGTATGAACTAACCTAAGAAATACAGTTACGAATACATTTTTGAACTACGAATTCTATTTTTCTCACGCTTAATACTTAGAAAGACTTTAATGTTATAATTTGTTGTATTATTAAAATAATTAAACTATGATAATTAATGAAAAATAGATAAAAACTCTCCAAGACTTTTTCTTGAAATAAAATCCTAGGGATATCTTCCGATCATGAATTCTATTACATGATCCGCCATCAATGATAGTTCACCAACACGATCAGAGAGGAAGTGGTTTTACAGTCGTGTCCTTTCGTATCCTATGACAGAGTATCTACGAGCATTATGGTTATTAGCTCCGCCCACAGCGCGGTGGGGCGGAGCCTCACGTAGCCGCGCCCCACGAGCTTGCGACTGCGACTTGTCACAAACTTATCTGATAAAATTAACGAAAGAGACTTGTTGATTTAACAAAATTAAATAATGATTTTTTTGCGTACAATAAAATTTTAAAAATAAACCGTTGCTTAAATTTTGAAATTTCTAAGACATCTAAGTGCTGTTTCTTGCAGGATGAAAATCATTATCTCATAAAAAGAATTTACTGCCGGTATTCGTCTGTGATAAGAATAACCAGAAACTGATTTAATGTTATTCAAAATATCGTCGATTTAAATTTTTTACGATAAGTAAATAACAATATTCAAATACTATTATAGAATAAAATATATAAAGCATACCATGATGCAGAATACGTAACTGTACGGCGCAGGGGGGATGTAGACGGGATACGGAGACATCCTCTTTCTTGACTATCACTTCCTCTATCTATTAAAGGTAGGCAACGCATCTGCAACTCCTTTGCTTGTTGCGGATGTCTATGGGTACCTCTATCTAGGCTCTATGGTCACCTAAAATCAGGTGATCCGCTTACTTCTTTGCCACCTTCTACCATAAAAAAGGCAAAGAATAGGAGGAAAGGATTAGGTGCTCCGGTACAGTTTTGCCATGTCTATTCCTTTTTGGGTTGAAAATCTTTGAGTGTTTTCTTAAAAACCTAATAAGTTTCTGAAGCTGTTGATGCAAAAAAGTGAATGACGATACCATCGTGTAGTATATATACATAATTGTCCGTACCTGATGTCGTTTTATTTTATCGAGCCGGACCAGTTTATGCAACGGCATCATCGAAATTCGAGAGCAGTCCCCAAGCAATTCTATAGAGAGTTGTAGGTTTGAGTCTTTACTGACGATTTCTTGTCGCATACAATATTTTTTAATCGCATAGATTTACATACCTCCGGATACCGCGCGTTCCATACAAATTCTACATTTTAAAAGTGAAGCATGTTTTTTGCCAGCCTTTCATGATTACCAGCGTATCGACTCTTATCTAGGAAACAAATGAATGAGCATGAGTTAACTAAGTCTTAAGAAAGCTTCAGTTTTGCGTAACGGATGCTCCATCTGGAGCTATGTAACAGCTTTGGTAAAACGGCTTAAATTATTTCGATTTAGGTAACTTAAAATATAGCAAATGAGAGAGGGTCTAATTATGTATTTTATAGCTTACACCGATTTTTTTATGAAATGAAGCGTCAAATGAATATGCGATTAGCCTTAGGCTAACCGACGCCTGCTCTAACAAGAACAACATTTTGGAAAAGATGAGATACGTAAATAAAAAGAGAGTGGAATGGAATGTGATTAAACTTTTGGTCACCGAAGCTACACCATAGAACCGACCCTGCAGTAAAACTGCTACTTTATTAGAAGTATGTATGTACGTAAGCAGCCGTATTATAAATATTTCGAGGCAAAACATGAAAAAGCATACATAGAACATTTCGTTAAGGTCGGTAAATATATATAATAAATATGGCAGAAAATTCATAATTGCTTTGTTGACTAAGACGCTACCTTCAGTTTTAATTAAAGCACATTCTACGTATATTGTTATTGAGGTCGAATCGTGAAAGCAGCCACCCAATTTTTTTTTTTTACTTTTTTAACATAGCCATGCGATCTGAGGACACGAAAGTATAGTAGGAGCTACAGCTGGAGATCTTTTTTAAATATTATTTTAGAAATAGCGTCTCTTTGGTTACATACTTAAAAATCAAGCGGCCATTTAATTTGCCTTTTATGGCGCTTGTATCCGTTCAGTGTAAAGTTAGAAAGGCCTTGTGCCAAAGTATAGGAGCTACCAACATAGTGACACAAATCTTCTTCTAAGTGTTTCTTCTCGTGTTTCTAGTCAAGTCATTTTTTAAGTTTCAAGTTATTCAATACGTAGCCATTTCACTTAGCCTATGTCTTCGGTTTGTAAAAAGTAAAAAGCCGTTCTATTATATGTAGATAAACCTAACAATTGTTACTTTTGTGACTTAATATTTAGGAAAAATGTTGTAGTCTAAGACACGGCATGAGAAATGTATATCCTCATCTATTATGTTTCCTAATAAAAGTCAAGATCTAGATAATATGTACATTAATAAATCAAAAGTGGGTCGCCGAGCTATATCTGGGGACAAGACAATCGTAAAAACCAAATTAGGTTGAACCCTTGCGTAAGTCGCCACTGGCGATTCTAGGTCAGACTTATGTTGACGTGCAAGAGAATGTTAGACTCGAGATCGATTAAACATACTTTATTATTTTTAAATAAAAAAAATAGGAACAGCCTGTAGACGGCGCGACCGCTAGCCGCCCGCCCATTAACATATGGCGTTTGGAAGGAAGGGGCGCGAGGCGCACTTGCCTAGACTGCCTACCCCGTGTTTTAACTCGCCTAATTGTTTCCCATTTACATACATTACCGGGCAAAAAAGCCGCGCAACTGACGCCGCCGACCCACTATGTAAATACGAGATTATATAGTCCGAGGGCCCCCCATTAGGGCGGTGCCCGCTCATCGTGTAAGCCAATTTACAAGTAATGAAATTTTATAACGGAAATCAATTGTCGTTCAAAACTAATTACACCAATCGGGAACTAAACGATCCTTGTTGGTTCGAACTTTGAATAACGTTAGTGTTGCTAGTTTACCTGTTTATTTTATTTTTAGTTTTCAAAAGCAAAATTATTTTTATTACCAACAAAAGTATTATGGAGAGCAGTGGTGGCCTACTGTTTTAAGCCCCGACTTACAAACTGTAGGTCGCGAGTTCGAACCCAGGCAGGCGCTCCACGTTGTGTGATTTATTTCATCACCAATAAACGGTTGAGTAAAATATCGTGAGGAAACCGGCATGACTTCGAACCACCAAATTCGAACACATGTAACATTGACTAGCCCCCACTGGGCCAGCGTGGAGGATTACGGCTACCTTACTCTCTCGGAACGGAGGCCTGTGTTCCTACTGTGCGGAGACATAGTAAAAGAAGGCTGTTTTATTATTATTTATTTAAATATTATCAGAGTAGAGGATAGGCAAATGACGTCATTAAGAATGCGTGACGCAAAATTAGGTAAATACATAATTTAGGCTTTTTAAATTCTAGAAGGTCATGTACTTCCTAAATTAAACTGAACCAGTTATACAGCAGCGTAACTACCCCCAGGGTTTTTCTTGATTATACGTTACTCCTTTATCTCCTTCTTCACGTCACAGACTTGTGAGTTGGAACATCACTACTCTATATGTCAAATCACGACTCTGTTCTTCACTCATACGGACCTGAGTTACGTCTCTCAACTACATACTCATTTATAGTTATATATATAAGGGTATACGTTCTATTTAGATTTTTATACACCGAAATATTTATGCTCTTAGGATTAATTAATTCTTCTTAATTCTTATATTAGTATACATCTAATTCCCGCCATTACGTTGTACGTCAATTTACTATTAACCAACTTAAAGTTTCACAAATGTAGAACGAACGTCACGTCACGTATCTGAGTTATACCACCGCCTAATGCCTTTGCCATTGTTAGCTTTCGGTTCTCACCGTCGTTTAATTACCCAACTACCATTTCGTAATTACAAGCTACTAAATGATATGAAAGGATAATGAGGGTTTATCTAAAGTGTCTTGTAAATTATAGACGCTACTTAATAAACCAAAGCCTCGTGACTATTGTTGGGGAATCGATCAGTACGTAACAGACGTAATTACGATTACTTTGGACATCGGTTTGTTCTGTTCAAATAATCCCACGATATAACATTTGGAGATAATGAACAATTTCCTGATTGTGTGAATTTCATTATAAATTTGCTAAAGTTGTTTGAGGATGAAGTAGGTAAAAGAGGAAGAGGTTCTTATTATTACTTATGAAACAAACGTAATAATTCGAGCATCTTGCTTTCACCAGGAACTGCAACAAGTATGTGATACTATGGACTGAATGTGTAATCCGAAACTATGAACTCTCTTATCCTACCTACTCATAAAATTTTAATTTTTGAACTAAATATCAATGATTAGCGTAATGTGTAATAGATACTATCTGTTGACCGCTGCTTCGCGCGGATTTGTTTCTTATATTCCGTGCTGAAGGACTATCAATCCTTGATTATTTAGGTTATTTACTTAAACAGCGGTAGATGTATGGGATTCTGAACCGAACCTAAATAAAAGATACGAACAATTGTACGTAATATAAAAAATCACTATGTAGCCCATTACAGTATACTTTTATCAGAGAACAATTATAATGTCTTGGGAGAGGATAAGAAATTTAACAACGCGTAATAATACATCCCTAATGATCAGCCCACCCCGTGTTGAAAGTGTGTACAGTTAGCAGAGCACAATGGCTCTCCTATCAGACGCGAGATCAAACAAAGGCTACTTACAACTGTTCTTAATCGCCATTTCACATACGGTCTACACTGACGAATGCCATATACCTACGCACATACGTTACGAATGTATGTCTTAAAGCTGCATAAAGTTCTGCGATAATAGCAACTACGGTGCGCAAAATAAAATGTAACGCATTTATTTTTATTTTTTATGAGAATGTGAGATTGCAAAAATTAAACATAAAAACACCTTAAATTACCAATTAAAAGCGCATTAAATTACCATAAGAATTAATACAGTAAAGTGTAATTTGATTTAAGAGCTGCTGTTTTATTAAGCCCGTAATCTACGGGTACTTACAGGTTTCTATTTCGCACACCGCTCTTGCGTTCGTTCTGCTCTGCACTCGTAAATATACGCATACGTGCTCCTAAGTCACTGATATATATTCTTTATATTGAATTTGTTCAGTAGGCATACGATTTTATTCATCATTCCCAATTTGCTACATAAATTTGTTTGGGCAATAAGTGCGAAGTGGCACGAAACTGTTGGACGTCTTAGGAGAACGTATTCCTGGTTTGAACGTATTTGTTTCTCATTTTCCTTGGAAATTTTTTCATGTGTCTAAAATTTGTTATTGTCAAGACATAATAGATTACCATGGAAACCGATATATATACATGATGATTTTAGGTCAAGTTTTATTTTCGGTATTAAAGTTACCCATGACAATGTAGGTGCAATATTTGATTATGATCAGTTGAATTGTTAAGGATTCAAAACGTAACAAACAAGCAAACTCACATTCGCATTTATCATATTAGTAAGGATTTATAAATTTCTATCACAATCATAGCGCAGATGATGCGAGTGCTTCATTACACGCACTGTTAGAGCTAGTTGGCTCCGGTCACGGCTAACCACTTGTTACTTAAGTTTGATCTATTTTAATTTTAATATTCAATGTTTGCCGTTTCATGTTCGTTTTGCTGTTGGTGCGTTTCGCAAATGATGGAGGCGATTTTGCTCGCTCCGCGGACTGCACTGGGCACAATGGGCTTAGGATATGCATAGATATGCGGAGGGTGATGCAGTCCATGCAAATTCGAACCCCGCATGCACCCGCACGCCCGCGCGCATTCACTCAATGCTTTCCAGTTTTCAAATGAAACATTGAGAAATCAAAATACAATTCAAATAGTTGTTGTATACTTTGCGCTTACTGCTGTAAGTAAAGTCGACTGATCCCCAAATTTAAAAACCCCATAATAGTTTTTGTATAATCACGTGAATTTCTTTTTATTTCCGTTGTAACTCTTCCCCGAAAATATAAAGCCATGCCATGTAGAAAGTTTTTTTACAGAAAAGGGCCACAGTCACAATCGTGATTGGTCATTTTAACTAGCCCTGGTCTCTGCAGCGCTCAAGAGGGCAAAGCCACAGCCATTCGATATACGTACATTATTGGTTACATTCGTTCGTAGGTAGTAGATTAATTCATTGCGTATATTACGCAATTGGTAAATTCTATTGCTTTATTAGCGAGTTTTAGCGGAGGTACTTATAGAGGCATATTAAAAAGATCAATATAATTAATTATTATCAATTTTTATATTAAAAGCTTTATTAGGGGATTTCTTAAATTTATAACCTCTCAACTTATTAAATAAAATGATTACCTTATCACAGTAGCCATGAACCGTGGATGAATGAGATAGTTACTGTCATTGCGAGATCACTTGGCGCTCGTAATCTATGGCGATGTTAATCTCTTAAACTAATTGCCCTCATCCGCATTTCGTAACCAGTGGGGATCGCGGACGAGTAAAACTCTTCCGGTCGCTCTCGTGAATAATTCACGCGGCGTCTTAGGTGGTTTATTTTTTAATTAGTGGCCGCCTTTCATAGGTCGGCTGTGATCAAGATAGCCGTGGTTCGTGTGAATGGCCCACGGTTAGGCCGCGGTTGCCTCACGCATCGGCCGCCGCCTCGGCGATTATATGCAAATGGAATGTCATAACACGTGAATAATTACATCGGGCCACGAATCGCCCTTTCGTATGAGCCGCACAAATTGGATTTACGTGAAATGCGAGTTTTACCGGCCGAGGCGAACTTGACGTGTATGTTCTTGGGGTATATTGTGGTATAATGAATACCAGAGTAGGTTCTAATGTTACTGCAAATATTCAAGGTGACATTCAGTAAAGCTTTCTAGATTAATATTTACTAGTCGAATGTAATATTATATTACTTTAAAAAGTACACAAATACAATTTGATTACTTTCGTCAAGTGTTTTATTGGAATGTAAACAAAGATGAGGCATTCGTATTTGACACAGCTTATAATACATAAACTGAGTAAAAAACAAGTAAACATAGTGTGTAAACCTTTTTTAAAGGAACTGTAAATACATATTTTAACCTTAGACCTGTCACAATACGTTTTCATTAAAAAAATAACTATTTTACATTTTCATAAAAATGTAATAAAGGCGAGTTCACACAACGCAAATATCTCAAAGCTGGATGAACATAATATTGTACTTTGTTAAATGTAAACCGTGTAAACTAACTAGGTGCCGCGGTGATGTCTGCACGTGCCGCTTTTCACGGAACACTCCGCCGTGGAAATTGCGGCCAGCGCCGCGGCTCGGCCTGACCGAGCTTGGTGCGTTAAGTTGAGCGCGGATCGTTATGCTAATACCATTTCTAGTCTTACAAATACTGCTATATAACATTTAACTTCTAAAGTAAATTGAACCTTAAAGTTAACCAATAAAGTTAGATATTCGTTTTCTCTTGCAGTTGGTTACCACCTATTGTTTTTGATGCGTCGTTGTAACCCCGTGTCCACTGGCCGTAGACACGATAGCAGGTAAATGGACGGTTGACTACGTTTATGGCTCGCCTGTGCTTATATTTAAAGCATATACGTATTTGCAAATGCAGAACATGTTACACGGGGCGCGATAATACGCCATTGTAAAGTTTGTTCGCCAAACAAGGACATAATGTCCGTATATCGCGACGGCTGGTGTCCAATTATATTCAAGATTAAATTATAATGCAACGTTGTAGATTAAGTTATAATGAAAATATGTAGCTATATTATGATCCACATGTTTGTTATGAACCATCTTAAATCGATGGTGTATAAACATGTATGTTAAGATATGAGAAAAGAACGAAAATAGAGACATATTCCATGTGATAAAATAATGAAAAATGCTTTCGCATGTTTTGAGCGACCCACATCTTCCTTCCTTGGTGGATAATAAAAAGGAAGGTTATTTAAAATTGTATCATCTTAGATAATAATTTACCGGGACTAGGTTTGCTAAAGTTGCTGCGTAGGTTGAAGCAAACTCAGAGAGTGTTTTCGTAAAATCTAACAATACTTTCACAGTAATGTTACGAGCTATGAGAACTAGAACATACTATACGATATTTACGAAATAAAATAATTGTTTCGTGCACTTTCGATTTGATCTGTGGTGCTGTGGGGCTGTGGTGTGGTGGTGGAAAAGTTTGGTGTCTGACATTTCAATCACTTCGTTTTTGCATTACACACACCTTTTATCTGTATATAAAAATGTATCAATATTTTATATCAGTTATGAAGCTTTGAGCTATTTTATAAGATATACTATTTATAATTCGAGTCAATCATAAGTCAAGTCAATACCGAATTATAAGAGCTAACATTTTAAAATATTGTGTTTTACAATTTGATTTAACTGCCGTAAACATAATTCTGAGGAAACTGCAATACACAACAGTGAGAAGAATTATGTTATTTTAATAATACTGTTTTGTTGTCGAATACGGGCTCGTACCATGGCCATAATGAAAAGAACAATATAAAAATCACAATGAAAAATACACACGCCATGCGGTTACAACTTTCACCGAAGATTTAAAAAAATTTATAAAGTTTATTGTTAAATGCTCACCGTTGCCAAGAAACATCCACCAAAATAGAGCATAAGTACAACAATATTTTTTATAATGATTGATAGTAAACAGTAGAATACTTTTTATTGTTTTTTATGACGCTAATAGCTTTAAGCGGAACTTAAAAGCAATTTATGGAAACCGCTAAACGACCGCTCTCACACGGTGAATTTTACGACACAAAAGTCGAAAGTGCGTTGCGAGATGGAACTTTGTGGTTACAAAGTTTGATCTGTAATTAGGGTGGTTAATAGCATAATAGCTTCGTGTAACGGTTCCAATCTGATAGCATTGTGTTTTCGAGTCGTTTAAACGCTGCGGCTTCTTGAAAGCCGTGAAACATATTATAATGACCGCGTGTCCTTTATATTGTGCCGGCTACAATCACGTTTAGCTCTAATCGTCACGCTTCTGGTTTTGCTATATGCTTAAATGATCAATTAATTTCTTACTCTTGTTTTTTTTATCGCTAATAGACTATTTAATAAAAGAATAGCAACATATTTCCACTGTTCGGCAAAGTCGTTAACTAAAAAATATATTAAGACGAATATACAAACCATACATTGCTATCTAGGATTTTAAAACAAAATTCTATCCAGCCTTGGGGCCGAACCTGCCTAATGTATTTATTGTAATTATATGTGCAGTGTATCTATATTATATCCGTCTAATTCTATTTGTCATTCTCTCTATTTAAAAGGTATTCAAACTGCATGATACTGTACCGTTATCGGACATACAAGTTTCACTGTTTAATTCGTGAAGTTTTTGCCTAAATGCCGGACATATCCGCGAGGCAGGTGCGGTCGGCCGGGCTCCCTCGACGACGCTAATGAACACAATGAAGACGTATCCCCGCTGTATCCGGCGCTGATCGATTGATTTAGTCGCTGCCACCGCGCTCGAGCTTTTTGTATTCGAATGTCGCTCGCCATTTGCATATCGTAGTCGCGACGAGACGAATTTCAAACGAGACGAAGACGCGGTACGCGGCGCAATGTGCTAGATGTCTCGTCGAGGGGTTGAACCCATTTACATATTTTGACAACTTCGACTTGTATGACTGACTGCCTACACGTGTCAATTTAACGAAGCTCTCAAGCGAAAGTATACTTTAATAAATGCTCCCAACGATGGATAAAATGTTTAACTACCACCCAATCTATTTTATCCGGACGAAAATTAACAAGATCAAAATAATAATCAAGTAAAAAAGAAGTTAGTTCAATTTCTTTCTCATTGAAACAATTTATAAGGCAATATGACAGTACACCAAAACATAAAAACTCTTATGCAAACGAAATTTAAAGTATATCTCTGTTAAAATGACTCATTGTCGTGATTACTATGTCTTTAAAGTGAAATAAATTACATATTTTGTGTCTGTGTAATACATAAGAATACAGACAAAAATCATGGATATAGAAATTTCGGGTCACGTATCGCAAAGCAGCTGGATACATCAACGTATTAGAAATTTAGATTCGAATTCTTAACCGATTTTGTAACTTCACGCTTAAGGCTTCTAAACGCCGAAATTAAGCAAATGATTTTTTGCGAATGAATTAAACAGTACAACGCCTTTACAAATTTCCATAGAAATAAACTCTATGAAAGTTTTCAAATTACTTGTAAGTGAAAAGTCAAGCTTTAGAAAACATACGCATACATTTTTTAATATGTATACTGAACAACCTTTAATGTACAGAGGAGGGGATAGACGGAAAAAATATATTTCTCTTTTCCCCATCTGTCCCTTCCCCTTCCTTTTTATCTTCTACTTCCCATCCTATCCTTAAATAGGCGTCTGGAAACTCACTCGTTGACCGAAACGTATAATACTACGATTTCACGCCTGCCTTCTGTGAGGTCGTGGTATTTCACCAGTCGAGCCAGCCTATTCGTGGAACAGATGTTGTTGTTTCGGCTCTACCACTGTTGTACTGTTATTAATTTTCGTGTTACGTACATATTATATCTACGATTGATAAAATAAGTGTGAAGATATTTAAGTGTCTTTATTTATTGTAATTATCTATATCGATGATATAATAGAACTTTTGAAACCGAAGCGCCAATAACCTAATGGTTAAGAGAGACTGTGAAAATTGAGGCCATGGTTCCGCCCTTCGACTTTTGTCGTGAACCATGTCGGCACATACTTAAGCCTAGTTGTAATGGTTAAAAGAAATATCAATAAACTAGCTGTTCCCACTTCGTTTGTGTGAAAATAAATAAACATATTTTTTCTTAGACATGCTTATCATTATCATCTCTGCGCCGTTTTCCCGCCTTATGTCGGGCTTTCGACTTTCCACGTCCACCATCCGTCATTTCAGTCGTCACTCCTTTCTTGATCATGTCACCTTTCACACAAACCATTCATCTTTTCTTAGGTATATCGACATATCCCTCTACATTCATATCTGAAACTCTTTGTTACGTGTCAACCTACTCATAACATGCCCAAACCATGCTAACCTTTTGCTTCTTAACTTTTTCACTATCGGTGCTACTTTCAGATTCATATACTCGTTTCGCACTTTATCCATTCGTGTTACTCCACACATCCATAATGATTTCTTATATTTACTTATTTATTTATGCAATACTACACACTGAAATAAAACAAGTTTACGGATTTTATCGCGTTTATTTTACGTTTTTGATTCCCGAAGTTTCGAGGTGTCAGACATCGGGACATCGGGACGCGCGACGAGCGACGCGATAAAATCCTTAAAATTAGTTTTATTTTAATCCACCATCCACCTTAATAGTGGTAGAGCCCGCAACCACAACATCTATTGCACGAATGGGCCGGATCGACCGGTGAAATACCACGACGTCACAGAAGACAGGCGTGAAGTAGAAGTACTCTGCGTTTAGTCTGATGAGCGAGATGCCAGACGCCTAATTTCAGTCCTCTTCTCCTTCCCACCCTAACCTTATGAGAATAGGATGGGAACGGGAAGAGGATTGGACGGGAAGGGGTTGACGGCGAAAAGGAAACATCTTTTTCATGTCTATCCCTTATCTGTCCATTAAAGGTAATATAAAATATATAAATAAAAAAAACTCCAAATTCGCATATCTGCAGCATACACTCTCTTTTCATCCGTTCCTTTAACAGCCCTAAACTCAGATCCATACATTAAGACAGGTCTTGTGATGGTTTTGTAAATTTTCCCCTTTATTTTAAAGGGATCGCATGTCAAGCCCGTGACCTGTCGGCGTTTCATTCATCCCGCATTTATTGTACGTTTCACGTGATGATCACCATCGTTTTAGATCCGCCGATGAGCCGAGCTACCGGAAGTCGAAGCAGACTGGAAGAGAGAGAGAGGGGCTGCCGAAATCACAGAACTGTGCTCATACGAAGGTCTTTTTAACAGGTACTTGATAAAAATATATAGATATTCTTATTATGGAACGTAGCCATTCTACGCGACTCATTTATATGCCCAAAATAACAAAATCGGTTCCGCTGTTTCTGATGTTACCAGCCAGACAGACTATTTTTTAATTATTTTAAATAAATGTTTATTTTGATGTTACAAACAGACACATAAAATAAACTTTGCAATTATTAAGTAGTGAAAGCGAATGCTTCAGTACTTGATTGAGTTTGTTGAATAACAAACTCGGTTATAACTAGGAATATGTATGATTTTTTAAGACATAAATTACACCTCTCGTGTCCGGCAGTCGCCTATTGGCCGTCAATGCAATCATAATTGTTGGACATGAACAGAGGCCACGCAATTGTGTTGCAATTAGTGTCCGTATGTGACCAGTTATTACTAACTTTATGAGTTTTATTGATTATTAGAAGTTTATATTTATTAATTTTAGTATTGTCTAAAACTTTACGTTTGCATTCAAAAAGTTTTCTGAAAAATAAATAGGTTATAGCATTTAATAGCGACGTTTTAATTACTATACCATAAATCCTGTGAACATCTTCTCTTACCACAGACCATACACTTTGTTTTTTTATTGCCAGCTAAAATATTTAAAAAAATTATTTCTTTTCCTTAATTTCGGCCTAAACTATGTTATTCTAAGTTGGAACTTACAGTCTCATGTTTTACGTTTCATAATGTGTTTTTTTTATTTGATAGATGCTTCCTTAGTATTCCGTAATGTTAGTTTCCGTAAAATTAATAGATATATTCTAAACTAGCTGTGCCCCGCGGTTTCACCCGCCCTGCAAGGTTTCTTAAACGATATTACTTATTACCTTTTTAAATACTACCTTAACCTCATCATCACCCTGCCCTTTTCCTGCTCGTGTGGGGACATCGACATTGTTTGTTCGCAATAAACTGAAAAACTGCTATACGGTGCATGCACCAATAGATAGAGTGATTCATGAGGAAGGTTTCGGTGTATAATTTGTTAAGGTTTAGTGTAAATTTTGTTGAAATATAACGAAAACTGTTGGAAATGTCTGAAAACACCAAGCCGCTATCAGCGGAAACACCTGCCTAATTCCATTCCCTAACAAATCAATGTATGGTGAGCAATTCTTCTTTTAAGGGCGCTCAATAGAATAATTTCTTAAGCAGAACGAAGTTTGCCGGGTCAGCTAGTAATTATGATATCCGGCGAAGTGGGCGTTTGAAGATAGGTAAATCATAAAACAAATAAACACGTTCAAGTATGATCAAATCTAGAATGTAGCATCGTCGTAACACCAAACATAGTATCATTACCTTATAACGCTTTTGAACTATGTTTCTTCGATATTACCACTGTTTTCTATATCTTCGATACATGGAAAAACTTTAACGTTTTTCTTGTTTACATGACTGCATGACGCTTTATTTTGATCGACAATTGACAACGACGGCATGGACGCTAACTGTATTAAACGTCGCCCGAGTTGTCTACTTAATTGTTTTATTAATTATAATTTAACGGATTAGGACCGGTATAAATGACCGATATCGTTGTAACGGCTAAGGGATTTAATGCCAAAAGTAGAAAAATTATGGAGATTAATAATAACAATAATTTAAGTATTGTTGATATATTTTTTTCATGTTTAATAAATGGATTTGTTGTTGGCAACATGAGTATAGCATCGCATCCAATCACATCGCTCTACTGCTGTTTATCATTTTCGCTGTGTTGACTATCTTGATAAAATCTTGACGTTTTTGTCTATCCTTTTCCTTTCCTTTTCCGCATACAGTTTTTTTCATTTTACTCCGCTCCTAAGTTTCATAGCGTGATGTTAAATAATCTAGCAAATGTCGTAATAGCTCAGCTTGTTAATACAAAAATATTTTTTAAAAGTTCCTAAGATTAGCGCGTTCAAACAAACAAACAAACTCTTACGCTATATAATATTAGTATAGATTGTTAACCTACCCTCGTTTTAACATATTCTCGTGTTGTTAAGCACAATGAAAAAACAAAATATGGAGCAGCGCCTAATCATACTCTATTTTATCGACCGAACCAACCAACCAGCGATGTATAAGCTTAGAAAATACAAATATTATTTATGTTTGAGTGCTTATTACAGTTATACTGTCTGAAGAACTACATATGCATGTTATATTTTATTTTAATTTTGTACATTAAGTTTTTTGATTTTACACAACAAAATAAAATAAATATTTCTGAACCGGATAATTATATTTATCCTGTGACAGGTTATGTGTAAATTGTGCAAAATGTAATTTATATTAAGTTACAAAATGTAGTTAACGTTCATTAAACAATCCAAAAAACGGGTGTTATTATGCAAAACGATAAAAGTCGGATATGTTAATGCATTGTCGGGACGATTTAGCGCCCTCGACATACCAGCGGACATTTGTTGTCGTTTAGCGAAGGGTCACCTATCGGAACATCTACAAGGGATATCTTCATCTACCCAACTATTTCTTTTTATCAAGAACTCTTTAAAACGCTTATAATTAAATTCGATTACAAATCATTGTTGCTAATTTGTTTTATATCGTGTTAATTATGTTTATTTAACAATGTGATGACATTGTGTCAGTGTTTACTGCTGCGTAAACAGACAAAAACGTTAATTGTCAGTACATTGTGGGTTGTTTAAATGTATTTTATTAAACTTGCGTTCGCGAAAACGATTTTGATATTTTAAATATTTAGGTATAGACTGGAATGAATTCTTAAAAATTATCTTTTTACACAAACAAGTTATAAAAATGAAATGCACGTTCAAGTACTATCTAATTGGTTATGGTCGATTAATAGATCCACAGACTGAGGAAATACTAACAACTACTTGGCTAACTACTAGCATGGAAACAATACTAAAAAATAATCTCCCAGAACCACATAAGATAAAAGATGAATCTCCTAGTTGTCTAAAAATACTTGATCGACTCCCTACATGTGTCTGCCGAATAGTGCTAAATTAGTACCTTTCAACATGGCACCCCGATTTTGGTCAGGCGGCGTGATTGGACCTTACTTAACGGACGGAACGGACTTCTTGTGGCCTCAACTGGACGGCGTGAATCTGGACAACATGTGGACGGCGCGAACTGCCACACCGCGTATGAAACAATCGACTTATTGCAGCAACGATTTCCAGAACATATTATCTCATGAAATGCGGTTTTTATCTTTGGGGTTTTGTGAAATCTCGGGCTTATGCGAGTGAACCCGAAACAATTCCTGAGCTCAAATAAGAAATCCAACGCGTCATCGGTGAGATACAGCCACATCTCTGTGCAAAAGTCATTGAAAATTTCATGAAAAGAGTAATAGCCTGTCATCGGAGCCGCGGGGCCATTTATAATATGTCTATTTTACTTATACTTCTGTATTTAACGTGAAAGAGATTTTTTCATCTCTTCTTGCTTACCTAGTATGTGGACCAGTATCAAATAGGAAATAGGTGAAAGTAAATGAAACCCTAACAACTTTTGTCAACGCACTATACATCGTCGTGAATGTTTTAAGTCATTTAAATACATACAAGACGTTCGTTCTCCTGGAGCCTAAGGATGAATGATGGTGGTTTTTTTTTCAGCGGCGGGACACCTGATCTGTGAGCCCTACCCCCTTGAGGCAGCTGGTACAAGCAAATGAGTTGCAGATGCGTTGCCTGCTCTTGATAGATAGAAAGAGAATAAATAGGGGATTTCCTATCCTATGGGATACCACTTACTGCCAAATCCTCTTCCCATTCCCATCCTTTTCTTATAAGGGTTTGATTTGGGCCACCGGCATCTCATTCATCAGACGGTGTCTGGTCTGTAAGGTCGTGGAATTTCATCGGTCGAGCCAGTCCAATCGGACAATAGATGTTGCTGTTACGGCCTCCCGTAAAAATTGTATTCGGATTCGTTACAATGTTCCAACTGAAATGTAGTATACTTTACATAGATATATTAAGTACAATTAAAATCCATGATGATATTTTTAGCAGTGCAACTGGTAATAAAATATGTCTTACTTACCCATATGTCTGTTATCTTTAACATTAGTAGAGCCCGTAACAACCACATCTGTTGCACGAGTTGGCTGGCTCGCCCGGTCTACGGCCTCACAGAAGACAGGCGTGAAGTAGAGTATTCTGCATTTCGTCCGATGGGTGAGGTGCCGGAGGCCTAATGCTAGTCCTCTTCCGCCTCCCATCGTTTGATATTATTATCCTTATTCCTTATGGAAAGGATGGGAAGGGGGGAAGAGGACTTGACGATGGAGAGGGTGAATAGGAAAGGGATATAACCATTTTCTGTTTAACTCTTCCTCTGTCCATTAAAGGTAGGCACCGCAACTCTTGTTGTAGATGCTTATGGGTAGCGATCACTTGACATCAGCTCACCCGCGTGCTGGTTTGCCACCTTCTATATAAACAAAACATCTAATAATAATCAAACGACTAGAAAGTACTAACATAAATCGTAATAATATTAACGGTTTTTCAAATATTGCTACGTATGTTCAAAATGGATCCTACAACTGTAATTACTAAGGCAACGTCTGATATTGAATGCGGATAACAAAACAGGAATTAAAAAGTAATATTCAATAGGAATACGGTCGGTGATTATTCCCCAGATAAATGTAACCCTTTCCTGATTAAATTTGAATACATTAGAGCACTAACTTATTTTTGACAAGCTGCTAATCATATTCAAACGCACACCTTGCGATATTTTGATGGCCGACACTTAGAATTTTAAAGCATTAAGTCCCAAGGCACATGATAATTTAAAGGGTCTTTTACCAAAAAGAATCTGACTCAAACAATAGAGACAGGTGTCCCTATTCAGCGCCGCGGTGTTTTAAATGCCTTGGGCTAACAAATAAACAGTAGCCCTTTAGTCTGCTAAAGTTAATAGTGCGTCAACGTATTATGTCTTTAAATTTATCGTTTGATATTTGCAGTAAATTTAAACGATGTTACTACTTCTATTTTTACGTAAAATTACACATTGATCTTACAATTTGCTGCTTTGACAACGATTATTTCGATTTTTTTTGTTCGAAGTACGTCTATGATGGCCCTGCCAACACTAAAACTCATTTCTGATATAAACTATCTCGTCCAGCCGATCCCGTTCCACATTAATATTCTAAGTTTAGTTATAGGTAATTAAAGAACCATCAACCAAGTTGACCATCTACCATAACAATCACCACCCACATCTAATAGTTGCCCAAAATAACCCGAGCAAAAAACTACATCCGTATAAATTTGACTTCATTACACCAGACAGATGAGACCTTCCTTTAACTTAAATATAACAAACATTCTTTCATTATATCAATAATGTAAGAATTTCTTCGTCGCATTTGATAGTTCGTTATAAATGGTTGAATTTTAAATTTCACATAACACATTTCAATGTTTCAAAAAGGCATTTATTGATGAGCGTGATAAGCGTGAAGGGGGCAACCGCCACCAGCCATTGTTTTAAACGCGATGTGAGAATACGTTCCATTTCGAAGGACACTTTAAAATGTAACGGTGCTTGTGTAATTTGTTTTTAATTAACGTCATTGAATTTTAAAATACCTACATGTTCACAGACAATAATATAATATAATATACACTATCACCGATGTTCTCTCTGCGTGTAAAATTACTATTAAAAGAAAAGAAAGATGTTACTTATGTAAAATATTATTAGGATATGAAATATTATTGTCACGTAGCTCTTTTGATTGATAGGGTCGCATCGCTTCCATCGTTTTAGAACAACTGTTTCACATTACCTATTTTCCGGTATCGTTAGTTTAATTAACAAGTCAAACACCACAACGTACAACATGATAGTTAAAACAATCCCTAATAGAAACAACTGAGCGGTTTTTTTTGCAAATTGAGAATTTATTTATCACTAGCGATCCGCCCCGGCTTCGCCCGGGTAGCCGTTTCGGAATCTATACGGAACATCGTTCGCACTTATAATATTATGGCGTTGAAGTAGCTAGATTTTAAATTTTTCGACAATGATTTTTGTTATTTTAGGTAAAAAAAAATATTTTCATAAAAAGTATCCAATGTTACTTCTCATACCTCCAAGAATATGTATACAAAGTTTCATGATGATCGATTGAGTAGTTTTCCCGTGAAAGCGTAACAAACAAACTTACATTAACGCTTATAATATTAGTAAGGATTTTAAGACATTCATTGGCTAGTTATATACTAATGTATATATTATTATACAAGCTCCTTACTTGCACGTCATTGTAGAGTCGTACTGGGAATAAAACTTTGTTCAGCCGGACCAATGGGGGCCGCAATAAAAGACTAATTGCGAGCGGCAGGGGAAAGCTCGCCAATGAGTAAGCATTAGGGGCCGCGCTACATAGCGCAGTAAACAGTTCATGCCCAGTGAACATTAACTGTTTGATAACACCTTGGAACATATGCAAATGCGCTGCTTATGTACTGTTCTACGTGACCAATTTAACAAATGACAAAAAAACATTACTATTTCATTCAGCTCGCTGAGGTTACCATTTCACAAAAGTTTACCGTGCATCAAAATTTTAGCGACTGATATTTGTATTCATGATATTTCGTACGTACAATAGAAGTGTTAACCTTAACTAAGTTAACTTCACAGTGGCGGAGCTTTCAACAACGACATCTGTTGCACGACCGATGAAATACCACGACATCACAAAAGACAAGCAAAAAAACAGTACGATTTAGGGTCCTTGCAGAGCCTATCTCTTTCTTAAAGGCCAGCAACGCTCTGTAGTTCCTCTGGTGTTGCGGGTGTCCATGGGCGTCGTTGATCACCTCCATGTTCCCGCCGCTCGTTTGCCCCCTTCTCTTATAAAAAAAGTAGAAGTAAACGCCCACTGCGTTTCGTCTTATGAGTAAGGTGCCAGAGGCCTAATTCGGCGCATCTTTCCCTTCCCAGCCTTTTTTTACAGGGGAAGCTTGGGAAGACTAGCTAGCCAGAGGAGGGGATGGATAAAAAAAGGAAATGTCCTTTTTCGGCTTATTCTCCACCTCGTCCATAAAAGGTAGGCAACGCAACCTTCCCGATACGGCCACATAACCGGCAGAGTTTTCTCCCCTACTCATGATGGAAGCGTTGCTGGAGTTTCTTCCGCCACTTCTTCTCCCAGCGCTAACGCTTTGCGAAGTGGTAGTAATGTTAATTGTAATAATACTTGTAATCAGATAATGGCTACCGATCGAGCCGAGGCTCGGCCCTCTCGGGCACCCTCGAATCGGAATGCTAAACGCGTAATGAGTGACAGCCCAGGCCAAGGGATCGGAAGCCCTTGAGCCGAGTCACTCCTTGGAGCGTCCGCCAAAGTGACCTAAGAGCTCGACGGCCTCCCAATCCGGTAATACTAAGAAAGTAGCGGCCCGAGCCGAGGCTCCCTCTACGAAGGGAGCCCTCGAGCTTATTTACTCTTAAAGAGGCTTAGGCTAGTTAGCTAGTAGCGCCCTCTGCGCTCTGCCGCCTCAAACCCGGTGAATCTGTAAAAGCCTCCTCCAGGCTAGCAGAGACAAGTCAGTGAAAAAAAGGCAACTGCACCTTGTTAACTTGTTGGAGATGCCTGTTAAGCACCTTCTGATGTAAAAATCATCTTCTGGTTTATAAAGATGTCAGTACCAGAATTTATAATAATAATAAATACGATAACCTACCACATTTTAAAGGCAAAAATACTACTTATTCTAGTTTTACACTCTTTATATTTTTAGAGTAGGAAGTTTTATTTGTGGCAGTAATTTTGCTATCATTGTACTATATACTATGCTCTAACATATATAGATATGTTGCTTCTAATACCAATATGAAATGTACGTAACATTTGCAATATCCGTAGTAAATATAAAGTATGAATAATTTAATATATGATAGTCAATCCATAACGGGACAGCGGTCTGCGAGTGTTGAATTCATTAGCATTGACGCGCCCACGCCGCACATCTGACTAAACCAAAATAAAAAGAAACATTTTCACCGGTGAATAGGTAAGGTGTAGTCGGTATATTTGTGGAGAAGTGACAAAAGCGATCGGCTTCTTTTGGAGAGCGGACCGTGTCCAAATAGTGTGGTGACTAATTGAAAGGAGGTGCGCGTACAATGGAGTCACACAGTAGCGGGCTTCCGTGTCGCACCACCACTAGATCTAGGAATTGGTACAGACATGTCATAAACGTACTGAATCTATTACACTTTCGAGTTGACAGTAGTACTAGAAATCAATATCTAGGGTAAAAAACAACGTCTCAAATATATTGCAATGAAATATGATCCTCAATGCAGATTATGTCAAACTAATTTTGTTGCAAAAATGAGTGGCACTGCTGGTAGAGGGTGTCCCAGGAGAACTTATATCGCCCAGTATTAGTGACATACTAAAGAAGGGCGATATAAGAAGTACCCGTAACCGACGAGCATGGGTAAATAACTTTTTTCTTGAACCCTAAGTAATTTTGACAAAGTTCTTTAAAGTTCCAGCTACAATAATGCCTATTGCGGTCTCTAAAATCAGTCAAAGGCCCGGGCTGTTATGAGTGCGACGTAGGGTGTTTGATCATCACCGAACTTGCAGGTGTCAGCTAGTTTCCTATTTATTTTCACGTCCTTATCTATTTTAACTCTTTTAAACTCTCAAGGTTTTCATTGTCAGCTCGGTACAATAACTCATGCGAGTTACACATAGTCCACGCTAAACAATTATCATAAATTTAAAGTTTGAGCTGCTTTGAAATAAACCGACTCAAGGCTTTTTTTACTATTAAGTTTTAATTTGCTACTTTATTGTAATAAGACACTAATTGTAACTTGATTTTTTATAGTAACTTAAAACTTAGCATATCTAATTGGTTGACTGGTTATCAATACACCAAGTTCCGCTTAGGTCTTAAATTTACCATTAACACTTACAAAATGTATTATGTGAGATATTCAAATTTAAAATTTCAGGTTGAATTAAGTAAGTACACCTTTTAATTAATTTAATTTCTTAGTACCTATTCTTCTAACATATTTATGAATAATTGTGATTAGTTACTTAACTTCTTTTTCCCCTCCCCTTTCGGTATTCTGGATTATATCCAGGTTCCTTCTGTTACTGACCTAACTGTTCGTAAACTAGGGATATAGAACAGTGGTTGGACTTTATAACGCTTTTGCTGTTGCAAGAAAGACCCGATTCGATCAAAAGACTAAATCAGCCTACGGAATAATCTCCTCGCTAGCGTGTTAAATAGAAAAAGCTCCATTTTATACACTATCTTATTCTATCAAGAACTAAAGCGTATCTTACAAAAGAATTAAAATAAATCATAACATCGAAATAGTCCCATATCACACTGTATCTTCGTCAAATTTACAAATTCCAAAGTAACAATAGCGATATGATTAATTTATGACCTTAAAAAAGTTAAACAATACCCAGCAATGTGTCAAAATACTCTCATAATACGTTGAGCATTCAAAAGATCTGGGCCGCAGGGCGACAACAAGAGACCTGATACACGCATTAACAAAAGATGTCACTCACGTTGATTGCGAACAAAAAATACTATGAACTTCTGTAGCAGTTAATGGAACGACGACAAAAAAAACATGGAGACGAGTTTTGAATAAATTGGACACAGATTTTTTATTATACGTCAACGGTCAAAGGGTTGGGCGTTGAATAAAAATGTCTACAGTTCATTATTAATTCAATCTATGACCATTTACGCTACAATTAGAATTTTTTATTTAGTTCAAAGAAACAATTTCATTGGTTTTCGAGTTATCAAATTCGTATGGAGCGTACCCTAGTGTACCCTAGTGTACCCTAGTGTACCCTAGTGTACCCTTCAAATTATTTGTTCAATTTGAAAACGATTCTTTGGATTAACATTTTGAAGTATGTTAGCGTAGTTATTACATCGAATCCAGAGACTATTTCGAATGTCTTGAGCAGCTATGAATTAAATGCATATTTCGTACTGTATTTACAAAGGAACGTATATTAAAATTAAATAAAATATTGTTACAACAGCTACAGACCAAAAAAAGAATACCTGAATAAATTTAAATTATATATCAGATAGTTATATTTATAAGTATTTTTGTTTGGCTTCGGATGACAACGTTGCAATCCCAGTATTGAATAATATGAAAAAACTTGTCTCTACGTTGTAAAGATGGTCACAATCTTCTGCGCCATAACAACGTTTTTATCCACGCGTTCAATGTTAACAAGTATGAAAAGATATCCAAGAGGATTCCTGACATATAAAAGCCATTGAATGTTCTATACACGTCTCATTAACAACATTAGATTGATGTTATGAACTGATTGCCGCAGTATGTGCCGTTTGTATTGCAAGAGCACGTCTATGGCCGTTTTATTGCGTTAACAAATTATATTTTCATTGCCCCGCACACGCCTTGGAATCATTAATAACGTTTCGTATTTATCATGTCAAGTATTCTTAGAGCACACAGTGCATCAATTGGAATTCTTGTGGCCAAGCAGATCCGTGCGCAGGCGTCCGCAGCCGGCACAAAAACCCAATCGTATTTACATTTAGTCATCGGCTATTTATCAACATAACCTGTGTAACGCATCAATGGCACCTCTCAAGACAATCAGTGATAAACTGATAAAGAAATGATGCTAATATAAATAAATGGGCAGCTATATTTTAGTGTCTTCTCGCGGCTACATAAATATGGAGAAGTTATCATAATTAATTTCATCGTGTAATATGATGTGAGACCTATATTCATATACCTCTTGATTATAAAATATGCACAATAAATTATAGTTATATCGTGTAAATAGTCAACTCTCTCCCAAAAGATACTACGCTACTGCTACTACGTTCCTTCGCACTAAACAGATCACATCAAAATATAAACAATGGCTTCTAGTTAGCTTATTTTAAGTTTTTTAGTTATCTTAAAAAAAATGTTTCTTTAAGATTTTTTCAAATAAGGTTAAAGAAATTTATATCAAGAGAATCAATAACGTATTAATAATCTGATGTAAATAAAGTGTATGTAATAAAATTGACATTTTTCCCTATACTGTGACACTTCTGAAAAGATCAGCTTCGGTTGCTTGTTACACCCGATTAACTTATATTTGTATTATGTACCACTAGCTGGTCCGGCAAACGTCGCTCCGCCCTATAATTAATAGATGGTTCACAATTTTGGCGATAATGGCTTACACAAAAAAGATAGATATATCCTATCCCGATTTTTTTTGTAGGACTATTTAAGGTAAACATTTCCATTGTACATTATGTACGTGTAGCTCTAACAGCTTTTGCAGCGAACACCAGAATAGCTCGCATATAGCGGAATTTTTTCCTCCTTACTTGACACTTATTGTAATATTTTCACACAATCCCTACTAATATTATAGATGTTAATGTAAGTTTGTTTGTAACGCTTCCACGCGAAAACTACTCAACCGGTCATCATGAAACTTTGTACACATATTCTTGGAGGTATTAAAGTAACATAGGATACTTTTTATGAAAAAAAAATTGTATAAGGTATAAAAAAGCGAAGTATGTATGTTCCCTACAGACCTATAGCCGAAACGCCTGGACCGATTTCGATGGAATTGGCCAGATTGGCTCAACGGTTGTTCCTGTATTTGGTAGAGCGATCGGATCAATATAATTAGTGGTACTCGGGCGAAGCCGGTGCGGGTCACTATATACTAGTGATTTATAATTTATAGCCTATGTGTTCTTCTACTGTATAAGCTATCGTAAAGTTTCATTAAAATCCATTCAGTATTTTTTGCGTGAAAGAGTGACAAACATCCATACATCTATATTTACAAACATTCGTATGTGTAATATTAGTATTAATGTTAAATTAATATATTGTATGGAGTAATCATACTTCTAACTACGTAGTTATAACCATTGAATTGGTCACTGAATGTTGTGTTTGCCTTTAAAAGGAATAAGAAAGTTAATTCTGTACTTAGCTAACACCTAATCTTTTCTGACGTGAGCGCGCGCATAACAAGTGAGCCTAACTAGCAGCGTCGTGCCCGCGCTAAGCCTAAATTATAACCATCGCCACTAATCACTCATCATATCAATCTGATACACATTTCTTATGTGAGTAAATACCACTCAATATCTTAAAACATAGGTTCACATGGAGAAAGCAAGAATTTAATCTTGGACTACGTGACATATAGTTTTTACACAAATTGGAACTTAGGTATATATGATTTTTCTAACGAAAACTATGTTTTGTAAGCAGTTACATGTAAAAGTTTTTAAATCACTGTAACAACTTGAAACTGTGAACGCTTGGTTACCAATTCTGTTGTGTTGTCATGCGTCTTTTTATATTTTATGTCCACATAAAGTTTTGCATAAATATATTTGTGAAGTACTCTAAACACCTAAATAGCTTCCTTATTATTTTCCTAATTAAGTCTACTTACTTCGCAGAACTAATGAACAGCAAAACGAAGCTAGGTTGCAAGTTATTTTCAGTATTAATTAGATATCAGGATTCCCGGATAACCTAGATCCCATCCATATCTAGACGCAGTAATCTCTAGGGTAGCTGTAATGGTCAAAGCGTCCGCGAACTTTCGAGCGACACGAATAAGGAATTAAGTTTGACAGTAAATAGAGGTGTAAGTCAGCGATGTTCGTGCGCGCCGCTTGGAGTATCGACAGGATAATGGTCGCCGACCCGCGATCGCAAACCGATTTGTACAGGACTCGCTCTATCGACGTTTGCTTTACAACGTTATTAATCGTATCATTATTGGATAAGGCACCTTTTATAAGTAATAGTGATGTAAATGTATCCAGTCCCATATCGACATAAAATACGTATGTCTAATTCAATATCAAGAACTATTGATCCACCCGCATGGGCATCACATGGGTAACACTATGTTAATCAGATAGCAACTAAACTTCAAACAACAACATCTGCATCAACATCTTGCACGAATGGGCCGGCTCAACCGGTGAAATACCACAGCCTCACAGAAGACAGCTGTGTATTAGACGATTTCTGCGTTTCGTCTGATGAGTGAGGAGCTGGAGGCCTAATTTTATTCCTTATTCCCTTCCTCTCCTTTTCTAATAAGGGAAGGATGGAATTGGATGACTATTTTTCGGATAAAACGATGGTTGAAGGAAATATCCTTCTTTTTCTTTATCTGTGCTCTTCATATTCTGTCCATTAAAGGTAGGCAACGCATATGTGCAATACTATAACTTGTTGCAGATGCCTATGGGTAGCGATCGCTTATTATCAAGTGAAACGCATTCTCATTTACCACCTTGTTTAAAAAAAAAAATACACACATTGCCTTTAATATAGATATAATAAGCCGCCCAGTACAGTGGACGTCCGACGAAGACGTCAAATTTGGAACTTAAATACTAATTGCAAGTACAATCGCGACTTGTAAATAGATTTTTTTTTCATAGGGACAATAAAAGTAAAACGACCAGCGAGGTACTGTTGGTTGATATGGTAAATATCTAGATATCTCAATGGTCTGCAGTTTAATTGAGAATTAGACCGGCATACATTAGCAAGGCAAAGATTTATAAAAAGTATTTACACTAAAGTCTCATCGATAAAATTGTAGTCGCAGCACAACGTAACCTGTTCGAAGTGGCGGCCGGCGAAGGCTCACTCATCGGGTTCAAAAGCCAACTGCGCAATTTGTTACCTTCACCGCGCTCAATTGCACAAACGAAACATGCTACAATTTCAACTTAACAATCCTTTGTTTTTCCACGTTACATTATTAACAACCCTATTTTATTGTTTGATCATCAAACAAAGTTGTGAAGCAATTAAAATAGAGTACATTCCGATATTATAAAGCCGTTGCAGACATGATATAACGTCAAAAAAACAAATACGAACTATGCAGAGTTTGTGGAAGTTGAGAAAGAGAGGTGGCTCTGTTTCAGCTTAAATTAAATCATTTAAAAGCGTTTTATTTGCTCTGAATTGTGCCGGATTAGCCATATGAGTAGAGAGTAGTCAGTTAATGCACGAAATGCTTCTATTAATCCTAAAAATAAAAATGCATATTTCTTTTTAATTTTACTAACCATGAAGTCATCATTGACTCGAGATTCTAAATTTTAGGTCGTGATATTTTATATAATGGTTACACATTTAATTTAAACAAACTTTACGAAATAATCGCGTTTATTTTAGTTTACTACCCTGTTAAGTTCGTTGCTTACTTTATGTTACCACGACGTCAGACACCTGAATGCTGTAAAGTACCGTATGAGTACTACTCATAGTACTACTATTAGTAGTACTCATACGAAAAATTCATTACAGAAACACCAGACAATCCTAAACATCATTTTAATTTCATTTTTTTATCACATTTGTTCTTAGTACAATACTTAGACGACATAAGGCTATAAGTTACGTCTACGTACTGACGTATTGAGCGCTATTTACTTAAGTATAGACAAACGTGGCCATTGGTTACATTCTACAGCACCTTATAAACGTAGTTATGAAAATAAATTCCAGCATCCCAAGCAGTTACGAGTATTTTATAATTTATGCACCAGAAGAGCTAGTTATAAGCGAGGTATTAGTCGCAGGGCAAAAAAGCGGTAGCATGCCGGTTAACTTCCTCGCTCCGGCCATTACACGGCGGTCATATATCATACAGGATACACGATTATTGAATAATATTTATAAGCTCTAATAAGGCAGTATTACAGCACTTAAGTTGGCTAAATAATGTTAAGTGAATTTCACGCGGTAAGTGCGAGCAACCCGATTAAATGTAAATTTGCCTCAAGTTATCCTGTATCACAGATTCCAACAGTTAAGCTTCTCCGCAGGTTATTTTTTAATAAGTAGAGTTCAGGTGTACGAGCTTTGTAGAATGATGATACTTTGAGGTTTGGATAAATAAAAATGAGAAATAAATGACAAATAAAATATAAATAGGCGAATATGGCAACATATTTATTAAGTTTAAAAGTGCTGCAGTATAAAACGTTCAATTTGCCCTAATCGCAAAACTTTGAAATAATAAAAATAAGTGATTAAACTTAAGCGTTATTGTTTTTAATCAAAAAAACTAAAACCGTGTAAGATGTTTGCATTCGCAGTCACACAAACATCACCACTTAATTTGAATCACAAAAAATAAATAATCAAAAACAACTACAAAACTACATTCGTTTTTGTATACTATTAATACACGCAATACAATAAATTCAGTATAAGTGATCTGTAGCACGAAACCGCCAGCGATGTGGCTCGAACGCGAAATGATTGATGGATCCCGAAAGCAGCGCCGGCGGCGCAGCCTGGATTTATCGCGGCAGCATGCGTCCGCATCCGGCCTCGCGTGAGCCCCTCAAGTATGTTTGGCGAATAAATCACGCGTCATTTACCTAAGCCCACCATTAACTAATCGGGAATAACCTACGTCCCTGTAAATTGAAGATTTCATAAAAAATTATCAAATTATTTAGTTTGACTTATGTTAAAGCTTTTTTATTTAAATCAAATATAAAAGTAAAACAAATGGGAATGTAAAAAAATCCCTACTTCCCTACCTAATATTATAAATTTGAATGTAAGTTTGTTTGTTACGCTTTCACGCGAAAACTACTCAACTGATCATCATGACACTTTGTACACATATTCTTGGAAGTATTAGAAGTAACTCAGGATACTTTTTATGAAAAAAATAGTATGTAATTAGTGAAGTATGTATGTTCCTTATAGACCTATAGACTCCGAAACGACTGGACCGATTTCGATGAAATTTACAGGGATTGTGCAGATTGCCACATTCCTGTCTTTGGTAGCGACCGGATCAACATAATTAATGGTACCCGGGCGAAGTCGGGGCGGGTCACTAGTAATATTATAAATGCGAGTGTTTTTATGTGTATGTTTGTTACTCTTTCACTCAAAAACAGCTGAACGGATCTGGATGAAATTTGGTACAGTACAATCTGGAGTAGCACGTAGGCTATTTTTATCCCCGATAAATGTACGGTTCCCGTGGGATAGGCTTTGTTTTTTTTATGGGTGCATATCTACATATGTAAAAGACGATGTTCCGTATAGTTTCCGAAACGGCTACCGGGGAGGATCACTAGAGTAAAAATAAGGAAGCAATATATGGTGGTATCGCCGAAGGTCGCCATAGGTTGCCATAAGTATTATATAGCCATAGGAGTAGTGACCGCACCGTGCACCCATAGAAGAAACAACACAAGTGCATCTGGAACATTGCAAACGGAAATCTCCCGGATCGGAGATAAAAACTTAAGACATAAAATAAAAAGTAAAATTTCCTGCAGATAAAAACGTCCTAAATTAATAAATCACAATTAAATCGGTACCGGCGCTGCTACACGGTTAATAACAGGCCACAATTGCAGTTATTATCGGTAAAGATTTATTCATCAGCTATTATCGACAAAAAGCTGTGATTTCTGTACCCTTTTGTTATACTAAGCCGAAAGAACAGGTGAATCGGCGAGGAAAGCATTCGTATCTTTCTTCCCGGTTTTTGTCGAATATTTTTTTGTTGCTGCAGCAAAGGCAAATGGTGTCGAACTAAACACCAGCAGTAATTAGCGGCAATTAATAATCGGTTATCTTGATTGTGCCCCGTCTAGCGTATTAATCGTAGGTTTTGGTAACAATTTTTTTACATGTTTCCTTGCGTTTTGGGTTATGCTATGCCTAATTATAAACTTTCTCTAAATAACATTATGTTTTTATGTTAACATGGAACCAAAAAAATCTACTTTTAATCCTTACACATTTTTTATAAATTGTATATATTATGTTGAGAAATAATTAAAATTACTTGTAGGTATTAAATGTAAAATAAAATTACAGAAAATCAAGAAAAAACTTCTCCTTAACTTATTAATGTAGCATAATCACAGTAAGTATTAATCAAGCCTAAAGAGCCTAACTGATGTTGGCAACGTTAAGATCTCACGGCATCTGTGGATATGCAGATGACAGCATAGTTTTAGAGCGATATCTACCGAATGGCCGGACCAGTAGTAATCATGGGCAATCAGAACGAGAGGCCACGGCGTCTTCATGACACACTCAAGGCAGTCTCATGCTGGGGCAATGCCAATCTTGTGAGATTCAACGGCACTAAAACACAAACGTGCTTATTCACCGCTAAAAAACAGTTAACTTAGCTCCGACTTTTCCGAATGTATATCTCTGGAATTCACCGACTGTCTACAGTTACTGCAGAGACTAGCAAATTCGCAAGCTGTGTTCCAACAGTAATACACCTAGTCAAAAACCCAGTCATTCTAAGCCTATGTGAAGTGCGCTAAAAAATACTATTACTGTTTATAATAAACTTGATAAAATCGATACCTAATATTAATTTTAAGAAAAAAAAATAAGAAAATACGCTGTTCATTATAATTCAAAATAATTTTATTTAAGTTCGAATTCGAAATCAATTTGTTGGGATTCGTTCAGTGTGGCGTCATAAAGGCCTTTTATCTTAGATCGGTCTGGTCGGCGGCGTTTCGCGCATGCCCAGCGCGGCCGCGGGAATGCGACGCGAGGACCAAGGTTTCCTCGAACTGCACTTCTGACAACCCTCCCATGTCAATCAAAATGCGAAGGGATGTTCCGATAACGGTGTCGAAAATTAAAAGTATAGTAAAATAATACATTAAAGCACCGAACTCATCAAACATATCTTAAAAATGTTGGACGCATTGGTATTGTGTAACAGGTTTGTTTATTACTGATTTAACATAATGTAAGGGTTAGTAACATACTGTAAAACATAATTTTAAAATAATGTCATTTAAACACGCTTTTGGTAATTGGGTATGTATGTATGTAACGGAATCTTAAAACGGGATTTTCACCCCCTTCAAAACGTTGGACTTAAGAACTTATTTGAAACTTAGAACACTTTCAAGGAAATATGACAATGCAATAATTTAAGTAGCTCGTCCCAGAATCCTTACCAAGATTTTCAGGATCAGAGATTTTTTTAAGATCGATAATTACATCATCTATATACAAATTAAAATAAGATTAGACTTCATGTTTACATGGCATGTTCTTAATTTTGAAATTAATATTTATTTTAAACAAGGTAATAAATTTATGATGGTGTTATTGTCACTTTATCCACCTTTTTACAAGTGATTAGTATTTATTACTTTTTATTTATTTTTATATTCATTAGCATTGTATCTAATGCTTGTCGTTTTTTTATTTCTATACATATATATGTCTCCTCAAATAAATAAACTACATAGAATTCCGGCAATTATATCAATTTATTTAGGTACAGAGAGTTTTCCTGGTGGTACAGCTGCAATATTCATAACCTGTCTTTGTTTTTTGTAATTCTAAGTCCTACACTTTATAGCGTTACAACTAATCAATTTACCGACTTGAGACTTTACTATTTACGGTGCACTTAAAAAGTTTGATGGTCGTAATATCTAAATGCAAGCAATGTGCTTGTAACAGAAACCGCAATTTTTCTCCTTTTTTATTTTATACCATTTCACTTCGATAACAGAGTACACATCACTAATAAATGTTTCTCAGTCACGAATAAAATCGAATTAACAACGCAAGTAGTAAGCATAAAACATCGATACATTGAAACGCGGGATAAAGGCAGTCTTCAAGGTTTGTGACATGCGAAGCGGCGCCTGCCGACCCCTCGCGGCGAGCAATTGATGCATCGCCCGGCCATCGTTACCGGCCATATTGCCTCCTACCCTATTTAACTTTATTGCTCGCCGTATAAAAAGATAATTCGAGTCAGGTATGGGCATCTCCATTCATTGGAACGGACAAATGAACTATAATAATCTTCAGTTCGTTGCTACCACACTTAATTCTGTCCTCTGCCATTATCTTTTACGTCAAAATAGGATTACGACAGTTTAACTTTTTATTGTACTGCTTGCTACTTACTGCTATTTTACGCACGATTGAAGAAAGCTTTTTAACTAATTAAAGAAAATTTATAATAAAATTAAATCGTTTCCTGTTGTAATTTTTCATTTTCCCAAAAATATTTATGTAAATTTTCAAACACAATCATGGATATTCAACCAAAAAATGTGCTTAAGGTAAAAAATAGCAAGTAATTTAACATTTTGTGTACTTCCTCTTGTTTAAACAAGTTTAAAACCACTTTGACATTTTATAAGCGGTTTAAAAACTACCAACAATGGTTAACAATTTAACTCAAATTATTAAATTTTACTCTACCAAAAATTAGCTTACGTAAATAAGCCTATGGAAGTTTCGCTTTAAATCAAATGATCACTCATAATCCTGACATAATAGCGAGACATCAATCCTAAGGGCAATAAGGTCGCTCCTTGTGACCTCTTCGGTTACGGCCTTTTACTTTTTTTATAAATAAATTAACAAAAACAAATAATATTACGAAAGTGAACAAAAGTAATACATAGTGAGGTTATCCAGTTGGCATTAGAGCATCCATCATAACAAGCGTTTCCCATCAGCCGCTTGGGTTGACGGGGGTGGGGGGGATAACAATCGGACGCAGGTGCAAGCGCCGATTTTAATGCAACCCTCTCACATGTTAACAGGACCTGCAACGCGCATAGATTATCCTACTTAAAACATCTAAATTAAGTTCATTTTCTATAACAGATTTTTAATTCAATGCAATATATTCTTAAATTATGTCCACAACAATTAAGAGAAGTTACTTACATAAGCAACGTTAAATAATTCCGAGTAGATACATACATATACTTATGATATGACAGAAGATTATGAAAAGATAATGTGATAGTTCTCGTTAGTTTTACGAGTATAAGAAGGGAGGGGCTAGTTAATTGAATTAGACCTAGAAAAGTGGTAGAGTGAAATACCACGACCTTACAGATCTAGCGTAAAGTAGACGCAATCTACGTTTCTTCCCATGAGTGAGGTGGAGGCCTAATTCTAGTATGTTTCTCCTTTCTATCCTTTTCTAATAAGGAAAGGATGGTACGGGGAAAAGGATTAGACAGGGGAGGGGGTGGGAAGGCAGAAGGAATATCCTTCTTTCTGTTTATATCCTCTGTGCACTAAGGGTAAGCAACGCATCTGCAAGCTTACTTGCATGTTCTGGATGCCTATCGGTAGCGATCATTTAATATCGAGCGAACCGCTGGCTCGTTTGCCATGGCCACCTGCTTCTATAAAAAAGTGACTTTTTCAAAACCACATAAAAATATAGTATATTATATTCTATATTTGTATGGGAATGCAGCATTTTATGTGCTTTCTTAAGAAGGTTTACTCAAATTTCTTGCATTGTATCCAACGACCTATTTTATTTGGAAATAGAACAAATAACATGACTTTCGTCCTTACGATGTCACGTCACCCTCTACCACCTACCTCCGGCTAATCTAAGATCATTGTAGACGGGATTGCAATGAATAGAATCAAGCAAATGTAAATATGTAAGCAAATGTCTAATTAATGATTGCCTCATACTTGGTTTAGCCTGTCACATGGAGACCATTTGTCTACAGAACTAGGTGACACGTGGATTTGAATCCATTAACTTATCTATCTATTTAAGACGTTTTACAATTCCAACAAGAGTTTGTAAAGAAGTATGGTGTCATTACTGTTTTAATCGCTTATTTAAAAATGTAAGTTCTGAAAGCGATTATTCAGGTTTAGTGCTAAAATATAATATTTTTTACCTGCCGTATTATAAAGATGTATATACAATTTAAAAGAAGTCCGGAATCTCTAAAGTAAGATCAACACCTGGAACTTTTATCTGTCCTGTAAAAACCACAAAGGATATTAATGAGGTATCATTATGGCCCTCTTAAGGTGACGATTTTACCACCGATATAAATCGATAAGTTGGTTTAAGATTGTTTTGTTAGTAAAAATAGATTTCATGAGATAATACTCTTGTACATGATGTATTTATTAGGGAAATAAAACGGTTGGGGAACTAATTTTACAATGTATTTAATTAAAATTTGATAATGTTAGAAACGTATACCCGAGTTGTAGATAGATTGGGGTAAATATTCTTTACGCCCGAAAAATATTTTGAATTGTGAACCGTAATTGGTCGTAACACGTTCCGGTAAACGTTTTAATGCATTTGCCACGTGGCTCGTATAAAGAGGTGTCTGTGGTTTTATTGTGCGGTTTACGAAATGTTGTGAGGAGATGCCATACGTGTCTCGACTTTTTGGTGTCAACTCGATCTTAGACTTTGTTGTAACTTCACCTGCTGCTTTGTCTGATATAATTTAACCGTTGTTTATGTAGAGCGATTTATTGAGGTTTATTCCTTTTATATTTGACATAAAAAATAAAGTGTTTCTTTGTGTAAGAGTCACTGGAAGTATCGGTGATTTGAAACCATCGTTTTATATCTTTCTGTTCGTAACTTACATTAACGCTTTAAGAACACTTCTAGATCACATCATCGATACAGAGATATTTAAATATTTATGGCTTTAAATCTATTATGGTGAGCGGAGTCCTCACTAGACATGTGTAAAAACAGTTTAAATTAAATGAAATAAATATCTTAAATTTGAACAAAATTCGCAATCATGTTGTGAAACTTGACCCGATTCAAGGTAATCTCAGGTAAGAACGCGGCGCGCATCATCTCATCGTTTTATTAACATAAAAAAGCTCTATTCAATATTATTTTGCTATATTTATAAGTTTATTAATGATTATACTTAAAGGTACGATGATCAAAAGTGCCCAGACACAGTATTATTATTCAAATATCGTTAATTTAATTCGTATTCAAATCCTTAGCTTCTGATTGGTACTAAAATTTCTCTTTGACTTTTAGAGGCTAATAATAACTTAGATTAGTAGGGCCACTTCAATCCCTATGGATTGAAGTGGCCTAGTACTAAGTTAAAAGGTGAATGAACTTATTTTTCAAATCGAATATCATCTGAGTTGCACTCTATTAAAAAATATTCGAGCAAAAACAAGATGACTCTAGAAACAGAAGCCTCGATTACGGACAAACACGCCACAGAATAAAAAAAAGAAAAGAACAAAGCTTCTCGACTGGCTCTGAATTAAATAAATTGTTACGTACGATTAGGCACACGTATTTGCCCCAAAGGAATCCCGTACGTCTGGGTCGGGAGTCACGAGTTTTTCTAGCGGCGAAAGCGGCGGTAGGTAAGCCAGCGAACCATCGGTAGCTGACTCTAGCATACGTTAGATCAAACAAATCGTATGGTGTCACCTCCGATCCCGTCACCGTTTTATGTGCTGCTCATATTTTCTTGAAAAGATAATAACTTGCAATCGCTAATACTAATTGTTAAAAAAACGTTCAATAGAGTCAAAAATGTTCCTATACGCGTCTAAATTAATATTATATGACTTTTAACTGTAAAAGGAATTGCTTCTTAAGATTCAAAGATATAATTTGCCTTGGATTTAACTGTATACAAAAAACCGTGCACAGAGTGAGGTATTAGACTTAACAGCCATAGCTCGCAAGCCAGATACAGTTCTACCTAACAATACCTTCCACGGATACTCCGTACTCCATCGCCATAGACCCAAAAATAAATTTGTAGTATTTATGCATATCCAAAATGTTCTCTGTAGAATATTGGCACCAAGACTTTCGAACTAAACTGCTATTATATATTTTAGAGCCTTCATCTCGACCTCTCCGACCGACTCTACTAACCCAATAGTTAGTCGTAACAAATGTTTATTTCGGTAGGCCCATGTAGAGGGTACCTAAATGAGATAAATGTACATCAATATTATCTATAAAGTTCACGGTCGAATTCGAGATTAGCTTCCGATGTGATATTTTAACAACAGCACTTTTATATATAACCTTGAACTATGAACTATGCCCATGTAATAAGGTTAGATCCTATTGTGATTCCACGTATCGAACGTAATGTGCTATCATATTTTTATAATTACAGAATAATCCCGGGTGCCGTGTGGCTTCCGACGATTAAAACAATTTCGGTCGGGGTTCGTTTTGTTCTTTTTGTGAGAGGCCAACACGATATCGTGTTTCCATAAAATCAACCAAGCGACTATTATTATGCGGTCAAGCTTTGTTTTAACTCCCGGTCTATGGTTTATTTAATTTCAACCTTAAAGGTACAGAATAGAGTGCTATTTTAATATATTAGCCGGTTGTTTAAATCGTTTTCGTGCGTCTAACTGAGATGCCCAGTAGCCTAGGTAACTTGATAGGTTGGATATCGCTCTGCCTGCGCTCGAGTATTCGGTGCGATTAAGATGAAATTGCTTTTGATTTTATGTTATTATTTGTCGTGCGCAGGAGCGCGATTATGTGGAAATGCCCTTTTTATTGTAACCATCATTTAGCATATCTTTAAAAATAAAACATTTCTTAGTACTTATTAAAAACCTTTTTTTTTCAAATGTTTTATATGTTTATAAAGGATTTTATGTTAAGTTTTTCTTGGATTATTCTGATTTTTTTTTAATTATTTTAAACCAAGTATCAATCCATAAAATGTTACTTACGGCAATAAGCCCGCCCCAATGTTTTTATTCGACCTAAAAAAAGTAAATGGGACAGCGTCTGTTGTATCTATTGTACTTTGGAATTTAAAACGTTGTTTGTAAATTTGATAATTTAGTTAATAAATCGTTTCTCTTAGTTAATTTTTTATTCAGTGTAAGTACATATATAACAATATTTACGTAAAACTTCGTCATTTGACCAACACTTTAACTCTGGAATCACATTTTACTGTTTAAAAATACATTAACTACGTTATACGCTACATTTGAAGACCTTCTTTTATGCTCAATGACCATACCACTAATTTAGTATGAAATTAAATTTGCATTGGATGCACTAATAATAATTTTACATCTTTGTAAAATACCTATAGATTTATATTGTTTATCAGTGAGATAATTATTTGGTGACAATTTTAATATTAATATTTTCACGAGAGCCGTATCTAACCTGAAGGTGAATGTTCTCCGTCACACGAGTGTCTCCTCACTTACTAATAAAATAATATATTAATATTTTTATTCAGACATCTTTACTCTGTGATTAATACATCAAAACCGCACGCACGCAGATATCCTCCTACTGGGCTATTTAATAACTAAATATTGTTACCGAAACGACGCCTGTAACGAATTTCAATTCACTCATATACACATTAATAACAACGAAATAAAACTATGTTATAATAAATTTCCTAAACATTAACTTTATTAATATTACCTTCAGTTGCACGAATGGGCCGGCTCGACCGGTGAAATATCACGACCTCATGAAGACAAGCGAGAAATAGAAGCATATGAGGTGCCGGAGGCCTTATTCCACTCCTCTTTCCCTTCCTATCCGATCCTTGTTAGAAATGATTTGACAAAGGAATCAGGATTTGACAAAGGAGGGGATAAACAGGGAAAGGAAATACTTTTTCTGCATGTCCCTTCCTCTGTCCAGGAAGGCAACGTATCTGCAACTCGTTAGCTTGTTGCACATGCCTACGGGTAACGGTCACTTGATATCGGGTGAGCCACGTGGACTTTATCCACATTCTTCTATAAAAAATAACTTTTTCCATGTTTTAACAGTCGACTTCAGAATATTATTACCTTTTATCATGCCCGAGCCGAAAGTGATCATCTTTTCTTATGATGAAGCCGAAGCTAATAAGACACGGTGAAGATTTAAGTTGTTACTTGTACAACCATCGTATATATATATATATATATATATATATATATAACCATAATGTATCTTATATAAATTAAAAAAATATATTATGTTTTGATGTCGTGGACCATAATTCCTATGACCCGGGAATCGGCAACGATATTGCAGCCAATTCTATGTAAAATGTAAAAAATATTGTGTTAAAAGTAATTCTACAGTTATTATTTTCCCACCCATTACGACAAAAGTATGAATGTTTCTCAAAACTCATATTCTCATTACATAATATACTGGAAAAGTTCCCAGTTTGTTTTTAGACTGTTTTCCCTCATTTTTCTCAGTTCATTTAAGACACATGTCACTCATAATTAATGTGAAATAGGTGTATCGAAACAAAAACGACCATCTGGCAATTCGTAACGGTACAGTGGAAAAAAGGGGAGAACCTTTTCTTTAAATTCAGTAGCTCTTACGCATGGCTGCGTTCCTTTTTGTATCCATACCATTTCACAGGGGCTGTAAGTCATTATACATATATAGACTTTGACTAATTATTAATTTTTATAGCTATTAATAGATAATAGCTATATATGATAATCGAGAGGCTACAGCAGTTTAGTATATGATTCCAGGGAGAAAGTACTACCGCCTCATATAATACCACTATGTAGTAGGTAAACAAAATTAGTCGTTCATTTTTATCCCATCCTTATCATTTATTTCTCACACACTCCTGTTTTTCCTGCATAGCCCTGTCGCATGCAACTCTTCTAGTTCAGGACTTCATCTTTATGGGTATTTGATGTTAATGGGTAGCGTTTTGCATTCTTCAATCAAAAAAAAATTCTGCCATATTTATTTTGGGCCAAATGCTAAGAATAATAAAATAACACCGAACAATCGAACCCCTTGGAACACACAGCCTATTGGAACAAAAAAAATGTGTAACAATTCAAAAGCGGACGGCACCTAAAGTCCCACCTACCGTGTTCCCATAGCGCGTCACACGCTCACGTAACTAAATACACGCTGATAATATTGTAGGACGCGTTATCGGAGCGTTTATTTTAATTCGATCTGTCAGGGGCAAGGCAAAAAAGACCCCGGTCTCCATCCAGTGTGAGCGGGCGCCTCGTAACGCGACCTCGTGAGCATGCAGCATTCCATCACTCAAACGGCCGAGAGAAAAATAAGTAGTTTCACTCAGACCTAAAAGATCAAATTTGATAGCCCATTTTTTAATTAAAAATCTTTGACTGACAAAAAACCTTGAACTTAAAAAAGTAACTAGGATCAATATTATTAACTATATATTTATATGTATACGTATTTAAGCGTCGATCAAGTTGTGGTGATGATAGAAGATCGCGACATAAACATAAATAAAAGTGGCTAAAATAATAAGAATGCGTTAATTAGTTCTCTGCTTCCTTATGTTCTATATGAAAAACAATAGCATTTGGATCCTATTAAACCGATTTTCAGTGAGGATATTTTATCCTAAGTACAGAGATCCTTGGAAGATATAGAGATAAGTTGTCTGAACCATTTTTGACATGGATGTACAAGATCAATTTTACTAATAGTCCGCCCTTCGCAGACATAGCGGTCGATCCCGCGCGATGTTCAATTACTCCGGCAATGACGATACTACGATGAAATGTGTACACGACATTGGGTGTTCAAATCGGAGTGCATTCTGTCCTAATACTATTTTAATTTTATTTTATTTTATTTTATTTTATTTGGAAAACATACAGCAGAATACAAAATAACTTAGGTATATATACATAATATGAATAAGCTAATTACATGTTTTCACATATGAATATCTAAAAGAAAAAAAAAATAGACCCCATCAGTAGACACACTTCACCGCAATGCTATTATAATAGACTTAATTTAAAAATAATAAAGAAAACAACAACATTTGCTTGGACAGAAAACAAATAAACTATATCAAAAAAGAAATAGTAAAACGAGTATGTTAAGCTGCAGCATCAAACCAATCCCTAGTCAACGTTTTTTTTATGGTGATGATTTTTGAGTTAAAGATATCAAAGTCATGTTGTTCTATGCATTTGTTAATTAAATTAGAAGCACGACACAAAAATGAGTTTTCTCTATATTTTGTTGCGTTAAAGGGTATGTATAAAATAGGATGTTTCCGTCGTGAAATGGCTGTTTGTGGTACAAAAAATTGTAATTTATTTAAGAGCAAAGGACTATCCACCCTGTTTTGCGCAAGTCTTACTAAGAACACTATATCAGCTATGTTTCGTCTTTCTGCCAATGGTAACAAGTGGTGTATCTTACATTTTGATTCATAATTATTGCCTTTCGATCCACATTTAAATTCTAAAAATTTTATAAACCGTTTTTGAATGGCCTCTAACCTAAATATGTAAATATCGTAACAAGGATTCCAGAGCTGCGATGAGTACTCGAGAAGACTCCTCACATAAGAGCAATAAAGTACCTTTATGGATTTAATTTTTTTGAAATTCCTGCAAGACCTTATTATGAACCCGAGAGCTTTATTTGCTTTTTTAATAGTATAGTCGATGTGCCTGTCGTACAATACTTTAGAGTCTTGAACTACGCCTAAATCTTTTATTTCTTTTACTGAAACAAGATTTTGATTCATTATTTGGTAATTATATTTAAAAATATTTACTTTACGTGTACATGACATTGCGAAGCACTTAGAAACATTAAGATCCAACTTGTTAAATAGACAATACTGTTCCAGCCTGTGTAAGTCTTCCTGCATGAGCTTACAGTCGTTATAATGTTTAATTTCTTTAAATATTTTCATATCGTCTGCATATAATATGAATTGAGAATTTAAAAAACAAGTATTGATGTCATTTATAAAAATAATAAATAATAAGGGGCCCAATAAAGAGCCTTGTGGAACACCCGAAGGGATTTTAGTCCAAGAGGACGAATATCCATTAATAACAACAGCTTGCGACCTATTCTCAATATAAGAAGTAAACCATCTATATAAATCGCCATGAATACCAGCAGCTAGCAACTTTTGTAGAAGTATTTTATGGTCTATACGATCGAATGCTTTTGTAAAATCTGTAAAAATAGCATCTACTTGCGAACCCTTATCCATGAAAAAAGTGACATAGTCATTAAATAATAAAAGATTACTTAATCTAGACCGATTTTGCATAAAGCCATGCTGTTGGTCGATTAAAAAATGAGAAACTGTAGCATACAGTTGCTTATAAATTATTTTTTCAAAAACTTTTGCAATCAAGCATAATTTAGAAATTGGTCGATAATTTTTGACATTATTTTTGCTACCGCTCTTATGAATAGGTGTAATAAAAGCAGATTTCCAAATACTTGGCATATATCCTTCTTTTGTCGATCTTTTAAATAATATACAGATTGGTTCTAACAGGCTATTAGCACATCCTATAATTAGTTGAGGCGGGATGTTGTCAGGTCCAGCGCCTTTAGTCGGGTCCAATGTTTTTAGTAGGCTCAATACTTCATTTGAATCTATCTCTATATTACTGATATATTTCGAGGCTATAACTTTATCACACTTTGGTGTACCTTGAGCAACGGTTGAAGATGGTAAAAAGGTGGACTGAAAGTACGAAGAAAATAAATTACAAATGTCCTCACCTGATTCCGCTATAACATTTTCATAAATTATTTGGGAGGGTAAAGTTTGAGAGGACTTAGAGATAGATTTAACATATGACCAAAATCTTTTAGGAGTATGAACAAGAGATTCTTCAGTTTGCTTTATATACGCTTGAAAACATTCCTCCTCTAACCGTTTTGACCGATCTCTTAAAAACATAAAAGTAATCTTATCTTGTAAGTTGCCATATATCTTAAATTTCTTATGATATTTATTTTTTTCTTTTAGTACTTTTCTAAGTGATGAACTATACCATACAGGATAATCTCTAGATGATGTAAATTTACGGGGTATGAACTTATCACGAGCTTCGTACAGTTTTGCATAAAAGAAATTCAAGGCATCTTCCAATGGCTTTTCATTTAAACGAATGTTCCATGGTATGTTTTCGAGAAACGATGTTATCTTATCGTAATCCCCGGAAGTGTATAGATATTTGATTCTACCTTTAGTATTAAGTGTACAGTGTTGTAGAATTTCAATTTCAATTAATAACGATTTGTGATGTTTGTCTTCAGGGACCAATGGCTCGGCGCAAGAGGATACTGTCAGATTTTCTGTAGTTAAAACGTAATCTAAAATTCTGTTATTTACATTGCAACAATCGTTCATTTGAGTTAAATTACACTGCACCAACGTATCAAAAAAGTTAGTCTGGGCTTCCCCAATCATTCCTAATGGTTCAATCATATTATTATGCTTACACCAACCGATATTAGGAAGATTGAAATCTCCCATAATTATAAATTTATCGTTTGGACATGAACTTACTACAGAGAATAATTTGTCCGAGAAATTGTTTAGTTGAGCTTGCAATGAAAAACCCATATTTTCGTCACATAGGTATAGGGTACATATATGTAACTTATACGAGCTATGATTATTTTTAATCGTCAGGGTAACCCAAAGGTCTTCGGCAGAAGAATGCCAGTCGGTGCGAGGAATAGCAGAGATAGACTTGCGCGTTGCCAAAAGAACTCCACCTCCTTTTGTCTGTTTCGTTGCTAAGTAATCGCGGTCGCGACGCCAAACCGTGTACCTATCATCAAAAAGCTCTTGGTCTTTGAACCCTTCACATAGCCAAGTCTCTGTTAGTGATATAATGTCATAGTTATTTAGATTTAGGTTTCTCTTAAATGTACTCGTTTTTGTGCGCAGCCCTCGAACATTCTGATAATAAACGTTAATTTGGTGTTGCATTTTCACAAATATGGCTATAACTGTTTAAAAATGAACTAACAATGTTAATATAAAATTCAAGCACGGTTCGGTTTATGCAAAATCTAATAAATAATTCAATCGACTTGTTACCATTGCGTTTGGGCAGTGATTTATCATAACTATAATGGCTTAGAATTTTAAATGTATTATATAATTTATGTAAGTAATTTAGTAAAACTATGAAGTCACACTTAAAACAAATAGTTATGAAAACCACATTATGTTTTTTATAAAAATATCTTAATGTATAAATATGTATGTGGCATCTCACGATAGCACCAAGCATAGTTAAATATAACATATGTAACAATAAAATGCTATTTTTGAGACATAACTTATTCCTTAGTATGAAACAAACAGACTTTAAGCGCGATAGATTAATTACAATATTTGATGCACACGTTAAATGGCGTTTACAAATAAAAATTATAACATAATATGTAAATTTATTGTAGTAGAATAGTTTATAATAATTATGCCAGGATATACTCCACGCGTGATCAATTATAAGAAAAATAAATTGTAACAAGCCACATTGAATCTTGAGTTCAGCCACAACACGTGATATATAGTTAACTTTGCTTTTATACGTGAATATACGTTGTTTTTTACTTGATATATTATACACAAGTAAACTCGATACGACGTACATGCAAAGCAATTTATGCATTACATCAACTATATTAAAAAATAAAAGCGAATAATACCCAAAATAACATTTGTAAATTATTAGATGTTTATATGTAACTATGTGCTTGAGGCTTGGTTTAGAGAGATTCTTAAAAAAGTAACTGTGATTATTATTGCGCAACAATAAACAATATGAGTAAAACTCGAATTGGTTTGTAAACGTAGTGGCCGCGGACAAAGAGTGTGCCGATTTAGAAGTACCGCCATGTAATACTGTATTTAGTGGGCAAGTACGAAGTAATAATAAATTGAGCACTACCCGTTTGCACTGTAATTTATACGTTGACACAAACAGAATAGAATATAATATGCATTGGTCTTTATACTCACCTACAATTAATATTCCTATGAATAAAACTTTATGACTCAAACAGCTTAAAAAAGAGTAGGTAGATATAAACTTTGTTAACGCAAATGACTTTGTTCTCAAACTGTAGTAATATTGTTTAAAAAACGTTGTTGTTACATTATATAAAAGAAATGAAAACATTTTTATCATACGGTACACTGCTCGTTTTAAACTATATTTTCCAGATCTTTTTCTGATTTTATAAAAAATATTTTTGAGTTATCGTTTTTCCTGATAAATATCTTACAGTGTTTAACCCAGACAAATTTAAAATTATGCTCTTTCGCTAGTGACTTGGCTTTAGACAACACATTCTTATTATAGGTGGTTAAATGATCGTTAACGTAAACGGGTCCTTTTTCACTATATCCCAAAGAGTCTGAGTACAACTGCCGGTTTTTTCGGGCTGCAGCCACAAAATCTTCTTTTAAGTAGCGGTTATTGAAAGATATCAGTATGGGTTTCAAGGTTGTTGGAAGGCGAGTAGGCATTCTAGCTATGTAGTTGATGTCCTCCTTTCTTATATTTAAACCAATGACACTGCTTATTTTTAAAGCAATTTCGTAAAGATTTTCATTTTTTTTCAGAGGAATTCCTTTTATTTCTACATTGTTTAATCTCGCCCATTGATCACTCTTGTGAATCTTATCGTTTAACCTTTCTACTTCTGATTGTAAGGCTGGCACCGCGTTAGCAACATGTTCGATTTGATTAATGCGGGTTTCTATTTTTTTAGTTACAGAGGTAAACTTCCCTATGGCATCGTGCGCCATCTCCAATGAACATTTCAGATGCCTTATTTCTTCTTTTATCTCCTTTATGTCTTCAGTTAAAACTTGTAGTGGTGCTAATTGGGCAGTAATTTTTTTTAATTCTTCTTGCACACTAAACTCTTGAGCTGATTTATTTTTTGTTGAAACTTCATTTGGTGACGTATTGCCCTTGCATTTTGGACAGCGCCAGGTGTTTTTTCTTTCTCCGAGTTTTCGGTACCCAGCTTCCGTTATTCCAGAACATTGAAAATCAAGCAAACGATTGCAATTTTTACAAAGTACACCATCTCTAAATTTCGAATTACATTCAGCACATGTATTCATTTCAAGTGGAAAGATAATGAAAGTTTGAGAATCTCAGTAAGAACTGCGTTAATGCAACACAAGCGTCTACTACCGAAGAGGACTGCTACCGGAATGCTAATTATTAAATAAAAGTATTTTTGAGGTTGGGGTAGTATTTAAGTACATAATATTATTTCGTTTAAGGCACAGCTAGTAATCAATTAAAAATACAATATTAAGAGGCATAATGCATCAGACAGGCACAAAATATTAATAATTAATATTTTACTAGGATCTCTACCGGACTATAGTAAGAACGTAATGCGCCTATTACATTCTCTTGCACGTTCCACTTATTATTTCGACATGAAAGTTCGTATGTCATTACTTCTCCAGTAATTGCATTATAATCATATTTACAACAACCTCATGACGGTTGGCAAGGTTTAGTTACAAGTCTGCTGTAGGTCTTTTTCAATATATGTTGGAGACATAGCCTTGTACCAGAAGACTGGTGTAAAGCTGTTATCGTCCCTCTATATAAAGGAAAGGGTTCACAACATGATTGTAAAAATTACCGAGGAATCAGCCTTCTCAGCATTGTGGGAAAACTATATGCTAAAGTACTGATTGAAAGAGTCATGAAATAAACAGAAGAAAGTAGATTTAGAAAAGGCATATGATAAAGTTAAAAAGTTAGTTAAACCACATGCTTTAAGAATCATCATCATAATGTAATTTGTACTTGCCTTTTATTGGCGTACATATTAGAACAATCACTGTATATATTTTTTTTTATATTGTGTATTTAAATATGTATGCTGTTGGCTTGTCTTAAATAAATAAATAAAAACATAAGAGATGATCTATGGTCAACCTTGGTTGCGTTTGGATTGAACAGTGATCTAATACAAGCGTTAGACTGGTTTAGCATCAATAAAGGTGTAAGACAGCGCTGTGTGGCATCCCCGTGGCTGTTCAATCTCTTTATGGATGATCGTTTGAAAGCTTTGAAATATGAAGAGTGTGGACTAAGAATGGATGAGCATGTTGTAAAATGTGTCTTGTACGCCGATGACCAGGTCGTGTTCGTGTCATCAGCGGAGGACTTACAATTTATGTTGAATGTAATGAATGATTCATTGGAAGGAAAAGGTATGAAGATGAATGTAGACAAAACGAAAGTTATGGAGATTGAAAGAGAACAAAGTAAGACAGTCATTGATATAAATGTTAACGGCAAAGAGGTTGAACATGTGGAAGAAATTGTGTATTTAGGATGTATGTTTAGTAGAGATGGTAGACACGTTAAAGATGTTGAACGACGAGTGAATGCGGGAAATAAAATGGGGCTATAGGTACAGCAGTGAGGCGTCAGAATGTGTGTACGAAGGCTCGCCTGGCAATACACAATGCTGTACTAGTCCCCACATTAATATATGGAAGTGAGAGCTGGGTTTGGCAGGAAAAGCATGCTAGTAGACTTAATGCCGTTGAGATGCGATCCTCAAGAAGTATGTTAGGCGCGACATTCAATGATAGAATTAAAAATAGCGTTATAAGAGAAGAGTGTGGCTTAAAAGTGGATGTTGTGACTAGATTTGAGAAAGGTATGCTTCGGTGGTTCGGGCATGTTGAAAGGATCAATGAAGAGAGAGTAAGGAAACAAATTTATGTTGCAAAAGTGAGTGGCAGCGTTGGCAGGGGACGCCCACGGAGAACTTATATCGACCAGATTAGTGACATACTAAAGAAGGGCGATGTAAGGAGTACCCGTAACCGACGAGCATGTATTCGTAGATGTTTGGATGTAGAAGAAGCGAAAAAAGTATGCCAGGATCGCGCCAAATGGAAATCCACTATCTCTGCCGTCCCCTCTGAGTTACAGGCGTGAGTGCATATTTATTTTTTCTCATGACACCCGACGGTGGTTTGAATAGAACTCCTGAATAGCATTAGGTAAATCAGAAACAGATACTCGCCGCTAACTAGAACAATGTGCAAAGAACATAATAACCCCGGCTGCTCGTCGGGGTCGGATTTCGCGGTGAGGCGAGGCGCGCGCGAACGCGCAATTTCCTTGCGCCCGCGCCGCGCGTCCCGGGTCAGCGAGCGTTCGCAATCAGCCGCGTCACTATTATAAACATTGATTGAATAAAAAAAATAACAAAACTATTCTTACCATAACTAAGCATGAAATAAGTAATAAGAAGTTATTAGCTTTAATAAAAAATTATCAGCTGAAGTGAAGGAAGTAAATGAAAAGGTTACTGCGATTAATAATGAAAAGGTCACAAAACAAATTTACTCGAAGTAAAATTTCTTTATTAGCAAAACCTACCTCACGATGAATCGCCAAACATCAATGTTCACACGTGTAAGTCTAAGCTTTTTTTTGTAAGCATAATGGCGCCCACTGTTGGACATACGCAGGTATCAAAGGTCGGTCTCGGTTCATCATCATCGGTCGAAACTTTAGTTTCAAGCGCTACTGCGCCTCCAACATGCCGCAGGTCGCTGACTTCTGTTTCTCAAGGGCCCGACGTCCAGCAGTGAATGTATAACGTGGGAACCTGTATGTATATGTATGGAGCTGTCTATAAATATAATTAGTCATCAGTACATATTTTAGCTTTTTAAGTTTTAGGATACATCAATTAAATTAATGTTTGATTTCTATATTGCACGTAGGTAATTAAAATTTACTTCTTTAGAATGTATGATTCATATAGTGATTTTTAATTAGTGGAGTACTTTCACCGTTTATGAGCAGTAAACGCAGCAATTATTTACTGCTTATAATATTAAATAAATATTATTGCTTACTGTATAGTTTCAGCTGTAGATAGCTGTGATTCCTCCGTAAGGCAGCATGCGGCTCCTATAATAAACCTATAGTTACAGTCTGATTCCTCAACCGTAAAGCATATAATTTATTAAATTATCAAATAATTATATTCCGGTAGTCACTGGCCGGTTAATTTTTTGTGAAGCACCCCCGAAAACTTAAACCGAGAAAAAAACAACTCGCAGCACGCGACACGCGATCCGTGCCGCATTTACGGGCAAAAAAATGATACGTCAAAAATCAAATCTCTGCGGGTTCGGCCGATATTAAGCGGCTATAAATTATCGTAATAGACGCTACCAATTGGCTATAGACCCCAACAAATATTCATATTATATTTTTTTGCAACTATCAAGGGAAATATAAACTAGCTATGCGGACAAAAAGTAAAACCTCGGCGACGTATTTTTTTTGCATTTGATGCCAAAACTATGTAGATAATCGTCCGCGGCGTTAAAACATAATGTTGGAGATTTCTCATAAAAGACCACAAAACGGCGTGCAATATTAACGCCTGAACGAATGCGATAGTTTCGTTGCCAAGCCGTGAGTGAGCCACTTTATCACTATATTATGTAAAATAATAGATTTTAAAATGATATCTCTGTGACTTTAATGCTGACTATCTGGGATAGGCGCACGATAGTAGTACATGTGTAATAAAACAATGGAAGTACCCCAACCCTACAGAATTCTGGCATTTATTATTTTTAAATTTTGTCTGGAGGATGAGTAGTCCATAAGGGACAATAGCCTTCCAGCGCCCTCCCTTCCTACTCTAAGTAACATTTTATTTTAATTTTGTGAATGCGTATCCTTATCTTATCTTACCTTAGACTAGCAAAGGGATGTGCATAGCCTTAAAACGTTGATGATGTTAACACGAAGGTAAAACTAAATTGAAAAATGAAAGAAGATAGTACCTCATACAAAGTTATTTTAGACAATTAAAGCTCAAAAGTATTGATTAGAAACGCGTCGCTTGTAATCACGCGGTCAGCTTTCACGACAAGCCCTGCATATTGACATTTGCTGTTCTCTTTTTAGTACATCCTCGCCAACCTTCCAGTTTTTAGAAGATACGTTGCTGGACATTGTAAACCATTTTATAAAAGTAAAAATTATGCATATCTACAAGAATATGCTAAATATATACTCTTATAAACATCTAGTCTTCATCCCTCCCCTCTCCATCCTTCTTAAAAAATAGGACATATGGACCACTTCAAGGGATGGCTAGAAGATTCCGTGCCGAAACTGTTAGAATTGCAAAAGTGGGTATAGTTTCATTAATGCATGCTGTCCAAATAAACCTCGGTTTTTATGTTTTCTATAACAAATAAATTAAGTGATGCCATCTATTGGTAAAGTTTTACTGTTTTAGTATGTTATTAATTCCAAAATTATAAATACATTATGAAAGAGGGCAGTGTAATACTTTTCGGTTTATAAATAAACGCCATCTAGTGAGTGGAAGAAACATTGATTTCTTAACAATTGCGCTATATTAAAAACTTTAACTTTTAAATTATCCAGAAGATGTCAGATATTTAAATCTCATCAAAAGCACAGATTGTAAGAAAATATAAATATAAAGATTTTGTTACAAAAGAAGTCACGTCAAGGTCAGTGTCGAGGATCACGGCTGTAACCCTTAGGAACAAAGAATATTGCTTATTACCGTACGAGAAGTATTTAATGATAAGGAACATGTAAGTTAATCTGTCTTATGTGTCCCATGTTGGTAATGTGATTAGAATAAAATCTTTAATTGTATACTTGTATATAATAAATAAATCTTTATTGTACACCTTCCATATATAGCTGGTTCCACATATATAATCAAAGAATAGAATCTATTTCTTCTGCCCTATTTAAGTTTACAAATTTGGTAAAGTTTCTTTGATAAATCACTAAATTTGTAATGCATAATCAAAGTTTAACATATATTATATATATATTAAACATCCTCATTTCATATGCCAAACATTTAACATAAAGTAAACTGGTTAAAAACGTATAGCTAGCTAGCTAGCTAGCTTAAGTAGGTATTGGATAACAAAACTAGTCCTTGTCGTATCTTTTTTACATTTTCCTAATCATGTTATTCATTACCTATTTTGCCTACTTTTTTATTAAAGTAACATTATCTACGTTTATATTGTCGTGCCTTTATATGATGCAAAATAAAATAATCTTACTTACTGTACTACGATGAATGCAAGCGATACCAGGCATATGTAAGGGATTTTTTCTAAGCCTTCTCATGTCTTTTGCCTGAAAGTTCTTTAAGAATAGACACATTTGCATCTTAAACATCGTAACCTTTCAAAACTTTCAATGGTATATATTTAATTTAAAAGCGCTAATCAAACACGATCGTTCGAGAACTAATTAAACTCTGCTATTGCTTTAGCCAAAGCCAAATTTATTACCTAAGCACGACATTGCCCATTAATATTATTATTTTATGAAGAGTACCAGTATCCAATGAGCATGTATGCTTACATAGAAATATAGAAAAAGTGAAAGATGTGTATAAGGACAAATAGATCAACCAAATTGCATCAAATACATATCAATGTGTAATACTAATAGCTCGCCCCATCTTCGCTTGGGTAGATAGACAAAAGAAAATATATCCTATGTTCCTAGCTGATAGCAGATCTTTCTATTAGTGAAAGAATTTTTTAAATCGTTTTGGTAGTTTTTGTTTTTATTCGTTATACAATAATACAAATGAATGAGTGACGTGTGAGTGATGAGTTACTTTCTTCGGATAATCGATATTGCCCGAAGAACTGCTGAACTTAAGTGGCGATGGGTCCGACACATTGACATTTGACACCTCTCAAAAGATGAGGACAGCAAGCAAGGCGCCGAACTGCGCAGCGATTTTAGGCCAGGTCTACGTCCAGCAGCGGTCATATATTATTATTGATTGATGAAGAAGTAGTTTCTAACCGGTAAAAATCATATTTAATATTTAGATACAAATAATTTTACGCAGAAACACACATTTAACATATTTCGTAGATGACAAGTCTAGACGCACCGTAATATAAAACAGACGCCAGCAATTCATACTATCTGTCTTTTATTTTAAATGCCAGATCCCGATATTTACATATTATTAACATATGCAGCGAGATTGACTTCTAAACAATTCTTTAAAATAACAATATAACATTGTAAATTACATTATACGTTTACAATTTCATTTTAATATTTAGCGGTAACGGTATATAATATGTTACATTATATATATATATATATATATATATATATATATATATATATATATATGTAAATTATTTATTTCATATTAAGTGCAGCTTAAATAAAATCCTATGTTAGAAAGGTCTAACAAAGAGTGAACGCTGATAACTACAAATCCTTTTTAAAGTACTACTAAATAATTTTGTACATATATTCAAATGGGATTACTCTATTAAAGGGTACGAGTACTCTAACAAATATAATACTAGGGCTCAGGGGGAACCTTGAGTTATATAACAAAAAAAAATTGCGTTCGCATTTTTATTCGTACGTAGAAAAAGATAGAGAATTTATGCTGACAAGAATTACATTGTGGTGAAGGGTTTATTCTTTATTACTTTATGGAGATTTCTGTCGTTGAGTTTATTTTTGGGATATACAAATATGATTGTAAATAGAAATACTTTATCTCAAATATTTAACTATACTACAAGTTGCTCGTGAAATTTGAAAAAACTTTCATTACAAAAACATTACATATATAGACGGTATACTTTAGCTGACAATTGTATGTTACAAACCTTAGGCTGTGGTAAAACTTTAGCATAAAATTGCTATGGGATTGTGAGTGGATTGCAGTGGGATATGAGAAACGCAAGTTATTGTTCCGCCAAGTTTACTAAACTTTTGTTATGAGAGGCCTATGTTCCGTTTTAAAATGAAAAAGCGAGAATGGATGGTTACGGTAGATACTGTCTGTATTGTGTTTTTTAAACATTTCTAAAAATACACCAATTGTCCTACTAACATTCAATATTTATACTTGAATCAACTAAAGTAATATTTACACTGAATTATGTCTTGTGTTATATTCTTAATATTTTCTACGCCAACGACGGATATTATTTTTACAGTGACAGGTTGGACGGCGAAAATCTTATTGGTTCGCGTTCGGTGAACAACATACACAATATGCTTTTTTGAATTTGGAATAATTGCGAGCATCTTTTAATCTCTGAATTTGATTGGTAAGACATAAGGGTTTATTTCTGTTGACAAATGATTTATTTATTTTGGGGTGATTGTAGCGGCTTCCCAGTTATTTCGTGTTTTCAGTCGTAAGTCCTTACAACCGCCTGTTCTTTTTTTTCAGTGTAAGACTTACCCAAATTCATTGTTATTATGACTAAAGCAATTTATACCACATTCTTAAAACTTATAAAGTTAAGTTACTGATTGTTGGGAACATTCGAGAGCTTCTTTTTCGTCAGCGCCTTTGTATAATACAACTACTTTTCGGTCCCTTCTCAAGTTAACGAACTTTGTCAAAGACTTTTTTTGATGCTTCATTACACGAACTTAACTTACTTAGTTAAACAAAATTGTTTCTGCTCGGTATCTTACAATTCAATATTTATTTGAATGTTTATACGTATATACGTATTGGAGCAGTGGTGGCTCAGCGGTTTGGGCCCTGACTTACGTACTGTAAGTTGCGGGTTTGAATCCAGGCAGAGGCGCAATACTTTGTGTAATTTATTTCATCACCACTGCTCCAAAAACGGTGAAGGAAAACATCGTGAGGAAACCGGCATGTTCTTAGAACCATCAAGTTCGAAGACATGTAATATCCACCAACCCGCACTGGGCCAGCGTGGTGGATTACGGCTCATTCTCTCTCTCGGAGAGGAGGCCTGTGTCCCTGCAGTGGAAAACATTCTAGAAAAGGTCGATTTATTATTATTATTATACGTATTTCCAAGCGTTACATTCGTTTAATAACTGAGGTCGAATTTTGATTAGCATCTGGAGGTATGGATTTTAAAAGAGTTTTACTGAACAACCACTAAATAAAGTTTGTTATTCATGTTACCCGATAACTGTGATAGCTACCACATATCATTAATAGCGCATACAATATTAATACACCTCAAGTATTGCGTATATGGGTATTTATATCTACTGCAAAAGGAAAAAAAATCCAATTCACACTTTAATACTTTGATAAGCATTAAAGCGTGTAGTCGAAATTTTTTCTTTATTAGTAACTGTAATATTTAATGCTAGCTTAGAATTAAGATGATAGTTATAATAACAGATATAGATATACCAAGTGCGAATTCTTACATGTATCACAATGCACTATGAACACAATTTGTTTAATTATTTCTTATATTTACGCAAATTGTATACAACATTGGAAGAAACTAAGCGACAAAAGGAAATATAAGTGAGCCAATCACGACACCAACTCCTTGCTTGGCGAATTCTTCTTCCCATATTAGATAGAATAAACTGACAGTGTCTTGAGATCTTGCAGTTGAATGCTTGGGTTAAAATCCATAAAATTATTCCATAATTTCACAATTAGCTTAAATTAAGTAATATAAATTATAAGATTATGTACTCGTACTCGTGTAGATACAGGATATAATCTATGTTCTGAGTTGGCGGTGAAACTTGCGATATTTTGTATAATGCTGACATAAATAATGCAAAATGAACTACAAGTTATATGCATTTTCAAATTTTATCATCTGTGCAAGTTTCTGAGCGGAGGTTAAAGTTGAAAACAGTTTAAAAATTTATAATGTATCTAGCAATCCCAGTTCCTTTAATTTGTTATTTATTCTTTAGAGTTTTCTTCGCATTATCTCAAAAATTGTTTACACTTATAGCAATAAAAAAGGGAATTTAAGTCTAAGAGCTATTGCGGCACGTAGGGATACGTTCTTGTTTAGCCATGACAGGCTTTATGAGATTCCAATCCACAAGTACATACACAATGAAGGCTTAGTAAATGTGAACATTTAATTGTAACAAATTCGTTGTTCACGTGAACAAAATTATTACTACACTTGCAATATTATAGCAGTGCGAAGGTTGAAATGAGGAACTGTCGTTTCCATGAATTTGCATGCCTTAAGGGATAATATAAAGTTGTTATCAAATAAAAAAAATCAAATTAAATCCTTAGGAATATATTTAATGCCTCAATACCATTGTAGCTAATAAATAAAATAAATAATACATTACCATACGCACTTATAATTTTGAAACTGTCCGGATGCCAAACATAACAAATGCGCTTACCGCAAACATTGTGTACAACAAATTAAATTTCATTTGCATAAGAGTAACGTAATGTTAATTTATTTATTAATAGCTGTGCCCCGCGGTTTTGCCCACCCTGCAATTTTACTTAAAGGAAATTATATTACCTACTTACTACTACCCTAAACTCATCATCACCGGGCGCTTTTCCCTTTCATAAACATGTGTGTCATCGACATGACCGTGGCAAAGCTTAACAATCACATATGATTGCTTAAACTGTGAGCATAGTCCACACTTTATAGGTTCTTATTTTTTTTACTCTTATTTTATTTTACGGCCGGCCGCCTGCCTAACGCCAACCTTCCTCAGGAATAATAAGCTACTAACCTAACCTAACAAAACGTATTTTAATGTGTTATTTGATATTAAAAGTAATACTAAATTTATTTATTTTTATAATCTTTTGGTTTTCTAATTGTATATCGCCGCATTTCGTTTCTTAATTTGTACACAGCTACTCGTAACGCCATCTGAAGAATAAACTAATTTTCTTTATAATGGGATGTGACCCCGTGATTAACTTAAATCATCATCATTTTGAAGATCATTATATAGCTAATAACATATATAATTAAAAGTTCAACCCTTTCAACTGAACAATTATTTTATAGTATTTTTATCAAACAGACATTTGACATGGTTATTTAAATTGATATAACTTTTTTTTTATTTATTTGATATATAGATTGAGATAAAACAAATCCTAAATTTTAAGTGAAGCTTACCACAATACATTAATAAAAACCGCAATCGGTTAAGCCGTTTCTGAGATTAGCGGTAACAAACGCACAGACAAACAGACAAAAATTCTAATAATCATTGTTTTGGGTTTTATTGTGTTTATGAAGGCCCCCATTAGTAGTTTTATTCAAATATCTTCCATGTACAGACAGCGACCAGTTACATTTTATTATATGTATGGGATTAAAAGTAAAATGTATTCCACTTTTACTGTAATTACACGTTCATAACATATCAAATGCCAAATCTGAACAGTAGTTTACAAGTAGTGTTCAGATTGCATTATTTGGTTAAATATAAGTAAATTAAATAAGATTGTATCAGGGTATATAATGACGAATGTTTACAAAATTAACTCTATGGCGTTTAATTACCGTTTCAAATTCAAATATACACGAGTACATCTGACGACGTTATTCATAAGACTTGAAAAGGTCAGGTGAACTGTTTATTATTAAGGTTGCCGAAATGTCCTCTGCATTTTAATATCTGTTTACTTGTCCTTAAAATTGTCTAAACAAAGTATATTTTAAAAGGAGTTTTAATTAAAATGTTCTTGTGTTTTTTTTTCGGAATTGTATTGTAGGAAGCGGATATTGATTCGATACTGCGATAAAGTTGACAAACAGGCTTTTATTGGCGACCATTCACATTTATTTCTTAAATTGAAAATTCAACTTTTAACTTTTTTTAACTTTCCAATGTTAGCCCACATAGATTGAAACCGCTCATTGAATTTCAAAGTTACACATTATTTGATTGACGTGACTGAAACTGGAACTATAAAACACAAGTTAACGTAAATAAGACTTGTACTAAGAAGGGAAAATTGCAAATTGGAATGTATAATTTATACCAAGGCCTGTTATATTTTAATGGCTTATCATAAATAGGTATCTATTTTTAATTGCGAACGAGGAAATATTTTGATTTTATGAAAAAAGTCCTAGAGATAAACATCGTTCGGTCACATATTTAGATCCCAGGAGGCATGTAGCAGTTACTTGTTTCTCGTTTAAATTAACGTACGGTATATACAGGCTCGGCTGAACCCTTCTTTGCTTTGGGACCTAACACGCTCAGCGAAAAACAGACAACTTGATTTTCTGCTATTTGCTAATTCTACTGTCCATTTTTCTTTCACCGAATCATTGTCTTAATTTAAATTGTAATGTAATTGTATTTGATTTTTCGTTGGTCCTCTTTGGGTATGTCGTTAATTTGTCTATAAAAATGTAGTCTACTTAAATGTAGTCTCGGACTGTGCAGCTTCATATTAGAGTAAACATACAACATATTTCGTAATTACAATTATTTTATAGGTTTCGTCATCATCATAACAGAAAGACAAAATAGTTAAACATTTTTGTTGATCAAATAACCATTTATTATTTATATTATTTATTTCTATTAGATCAGCTCGATATAAATTGAATCAGATGAATCTTTTGCAGCTTAAGTTTGATTTCTAACTCAGTTGCACCAATTCGTTTTACAAAACACGCTTGCAATAATATGTTAGTCAGGGATGTTTTACTTGAAAAATATCAACAAGCAACCTTTAACTTATCAGCAAAAGCTTGACTGTGTCTGTAACAAATGTTTGATGATTTAAATGATTAAAGGTCAACAATTAGCGGGTCTCAAAAAGTTTGCAAAGGTCAAGAAGAATAACTACGACCAAAGCCCGTGTTTTATAAGATTTTTCAGCATCAAGTTTTAGGTGGACGTTGTTTACATAATATCGTAAAACCATCCTGGCCTTATTTATAATTTTCTAAAATAATGTTACCTTTCGTTTGATTTAATAAGTCGAGAGACTTTTTAGAAGAGCATTTGAAATAATTAGAGGAGTTTTTTTTTGTATTAATCAAAATTTAACGTTTTAAATTAATTAATAAATTAAACGTCGTTCCAGTACTCCGCTCAAACTCAAAGCAAAACATAGATTTTGTAGTTTTTCTTATAATTGACCATACATTTTTATACCAAATTTCTTCGGTGGATGATCGTACAATGAGCTTGCGTTTTAAGATCTTCGTTCGTGAAATCTTGTTTTTAAAATTATACCTAATGATAGCTCAAATATATTTTCTATTACTTTTTATATTTTTGTATTAATATACCTTACGGTATATATATATGAATATCGCAATAGTAAAGTTCCTTTTCTAATTAGGAAGGGATAGGAAGGGAAAGAGGATTTGATAGCGGAGGAGGGGATGGAAAGGGAATGGAAATATCCTTCTTTTCTTGTCCCCTCCTTTGTCCAGCAAAGTAGGCAACGCATCTACAACTCATTAGCTTGTTGTAGATGCCTATGGGTAGCGCTGCTTATTGCAAAGGCCGCTTGCTCGTTTACCACGTTTTTCTATAAAAAAACCCAGAGGGGTAGGCGGAGATCACGGATTCCCATTCAGCGCGATCCGAGCACACCTCTCTCGCTTCTTTTACATCCACGGACACTCAATTTTATAACATAAATTTGTCTTGTTGCTCTTTCTACATTCATGTTGCAGCTTATGTCTGTAGATAGAAATTTGTTAAAGGCAAAGTGCCATTTACATAAGTAGATGTAAGTTTAATGCTTATTCTGCCCACGACCCAACTTTAATGCAAGGCCGTATTAAAGTAACAGGGATCGCCAATGAGGTTAGCGGGTATACCATGTACAATAGACCTTTGTTATCCTGAATGATTTATTGAGTTTTCTATCACGTCATCTGCGATAAAATCTATGGATATATAATATACACGTAGGTAAATTAAAATTTTAATAGATTTATACCGCTATATTATGATATAGCGGTATAAAATGCAGGTTGCATGTCATTTAGTCAAGTAGTCGAGTTACATGCTACAGGTTGCATTTTAATGTTGCGTGTTGCATTTTGCATGAGTCACATCGTATGTTGCATTTTGCATTTTCCATGTTGTATGATGTATGTTGCATGGCACATGATGCCTGTTGTATGTTGCGTTTTGCCTGTTCCATTTCGCACGTTGCATGTTACATTACGTTGTTTGGTTACCTGCTGCCTGTTACATTTTCGCCTGGTCGACCAACTGGTTTGTCGACTGATTGCTTGACTAGTTGATCGACTCATCGTTCACCGTTTTGGTCGACTGATAGCTCGAGTGATCGGTCGACTTGGAGGTAGACTGGTTGGCCGACTGGTTGGTGAAGAAGAAACTGTAAGAATTGTTGAGTAGCTAATACTAAACGAATGTATTTATATACTTAATTAAATTATTCTATTTGAATCCTTACAATACTACCTAACTTCTAGTCCCATCTAAATCGGTTCAGTCCTTTCGGAGATTACTCGGAATGACCGGACGGACAGACAGACAAGCAAAAATTTTATTATAAGTGCCGTATATACATCATATTGAGTATGGAAAATTTATTTTCATATTACATACACACACTTCAATATCATTTATCTGTGTTGATTGATTATGCAAAACTACTTATTTATAGAAATCTAGTTTTCCATAGATAAACGTCACGGTTTTTGTAGCAAACGTCGTTTGGAGAACTAGAAAAGTTTAATTATAAAGTGGTCGATCGAATATAAAACGTAACATTAAACGTTTTAATATTGCAAACACAAAGAGATACGCCCGTACAAGGATGATGAGGAGTACAATGTAATTTATTGTTAACTATTTCACGTACACAATGTTGGATTAATCATATTGAGTGCTTTGTACGAAATTTGTAACGATCAAATAAAATTTACACTGTTGTCCCGACTTACGATCAACGACCACGACGCCGAAGTTGACGTTGTAAATAGTGAGATAAATTATCGTGTATAGGTATATTACAGGAAGATAGCAAATAATTAAAGAGATGTTAAGTACCCATCTATACTGATATAAAAACAATGTCGATGTCTTTCCAAACGTTATGCACTACGCAGAGGATGAATGGTGACAAGCGCAAGGCGGAGGGGATGAGGAGGCGAAGGGGAATAAGGCTTCTTTGTCTTGTCTGGCATGGGTACATTTGTAACACCGAATTCGGACTACCACAAATCAATTCCAGCATTCGACAGCAGCACTTTGAAGTGATCAAACTTGATTTGCAGAATGCAGAATTTATTTTGTTCTGAATTGATAATTAAAAACCTAGTAAATATCTATACCAGACAGGACAAAGGACAATCAGAAATCAATTGTATTAAAACTGTTTAAATTGATGACCACTATATACGTAAATAGACCAAAATTAATCATTTAAATGTACTTTACTTAATTATTTCACTGTTTAATGAGGGATTAAACTTTTCTGAAAAGCTTGAGCCGTTAGCTTAAGGGAACGGAAATATAAATTAATTAGCGCTCAGTGATCAGCGAACGCTAATGAAATATTCAATGTACATCTGAATCCATTATTGTCGCTAATGCGTCGATATTGCTTCTTTATCTACTAATGTATACTAATACTACTGATTATAAACTCAAAACTTACTGAACAGATTTTGAAAATTCCTTCTCCAATAGGAAGCTGGGAGGAATAGGAAGGAAGGAAGAATAGGAAGAATAGGAAGGAAAAAACAAGCGCAGGCACATGTTCAAGCAGTAAATTGACCCAAAGGTCGATTGAAATACTTTATTCACGAGTTATCAATTTGAACAATTATTTGTGTTTTATATAAAATTGATTTCAATTTGAAAAGCAAATAATAATGAAAAATTATGTAATTAACAGAAACTAATTAAATGTAATGAAACGTACAACTTTATTAAACGACCACAACAAAGTTTGTGAATTCACTGAAATGGCAAATAGTTCTCTCCTAGTTAGTTAGTACTCCTAATATAATTATCATTGGGATACCGAATTTCGCTTTGCCCTGAAATGTAGTGAATAAACGTAAGTGTGTCGAAAACATGCAAATGTACAATTATTATAAAAACCTGGTCTATCAGCTGGAGATTTGAATGTGACATTTCCAATGTTACCGATGTGACTTTATTTTCAAAATACGATTACAAAAGTGTCAAATTTCGGGTCAGTGGAGCCACTGGATGAGGACGGCAGGAGACCGACCTTTGTAGCGATCAATATGGGAGGTGTACGTCCATCAGCGGACGCGACTGAAGACTGAAGAGAAAAATAAGACGACCCACCTCTCAAATAATCTACACAGATAAATAAAAGTGAAGTTTCTATATGTAATATCAAAACAAAATTTCTCAATTCAATACACGTGATATAAATTCATTACAAAATATAATAGTGTACAATATAATATAGTAAAAATTATAATAGTCAAAATATCAGTTGAAATTTTTTTTGTAGCCGCGGCTTACGAGGTCGTAAACAGCCGTCTTTTTTATTGTTAATTGCCTTGAACGCGGGCTTTATTGCTTTACATTTTTTAACTTTAAAATTGAATAGCAACAACACCGGGTGAAGTGTAGCTCTATACAAATCAACAAAATTAAACTTAGTGTAATATCAAGATATAATTTGATACTGGTGCTTATGTTTTATTTTGTACGGTGAAAACAATTAATGGTAAAAAATACGATTTTAAACTTATCCTGCGAAGTGATTAATATGTTTTATTTGATTCCGCGCGGACGAAGTCGCGGGCAACAGCTAGTGTGACATAATATCTTGAAATTATTTTTACGAATATCGCAAAACCTAATGCCTTTTGGGTAACAGCTTATTCTTCTAATTTCCACGAAATTGAACCGTCGCGTCGCGTCGTCTGAAGTATAAAACTAAGGGCAGTTTGGAGGCGTCGCCGGAATACAAAGATAAGCAAGCTTGGTGTTTTAATCATACTTAACAGAAATGTTATAGCCCCCTTATGAATCGAAAAATTCGGGTTACGTTTTTACGCAGGATTTTTTTCTAAGGAAAAACTGAACATAGTTCTCGTAATTCTGTCTCCTAAAAAAAATAAACGGATAAAACTAACACTATTCTTTAACTTATTTCTGTACAAATTCGTGTTCTTGTCTCCAGCACAATTATCACCTAAAATACATTTTATGTACAGGTACCGGATTACCAGCATTTGACAGTCGACTTACAAAATTAACACAGTGTTTTTTTCACGTGCTGTAATAAAGAAACACTCACCAGCATAACATGTATATTAAACAAACTTATTTCAATAGCTTACTGTCAGTAGTTTACACCTAAACACCGGGCAAAGTTTGCTTGAGTATATTTCTGTGATAGTGATAATTTTTTATACCAAAAATAAAGCATAAGTTCGCATTTATGGCGGCAGACGTTTTAAAACAGTTTTGTTGCGTGACAGCTGCATGTTATAGTCTGTGCACGCCTTAAATTAATGCGACTTCTATTTACGTCGTTCCATCTCAACAGCCATAAAACAATGTCATTTCGTGAAGCTATTCCGTGTTTAATTAACAAATTTGGAACAGTCGAACTGTTTATAACGTACAAAAATATTTGCCTTTAACCTTTTTCAATTTTATATTGTGAAAGTTAGTACTTTTAATTACCACCATCTAAAAATTGTTTGACAAGACAATGCTTTTTATTATACAATTGTGCTAAAGTATCGATTATTTAAAAGCAATTATTTTTGCGACATCAGAAGTTTCATATTAATGCCGAATGCTAGAAACAGACAACTGAGTCAATCGCATTATCGCAACTAAGCTTCTCTCAGACAAATAACATTTTGTCAGGGTCAATAGACCGCGACCCGAAACAAATGTAACAAAAAATAACCTTTGAAATGTTCTTGCTCAATTACTTTTTGAGTTTAACTTTAATATTAAATCAAAAGGCAATTTATATAAAACTTTTAATACTTGTTTTCTACATGTAGGATATACAATATTCTTTAAATAACAAAATAGCAACTATTCCGCATTGTTTCCGCTCGATAAAAAGTTGACGAAGTGGGTGGAGACCGGCACAGGGCTCTCTAGCAATGTAGCAATCTGGTAACGATTTATGTGTGCGGTGTTTTACTTAAAAATGCTTAAAGAAATTAAAAAGTTTGCCGAATCTGAAATGGACCTCCTACAAATATATACCTTTTTTGTTTCACAGGATAATCGTAAACATACTTTAATTATAATAAAACTCAGACTGATCAATTTGACATAAATATTGCCATTTTAAAATTTTGTCATTTAAGAATCTTTGGTTTTGCACGGCACTGTCAGTCTACATATTGATAAATATTGTGTAAATCCTCACAATATTTTTAAATAAAAAAATCATTATTAATATACTTATATATAGTTTACTTTATTAACTAATGATTAAATTGTTTATATTTTAAGAAAGACGACAAATACGGTTTTTAATATTTTTTGTAAAACAATAATCTTACCAAGTAGTTAACTAAAACGTTTAAAAATTATAATTTGCAACTTAATTATAACTTTGATCGTCAAACATATCTTATATTGATATACAATGGCGGACGCCGCACTTCTGCTGTTGTACTATTTCTAAACGAAATGAAACACTTTTTTACTATAAAGGGCTTCTGACACCTTCAGGTTTAGTAATTTTTTTTAATGGTAAATTAAAACTATTATTAGGAAAACTGTCTTTTACAAGAACTTTAGTATCAGAATTTAGCATAAGAATTAGAATAGAATTTTAGTCTGAATTTGAAAAATAGCATTATAATAATTTTGTTAATTTATTTATAGGCTCTACAATTACAACAAATTGATTTTAAGATTTGACAAAGTCTTAATGTGCGTGCGTCTAAATTAACTATGCGCTCTTAAGCACATAATTAATGTTCCTATCAAGAGGAAAAATATGGTTGTGTTTGCGACGCGGCATTAAATCAGCGCTAAAAGCCTTGTGTTAAGCGGAGAAAGTTAATAATTCACGTCCCTTAATATTGCGATTAAGAAGAAAGAAAATATATGTCACTTTTCCTATTGTTAAATTTCTTCTCCATTTCTGTTGTACAACTTTTACTAAAATGTTGTTAGTATAATGTGTACATTTATTAGGGAAGCTGATTACGACGTAGACCGAACAATGCACTCGATAAAATAGTCATCTGGTTTTTGTTATGTTTCAAATGAAAATCGAATTAACGACTATTACCTTCGCTTATATCAGGGTGCCAGTAGTTGTGGCAAATTATTTTAGTTCATTGTTTATGTTTGTTTCAAGTCAAACAAAACATAACTTACCTTATTGAATAAGGCTCGGCTTTGGTACAACAAATATTAGTTCAATAACTTTTGGTCGTAACCCCGCCTTAAGGATTTATTACTTACAAGCAAATACACCTGTGTTGTTTTCCGATCGATTTTTAAGGAAACCCATTTAAAGATCTATGAATTATAAATGGATCAATATAAATATCCGACAATACGTCGTTCGTTAATCTAACCTCGGGTTATACGTAACTTATAATATAGAAATTTCAAGACTACCCGTGGCGTATCTATTTTCGAACCATATATACGTACAAAACATAAACATGACCGACTTTTTCCGACAAGTGCTGCTAATATTTATGTTTGACTTTGCATAATGTTTGTATTAAAATTAAATATGTGTCACATACTTATCACTTAAATTGTTCTTATTTAATAAGACGAGTAGAATATTCAGAAAAAATGTAACAGAGCAGCTTAGGAAGAATCGAGTTGCGTCCTCTTTGTCACGTTCTGTGTGTGATTATCTCTTTGTTCAGTAAATTCGGCTGCCTTCTCTTCTTAACGTTTACAATTCTTTATACGTAAAATATATTTGAATTAATCTCTCACTGTATTATATACATATAAAATGAGGGTCTCTTATGTACAGTAATAAGCAGCAAACAAAAGCCGCTTGCATTATAAGTTATTTATTTAAAAATAATGGAATATTTAATAAATAAATAATGTCAAAACTCGTAACAAGCCTGGACTCGTCGATAATTCTTCGGAATAATTGTTCAATTTGTGTGTAAACACCTACGAATAAGCAATTGTATATTCTTCGCCTTTTAATTTAGTATTTGCTCACATTTATTGTTTTATGCCCACTGACTGAACAATATGCATACATTTCAAATAAAATTTTACTAGTTTGTTAACACCGGCTGAACAGACAATCCAAGCTAGAAGTACTAAATTTAGATAATCATAGATTCTAGTTAGCTGTTATACCTTTGAGCCTAAGGTTTTATGGAAAAAAATATTTTCTTAAACTTAAAAGCTTATTATGAACTTATTACTATACTACATTCGACTTTTCTTGCTTACTAAAAATAAGAATAACTAGGTAAAATCCGCACATTAATTTTGATAGGTATAATTTAATTTTTTTTTAATTTATCCAATAATATCGTTCTGTTTTCCTAACAATACTTTAGTAAAATTCTTAAAGCGAGGCTGAAATTTAATTCGAAACCATAAGTTAGTTTGTAGTTTATACTTTGCAAAAACTTTGAAAGACTTAAAGGAACAGCAGTGCCCGCACTCATGTTAATGTAATTGAGCTTTTAAAAAGTAATTTTTAGAATTCCTCGAACTATCCGTATTCACTTTTGTTCAAAAGCAAACATTCTGTTCTGAAGAATTACTCAACACATTTAAACAGATCTTTCTTCTTCTTAAGGTGGTGAATACTAACACTCTTCACTTACTTTATGTACCGGGTACTCTACGGGTCAGTTGCAAATGTTACATATATTACAGACTATATATAATTTTAAAGTTATCCTCGATGTAGTTATTGTACAAATCCTCTTTCCTTTCCCATGCTTTCCTTATTATAAAAGCATAGGAAAGGAAAGAGGACAAGAAATAAGCCAGCACGTCTCTCATCAGATGAAACGTAAAATACATCTACTCAACTCCGGTGTTCTGTAAATCGTGGCATTTCACCGGTTGAGCCGGCCCATTCGTGTAAAATGAAATTATTTGTAAGGAAATTGATTTCTAAAAACAAAAGATTACCAAAAATTCATGTAATATTGTTAGGGCGATAGTTTATTGATGTAATTTCCACAAGCCCACGCCTTTAACATAAAGAGAAAAAGGGTTGCCGTAAAACATACAAGCTTTTATAATAGCAAAATTAACTTGTTATATGGCGTCAATTCAGAAAATTTAGTACATTAACTGCTATACATTAATTTTAGTGTAGTACTAGTACAAGTAGTATTACTTTAATCTTTTTTACATCCGTTTAATTAACTGAATGTTCTTAGGTAAGCAATTAAACGATTTTGGTTTAATGGGATTATATAAACATGAACGTCATTAACGCTATATCCAAAAACGAATATAGAATAAGAACCATCTAATACAGGGGGGAAAGCGGATGTTGACCCCGAGGTAAAAAAATATTTAGTACGATTCTTATCTCCAAAGTTCTAACTAGCTAATTATTTGAAACTTGCCAACATAAATGTTACAAAAATATTCCTAAGGCTTTTTTTACTGAAACCGTTAGTGAAAATTAAAGATCTGTTACAATAACCTTTTCCCGCAGGTCACCGTCGAACAACGCGGATTTGACTTTTACCTCAGCTATGTTTCGATTATTATGCCACAGAATTTCCAAATAGCATTTACTATGATTGAATTGCCAGGGTGGGTCGCTAGTTCATAATGAGGCATAATGTTTTTTGTCACACTGATAACGTTATTCCCGCGCATATAATGTACACGTATATTCGAATGAATATAAATACAAATACAAATAGAATTATTTGTGTATCGAAAACTGCCTAGATTCATTTTCTTTCCTGGAGTCATAGTATGAAGATATGATAAATGATGATAAAAACCCTGTCAGTTCTTTTGTTTTGTTTTTGGAGCTGGAAGTAGTTAATTGAAGGTTTTGAACGAGAGCATGCGGGAAATAAAAGTAAATGGGACTATAGGTACAATAGTTAGGAACAGAATATGATTATTGTTGCTAGTGTTGCTGAATAACTAAAATAAATTATTTAACAATACTAAACATTGATAAATTCAATCATATAAATAATATATTAAAAGATCATTCCAAAATAATGATCTTAAAAGCAACATATTATCAATCAGCTAGTCCAAAAGGACATTATATGGGAGAAAAAAATATTGAAATTTATAAAATCTTATTTTAGACACTTAGAATTAACACACACAATTGCATTAAAGATTTAGAAAGAATACAATAACTCGTGCAACGTGTTTTCTTGTATTGATTTTAGCTCTGGTTCGCTTAGTAAAACAAAGTGCTTGCGTATTAACCAGCCAGGTGTGGTTGATGATCTTATCACTTAATTAATTTCACTTTGGTTCGGGAAGAGTATGTTTCAGCACTTCGGTGTGCTCTTTTCGTTCGGGTTGCTGGAGGGCTTTGCTCCGATATTGTCGTTTACTGCGATATCTTTTGCGCCTAACTTACATTAAACAATAGCTCACATTTGTTTAAACGCAAACCCAATATTATTTAAGGAAAAAATAGTAAATATAAATATTGGTTTGCTTAATTGAGCTAATTAATCGTTTTGCTTTTGCATTTCGCTCAGTAGGGTAGAGTCTATGGTGTGGCTGACATCTGTAGCACTTCACACATTAGATGAAACGCATAAATAGGCTGTTATTAAGCTATTGCTTACCATCTTTAGACCACATCATCACTTAACATCAGTGAGATCGTGGTCAAGGACAAGATTTATTCAATATAAATAAACACCTAGCGTGTTACTGTCCCAGTCGAGTAGGTTCATTCTTGATACACCTACTATTGCTATTGTCTATATCTGAGCTGAATCGATTGAAAATAGCTTTCAGTTTCTTTCTTTCTTCAAACTGCAACAATATGTCGTTTTCGGTGATATTTTTCATTGTTACACTTTGTTCAGTGTTATCAGCCCACAAACAAAAAACGTGCGATAAAGAACTCCGTTCTATTATGTTCACAATGTAAGAGTACAGACGAATATATTTTTTTACACTCAAATTGTATTGAATATTTGATTGATTGTTGATGTTAATGCATCGCATATTCCTGCATTGCGGCTCGATGTGCGTCTCATCAATCATGACATCAACATAAATGTAACATGTAATGTCTTATGAGGTCATTTATCAAGCTTTCGATACTAAAGTACTAGTGGGTAGCCCGCCTTCAGACGAAATTTAATAAATTTATCGCTGGGTTTTACGGTTATTCTATTACCATTATTACTGCTAGATATGTTACTTAACAGAATAGCACCGTAAAATAAAAAGGTTAACGTATTTATATTAAATCTTTCCGTCTAGAAATATTATAGTATTTGCAAGCCCACTGTATTATTATTATCACATCATCAACTCCTTACATGTATTTGTCCTTATGTGTTTTATGTACTACGTAAGTTAAAAAACTTTATCTAGAAATATATAATACACTTTAAACATTTAGAAAGAAACACAAATAATGAACGTGTCGCACCACGCAGCATCTAATATTCAAAGCAACAAGCACGGGCAGAACAAATTGTTGGTTTTAGCCCGCACCGCACATTCATATGTGTGTACTCGTACAGTATGTTACAAGTGTCATCCATTTGTTTCAGCGCTCGCCCGCGCCGGAGTCATTTTGTTTTGCAAATTGTACGTTCAAACATTCACATGCGAATGTTTTGCTGCTTCACAAAACAAAAAAACATTTTAATACATTATCTACAATAACTGAAATCATTCACTCAATTTCAAATATTCTTTGCGTGTTGTTAAAAAGGGAAACTACTTCGTTTATAAATCAGTGACATAATGAACAAAAATAACAAGGTGTTGTAAAACGTCTTTATTGCAAATTATAATTTACTGCATCCTTTCTTCAATTTACTTAAATAAATTTAACCGAATGTTCGTTCTTTCTCAAGAAGCGCCGATAGTGAAAAAGTCAAGCAGCAAAGGGTTATGACAAAGAGTGTTTTAATTGAATGTAGAGGGATATGTCGGTAGGGGTAGGCCTAAGAAAAGATGGATGAAAGCGTGAAAGTTAACATAATTAAGAAGGGAGTGACGACTGAAATGACGGATGGTCGATGGGAAGGTCGAAAACAAATATAAAGCGGGAAAAGGGCAGGGAGATGGATGATGTTCGTTCTTTCTCAAATATAACTATAAAAATTATCGACTTTCCTAAAGATACATTTTATTGCTTGGAAAAGAAAGCAAACGTGCAAACAATTAATGATAAAATTATATGTAAATTTCGTTTCCCACTCGAATCTCTCGCTCACCGCTTTTCTGTAAGCAAAAGAAGAAAGTAAATGCGGAAAACAACACCTTACTCGCCAGAAAATACTCACCACTCCTTTTGCTTTACTTCTCTACCCCTCCGGTTCTATTTAATGGGCGATCGTGGTGCTTATAGTTGCAACATTCCTTTAACAAGCAACTACCGCCATTGCTTGACTATGTCACTGTGTTTCCAGTCCAATTTCTGTGAGCTTGAAGCACTGGCCCCAAGAGGATCGACGGCTATGAGTGCTTCTACCAAAGTTAATTAAAGTTAATATCGATCTTGAATTTTCCGTTCGTATTTATCTTATAAGAGAAGGGAGTATTAGTTTATTTTTAACTCTAAATATGTTCTTTATTATAACATTTAAATATGTCCATACCAAGCTTTTCATTAATGCAGTGACTTGCTAATGCTTTTAGCTCTGACGATGACAGGTGTGGGCAAAGTTATGTAAGCCGTCAGCTGCAGTGGAACTATAATTAATAATAATACACTGTACATTTTCTTAGTGATGCCTTCGATAGATTAAAAGCAATGTAAATTATAAAAAAAATATCATAGCTCTTAGATTAGTCTAAGGGGAATAGAAGGAGACAGAAATGTCTTTGCGCTTTTCACCAAAATATGTAAAAAGAATACGTGAAGATTTCAATATAATATGGTGCTAGTGGTTGTGATGCCTTTTTGTTCTCTTAACCATAGATGTTGTGAAATCTTACATTCACCGTCTCGGAGGCAACTGCGAATTATAAGACGGATGGATGACTACATAGTAATGTCACAATGTCAAGGCATACCAAAGTATGGCCAGTTAAAACTTTGATATATTCCCGAAGGATTCATACTAGGTTCAAAGAAACTTACACAAGTCACAAATAACACCACACAAAAGTGACATTTTATCGTACTTCTTTAGAAAAAAAACATTCGTATTCACACAAACTGAAATAACACATCGCCATCACTCCTTTATGATGTCGAGTGTGCGCAATCACCAGATGGGTGGGCTAATTTCGTCCCAGACTTATGTCAGGCAAGGCTCTCTGTTTTAATGCGATTATTTTCGGCCAGATTTTTGTGATGTCATTTTATTATATCTATCCAAACAGCGTTACGATTTTTCTTACCGAAATCATATATTTGTACAACAAACACGTACTTAGTTTTCGGGTTCGGTCTATTATTTAACATCTCTGAGCCAGACAACCCAACAAATAAACGATCGAACTTTTAGCTGGGCATTAAACTTTCCTTCGATCATTTCTTTGGCAGCGAAACAAAGGGATAAGAAATTATGTGCATGTGTCAGTATTTGTACAACAATAATAATAAATACTTTTGAACACAAATGCTTTGAACGACTTTATTGATAACAGAACTCCTTTTGATATTTTTAATAAGCACAGGGCAGTTGACGATTACTAAGAAACAGGTCTATATTGTGTCTTATGGTCTATTTTACCCAAGATATTATTATTGCAGTAAAATAGAACAAAAACATATTTAATATAGGCTATTTTGAGATTTCGTAACCAAAACGCGTCAAGCTGTCATAGCGACTCGAATGACATTAAAATGTGCAAAAGAACATCTGTTTGGTTGAGGTGTTATCAAAAGCTTAAGAAGTAACTAATATAAAATGGATACTAATTATTTCAAGCACTGTGCCGTAATATATCATTACAATAATATAAACACAGAAATTTATTACATTTATTATTTATTTTTTATATAGAGAAGCTAATAATATCGTCTTGGTCAACAATCAACTGCGTGTGTCAACTTCAGTCGCGCTTTTCTATATTTTGCACAATTACAACACAGAGTTTATTGAAGAAATTTCACCATTAGCATTCACAAATATTAAATCTTATGGTATCGATGGATTTTTACCTCAAAAATATTCATGATTTTTTAAGTAATAAAAATACTTTCACACATCTAAATCGCCATTTTGCCTCTAGGTCCTACTGTTTACTGCTGTATTACACAGAAGGTTTGATATTACGGAGTTCTATTACCACTAGAAATTGGTGTTAGTTGCGACAAATGCCCACCGAGCATAACAAGATTGATTTTGTGCTATTTGCCTTTATAAAACCTGCGTCCATAATAGTTCGTTGTTGTAGTCGTATTAGCACAGCAGATATCAATGGGCATACCATTATTTAGCTGCACAATTACTAGGAAAACGCTATTTGTCACTAAAAAGTTGTTGATAACTTTGTTGTGTCGACTGTCAGACTTTTACATCACGCGCTCTGATTGGCTTTCGTTATGAGGTAACTGAAGACGGCTAACTATGCTATTTTATTTCTCTAAAAATAGAAATAATATTTATTATTTTAATTGCAACAATTTATTTTTTACATGTTTAGACCGTAAACTACCATATAACTTATAATCTGCCAATTTTCTTCATACTGTCAACTACCCTGAAAATAGAATGAATAAAAATAAAATGGGAATGGGAAAATAGGAATTTTTATCCTGCTTTTTTGTTTTAATACATACTTTTAATGATACAGTATCACATGTACTCTGTCTTAAAGTTTATTACGAAATATATTATACTAACATTTCTTTACTGTGCTTGAAAATTAGCTAATAAGGGTGTTATTTGAAATGAATTGAAAATATCTTAGGTAAAAATGAAACCACCGCATAGCTGTATCACATTTTAATGGACAGTTTAAAATAGCACAATCCGGTATTTAATAAAGATTTCTGTTAACATGACACGAAGCGAGTTTATAAATGTTTGCTTAGCCCTAAGGATATATTGAACATCTTCTTTTTTCTCTACGGTTAGATAATAATAGAAAATGTCGTCTACTCTATTACATTGAAATATTCATTTTAAATAGACTCTTTAATATGAAATGTTTGTGACAAAGATTAATTGGAATGATTAATATACTGGTTAAATAGATATGTATATATGTATCATTTAAATATTTACTAAGTACGACTAGACAAGCTAAAATATTCGTATTTGAAAATATTATTCAATAATATAAAGATTTAGAGTCCTTAGACGTGATCTGTGTATAAGATAAAAATATATACCTTGTTCCACAGCAAGACGTATGTTTTATAAACCAAGGTTTTAACGTTAAAATTCGTAAACGTCAATTTTTTTTCGAAAAACAACTTTTTCTCACTTTACCTTATAACATTATCATAGCTATTCATATTATAAAATGTTATTATACTTTACTTTATCTCATAATTTCTGATTAAAGTAAAAAAAGTGTCATGGGAAACGACGTTTATTTGCTTACAATAATTCTATATTTTTGTGGGTAAAATTCTATGACAGGGACACTACGCACACACGCTTAGTATTTTTTATAATGGTAGAAAATTACCTTATTTACATTATTATCAACAGCAAAACTCTCGCTTCTTATCCATTTTTCAGAAAAAAAATTCATACATTTACATAGTAAATAATTTAGACATTTGCAATTTTATTACTAAACGTCAAAAATAATAACGTGCTGATACTAGTCGTTACGTTTTAAAATCGAATAATCGATATTTTGAATTTATTTGTGATAAATCGCGTATTTGATCAGGTATTTTTTTTAATATCTCAGGCACAGTACATTTCCTTTTAATGGGAGTGGTATTAGAAGGAAGTGGTAATACTCCCTTCTAATCCCTCACCCGTAACCCCTAAAATCCAGCAAACGAGACATAAAAACAAAAATTCGCTTTTAAACATATAGCTTTAAATAAAAAAATGTAATTAGGTTAGGTTACGTTATGTTAGCCGCACGAGCCGAGCGAGCGTGCCGCGGTAGCGGCCGGCGAGTGCCAGAAGTGACTACGGCGTTCAATCTAACCAATCAAACCACTTATTGTTTGTTTTTGCCATTGGACTTAGTTTTTGGGACACTTTTTATTTCTTTACTTTTATTTTCCTACTTTTCCCCACTATAGTTAGAGCTGCCCTCATGTACATATGTCGTAACATGTTCGAAAACTAAAAACTACGAAAGAGTTAAAAATCGAAAATCAATTTGCGGATATTATGTACAAACCTAACCTTTTTTCCCTGGGCAGTTGTTATTTTAACAGTTATCTTAAAAATAGTTCTAATATATTTTTGCGTTTATATATGAAATTTGTCCGTCGTTTGTTATCGAAATAAATGAAAGCTATAAATTTTTAACAAATATTTCAAAATATCGATTTTTAAAGTAAAATTCAAAATCGATTATTCGATTTAAAACGTAACGACTAGGATAGCACGTTATTATTTTTGACGCTTAGTTATAAAATTGCAACTGTCTGATAAATCGGATCGGAAACGAAAGAGCCGACGAACTTGCCAAGGAGGCAGCAATCGGAATGAAGACCAAGCCCAGCTACGAGAAATGTCCTGTTTCATTCGTCAAGCGACAGATCCGCTTGGACTCGCTTGACGAATGGAACAGGCGCTATAGAGAAGGAGACACCGCCTCAACGACCAAGGTCTTCTTCCCGGACGCGGTGGCTGCCTACCCCATCCTGCGTTAGATCGAGATGGACCCAATAATCGTGCAAATATTCACGGGGCATGGAGGGTTCTCCGAGTATCTGACAAGGTTCAGATGCAAGGAGAACCCCTCATGTATTTGTGAACCTGGGAAGTAGGAATCTGTGCTGCACCTACTAACGGAGTGCCCCGTTCACGAAGAGGCACGGGTAGATTGTGAGATGGAGATTGAAGGAAGGATAACGGTGGAAAGTATAAAGGAAATAGTTAAGAATAAGAAGACATTAGATACATTTTTAAGATTTAGCAAGAAGGTGGCAGAAACTGCGATAAATAGGAATAAATAAAGTAAAAGTATAAATTGTGATAAATTGTAATATTAGACATAGGGTAATTTTTAACTGTATTTATTTATTGGAATTTTGTATATAGATTTTATTTTTAATTGTAATGTAAAAATTCTTAAGAATGGTACACTGAAATTTAATAAAGGCATGTATGAAAAAATTATTACCCGCAAAAAAGGTCCCTGACCATGTCAGGGGAACGAGAGGGCGGCAAAAAGCCACCCATAAAAAAACTGTCGGATTTGTTTACTAGGTAAATGTATGATTTTTTTTCTGAAAAACGGATAAGAATTGAGAGTTTTGGTGTTGATAATGTAAATAAGGTCATTTTCTATCATTATAAAATTACTATGAAAATCCACGTAGTGTCCCTGTCATAGAATTTAACCTTTTTGTGAAACAAGATATATATAGATTATAATTTGATAAAAATAGTTTAATACGAACTACACCTTCTACGTTTAATTTTAAAATTTAAGATGAATTTTAATTGATTTTAGAAAACATTGACTCATACGACAAATATGTTGTGACATAATTGTCATTGTTCCCGATCCATTGTTCATTGTCAGATGAACTCAGTTCTCCTGAACTATTTATATTTCGTAAACATACATATCTGGTTTAGCAGCTATTTAAACTAAATAATGAACCGTTATAGTTCTGAAATTGGCACCCATTAATAAACATATACTCTATTTATTTTTATAATGCATTAGATTACCAGCAAGATTAAAAAATTTACTACAAATATCAATAATGAATTATCTCTATAAATCTTATGAAAAATACTTACATTGTAACTTTCGTGTCTGACGCTTACACGATGTTATTTAAATTGCAATATGGGGCAGACGTAAGTAAACACTAAGCAATAATTCAAGTCAATTTTTACCTAAAAATTATGAATTGTAAAACACTTTCCTTCAAAACTACAATAACACAAATGACCGGGATATGATTTACAACTTCAATTATCGAAAACTACGGATACTATTACAACTTAAACTATTTATAAAATGCATTTTAATAAATTTTAGTTTTAAATTTAAATCTCTCCATGCATTGCTTCGATACTTACCATAACAAATAAGAACACGTGCACCTCATTAAGATGAGGAATAACGTGTGATAAGATATGTAGTATATGCCAACAAAATTTCAAATACGAGTGACAATAATTTATCACTAAGAGCGCTTGCCGAGTTTGTGGAGACGTATAAGTATGTAGCTTACAATGAATGTGTACTTGCACCGGATACCGGTCCAGCGATCAATATACGCTGAACGCACCGCTGCCTATTGGAGGTCCGTCGTCCGGTGAAAAACGCGGATGTCTACAAGCGCTCTAATCCTGATTATTAATGATGTCGAAATAAAAAAATACTTTTTAAATTTGCTGCCTATTTTTTTTTGTCTATAATTTGACATTTGAAAAGTATAAGTGATCCGATTATTAAAAATAGAGTGAGCAATGCGAGTTTATTGTTAAAAAATATTTTTAAATCTGGTGAAGATTATGCAGAAGTTGTAAGAATATTTCGTTAAGATGCTGGAAGAGAAAATGCAAGAGGTTTATGGCAACGATCCGAACAATCAACAAACTCAAAGAGAATATGATCGAAGCTATTGTATAGTTATACATATAGTTTCTGATTATTAAACCGAAACAAAGAATACTTTCAAATTAAATAAAAATATTTGAACAATTAAAAAACTATTTAAAGTAAATTATTAATTAATTAAGTAATCGTACAGTATTCCTTAAGTTTCGTATTCAGCAGTCACATAAGATTGTCAACGTTCATATTGATTTATCATCCCATCATGTATGTATTCATAACAAAATACAGTTTTGATAGTCAAATTCCTGTAAGATAGATCTCATATTGGTAAGTATATATCGTGACGACTTATGCCTGCCAGTCTAATTACATGTTCATTTATGTCATTGTTGAAATCTGCATCCTTATTTATTTCATCAAATAGGAGGCAAACATCAACCAAATTGATTTTTTTTATGGAAGAAGGTGCAAAAGAGCAAGCAGATCGCTGATTTTAAGTGACCGCTACCCATAGACATCCGCAATAAGCAAATGTGTTGCACATTCGTTGCCTACTTTTAACGGACAGAGGATAGATAGGCATAGACAGGAAAAAGGATATTTCCTTAACCCCGCCAACCACCAACGTTGCCATCCTATCCGTATGAGGAAAGGACATTCGTTGCTTAGCATATTTTTTCAATAAATCGATAACCATTTTCTAAAGTTCTTCTAAAGTTTTTTAACATGGAATTTGATAATACTAATTCCTAGTGGTCTACGGAGTGAATTTATTAAAATTATCTGATCGTATAAAATAATCCTAAATCAAAATGATTTCCATGATGATCCAGGTATTAAACTTAAAGTTTCGACTCAAAGTTTAAAACAAAATGCAAAGTCACCTGACGTGTAAGGTCCTATTTTGGGAAATATAAAGAATGAAATGTACTTTGGCCACAAGTAAAACCGTCTTTACATATCACTCTCTAATAATCCTGGTCGTCTGGGAACTTCATCGCTGTCAATTAATTGTATTTCATCCGTATCCTTTGAGTATCTTGCGACGCATTCAGCAGTTAAGTGAGGTTGACCGTTTTCATTTCTTCTCGAGAATTCGTTGTTTCCGTCCTCTTCTACTTTCAGTAACTCAATTTCCACACCAGTTTCATCTTTATCGACCGCCGTCCTGCTCGGGAGGCGGTCAAGTTCCTGTCAGGTGGCTTGCAGTTCGGCCAACTGATTCTCTTCCTCTTGAAGACTTTTCTCTGCAAGTCTGAAACTTTCTAAAAATTCATTTAAATCGACAAGTCCGTCTTTATTGATATCCATCAGCCGGCAAATATCAACCAATTGTTCTTGAGTCATCGGATTTGGCATATATTTGCCCAATAATTGACATGCTTCTGAAAACTCCTCCAGAGTGATATATCCTGCAAAAACAGGTAAATTATACCAGGTATAAATTATATTTCTTACGAAATCTGTGAGACAAATGACTGAATAAGAAAATTCCCATAAAATCTTAGAAAATATGATTCGTTCGTATACCTGAGTTATCTTTGTCGAGAATTTTGAAAATTGCTTCCAAGCTTCTTTTGTTTTTATACAAAGTCTCCACGACTGTTTGATTGTCTGCCTTTCGGCCTACTCTCTGTAAGTAAGCACTTAAAAATCAAATTATTGTTGCTAAATCCATAAACATCATACGCTATCTTATCTTGAACTCAATGATTAATAATAAATATTTGGTACAATTTTAAATCATACAACAATAGAAATTTTATTTCGTAAACTTTCATATCTTTCAATGCAAAGTCTTTTTGTATAGTAGAACGAGCACGCGGTTCTCCTGATATTAAGTGACCGCTGCCCATAAGCACTCTCAACAAGAGCTGCAGATGCGTTGCCTACCTTTAATTGACAGAGGAAGGGATAAACAGAAAATGGTTATATCCCTTTCCTATACACCCCTTCCACCGTCAAGTCCTCTCCCCCTTACCATCCTTTCCTTATTAACAAAGGATGGGAAGGGGAAGAGGAGTCTCTGAATCCTTGATCCATCTCCAGCCATGATGTATGTTTAAGCATAATCTTACATTAGCGTTAAGGTCAAACGTATCCATGTATCGAACAAGCCGCGTGTCGGGATCGGTGCGGACGAGCTTGTCCTTTAGCATCCTCCACGGTAGACCCAGATGTGTAGTCTCCTCCATCGCATAGCACCAATCACTCACTGATATAAAACCTGGTTTAGGAGCAACCGAAGTAAAAATTAATAAATTGATCCAACGTGATAAGAATCTGTGGTCTATTCTTTCTTGTAGCATTATCCTATAAAGATTGCAACTCACTATGCAACATCAGTCTTCTGCATCTTTTTAACTCTTTCCCCTAATATTGAAACCATACAAACATATCTTTCATACTTTAACAACAATGTCTCTTATCACGGTTGTCTAAATGGAGGAATTGACGAAACTCTATGGAATGCAGTAAACAAAGTAACACACATCAAAAGAAGACTTTTTTTCATCAAAAGATGACTTCATTTATGATTTGCACATCTACAAAACACAAAGAACCAGAATTTGCAAAAGAATAATAAACATGAATGATTTTAAGAGATGTCAGACTAAACGGACTATAAATAAAACGTACCACTTTGATCCAAATCCATACTACGGAAGGTAGCTTCTAACGAACGTCGCGCCATCACAATATGGCTGTGTAGCTCCCGCATAGCAGACGACTCCACGAGGCCGACGCGTTGCCGGAACGTAAGGCGACGGGTGCGCGACACCGCCGCCGTGTATTGCACGAACTGACGCTCCAGGGAATTGCCACAAAGTTTCAAATATGCGCCCTTGTTCGAGCCCAATTCGTAGTAGTTTGACGCAGAGAAAATTGTTATCACCTGTATTTAAGCAATATTTCTTTTGTGTTTACAAACGAGCACACAATTCATCAGGTGAATTGTGTGCTCGTAAGCCGATTACAACATATCTGATGTATATCAAGAATGATCCGTGATTAGAATAAAATGCAGACGCTTATCAACCCCTAATATTGAACGCAATAATTATATACTTGTTCTTACTACAGTAGTATGGTGTTATTATAAACTGCCGAAATATGAACAAGATACTTTTTAGAACTAACTCTGAGCATAGTAAGAGTAACTTTTAAACAGCAGAGTAGGATTGTATTAGAATTTTAGCGATATTTAATTAAATTAGAGAGATACGTGCAGAAAGGGACGTTAATTTTTCACATCATCGCAGATCGTTGCAGGCGTACTTTTAGATATGATTTTTATAAAGTGTAAATAATGCGATCACGTTATCCTAAGGGAAGGGATACAATATAAGTAAAAGTATAAAGCGTTACAAGGTAACGAATGTGACTTACGTTTCCATTGTGTAGGATCTCATAGCCGCCCGGTTTGCACTCGTGGCTTCTAACGATAAAACTCAATTTGTTCTTCCTTAAGAAGGCGACTGTGACATCGGGGCCGAAGTACGTGCCAGCGCCGCGGAGTGCGTTCGCCACACATCCGCCAGTGCTCTGGGGATCCGACCATAGAATATCGAAAACCTAAAACAAAAAAATTGATCAGAAAAATATTTTAAATCTAACAAGTCGCAATAATCCCGTAAACACAATGCACAAGTTGAATATTTTTAAAAGTTGAAGGATCGAAATAAACAATCAACGAATAAGTGACCGTGATGTGTTGCAGGTCTATCGATTTTACTTTATTATGTAATTACTTATTTACGACCCACAACATTCTCATAAAAATATTTATTAGTCATTTAATACTCGTGCGTTATTAGTCTAACCCAAGGGATAGCATGGTGTAATTCTAGAGTGACGCCATTGCCACACGTATTGATATTTATGTAATAGAAAAATTAAAAAGAGTTGCAATTTAAATATAATAACATAGTTACGTGTTCATATTTAACTGTATTAGTTCTCTAGCGACTGTAACAGGAGCACGAGCGGAGAGCGAGCAAACTTCGAAACTATCAATTTGTTGAGCAAATTCCATTAATACGTCGCCGGATGACGTCTATGCGATGAACTTGTATGAAAATTGGATTAAATGCCGCCGCGATTATCCCGATGCAGTCGGATGTGGTTACTAATTTTAAATAAGCGAGTATCCAACACTTTATAGATACATAGAAATATAAACGTGTGTAAGAATGTCATTAATGGTATACATGGTATATAATTTATTGTGTAATGCAATACCAATTCATCATTTTCAACATTTATAATCTGGGCTATATATTATACATTTTTATGTTATCTCTAAGTACGTTCCTGTCACATTGATTTATTAAATAAAGATAGTCTTTTAAAGTTAATTCAACATTGAAAAGGGTTTTACTTGGGGATTTTTGCCTCGTACGTTATCTAACAGCTCATAAATTGTGATTTTGATGTGGAATCAAATAAATTATGCATACATAAATTATATATACATATAATATGTTATTAGGCCTCCACCACAGGGTCGCTAGTTAGTAATATAAGATTAGATTACCGTGGGTTTACACTGCCGAAAACATTCACACAAAACATATTGTCGTCTCAGTTTTTTCAGAGTGAAACCTTGTATCGCGACGTCAGTTTTTTTTATTTATCCGCCATGGAAACCCACGGTTAGTTACGAACCTGTTTCCACTCCACTTTATCAATTTGATCAACACCTGGTGCCCCACCTTCTGCTACAGGAGGCCGAAGAAGCGAAACATACTATAAACAAATATACTAATTAAAATGAGTTAATTCATGTAGCCTTTGTCTTAATTAACGTGGTCTGATAGATCAAATGTTGTCTTCTATGTAAGCCTTAAGCTGACAAGAGTTTTTTAACTAATCATAAAAATTGTTTTAAGTTGACACCGACCTTTGCAGGAGCCTTACATTTTAATATTACGTTTGAGCAAAAATTTATAATAGAAAAGAGATGAGTTTGAATTGCTTCGAAACGTGTCACCTGGTTCAAAAATGCTGGGAGGATATAACATGTATTTGATCAAATAATTTGAATTATTTTAATGTTTCAATCGGATTACTTTCAGAAATACTCAAACTGCCACTTTAGTTTCTCTTTTTATACATACAGTTCCACTTTACATTTCCCGTGCCACTTTACATAAGTTTTTTTTTATAGAAGAAGGTGGCAAACTAGCAAGCGGGTCTTCCGATATTAAATGAACAGTACCTATAGGCATCTGCTACAAGCTAATGAGTTGCAGATGCGTTGCCTACATTTCATGGACTGAGGGGGGGATACACAAAAAAAATATATTTCCCTTTCCTATTCATTCTCTCCCCATAAAATCCTTATTCTCTTCCCATCCTTCTCTTATAGGAGAATGGTAGGGAGGGTAAAAAGATTAGGCCGGCACCTCACGCATCGAAACGCAGAACACCGGATCACCGGTCGAGCCCACCCATTCGTGCAAGGGATGTTATTGCGGGATCTACCACTGTTAAGAGACAAGGGAAGTAAAAACTAAAAGTGTATATTACCTTATACAAAAATCTACCCTGTAATTTCATTTTAATAGTGGTAGAGAGTGGTAACAACATCTGTTGCACGAATGGGCCGGCTCGACCGTTTCTATACCACGACCTCTCAGAAAACAGGCGTGAAGTAGGAGTACTCTGCGTTTCGTTTGATGAGTGAGGTGCCGGACGCCTAATTTCAGTCCTCTTCCCCTTCCCCTTCCCACCCTTTCCTCATAAGGACAGGATGGGAAAGGGAATAGGATTGGACGGGGAGGGGGTTAATGGAGAAATAGAAATATCCTTTTTCCAGTTTATGCCCTCCTCTGTCCATTAAAGGTAGGCAACACATCTGCAAAACATTTGCCTATTGCGGATGTATATGGGCAGCGCTCACTTAACATCAGGTGACGCTTGCTCGTTCGCCACCTGCTCAAATAAAAAAAAGACAATGGGACTTTGAGATTATTTACACTAATTATACAGAAATAATTTTATAATGAGACGTTGTATTCAATATTAAGGGACTAAGGGAAAATAAATTAATATATCTCACATTATCGCTAACATTTAAAAATAATTATAATTGTAGGACACATACTTTATCACGGTCGAGGCTGCGCACCATATCAAGGTCAGTCGTGTCTGAAATTCCTCCGTGCACCACAAACACGCGGTTGTTAATGATAGTCCCCAAGGGTAGCCAACGGTACACGCCTTCTATAAGCTTCAACAGACGCTCAGCGTTGTGCTATGTATAAAATATTTACTAATATTGAATGTGTTCGTACTACATTTTGAAATATTAGGTCATTAGTTACTTACTCGGTATTTTTGATGAACTTCTCTTATAAAGCCGTATCTACAAAAAATAAAAGGGTGAAATATAACACAAAATTTATGTATATTTTGTTCCAATTCCAGATGGAAATTATGTAAACTAACGGTATACGTTACCATTTACGCTATGATATTTGCGCGATTGTACATTCCTAAATATTTTCGAAAAGCAACTTTTTCTCGCATTACCTTATAACATTAGCTATCCTTATCACACAATTTCACTTCACATTAACATTCGATTCTTACACGACTACGAACTACAACATTTCCGATGAAAGTACAAAAATTGTATGCCGGCCGCCATAATAAGTTTTTGATCGTTTAGAAAATTTTCATCTCGATATGGAACAAGCTATACAGGGTGTCCCAAAAGGTTACGTACATAGGAAGGGGGATGATAGGGGTGGTCACAAGGGTCACCAGAAAAATAAAATAAAAATTCCCCTCTGAGTATTAAAAAAAATAAAGGGCATTTTTTAAAAACTTTAAAATTTTACACCTTCTGGGGCAATTTTGTAACCAATGACCTCCAAATATTGCTACATTTAAAAAAAAGCTATTATGTTATCGTCAATAACCCTTTATCAATATGAAATAAAAAAAACAATACAACTAACAAAGATTTTAAAGAAAATTAAGTTCTTGTCCAGTCAAGAACTAACTATGCAACTCCGGCGAGTAACTTAAAAAGATAGGAAATTTTATTACAATTCCAAAGTGGTATAATACTTGCTTAAAAAATCATACTAGGACAATTAAAAATATTTTTTGCGAACAATACCCCTTCAAAACAAAACATACCAATAAAACAACAGTCTCAAATTCGTACGCAAAAAAGTTTGGTGGTGAGTGAGAGAGACAGGGCGTTACACTAAGAAAGAGACAAAAGTAGGTGTGCTATCTTTGGTTAGTCAAATAGTTGGTCAGTACATTAAGCTCTCTCGTTTACCGCGCATCCTTTGTATTCGCTTGTGTTCATTTTATACTAACAACTTTGCATCGCTTTCTGGACTTGATTATTATCTTTGTTTGTGATTTCTTCCAACGACCCGGCTTTTTAAGGACTAAAGTGTGTGACACAGTACCACCATGCCACCTACGTACACTCCACAAGAACATGCATCTCATTTACGGCGAATGTAGATGTAATGCCCGTGCTGCAGCAAGACTCTACCGAGAACGATATCCGAACGCCGCTCGTCACCCGGATAGCCGTGTTTTCGTCAATGTCCACCGGCTATTGTCTGAGGGTCGATTTCCTCACCAAGCGGTTAGTGAAGGCAGACCTCGGTTCGATGTCAAAGATGAAGTGCTTCAAGCCGTCGCAGATGATCCGAGTACATCAGTTCGGGCAATTGAAGCAGGTACAGGTGTACCGAAAAGTACTGCTCATCGCATATTACAAGCTGAGAAGTTTCACCCGTACCACGTGCAACGCGTACAGGCTCTGTTAACACGCGATTATCCTGCGAGACTTGCATTTTGTCGTAGGATGTTGCGCATGCATAGGGAGGACCCTCAATTTTTCAATAAAATATTGTGGTCTGACGAGTCCACTTTTAAAAAGGACGGATACACGAACCTACACAATTTACACGAGTGGCACGTAAAAAATCCTCACCTACTTAGAGAAGATCGGTCCCAATATCGTTTTAAAGTGAACATGTGGACCGGAATACCGAATGGTATAATAATTGGACCCTTTGAGCTACCTGAGGCACTGTCTGGCGAAGCGTACTTACACTTCTTACGAAACGAACTACCAAATCTGTTGGAAGATGTGCCGCTAGAAATAGTCAGGAATATGTGGTTCCAGCATGATGGGTGCCCAGCACATTATGCACGGCCTGTAAGGGATTTCCTAGACGAAGAATACCCTGGTAGGTGGATGGGAAGGGCCGGTGCTATAGCGTGGCCAGCTCGTTCACCCGATTTAAACCCGTTAGACTTCTTTTACTGGGGTGCTATAAAAGAAAAAGTTTATGGAAAACCCATCAGGGACTTGGCTGACTTGATGGCGAGGATCACAGAGGCAGCGGAATCAATTAATAATAGAAGATTTGCTCGCCATATCTCCCGTTCATTTTTGAAACGATGCAGGGCGTGTATTTATGTTGGTCGTAGACATTTCGAACATTTTATTTGAATAAATAATTTGTTTATTTTTTAGTTACATTTAAAACGATTGCAATACAATTACCTGTCTTTTTAAGTTGTAAGGAAGAGAATAGACATTTAAAAATGTATTTGCGTACGAATTTGAGACTATTGTTTTATTAGTATGTTTTGTTTTGAAGGGGTATTGTTCGCAAAAAATATTTTTAAATGTCCTAGTATGATTGTTTTTAAGCATTATACCATTTTGGAATTGTAATAAAATTACCTATCTTTTTAAGATAGGTAGATTTTACTCGCCGGAGTTGCATAGTACTTTTTTTTAGTACACTTGGAGGAAGTTGATTGAAATCGTAATTACTTAGTTCTTGACTGGACAAGAACTTCATTTTCTTTAAAATCTTTGTTAGTTGTATTGTTTTTTTTTATTTCATATTGATAAAGGGTTATTGACGATAACATAATAGCTTTTTTTTAAAATGTAGCAATATTTGTAGGTCATTGGTTACAAAATTGCCCCAGAAGGTGTAAAATTTTTAAGTTTTTAAAAAATGCCCTTTGTTTTTTTTAATACCCAGAGGGGAATTTTTATTTTATTTTTCTGGTGACCCTTGTGACCACCCCTATCATCCCCCTTCCTATGTACGTAACCTTTTGTGACACCCTGTATATATATATATATGTATATATATATACACATATATATGTATACGTTGATGAAATGTATTTCATTAATGTGAATGAAATGTCTCCAGATACTTGAATAGATCAAAGTTTGTTACCTAGAATTCATAATGAGATCCTCGTGGTTGCCTCTGTTTAAATAAACTCCCCCAGGAAAAGTTAACATGCATGCCAGCAAAAGAAGAAGTACTTCCAAGCTCTTCTTGCCTCGATCTACAAAGTCTCCATTAAATATGTATGGATTTTCCGGCGAAGGCAGCCCGTTCTGTACACAAAATTTAAATTCATCATAATGAATTTAACTTATAGAATGAGGCATATGCCTCAATCTTAAATTGAAAAATAACCAAAAATTAAATATGCGTTCAACATTTAATAAATAAGCTGTCTAGTCTTAAATTGAGGATTATCTCAATAGCTCTAGCAACATTCTAAATCTTGTCACGAACTACAGATATATTTAAATTTGGGTCACGAGATGTATTTATGCGCATTACGATAAAATAAACGCTGGTTAGTTGGGTGAACCGTTGGTTGGGTTGGGTGTTCTTGATACTATCTAAATTGTAGGTACACGAATCCTTATTTATATGCAACGATTTACCTGACTGATGTCTGAGTCACGTATACAATATACAATTTTTCTTAATGTAATGAAATTTGTCTTATTTGATAATTTTCTTAACTATAGGTATTCAATATCTATATAAAGATTAAATGTTCGTTTGTCTTAATCGCAAATCTCCAAGATCTTCACCGATTGTTTTGAAATTTTTAAACAAAGTTGTATTCATAATTATATGCACATGTTTTTATCTATACTAATATTATAAAGAGAAAAGATTTGATTGTTTGTTTGTTTTTGGCCTTAAAATTACCTATAAAAACTACGGGAAGACCATAAATTGAATGACGCGTGCGCCGTTCCCTCAATGTCGTGGTCCAGTAAATGACGACAATTAATTATAAGATTCATCTCCTGCAAAATATTATTCCACAGTGTCGAGGGTGCCCAATATTATCTGCTATTTAACTTTGTAGAAATTTGCGTTTCAAATAATATTCAATAATTGTTTTAAGGAATACTACTTTCGATTAATAAAGGTTTGTAAATATCAGTATAGTAATCAACTACCAGCCTTTTAAATAAGATTAGGACGCATTAATACCTCAGAAGATTAAGGCAAAGTATCTGATTACTGGTCAATGTGTATCAGGTTACCTTCATTAAGTAGACGTAATACAATATCCGTAAGCCTCTAAAGCTAAATCATGTGTATTACATTACTTATATATTGAAGTACATACTTTGTTTGGGTTGTTTCTTTGTTATAAAAACTGTCTAACCAATAAAAAAGGGAGATCGCTGTAACACACCGAATCTGTACAAATAACTGACTTCCAATTTGTATGTAATTAATGTTTTATAAATTAATTAATAAGATAACGTGTAATGTCCGGTTGGGAACCTTTATCTCTGGAGACAGTTAATTCATTAATTAGTTTACATTTTAAATATTAAAATCGTGATTAATTTAGATGTAATGTAATATTTTTTTAATTCGGGTAATTTAGATCAGTAATATGTAAATTTTAAACCAGCTACTTCTGTCTTACCAACCTACATTTTGCGCACAAGTCGTAACGAATGTTTACGAAAAGCACGCACCCAACGACGCCGTAAACTATTGTCACGTATGACGTCAATGGTCTAAATGGAACAGAACGGAACACGTGCGTGGATACAATAGCGTGCCCATTGATTACACCGACCCTCTATCATGCACGGGGCTACACAAAACAACTTCGGCTCAGATAAGGTGAATTATTAAAAAGTTCATACAGGGCAATATCGATTGCATAAAGTGCATTGAAAACTGCTATGTCAGGCGGGATCAAATAAGTTTTGAGTGAGATACACATATGTACGTTATATGTATAGTACTTGTTTTCCTTACCTTATGAAATATGACTAGCAAATCGTCAAGCTTTCCGTGCAAATCTCCGCAGATCGTGATCTGGCTGGATATGGACGTGGTCGCCACGTTAATGTTGGGCAACCGCTTCAACATCTGCGTCGCCTCCTTCAATATTTGCGCCACGTGCTTCGGGTGCAGACGATGCTGAAATATTAAATAGTTTTACGACGGTCCAGTAAATTGAATCAACATGTCACGTTTGGTTTTTTTTATGGCAGAATGTGGCAGCAAGCGCGACATCCGCAAGAAACAAATGTGTCGCAGATGCATTGCCTACCTTAAATGAACAGAGGAGGGTATGGACAGGAAGAAGGATATTTCCTTTTCCGACACCTTACTCATCAGGCGAAACGCAGAGTACTTCTACTACACGCTTGTCTCCTGTGAGTTCGTGGTATTTCACCGGTCGAGCCAGCCCATTCGTGTAACAGATGTTGTTGCGGGCTCTACCACTGTTAAAGTTATTGATGAAGATTTGACTAAAGACAGTATTTCATATTTTTAAATTATATATCGACTTTGAGTTGATGTATGTATAATAAGATAGGATATGAAACAGAATGGTGGATTATGTTAAGCCATTTGCTTTTTGTCGTAATTTGAGTTAGGGTTGTTTTCTTTTATAAAAATATTTAGTTCTTTTTATGATTTCTATGAATTTATATTGTAACTACTATTACCACAATGAGATGTAGAGGTATGTTTTTTTATAAAATATAAAGATATACGTGAATACCTTCTTCTTCCTAAACGCCTCAATCAGTAGGTCGATATCCTTCCTTTGTAGCGGGAAGTCGATGTCAGGGCCGTGGGAGGCTTTCGGTGGCGCCGTTTCGTCTACACCCCCGCCCTCGTCAGACTCTTCAGAAAATACTTGCTCCACTAAAATAAAATATATTTATCAATTTCATGAACGTGTGTATTAGCACTAGTATGTATTCAAATGGATTCCAAAGCTCACGTAATACTCTAGGAATATGGTACATGTATAAATGCGTCATCTTTAACGACTATAATGATTTACCTCTGAATGTGTTTCGTGATTTATATACTTTCACATATTTTTACTAAAACAGAAAATAAGTACCTAAATGTATATGTATACAATTCTTCAAATAATATCCAGATATGCTTATTATACAGCTATACTTCGACAGGAGCATACTAACAACTCGTAAATAGACAATCAGATAAATTGTGTCAAATAACAAATATTCATGTGCTGTATTTAATGTAAATATTTTAAGATCTAAGTTATTCCAAGAAAAAAAGTTAAACTTGACACGTAGTAGTGCAGGAAAATCATGCATAATTTCCCAAGCGCAAATTTACCGGAGTGTTGCAAATTTTGTATCTATAGGTAATTTCGTTCCTTAAAACAGATACTGCTAGGAAAACACCTTTGTTTTCAATATAGTTTTATAATCGATAAAGCACATTCATCATCATTAAACTACGTCTAATATTATAAATTAAATAATAAATTAGCCTACGTCAGTCCACTGGTGGACACAGGCCATTGGGGAAGCCCAATGCCTTCCACAGTATGTTCCTCCGCTCTCCAGACATTATCGTTGTTTAATTATATAAAGAAGCAAAAAAAATGTTATAATTTTTGAAAAAAATTAGTGAAATGACCATAGCACCTATGGTCAGTTTTAATAGTCACATTTAATACTTATCACATCAACATATGCATTAGGGTTCTCGTCCAAATCCATTGTTTTAATACCTAAGGCTTTAAAATTAAATGAATTCAATATCAAGCTATGAAGACAGCGGCTGCCACGGTGCCACATTAGCACAGCATCATTGTACTATTTTTAGATTCATACATACAAAAATCACTACCTGATAATGATGGCCAATAAAAGCTACCATGTTTTTAACATGAGAAGCTCGTTGGAATCCAGATAGCTATTTCTATTTCTTATTTTTTGATTGCTATTTCTCTCTACCCCAATTGATTAGGAGTAGGTTAAGATACGTGTAAGAAAACTTATTTTAACCATAAACAGATTAATATAAGCAAAAATAACTTTAACATCTCCTAAATATATCATCGTTAACATTTGCCATTTTCACAAATATGTTTTTTTTCTGCGGCGATCTGAAGAAACAGCCAACGGAGTATTTTACTTAGAGCGAAATGGAAAAGTGCCCAAGGCGCCTTTCACACACGCTATTTTATTCATTCGCATGATAGCATTGCTACGTACTAACATTATATAAATTTAAATAAAGAGATTCAGACACAAAGAAGCTCAAATAAAGTCTGCAATGGTATTTCTGAGTAAAACGTGATAAATTCCGAAAAGAGGAAAAATTTGCAAACACTAATGATTATGCAAGAAATCTTGGTCGAAACAAAACGATTGTAATTGTATCGTCGTTTCAGTATTTATAAAATAACAAGTAAATAATTTTAAATAATAAGTTCGTACATTCACTTGTAGCAGGCGATGACGCGAAACAAACATGTTCGGACTTTTAGTGGTGTGGAACGGGTCTGCAGTCGTTATTTACGATTTTTGTTACTTTAACTTGTTAAAATCGTCAGATTATATTATTACGTTATCCTTGAATTATTTCCTTTTAAATAAAAAAAATTGACCGCGCACGAGAATGTCCATGTAACGGTTTGGTGATCTCCGCACTCATTTGCGTCGCACTCAAATCGTCAGGTTGTTGAAGTACACATTTATCAGCACGTATGTAAACATATAAGTGGTCAATATCTAAATCTAATGCGCTCCAGTATGTCCGATGATCGTTTTTTTGTACAAATTTAATGCGCTACGCTAATCGCGCGACTCTACATAGATAACCGTATTACGGTGAAGGAATGTAACAGGGCAAAGTAACCCCATATGTTAATTTGTCGTGTTCGAAGATGTCCGGGAATCCCCACTTCACAGCCCCTACATTTAAGGCCACTTTGTTAACAACAAACACGTAAAGAACTGTAAAAAAACTTACAAACAGAGGCGGTCCTTGAGGTTCTCTCAGATGACGGGCGACCGCTAGTGTCGCGCATGTGACTCAGGAGTGCGTTAAAAAAGTTGTACAACTGAAAGAGGAACAAAATTAAGCATGTTTTCTCCGTGAACTTACACTGCCGAAAACATTCACGTAAAACATATTGTCGCCTTAGTTTTTTCAGAGAGAAAGAAAGAGGTAACAGCATGTTTTATGGTATTGTTTTTCGCATTGCGAACACTGTGTCATTTCTACACTTTTACCTGGATTGGTAGAAGTGTATACTTATATTCCAACCTATAATATTTACCACTCTAACGTAAACTTTAACGTAATAAAGCAAGCAAAATATTAGTTCTCATAATTAATTTTACTTCGACAAATTATAAGCTGTCGAGAAATAAAACGTCAAATTGTAAATGATAAATTTTACATTTTGCTGTCAGTTGTATGCGTAGTCCGTTTATAATATCGGCCAGTGAGGTCATTACTTTTACATATCGGGTAGCAAGTATGTCGCAAGTCCCATCGCAATTTTACTCTCAACTAAATGCGCCAAAAGAATAATAAATTCAAAAATATTTAACAAAGCTATAAAAATATTTAAAATAGAACTGAATTTCCAATTGTTTTACTTTGTTACAAATCAATTTCAAAAACATGAAAAGAAAAAACAAGCTACTGGATAGCGCACATGTTGCGTTCTTTCTATGACTAATGAAGCCCCACAGCGCCCCGCCGACACTAACTAGCTCAGACACGCCTCGCCTGCATGCATGTCGATACCATGTTAGCGTGTACACAGTCAGTAATCAACCCTTTTCATTACCATCGCCTCTACCTACAGAGGAAAAACAAGCTATTTGAATTTGTTCAATCCTATCGTCTTTACTTTGCGTCTTCTATTCTCTTCTGCTAGTTATATAGTCTAAGAGACGGTGTAAGATCGACCTTCGCACGTCTGATAACCAGATGAAACATATTTTTATAAAATCGCATTAATCTTCAATCACGTTTACAAATCGAAAAGTATTCGTCACTTTTTAAATTAAATTAACTATGATTAAAGTCAACTTAACTTAATATAGCCATGAATAATTATCAGAGGCGTGCTTAAAAATCAATAAGATTTGATAAAAATGTCTCACCAGCCACCCACATGTATGAGATGAGCTAAGGTAGATCTTACACTGTTTCTTCTGTTACTATTATTAACGTATTCTTTGAAAAACCCCGTAGAGACCCATATGTGGAGCAGTGAAAGAAATAGAATTGCGGAAACTATGTTTTCCTTCTTTTTTCCCATTTTTTGTCCAAAAATATAAAAGACCGCAAATGTTAACTTGTAGTATGTAAAATATAGCACTTACTTTCACTTGATCTTGTTCTCCTGCGTATTCTATGCTTTGAAAGATAGTCCAGGTGTACCGCCTTCGCACCTCCATTCGAGCGAGGTACCGCCGATACCATTGCTGTATTAAGATGGCTGCCTTCATTGCTGCAACAAAAAAAAATTAAATGTTCCTAAGTAATCAAAAGGATAGACAGTCGTAACGAAATAACAGGGTCATTTCAATACCTTTAGTGCAACGAAATTATGAATGTAAACATCGAAGCGGAAACAAAATTACACGGGATCTATTCAAAAGTTTATGACTTAGAGATTGCATTACTCCCAAACTGCGCTAGCATATTTGTCTTTCTTATCCGTCAAAATGGCTCTTTTATGTTATGAATGGTATAAAATCAATATTCCAAGTTAAATCCACGTTATTAGGTCAGTATTAAACGACATCAGGTTAGGGAAAGAACCAGGGATAAGCCATACATATGATGGCTGGGAGATTTTATCCTCGTGCAAATAAAAGCACACACGCTGTAAGAGTTGATACAAGTTATTCAGACTCATAACTTTACTACATGCTGTTCTGAAATCGAATAAACTGCACGGGGAAACAAAATGGAAACCTGAAACAGACATTCGAAACTTTGAAACTTAGTTCTAGACTTTAGAAGAGAAAGTTTGGAATTTTTCCTAACTAGATTAAATGTGTTTTCCTAAGCTAAAGTAAAAAATATCTTCATTTCGACCCAAAATCCCCATTTACCGTAAGAGAATTCCTAGACATTAATGTACAGTGTGATTAGGATATACATATAGAAAGAAAACGGTAGTTTATATATGTAAAATCTGATTGTATATCAAATTTAATTACTATATTATTATTAACGTACACTATAAAACTTCACCCAGCGCGAACGCCCGCCTGAAATAGCTGGTGAATAATAAATAGAAGAGAAACTTTAAAATCACACTGATATCCCTATGAAAGTATTGTGCGGTATCAACTAAACAAATATAATACTACAATAGCAATTTCCACAAATCTGCTAGTGAAAAGATTGCATCACCTTGTGAAATTAACTACGTCGTGCTAATTAAATATAAATATAAAACGGTTCGATCCGAGTTCAATGAACTTGTAAAACAAAATTTCAATCAACACTTATATTACGGAAAGTGTGTACGTTGTTATGGGTAAACTCCGAAACGAATAAATGTTAATCCTTCTTTCGTCCTGAGAAAGCTACGTCTTTAAGAAAATGAGCCTTATTTTTAATCATTTCTAATTTTTAACCGTTAAGCTAGACGACTACTACTCTCAAAAATAGTTTGTTTACGTGCGTAAGTTTTACTATATCTTTGTGCGTTTCCTAATGTTATAACCGAGACTTATGAAATGCGGTGTTGGAGAAGAATGTTGTGCGTACCGTGGAAACTAACAGGTCCATTTTCAACCACCTGAAAATGCCAATAGACTTCTCTTCCTTCCTGCTATCAACGAGTTTTCAGCTGGTCATATTGCCCTGTAACTACTAGACAATCTGGGATAGGAAAGATCGAAGGCAAAAGACTGCGGGGTCGATCACCTACCTACTGGTCCAACCGAGTACAATGAATATTAGGACTGGATATCTCGACCCTGAGACAAGCCAAGGACAGAACGGTGTGGAAGCAACTCGTTGACAAGTCAGTGAAGGCACTTCAAGACAAGGACGACCTTCAGTTATGAAATTTGCGAAGAATATATATATATATATATATATATATATATAATTTGTCTTGAATCATACATGGTCAACAGTTTATTGGTTTTTCATTTGATCATGTTAGTTAAACAAATATTTTCCCTATATAATGTTAGTGCTAACACAGAAAAACATTACATCTTGCCTGAGAATAGAACTCAGAGACGAAGAGCCGTACATTAACCACAAAGTCACGTGATAGTCTATGTAATACTGATGTCATTATTTTCGACGGACTGATATAGATGAAGCTTTATGGGTTAAGCATTTTATAAGTTTATGTAAATTGAAATAAAATAAAAAAAACTAATATTGAAGAGAAGTGGAACAGCCTATCCATGATCCCGAAGGTTTCAGCGGCTATTATAGATATATTGTATATTAAGCAGTCATCGTGAAATATATAATTATCTGCCAATCGTCTAAGCTGAACGTACAAATATAAGTGTCTAAGTTATATTACCTATATTATATAACTGTAATAATGTGCGCTCTACTGAAGTCCTTTTGTAAATAAATGAGTACCACTTACAGGACTGTAAAGCAGATTATAACCTGTAACAGACCTTTAAGAGAAAGGTGCTATAAGCACCGATGTTTAGGTCGTTGCCATTAAATTATAAACGAAAATGCAAATGACTTATCTTCTTGAACCTTTGTAATACCGAATAAGTATCTAAGACTTTAATACATGAACACCGATTTTACTATGTGACCACAAAAGCAGTAACTTTAAAACACAGTCGTAATATTTTATGTCTCCTTTCGATAAAATTATTGTCAGAGTTTATTGTGTGTCGCTAAAAAACAAGGGGCACAATAATTCCATTTATAGTCAACATTTTATACGATTTGAAACCGTTATACAATTCTAAGAGAGAGATACTGCTGGAATATTGGATTTATTATCGTTTTATAATGGGGTTTTTTGACGAATACTAACGTACAAAATTATATTTGATTTATATAGTGGTATTTTCATGCACATTTGTTTTATTAATGTGTGTCGGTCATATGTTCTAAATCAGTTCTCAATCAAAATTGTAATAAAACTGTAACTGATCGCTGTCTGCACATGGAACATATATGAAAAAACTGTCATTGGGGGCCTTCATAAACGTAATAAAACCCAAAACAATGTTTATTAGAACTTTTGTCTGTTTGTCTGTATATCTGTTTGTCCGTGCGTTTGTTACCGCTAATCTCAGAAACGGATTAACCGATCTGGGTGCGATTTGCACTAATGTATTGGTAAGCTTCACTTAACATTTAGTGTTTGTTTTATCTCAATCGGCTTATAAATAAAAACGTTATGTTATGCGATTGCTAAGCTTTGCTTCGGTCATGTCGATGTCCTCACATGAGCGGGAAAGGGGCAGGGTGATGATGAGTAGGTTAGGGTAGGTGAGTACTTATTTAAGTAGGCAAAATCATTTCGTTCAAGTAAAATTGCAGGGCGGGTGAAACCGCGTGGCACAGCTATTTCTTAATATACCTGAGTGTGATTTACAAGTACGTAATTTTTCTGTGTATTTACATATGTGATGAAAATACTACACTAGTATTAAGCATACATATTATAAAATATAGTCCCCCCGCCGCGTCAGCCTGTCTAAAAAGTAAAACTCGGAAATTACAAAACGGATTTTTATCGGTTTTCCCAAACAGACGATATGATTCATGAGGAAAGTTAATGTGGATAATTTAATAAGATTCTGTTTAAATTGGCCGTGGGGCTGATACGACATTACGACACAAAATAAATATTAGCGTATACGCTCTGCTAGCCATTCCACGCTAGTTTATTACTAGCCGTGTATAGTCAAATAGCAAAAATGCTAAATCTGCAGAAAATATAAAAAAAAACTCGGTTTTAAATTTGGCGTCTGTTATACGAGTATTTGCATAATATACAGCTGATAACATTTGTCAAACATTGATAAAATTAAAGGCAAAAAGGGTAAATTAACGATATGTCTACACGTTCAACAGTAGCAGAAACAGAAATTGTCGGATAAAGCCGTGATGACGTAATTCTCGGCCTACTACCACACACTAGACTGACGTAAAGTAGAGGAATTGCAATTCTTGGTTGGGAATAGGTATGGAAAGCGATAGTCACTTGCTCGTTGCCACCATCTACCATAAAATCATCCTGCGCACGAAATATAGATAATAATAATACATTTATTATTCGGTATCTAAATTAAAACATAATTTTCCGCAATATTACTCACTTCTTTCGGCTTTAGTCATACTGACATCATCCTTCTTCCAAAACTTTAAAAATGGCGCTAAGGCCTTCATAGTACATTCGCCGTTCAGTACTCTTTTACCCAACTTCTTGGGGACTTCCTGTTCTATTTCCGAACTCCGACACGAGGAGGAATCGTCTCCAAGTGAGCGGGTCCTTCTCCCGCCTCGAAAGCTGACGCAACCGCAACCTTCCGCGAGGGAGAACATCGTAGGACTTTTGTCCTTCACGTACTTCTTATCTCTTCGTTTTCGCGTACATCTCGGTGTCTTCTGCCGTGTTTTAGGAATCGTGACTACTAACTACCACATCCCACAGTCGAGAAGCAGAAGTACCTGAAAAAAAACAAAGATACAATAATGTAGTAAATTAATGTGCTCAATTCATTAACAAGACTTTTTTGATACAAAAAAACAATAAAAGATAGAGAGATAACTGAAAAACGCAAACTGACATTTTAGTAAAAATTGTTAGATGCAGTATGAAAACAAACGTTACACTTTTTCGTTTCTTAAGTTCCATAATCCAATTCAATTTAATCCTAAAAAAATGACACGTGTGCAATGAAATTTAATTTTAACTCTCAAATATAGCTAGCGTCTGAAGTCTAAAACAGTTCATTATAGATAATAAGTCAACAGTAAAAATGACAGTACGAAAACAAAGATATTTTGTAGAATTATTTTTGGAATTAACTTCAGGTTTAAGTACAAATTATATATCCCATAAAGATTAAATAAATAAAATTTAGTAATACGAGGCTATACCGTTAACAAAACGCTAACAAGTTTTAGTGCTTCCATAAAACATTACGTTATCGTATATCTGGATAGCAAACTGCTTCGTGTTTCAAATTAGTGGCTACGCCTGGTATTTTATATAAAATAGAAAAATATCATATCTAGGCTTCTGAATCCATTCACATTAGACAGACACGTTGACAAAAACTAAACTACCGATCTTAGGTTCGATTTCCACCCGAGACAATATATATATATATGTGTGTGTGTGTGTGTGTGTGTGTGTGTGTGTGTATGAAAAAGGTTTTTTCATTCAACAATTGTACAATTAAAATTCTTGACTTAATTTAATGTTTCCCGGCGCACCGGGCACCAATAATCTGATATAAACTAACATCGACAGCTTAACGTATCTATTGAAGCATGAAGAGGGAGGGGGGGGGGGGACATGAGCGCGCATTCATCTATTAATTTGCCGCATAAACACCCGGAGCCAATCGCTTGTTCAATCCTGTTAGAAATATACAAGTATAGCAGTGCAGCCTTATATGATGAAAAAAATATTAACATCGGTTCACTTCTTCTGTGGGTACCAATTATCATGGCGATTTGAACCCTTGACACAGCACTTCTATACAATGAACGCGGACTTTTATTGGACCACTGAAGCACATTTATTTTTCCTGTCTCCTTTTTGGATCTCTCTTTTCTTGTAGTTATCATAATAATTCCGATGTTGTAGAAAAGCCTCAGTAACTAAGAATAACAATCATTACGTTTATAAATGACATATGATTTACGTAGAAGCGCTTTCAATCAGAATATTTGTTTCATATCTCGTCTCTCGTCTCACTCGGGGCAGAAAATTAAATAATGTAAAATTTTAATTAATAAATAGAATCCAAGTAATAAATAGATTTATAGCACCGCTGTAGCAAATAAAAGATCCCAGCGGAAATTCTAATTGTTCAACACTTTTCGTGAAACAGAATTAAACACATCCCGTAATATCGGTAACGAATGTTATTACGCGTCAGAATAGAACAGTCGAGTGGACGAATGCCAGATGACACGGCTTTGTAAACCTCGTAATGTATGACCGAAATTCCAACTGAAGCATTAACAACAAGAGTTTTAATGTGCACGATGAACAATTAAAACAGTTGAAACATTGCGGAGTATCAAAATGAATACAACACTTCTATTTTATGTTAAAACCGTAATGATTGTACCAAAGAAAATAAAAGTTTGATAAAGATTATTTTTCCTTCCGGGGCTCTACGTCTTTTTTCTACAAGCGAAAGTATTTTACGTACCGTCGTTGCGCCAGACTGGATGAAGTCAGAAATATGTAAACTTCAGGATAAGGCATCATCGATAGACTTGTTCGTAGAAAGTGACGAAATACATATAAGTCCGAAAGGAATAGTTTGTTGAAGCTTTGAATTTTATTCGTATTAAACCTAAGCGCTTACAACTATCGTATACACTATGTCATCGTACTTATTAGTACTAAGTATAAATATCACACGCAAACAATATAGCCGCGAATGGAACTAACTCACCCCTTTACGTTGATTAACCTAACTACTTACGTACGTTGTTTGACCTATTTCAATGAAAATGAAAAACGACTAGATTAAAGTGGAATGTGTTAATTATTGATAATTATTAGTTTGATAAATACAATAACCTGTTATAGAACAAACGTACCTAAGTTACATCTAGAATATTGTGTAACGAGAAAATAACTAATGAGTGAGTATTACGGCGAAAGGAAAAGAAACCGACAAACGATACGGGCGATATCGAGGAACACCGCCTGAGCATTGACCCGGGAAAATGATTAGGGTTAAAGGATCGCTCAGATGGCTACAGAAATATATATTATCATTGTAATTAAATACAAGTACCTTTAGCAAGGGATCCGACGATGCCAAACTTGTACACCTTCGATCTTCATGGATTCATTGGATTTTGAAGATTAGATGGTAAAAAGAAAAAATAGGTTATTTTTATTACTTATCCGTTATCCTTGAATCGTAATCCTTTAAAATAAAAATAAAATTAACCACGCTCGAGAATGTCCTGTCGGTTTTATTAAACAAGCTTATGTCCGATAATCGTTTTTTTTACAAATTTAACGAGCTACCTTAGGGTGCTTAGGCACGCGACTCTAAATAGATGACTGATTTGTGGTCTATGTCTAGGGTCCAAGGTACCCCTGATGTGTAAATCTAACGCGCTCTAGGATTTACAGACATCCCCACTTCGGCTCCCGTACTATTTGCTTTATTTTGTGGCCGACATAAGCACAGCTATTTATCGGACTTGAGATGCCAAATTGCAGATATCTCTTAGCGTAAACCTTTTTAAGAATTGTGGGCCTCTCTCCGAAATGTCGGCCGGGTCGTTACTTCATAATTACCAGAGTGCGAGGCGAAAATTCTTTTATATTACTGAGCGGGATGCTTCATAACCTGACCTCAAGAGAAAATCTTAGTAAGAGTTGAGCATTCCCATTAGAAGGATTCCGAGACAACCTAACATGGACTCGATCCATAGCTTTTATCGGGTTTTATGACCTGCAGTGATCATTCAGGCTCATGCGGTGTGGGGTCGCCGCAGATGATCTTGCAATTCAGTAGCACCCAAGGGGCATATATATAAATAGGTTATTTTTTTATTTAAAACTTATTATTTTATTCATTAAGTTGTACTGTACTATTAATATATTATATACTATAGTAATTAGAAGCTCCACACATAATATTATGTCCAAATAAATGTCACAATATTTTGTATAAAAATGTACCGTACGAAATGGAAAGTAAAATAGTCGAAAAGTCATTAGCCAACGAGCACCTGTACCAAATTTATTTGCCTTAATACTTTAACGGCCATGTTACCTGTCTAATCCAACCATAAATCTTAGATTTATATATTGAATAATCAGACTAAAAAGTGTTCTATTTTTATTCATTTTGGGTTGGAGTTGTTGAAGACCATGTTTATTTTAATTTGTTATCCAAAGTAATGGCTCTAGACTATATACAAGAGCTTCATAGGAAAAGCTTTTGTACGTAGTCTAGAGACCCGGGCGTAAGTGATGTTCGCTTAAACATAACTTCAGAAAAATATTTAGTTATTCGATTATAATTCCACATTTCAAGTGGAGCCTATTTCCTAAAATAGTAATAATTAATAAATCTATTTATTTAAAAATAAAGTTAAAATGTATAATAAATAAATCATCGATTGGTAACTACTCTACAGTTATTTGTAGATGTTCATATTATCGGCAATCTATCAAAAAGTTTTGTAGTCTGCTTTGTTATTGAGATTTATCTGAACGAAATATAACTCGTGGACGGGGATCAAGTGACGCCTTCAATTTCAGTACGTCAGAAATCAGAACATGATATTTATGGTAACCTTTTGTAAAGAGTCTTACATCATCTTCCATACTACTTATCATAAAATCACAATATCATAGAAATATAAGTTTTTTGTTATGAATAAACTAGTCTTCATCATTGTCAGCCTATATCAGTCCACTGCCAGACATAGACCCTCCCAGTATGCAATTTGCAAAATGCAGCGACTTTCTGCCGGCATCACGTGGTCATCCATCCGATTTACTCTCACTTCACTTCCAACTGTTGATATTAATTAATCACGCTTAATACGGTTATGCCATTTATACAACTTTCCAATAGCATACAGTGTAAGTATGAATTAAGAACCACTAGAGAATATTTATAACATCGAGTTTCTTTAGTTAGTGCCTTACTGCCTTATGCCATTAGATACTTTAAAATAGCATTTTAACAGATACTTTTTTTACATTTAAAAGTACATACAGCAAAATAAAATAAATCATTTACTGACGTGCGCAAACCTTATGCTATGCGAAAATGACCTTTTTAATTAAGATGGACCAGCACTCTAAAATTACTCTTGAACATAACAATTTTATGAGGCTTGTTTCGCGTCGTCACTAGATGGGGAGTCTGTCCATGGCACGCTGCTCGCATTTCGCATACGTATAATAAAGAGGACATTTGTCACCTGTTTCTGTTTCACTAATTTCGTTATTTATGATCTTTGTCAGATAAATGAAATTGATTTTTACTCATCGTTATCATAAACTAACTACAATTTATTTGATATGTAACGATTATAATTTATTAATTCCATTAACCTTTTAGTTTTGCTGTATACGAGTAATTACCTCTATTTGTAGTATTGCTTTAATATAATAAACGCATCTTCTAATAAATAAAAACCAACTGTAACAATAAAAAAGAATTGTAAACATTAAATTTTTCCAAAGTTTTTTTTGTATACAGGCACAGTTTTTTTATTTTTTTTATATCGATTTAATATATGTTGCTCCATCGATAAATAAATTGCAGTTTGGGACATTAATAGTCACAATTTTTATCGATATATTAAGACATTTATTTTTATCTGCTTACTCAATACGTTGCCAGTGGATAAATATAATTGTTTCCTGTCGTTTCTCTGAATGTTTATAAATAGAGTGCACGTTAAAAATTGTGATCCACTTGCGTATTTCGAATTATTCATTTCCGGTTTTAAAAAGTGTTTATTTTCTTTTTATGCTAGAAGGTGGCAAACGAGCAAACGGATCTCCTGATGTAAAGTGACCGCTTCCGTACCATATACATCATACATCCATAGATCAGCAACAAGCAAATGAGTCACAGATGCCTGCCTACCTTTAATCGACGCAGGATGGGATAGCAAGGAAAAGGATGTTTGCTTTTCTTATCCACCCTCTCTCCCTCCAATCATCTTCCCATCCTATACTTCTACGTCACGTCTGTCTTATGTGAGGTCACAGTATTTTACCGATCCAGCCGGCCCATACATGCAGCAGATGGTGTTGTTGCGGGCTCTTCGACTGTTATTTAATTTTCAATTATGTTTTTCCGAAAAAAATGATTTATTTATCCGAATGAAATATTTATTTAGTGAATGAGCAAATGTAATGAAAAGTGTAATCACCTCCATTATGACGTCCTCATTATCACCTATATTAATGGTTAATCATATAAATGGCTTTATTAGCAAAAATTTAAAAAAAATTGAACACAACACATTGCAATATTTTCCAGTGTGCTAGCTCACTCGTCACTTTGGCATGCTTCTCGAATTTTATTCCAGAAATTATATTGGAATGATTGTACCACTCGTCCCTTTGAAAACAAAAGACAAAATAAATTACAATTACTTTATCCATTCATTCGCCTCTCGAGTGCAGCGCTCAGTCACCCCGTTTGCTTCTTTTTACTTTCTTAATGATATTTGAATGGATGAAAGTACGCCCTTGATTTACATTTTATTTAGTACAAATTTAAATGGTACATCATAAAGAAACCACTAATGTAATTAGTGGTTTCTTACATTATTAATTGACGAGAGACGAAGTACATATACACGATCTTTTATTTTTCCTTTTTTTACCTTTTTGATATTCATTTAAACGAATGTGTACCGTGTACGAACAATATAATATATTTTCTGTAACTTTGATAGTATTATTATATTCCCCATAATAAATAAATAGCTGAAATATGAAAGTAAAAAATGTAGCAAGCAACTAAAAACAAAGAATAGTTAGTTTAATTTCTAAACGTTTCGCAATGAATAGACCTTGAATGAAACAAAGCTAATGTGATAGGAAACGTTACCTTTGTACTCGAGACACGAAAAGACGAAAGCCTTCATCAGTTTTCAAATTCATTCCTTTATCAAGTGGTAGTTGTATGTATACAATTAGTGCTTTATGAAATTAAGGCATTGAGCAGCACACTGCATATAAAATTATACTTATTTGATAAGACAACAAGGTTCAAATACCTACCATCTTATTTAATTACGAAAATTTTACAAAAAGCAACGTCGTGGTGTGCATCGTAGCCGACTATTGGCAGCCAAAACATGTCAAAGTAGGTACTACATCATTCATCAAACCACAATGCAATATCTATGAATTATTGCTAATATATATATATATATATAAATAATAGGGATTGTTACATAAAGTTTTCCTTTCTAACAATATTTGGTAAACATATTAACATTTTAGACTTATTCAAGTAATAATTATTAACCAAATTTCAATTAAATTCACTTATTTTGCAAGCTATATTAACCCAAAACCACTCTTAAAACAAGAGATTAAAGTTAAATTTTGTACCCGTAACCCACTTTCAAAATTTAACAAATGTCAATGTAGGCGGAAAATTAAGAGGATATATACGTTGGTGTCAACGCCTCAGCGGAAATGTTGTTACGTTGAGGTAACAAAGGTATCCGGCATATTCAAACATGAATATATTAACGTAAACTTTACAAACGGATTTCAAGCGACGTACAGTTTCGGATTAAACTCAATTATTAAAAATTACCGCCTGAACGAACGAACGAACACATTTATTTTAAATCTATGTATTGACAATTTACGTCCAAACCCAAAATCCTTGAAAAGAATTCTAGTCGAAAGAAATATCAGAAAAGAGACATAGCGACTATTATATTAAGTATGTATTATATAAGTAGATGTGGGGCATGACTGACATGCTACATGGTCCGTTGTCTCTCCGTATTTCAAAGAATCACATGGAACTACGTTTTATTATTTATCATAATAAGTAATTTATTGTACACAGCACAATATTAAAGTTTGTAAGTAATTGTCGATCCTAGAACAAATTGCTGGACTTATAAACGGACTCGTTTTCGTGTTGCTTCCTTTTCCCTACAGCCCTTAAGTCTTATAACAAAACTTTGTTAATTTACGTCCTTATTCATGACGTTCTTAAAGGCAAAAGTTTACCAATTTCACCCGGTGCAATACTTGGCCCATATATAAAATATGTTAATACTCCGAAGGGGAAATTTTGGTTTTGTTAAAAAATTCTAATAATTATTATAACTACGAAAAACCGTACCGTTGCCGTTCAAATGCCCATCGACCCAGGACTTTCTCTTCTCACAATAGAATGTGCACAAGGTATATGTAAATAATAATGGTTTTTAAATAAAATACATTTTAAATAGAATTAAATGCCATAATAATTATTATATAATTAATAGTACACGCATAGAAAAGTATATTCCTTTTAAATCGTTTTTTTTTCAATTCTTAAGTCAAATACGTAAAAATAAGTCAAAGTATTCGATCAAATAACTGTACGAACAAGACGTAACCTTTGATCTGAGGTGACGATCGCAATGCCGTGGAGGTATTTGATATCAAAATCTTTCGTTGGGACGGTATAATGACGGGCAGGACTTATACTTTTCAACAGCTTTCACAGCGACGGGTGAGCGGAGATTATCTCGACACTTAGTCATTATTTAATATAAAGGTTAAAACAATGCGCTTAAGAAAATTAACTATTGGAAGAAGAACAAGAAATATAAATATTAGAAAATATTAACAACCGTATTACCATAAAGATATCATTAGTAATACTAGAGTATTATTTGAATAGAAAAGCAAATAGAAATATGATGCAAAATAAGCAAATCAATTTTTTTTAATATCTATCAATATTATTAGTTCGTTTGCTTAACTCCGACTATATTTATTGGTTCTATATTAAACGTGATAATAAAACGTAATAATAAATCAGTCTTAAAATGGATAACTAAATATAATGCATCGGATCCCATGGATGGTATTCAAAACAAGCATTCCTTGTTAATTACTGACCTTAAGGAAATAAAGGTAATGGAGGAGATTTGATTGAATACAAGTTTACAGCATAATTTCGTGATTGGCCACTCCCCGCCTTCATGTTTCCACCACTTTCGGTAATCGAAATGCGTAAAGTTTTATGAGGGGTGTATGTTTAGGTATCTCGTGGTTCAACGTTGAGTACATTAAATCATGAATCTTGTCTTAAATTACAAACAAATAACAGAAAATTAAATGTTATAACAGCATTACTATAATATTAGAATTCATATGTTAGAGTTATAAATTGGAATAACTGATATATTACACATGTGAATGCGAACATGCAAACTTAATAAATGCTTGTGCAATGCCTGTTGACCATGAACCAGTTTAAAACACAAAAGTGATAGCTACAGTAACCAACAGTCTGTGCCAATTAAAATAACAAAGCTTGAACAGTACATAACCAGAGACTTATCATTGTTTAAAAGCTGCTAAAGAGAATGGTAAGAAGAAATGTTATTAGAAAGGAACAAGGCCTCTAACTGCGGCATGCGAAACTAAAATCCTTTCCTAACTAAAATCACTTAACGCATGACCTTAATAATTTTTCACAAACCGACCATTGAAGATCCTATCTCCATCCATTCCAAATATATATTACATTGCTAACGGTAACAGAGAAAGCTGTGTATGGTACAAAAGGATTTATTTGTATTTATACCGGTCTTGGATAAGTCTATAATATTTAATATATTAGAAGCGTTTAAAGAAAATATTTTCTATATAAAACACTGGGACTTTGTGGACAAGTTGTAATTACACCTGTCAACAGCACTCCTCAGCGCCGCTGGGAAAAAGTAACGAAAAACTGATTCGTAATCATTCGAATATCGCAACGAAAACAACACGTTAACACTTCGGAACTCGTTAGAATTAAATTATAAGTCTGAGTAATAATTGACAGAAAGTTATAATAGTTTTATTTCGCAAATAGCCCTTCATATGATATAACCAAAAATACTTCAACGCTTAAGAATTCGAATTCATCATTAGAATCAAAGTTTCTCATAGGTTGTCATTATTATAAAACCCAACTCAATTTGAAAAAAAAAACAAACCTAACCTAGCCTCTACTCCTTGTCCCATTTCACTGTTAATAGTCGGACGCAACTTTCAGGTGAAATTCTGACCGCATGACGGAGCTTGGATTTTCTTAATTAAACCTGAAACGGTATTCAGTTTTCTTATTGATTGATTGCTTACTTTTTTAAACTTAATAAAAACCATCAACATTTGAAAATTAACACAATGGACTCATAACATTATGTTCATTTTTTGTTCTCCAAGATTTACTTGTTGAATACAAACCGTTATTAAAAGAACGGGCTTGTTTTAATGATATTTTTAACAAATTATTTTAACATTCCGCGAGAATAAAAATGTTGAAAGATAACGACGACTTGAGAAATCCCTCGCGGTGAGACACCATTAATCATAGCCTCGTCGCTAGTGGAACGGCGCTATAGAAGTCGTGCCGCCGAGCGCGTTCATTCAGTTTAATGTTCACAAGAAATTCTCAAAACATGTGTACTTGAGGTTGAGGGTTTGTTAGCAAACTTGACCTTCTTAATGTAAAATGATGACAATCGTCAATACATCCGCAATAACATTGCAAGCTTGTTAGAGATTCGTCCTTGACTCTAAATAAATAAACTATTGCAGTATGTTCTTAAAAATTCTTAAACTGTTATATTACATTAAATCATATTACAATTTTATTAAGCGACAGTTCGTTATATCTGCCTACCCCCGGGATTACTGGTTTGACTGTTTATGTTCATTGAAGTGTACGAAATAACGTGCGCAATCTCAATATCAAATTGTATTCGGAGTTATACATATGTACATGTATCTTGATGCAGCCACTTTGCAACTGGAACATATTGCCACAAACTAAATTAATATGCTTTTAGTATACATGGCAGTATCTACAAGGTGACAGTACGAGCAAGTTCGCTTGGAACTTTATTACTTTACTTTTTATTTATATGTACATCATAATAACTTAGTGCTGCCTACGATTTAACAATTTTTTATCAACGTTATGTTCACGCTCGTTATTTGGAAGATGTGAAACCGACCAATAACCACGTACTCTAACAAATGGCGTTATATCTATCGTTCTGGGTCACTGGCGTGATCCTTTTATTCTATAATATAAATCATAACGGCCGAAAAGCACTCAATGGATCAATGTTCATTCAAACGAAAGTAATATAAATCAATTGGGATCAACATGTGTATAATTAGTTTGTACCAATTAGAGATCGAATGGTGAATAGATTGCGCAAAACAATCGTAACAATTCGCCGACGTTCTGGGCAGGCCGGTAACGAACATTTCCCCAATGATTTGGCAGCTCTCCCCCGCCTATATTTAAATCGTAATCTCATTGAGTCAACGCTCTTGTCGCTCTAACACCCGAAATAAACGATCCTGTGAAGACGACAATTCCTCGAGTTCTACATTAAAGAAATATTCGCGATATACCAATGTAACTCAAAGCATTAACCATTTTATCGTGGAACGCGAAAGGTATTTCGACAATTCCATTATTAAAGAATTATTGATCTTATATTAGGTTTTTACGACGAAATGTTTTTTCCACTAAATAGTATGAATAAATAAATATTTATTCAATATATAAAATGGTTTGTTAAAAATCTTAAACCCACAATCTAGGTTTTAAATACTGACCGTTTTTATTCTACAACGCCTCTAGGTGCCAAGCAAGGCTTTTTATATTTTTTTTATTTCCAAATTACACTAATCTTACTTCTTTCATTTCCTAATATTACTAGAAGAAGGAAAAATAGTTTTTCACAATGTGACTTCACCAAAAGTAAACATATAAATAATATTATTTCTACATCTCTGTAGAAGACCGCTAAAGCATGAAGTCTATCACATCGTTATCCAATTATGATAATTTAATTAGCGAAACGGAACGTGCGCATGGGCGCTGTAAAAACAGTATACTTTACGACGTATCAAATACGTTCACGAATACAGTTAAGATTATTCAAAAGGAATTCATTGAATGTTTTCATACTTATTCCATTTACTTAAAACACTGCGTTATAATACTGGAGAAAACCAATAGACATGGAGTCTATTCATTCATCATCTATCACAGCGAAGCATTATAAACCTAAAATGCTAGAATATAACCGCCACGGTCTTAATCATAAAACCTAAGAATACCATTGAATAAGCAAATAATCCGATTTTACCGCTATGTTATCCAAGTAAATATAATTATCCACGCATATTTTACAATTTTTAAAATTTACTAAGAGACAATTTAACAATGACCATGAGGCTATTAAGAATTGACTATATTTTTTGAGATAAAATATAGAGTAATATGTTATTAATTATGATTGTGATGAATTTAATATGAGTATCTCCAATTATATCTATTGCAAAATTGACACCCAACGATAGCGATAACGATCTTTTGACTACATATTCCTAAATTTATAAACGTATTATTATTTAGATTACAAATATCCTTTGTTTTAATATTAAAATTTTTATTTTTAAGTATCCTTTTAAAAAATATATATACTTACTTATGTCCTCAAAGTTTCCTCCTCCTTCCACTATAATTGTAACCGAATAAAAAACACAAAAAACTAAACACAAAATAACTCAAACAAATTATAAACGAAATTGTTGAATTTTCAAAATAAATATTTCAAGTTTTCGCTCGCAAAATTCATGGCTTATATCGCAACAATAAATACAACCAGCCCGCACCGCGGCTCACGAGCGACTACTGAAGGAACTCTGAAGTACAATACAAGCTCCACTCTCGAGTCTCGCCCACTTTCACATCACACCACAATCCACAACTTGCAATGCACATTGCTGCTTCAGTGAGAAAATTCAATAGATTCTATATTAAATACTTGATCTTTATTACGGTTTAATGCAACCTTTAAGCTTTCTTTTAACACTAATAAGTTTTTTGACATTCAAGTAAAAATATTTATAAAAGAAATGATTTTTTATCCTACATCTCATATTTTATTAACCGTTGCGTTTTCAGACAAATTTGTCTGCAATGATTTCTTATATTTACGGTAATACTACTCACTACACATTGGAATAAAACTAATGTTACGCATTTTATAGCATATATTTTACGTTATTTGATTCCCGACGTTTCAAGTACTTTACAATGCTCATGGTCACTGAGGTGTTCTAATGAGAAAAGTTGCTGGCGAAGTACGCACTTATTTTCAATTAATTACTTCTGCTCCGATCTATGAAGAATGAAATCACAGCGTTTCGAGTCCTTGCAGTTGTATGCATGGTTTGAGATTTAATTTTATCAATCACGGGAACCCAAGCCGGTGGTAGTATCCAGCCATCTTCCATATTTAAATAAGGATGTTTTTTTTTAATTTCAATAGTGTGGCGTATCATCCTTGGTAGGAAGCGGTGTTCTTTTGAGAGGACCTGTGCATTATCAAATCTTATATAATGGCAGGGGCCGTTTAAAACATAATCACAAACTACAGAATTCCCTAGACCTAGGTTTTGATGGGTCTCTTGGTTTGTCCTATATAACAGCAGGCAACTATTCGAAATACAATAGCGCAAAACAGTAGTTAAGTACAGGCTTTTCTACCGTATGACCTTTCTTAGTCGTCGGCTCATTCTTACTGTACTTGTATTTATTTTGACATGGGTTCATTTGTGTATTAGATATGAAACTGGTAACGTCCTGAACTTGCAAATAAAGTAACGATACCCACCAGCGACATCAGAAACTGTTGTACGAACGAACTGGTTCGAGTGGGGTACTACTAACAGTATTGTTGTCAAAATATGATGGGAATGACAGAATTAATTTACTTATGAAATAAATGATTTCGTTGGGCGTAACACAAAAAGTGATTGCTACGATTTGTCCATGCTAGGGCTATTTTAAACCGACAATATTTACCATTTTATTATTTATCACTCCGTGCAACTACTGATGACTATGTAACTTATTCGATCTAATCTATTTAATAATGAAGCCACACAACGCTGGAGCACCTCACACCTATTAAGTCATGCATGTCGTGTGACGCGATCAAAGCCCGTATCATTATATATAATCTATTGATTCTCTGAACGCTCCAAGCCTGCCTCACTGTCACATTAATATTTTTAAGCTGTGACACCGCTTGCATCCTGGGTTCGATTCTCAGACTAAATGAAAGTCTTCGTAATCGCTATACATAAGTTATGCGGTGACGGTGTGCGGTGTCAGTCTGAATATCACTTAACACATTACATAGTTCAGCTAAATTAAAAACCCAGAACCTCTTGGCTACAATGTCACCTTTCGTTAACAATTTTCAATTTTGTAAATGATGGTATATCATGCAATGATAATCTACAATATGACATGTATTACAACATTTGAATTGAACATTCAAAAAATTTCCCAGTATTCATATTAGCAAAATAATTGACCCAATAAAAACAAAATAATTAAAGAGTTGATCATTCGTTCGAATGAAATTAATGAAAGGTTGATCGCGCTGGATAATTACTGCCCAATTCGTTACGTACCTTCGTTTGGACATAAGCATTAATTTTGTTATATATATATTTGCATCATATATAGATCATTTGTTTTGGCTTATCAGTTTTTTCCTCTGCGGCAACAATTGAATGGCTGCAATGTACATTAATTTTAAATGTCATTAATTGCTTGAACTAAGTAAGAGAAGAATAAGCAATGTAGGCCGTTGTTATTCAAATCATTCTAAGCTCTAAAAGCACAGATTTAGGTCTTTACTTTTATTAGTTTAATAATTACATTAAATAAAGGAGATAATAATTCTTTTATTTATTTATTAAGAGTAGCCAAAACCGATAGCATGTGTATTTAGAAAGAAAAAGCGAAATGGGTGTGCCAAGATCGTGCCAAATGAAAATCCATAAACTTTGCCAACTCCTTTGGGCTACGGGAATGGGTGTTTATTAATTCTTCATCAAATAAATAAGGTTATTTCAACATGTGCTTCATTTAATTTAAGGTAAGCCACTTGGTGCTCTTTGCCTCTTTTCATTTCTAATAACTCTATCTAGAATATATGTACTTCATCCCATGAAACATCTGGAGATTAAAATACATGTTTTTCGCTATTTATAGTTGAAGTTTTAAAACAAAGTTGAACAGTGTCAGGTCCCTTTGAAAAAACATACACAATATGAAACATGCAAGGTAATTAAACATTTAAATGCATTTCGTAACCTGCGATGTGTTTATTGTAAATATAAGTAATATTTTTAGATTATGAACTTGTATGGTTCCTTAAGACAACTGCGATAATTGAACGGTATAACGGATTATTTCTTTTTTACAACAAACTGAAGCTTTAAACAATATTTTCTCAGAGAATTTAAAAAGACAGGCTAAACAGTTCTAAGGCACTGTTGACAAAAGTATACTAATCGTTCTACAGAATAACGATATTAGGACAAAGTCAGCCATGTTGAAATGGTTGGATATTTTTAGTCTACGATATGTATTTTCACTAAATTGCAATAATATCTGACCACACTATAAATTTCGTACGAATAAGCTGGCTCCACTGAGGGTACGGCCTATACTTATACATGGCTTTTTAAAAGAAGTCTACAATAAAGCAACCCGTTTATTCGTGTTTCTCAACCTAAATATTTGCATTCGAAAGCATTCCTTAAATTTTCCTCTATATTTGACTCGTAGTAACTTTTATATGGAGTCCTAAAATTTTCTCCGGAATAACAGTTACAGACTGTAAAATTCATATCGGCCCTCTTTATACCTTCTCCATCATAAACAATTTTTATTGCGAATGCCCTTTAAGTTCTTTCTATAGCATGTGTATTATTTGCATCTGTTTTCAAATAAAATGGAATAAGATATATTTTTCTTTAACAAATGAGTTATAAGTTGAAATTCCATCAATTATTATATTTTCTAATGAAACAATAAAATACATACGATGCATACGACTCAAAGGACTACGTTAACAATCGACATAGTATATACATATAGTACATAGTGGAACCGTTAAGCAATCCTTTCTGAGAACATGAATTGTATTTGTTGCTACAAGTTATACCTAAATCAGAATATCGAAACCATCACCTATATACATGAAATCCCTCGTTGAGTTTAAGTCTTAAAATAAACAAAAACCGAAGAATGGTGTAAACAATGTTAATACCTAGTAGTTTAATGGCGGTAAAACGCATAGATGGACGCTTTGTTGAGAAATAGTCACGTTTTACGGCTTAGCGGTTGTGCAGCAGGTTCTGTCTTATAACATTTTTATTGTTGAATTAATGGCCATAAAATTATCTTATAGCCCCACACTCTTACGGGTCGTAGGCAGAATATTAGTTTGATATTAATAAAGTCTTGATTTATTTCAGCCGCTGACTTCATTCTTGCCATTTTTTATGAATTTCTCGCCTCGAATCCTGGCGAAGTCAGATGGCGCTAGTACTGAACAACGACATTGCCTTCCGTTTCTCTATATTAAATGTCTATAGGTTTCTATACATAAAAGTGGGTTTAAAGTCACTTCCATCGGGTCACAATGAACTCTTGACGAGGCGACAGCCGGTGCCAATAAAAACGTGGTAATTTGGCGCTGAGTTCTAGTTGACACAACTGCCACATTGATCTTGAATGAGGTATGTAAAGCTATGAACACGAATAACCATTAATTTTATAGTAACTTTTAACATTTTTTCTAGTAAAATCTCAAATCTGGACACTGTAAGCAATGTCCATGGCTAATTTTCACAAGTCAAGATAAATTACCCCTGATTAACCATAAGAAATACAAAAAAGAGAGAGGTGTCTCATGGACACCCTCTTAGAACGGAGGAACTTTCGTTGTATCCCTGTACTTGATGCTTAAATACCTCACTTATAACTCACTTTCACAACTCATTTTTGAACGAAAAGTACAAAGTATACAATTATAATATATAATATAATTTATAATGTACAAATTTATATTTATTTATAATAATAAAAGAAGAAATGATGATGGTGTCAGATGTTACTGTTACCGTGGGTTTCATACAAGATAGAGAGATACAAGGTTTCTCTCTATCTTTCTCTCTGAAAAAATTGAGATGACAGTATGTTTTGTGTGCAAACTCGAAAATAATAGAATTATACTCCACATCAGTATTTTAGCTGTTAGTTTTTACAGATATAAGAAAGGTAATTCAAAAATTTATCTATAAAAAGTTAAAACAAACGTCTATTTATAAACATCAACATGATTAACGCTAACACTAATGCGTAGTTGTATACTGTCGAAAGGTTTGATGCGAATCTAATCGCTCGCTCGTGAACAACTTCGTAGTTACTAACTGTGTACGTATATCGATGTGATTAATAAATCAATCAACCCGTTCTAGATTCTCGCTGCACGCGACACGCGACACGCGCGATGCCTGGCAATTAGCCCGAGCCACGCGTCACTTGTTCCGGCCCTTAATCATTCGTAGTCGATGAAATACATTCTATTGCTTTAATCACACCTATTAGTCACTACAGTCATATTTTCTAAAAATTAAAATAGAGATTGCCCGACTTCTATCATTAAGATACAAGCTTTTAAAGTATTTAGATCCATTCAAAACTCGAGTTAAAGCATTAAAAAACAAAACCTTTACTACTTTCGCACTTATCAACTTAGAGATGACAATGGGTCTAATCATAAATCGAGCACCAAATAAGCACTACTAGTCTGGTAACTACTAATATCAAATCGATAACTAATCCTCTACAGGCATTAAATTACGCAGCATAATTATGATGGCTTACAATACTGACGTTCCAACAACAATACAAGTAATCCAATTTTGGTTTATAGGATTACGTGATATACTTCTGTTTATTTTATTATATAATCGCGTTCTCTACTACTTGCAATGAATATGTTGCGACGTTTGCATTCCCTGCGAATTAGCTGTAAAATAAAGTGATTAAGCGCTGTTTATCTTCCAGCTTCTCAAATTTGCTCTTTCCCTTGACAACACCATTTTAAACCATAATCTTAACCTTCCTCATTATGGTCTTTCCACCGACACCATGCGGCCGTTGGCTTTCCGCAACCTATCATTTCCTACCGTCTTCAGGAGGCCATCGGTTTAACTAGAAGGAGGAAGGAGGGTTAGAACACCCTTCTTCCCAAAAACGCTAGTTACAATCTGTTCAAATCGAGGTATGTTCATGTTCCATCACTGAACATAAGTTTATATTTTAATTTGTAACAAAACCCTTAATCTTTATTTGACATTGATTTGATTGTATTAGCTCCTTTAATTTATTAGCGTTATATAGACCGATCGACGGCGACATGGAGGCAAGGCAATCCCGAATAAGTTATTGCGATACCTTTTCTTACAAATTAGACAAGGAAGAGGTTCCCGTTGCAAATCATTGAATATCGTAGAGTTTCTAATTAATTGCATTCCTATAAAGTTTACTCAATAAACCACAAGCTTTCTAAAATCTGACTAAGGAAATTATCTTATTGCATAGTCAATAACAAACATTTATGAGATTCAGAAATGTACTTGGCTTAGAACCCTTGATGTTCTACTTTGAAATAAGGTACTCAAAACAAGAACATTTTCCTGATATTTTAAGCAAAGCGTTGAAATATTTACAAGCGCCGTGTGTGTAGTTGTAATCCTTTAATTGCATGTAAAGTGCAACGTCGGAAATGTACAGAATGACAGAAAAGTGTACGGACAATTAGACTTTATCTGCTATTAAATGTGTGTATGGGCCGAGCCGACCGCGATTCGCTCTGCGTTATCTTTTGTAAGATCGTGTTTTTTGGAAAAGATATTTAGTATTCGAATAATATCATATTTAACGCCATCTCACAGAAATTTTAGGAACTAGTAGGTTAACAAACACGTAGAGCGTGTAAACTTAAAAAAATGTTATTTTCTTTAATTATTAGTTGTGTTTTTTTTCGGAAATGATGTCTATAAAACCAAGTTTTAAAATATAAACCTTATCTAAATATACATTTTTATACAAATCTAGAGCCATTTCCGAAATTGCCAAAAGAATTAAATGTAGCTATAACTACAAGAATAGATACAGCTATAAACATCCGTAACATATAAGAGTTATACCAGCTTCTAAACTGGGACAAAATAAATAGAAGTAGTTATGCAAGGGGAAAGAAAGGAGACGGGATTTGTAAGAATGGGTAAAAATTTCTCAGTTTATTTATTAAAAAAGAGTAAACCAGCATACTTAAGGGTTTATTATCTAAGTACTTATTGCATATAAAATGGCTATCCTCTGATGTACTTAACGTCGCAACCTTTCAGGATGAGTAATTATCTTTGGCTTAGTAATACAGTAGAATTAATGAGCTTTCGGAAGACAGCAACGTATTTATCCGTACTAGGCTTGTATTTTTCGTGTCGATGTATTTTTCTATACTAATATTAAAAAGAGAGATTTGATTTTTTGTTTGTTTCGTAAGTCAAAAGGCACTGAACCGATTGTACATCAGCGAGCAGGCTAGGCTACTTATATATACTTTATTTGTCTATTTATCAGAGGGAAGCCTTGGGTTTGTTTCCAGTGTGTTATATAGTTGTAATATAAAATTATTTAAGAATTGAGTGAACGTAAATGTTAATCGGTTTACCGGATAGTTATTTAGAGATATCGCAATCGGGAATAAAGACAGCCTTTACTAACCATTAATCTACGCTTTCATTATCTTGAGTTAGAAACTGCCGTAGTAAAGATAGGAGAAAATAGACAATGGCTTGCTCATGCAGCCTCATTCCTGTCTACAAAAGAAGTTGTCAAATTATACGAAAACTTGTACTTGAAAATTCTCAGATAAAAGTGTAATTTTATCTATTGATTTAACATTTTAAATGTTATGTTTAGATATTATATGCCAGATTGTGAACTTCGTCAAATTGTGAACTGAACGAATCGTTGACTATTTGGCGAGTCATTTCTCGACTGCTTATAAACTGTCAAAACCAAATCGAAGTCAATTTATGCAAAACCAGTCCGAGTTACACGTTACACGTATATAATGTGTACTGGAAACGTTAACCTTAAATAGTCTTACAAAAAATCCCGCGACAGCATATATCTATATTTTATGTGTAAGCCATTATCGCCAAAATAGTGAACCGTCTATTAATTATAGGGCGGAACAAAGTTTGTCGGGGCAGGTAGTATTACTATAAGCCTACGTCTAATTCAAAGTAAATTTGTCATGTCGTTATTATATCACATTATATAAATGTTTAGAACAATATTTTAAAGACAGAATGACAATCCAGAATATACAAAATAAGGACACTGAATAGCTGTTGATAATTTATCTAAATAGAAATAAAAATACTGAAAACATGCAAAATAATTGCAGCCGAAGCATTGAACTACAAAGCTACCCCGGTTAATGCGCCGTCTGTTTGTTAGGGTTTCGTGGCTAAACTCGTTGCCAACAGCTTCACATTAATAGTTCTACTGGTGCCAGATTGCAAATGGAATTATTGTTATGATCTTGAGTCAGGTCAGGGTAAACAAACTAGTCTGCTTATTATTGTTATCATTTCAGTTTTATTTATCAAATTATTCTATTGTTTAGTCACTGGCTAATTTGGTTTGATTGCTGTGCGTTTGGATTTATTGCTTAGCGCAATGTCATATACATATAATTGTGTTTTACTTAAAGAACGGTGTTCAGAATGAGATCATAATTTGTGTAAATTATTGCAACATAAATGATTGATGAAATTAGGAACATATCTAAAAAACTTAATACACCTGCTGAACACAAAACAATTGGATAAGATTTCTCCCTCTCTAGCAGAGGAGACTAGTGTCCCTAGAGTTAGGAACATACTAACGGTGACTAATACTGAGGAAAAACATCATAACGTGGTTCTCAGAAATATTATTTATTTGAACCATTTCTGACTAATTTTAATGCATTCGTTCGAAACGACTTCGTCACACGTAACAAAGTTGCATCAATTTCGAATCTGGCATTCGTCCACCCACGTTATATATTCTGGTGCATAGTAACTGTTAATGTAACGTTTACTTTGCTATTTGTATTTTACAGCTTCTATTCCAATCTTTTGAAAGTAGTCAAATAAATACTACTTACTTACGTATTGACTGGAAGTAATTCAAACTTTATGATAGACACTGCACGCCTTTCCTGTCCGTCATGTATGGAATTGAATGAAGAAAATGAAGAATTGCCTTCATAGAAGATCTTAAATGGATTAAAAGGTCATAAATTTGAAACCTAAGGCTTAAATTCAGTGAATAAAATATTTATGTACAAAATATCACTCACTAAAATGTTTTTTGGTATACAACGGCACGGTATATAATGGCAATGGTATACATTTGAAGCCACGATAGCTCCTAGAAAAGGAACAGGGAATGCTTGGCAAATCCTAATAATAGCAATCTCTGTTTGTTTGATCACGTTGGTAAGCAGATCTTTTACCTTCAAATTTGGCACAGTCCTGGCAAACTTCTTTCGCTTTTGCAGCAAACACTGTCAGGTGTTTTATCGTATTGTTAATAAAATTTAATAACGAAATGGCAGTTTTCCATTGGAAGAACGCCGCTGTTTTATATCTGTATATATTAAGCTGCTGACCTGATTTTCTTGCACTTAACTTTTATAGTCTCAGTTGCAGTTTGCGCGCTTCATATTATAGAACAGATCTCATCTCATTTTATTTCTGTATTCTTGAGAAAAATCTAGATTTTATGTACTTAAGCAAACGCACGTTGAAGCGATAGCACGCTAAGATGTTATTGAAAAGAAATTGCGCTTTCATATTATGATGTACATTTTACAGTATAAGATACGGCATAAGAAATTTTATCCCTTGTCTGTTATTTGATCAAGACAGATTATTATGCATATAGGATATTATGGATATATTAGGAATATGTATGTTCATAAATAACAAGCGTTACCGGCATTAATCTGGAGCCAACAGTCTTAAAACGTTACAACCAAATCAGCTTGAACCCATGCAGCACGTGTATGCCCACAACAATATCTGTTGCACGAATAAGCCGGCTCGACCGGTGAAATACGACGACCTCACAGAAGACAGGCGTGAAGTAGATGTATTTCTGCGTTTCGTCTGATGATCACGATGAATGCTGGTCTTTTTCTACCTTCTAATAATAAAAGAATACTATAAATATCAAATATATATATAATAGGCCTAATTTCAGTCCTCTTCCCTTTCCTCGCAAGGATAGGATGGGAAAAGGAAGAGGATTGGTCGGGGGGGGGGGTTAACGGGGAAGAAGAAATATCCTTTTTCCTATCTATGCCCTCCCTCTTTAATGGACAGTTAAAGGTAGGCAACGCATCTGTAACACATTTGCCTGTTGCGGATGTCTATGGGCAGCGTTCACTTCACCAGGTGATCCGCTTGCTCGTTTGCCAGCTTCTCACATTAAAAAAAACAATCTCTTTTCTGTTTATCCTCAGATAAATAAAGTTCAAAAGTCAACGCATATGCGACTAATTAATTTTTGCAGATGCCGATGGGTAGCGGTTACCTAATATCGGGTGAACCTCTTGCTCTTCACCCAGAACCGTGCCAAATAGAAATCCTTAATGTCTGCCCACCCTCTGGGTCATAGGCGTGAGCGTATATATTTAATGAATTAATGTACATATCGACATTACATAAACATTTATTGTTAATAAGCTCGCTGCATTAAATTGCTTTATTTCTTTTTAAGACATGTCGTAACATTTTTCAAACTCCGCTGTTGATAGTATTCACAAAAAGTTTGCTCAGTCGATTAGTGCTCGAAAGATTACTTCAGTGTCATTAATTCTCTAGCAGATTGAATAACTCATTACGCGTACGTATTTCACTGTATAATTCTTTTGACTTTTCTTATTTCTAGCCATAGAACGCCCACTTGGCTCTCTTTTGTAGTCGTGTTTTTTTACTCTTTTGAATAATGTTCACGTCAATAAATTAAAATTCCAGTTGTTAACCTTATGATAAAGCTTCGTATCATCTGCTATAAGCGAGCAACAAAATTCAAATGACTTCAACGTATTTTATTTGTTGCTCATTAAAACTAAACAATCCGAACAAACGTTTGATACTTTTCCAATCGTTACTGATTTATTGGCATCATAATCGATTTTCGAATGGAAATGGAATGTTACTAGTTTCAGCTTTGTACAAGTTGTTTCAAGTCATAATACCGAACCAATCACAATCTATTATGTCACATATTAATTAGTAGAATACCAATCAATATTTGTTAAAGTGCTAATGGACCATTGTGATTATGTTAGCAGAATTAGGGGACCATATGTCAGACGATACGCTTTAATAGCCTATCGTCTGACATATAGGCTATAATTGCCTATTGAACTATACCATTTTCATTAAGAAGATACCAAAAGAATAAAAATACACGCAACTGAATAGTGCAATAATAAGTAACAAAGAAAAGGATAACTCTTGTCCGTTGCAGTTTCACTTCTGCTACGTGTCACAGCACACATTTCGATTTTTATTCATGTAAGCCCGAATTTTCAAGATCCTATTTTCGCATTCTTCGCTGGTTTGTTTTGAAATGGTCCTGAAAGGTCCTTTTATATTTTTGAGATAGGCTGTCTATCTTATCTTCGTTTGTCTCATTGAAACGACGCTGTCTCATATGAGCAGCGCGTTTAGCAGGTCAACCTATATCTTGAGAAATAAAAACAAAATTATATCAACTTCACTAAAAATCGAGAAATAAACAAAAACAAAACCGACTTCAAAATAACTATATTCATAAGCAACAAATGCACAAAAAAGCATACAATAATTTTACGCAATTAAACATAAGAATCAATTCTTAATCCCAAAAAAACAAAACCATTTTTATTTTGGTTTTACTATAGTAGTGACCCGCCCCGGCTTTGCTCGGGTACCACTAATTATGTTAATCCGATCGCTACCAGAAATCTGCCGCACCCCGAATACGAGCTGTAACAACCAATGAAAATGAGCCCATAAGCAGGTATCGGTCGTGGAAGCTCTTTATTACTTTTCTTCCAAATAAAATATTAATTAATAAAGGTCTTTAACTTTTATTATAGTCATTGGTGTTCAATCAAATCAGTTTACGTGTACATATTTTGTAAATTTAAATCGGAGTGCTGTAGTTATAATAAAGAATGAAATTTGATATTTTGAAATACATGGATTCTTAATAAAACAACTTATTTATTTAAGTTAGGATATAGGGTGTGGCAGGAGTAATGAGAACGCGCCTTAGTTTTTGCAAATGGCGTCAAATATCAATGTGCTTTAATATATATTTAGAATAGATAAAGAATAACTTAGTTAGCAATGGAACAACACACATCTGAAGTACATGAAATTTGTGTATCGACGTCGCGCACCGCAACCTTACTGGTGAACGTAAGAAGCAGATGTTCGATGAGTTGTTCCCCGCAAGTTCCAGCATGACTGAACAAACGCTCCCACAGCTCGGGCAAATATGGATACTCTTAGACACTAATTTCTGGGTCGAGTAATCCCTCCTTTAACAGATTCAGGCAATCATCGAATGTGACAGGGGAGGGGGGGCTCTGAGATCTCCAGTGGAATGCAACCCAGCACTAAGCTTGCACGTGACTCTTCTTCCTTTTCTTCTTCTTCTTCCCTGCCTTCTTTCTTGTTGTTAATGGCTTAGAACATATGCACCATACTCTCTAATTGCAATGTCACACGGTGGTAAAGCCCGCCTTTACTATATTTTGATAAATTGTGGCTTCTGCTTGACAAAATGTTGCCGACACCGCATCTAATACCAGTACAGATGCCAAGCAAAATGTATTTACAAGGAAACGTACCTATACTACGTAACTCGTTCGGTGGGGTGCGGGAGGTTTTTTAAATAGCAGGCTGGCTCACAATTGGGCTTAGATTTTCGTCATGTAGTTGATATCCTCTACGAATATTATGCGGTTTTAAAACTATTGACAAATACATAGCAGCGTTTATCGTTTCTTAAACCGACGCCGAATTAATAAAAACATATATGAGCGAAATTATTATTTGTTATTTATGAATTACTACGTGACAACAAGAAGGAGGTCTTCGCATATACTACGGGTGATCACCGAGGGGGGAGGGGGCTAAAAATGCAATAAGGTCAAGTAGAAGCAGTACGTTCCATTATAAATTTTTTTCAAGCACATGTTAATAAATATTGTGAATTTGATTGTTTCTTTTTTCACTCATTGTAACAAAAACCCTCTATCAGTCTTACACTTACTAAAACTTTCTATCCATTGAATTTGTTCTTATGAGTTTACAATGTAATTAAAACAAAAAAATGTCGTTTGAAGAATAAGATTAATCTTCTTATCAGTATGTGTGCTATGAGACATTTTAATTGATTCCGCCGCGGATGAAGACTGGGAACGGAACAGAAAGGGAACAGCTAGTTTCTAATAATGGTAGTCGATTCACATTATGACATTAGTCTGTATATAGTCCCCGCCGTGTAAGAGCAATGCCCATGGGCGTTGCGTTGTCTTCAGCGACGACGGAGGTAACGCTTCCTAGTTTTACAATACTGTATTTTTATTCAAATACTGACACACGACAAGAGGCCCCGCGTAGTAATAGAACTGCTGTGCGCTGCGTTGTGTCGCCTGAATTGCTCTTGTGGAACACGTTCCACAAAATCTCCAAATCGAAATCTTAGCGTTGCGATGACGTACCGTAATGAAATATGTCCTTAATAAATCTCTATTCAACAATTTTAACGGGTACATACAAAGCTAATGGCTTGAAATAAAAGTTACAATTTTCTTAATATTTGACGTCGTAACTTAAGTGGAAAACGCTATATCTTCTTTAGGGTTATTATTATTGCCTTTTGAGTGCTTTGAAGTGTGCAAGTGGCTGATGAATTATTATTTTGATATTAATTCCATAGCTACTTGAAAAAGCTTTTCCTATTAATGACATCGTTATTTTTGGTAATGTTACCTAAGTAACTAGAGTAGTATAATTAAAAAAAATACTTTAATATAAGATTAATTATTACAATGCTGTTAATTAATGAATTACACTTGTTAAAATAATTATTGGATTTAGGCAGTCCTTCAATCGTTTTTATTAGATTTCTTTATAAACACGATAAAATATATTTGTTTCTAAGTGACATTAGTCTTTCTTTTCAAGAGAACAACAAACGATACAAGTGGCATAAATTTAAAAAAAACATTTATAAATGAAGTCCGCAACAAAACATTTACATAGACATATTAGAACTACTTTATAAATTTATTTATTCAACACTCGATGGCCCAATAAAATTCGTAAAATTATTTAATTATAAAAAAACACATACAAGATGTATATAAACCAAGATATGGTTTTCAATACGCGAACACGCCAATTTCACTTGTCCAAGTAAAATTGCCATGCTTACAGCCTAGAAGATTCACCGTTTAATTTCAACACCTTACAATATGATTGGCATGTCCAATCAATCATTACTGACTTGCCCGCACCATAATCTATTTCCGAATCGCATTGGATTGCCACTCGCATATGCGCAATTAGTTATGTTTACCTTGTCCCGCTCGCTGCCGTTGTGTTGTGCACAAACTCGCAATCAAACAATCAATAAATCATACCTTACACTAAATACCTTTATGTTAAATTTGTTCATTTATCATGGTTCGTCTTAGGAGATATACTATTGAATAATTCAAAGTGTAAAAATCTTGTTTTCATAAAGAAATATATTTTAGCGACAGGAAGGGTGGCCTTCGATAAATTTAATCTGAAATCGAAGTTGAAACCGCGGGTAATATTATCCTTTATAAATCACGGATATTCTTTAAGTCCCTTTCAAAGTTTTTTAGGAATTATTATATCACAAAGAAAATAAATAATTCAGAAATTCAGCTTCAATGCTATGTCCAATATAAAATTAAGAAAGAACAAAAAACAAAATGTGCGTGCAAATTTTCATTAAAAAAAATTACAATTGCCGTTATCCCTATGTAAAATTCTCAATTTTTTCTTTCATAAAAAGCTAGCGGTCCAGCTCAATGTAATACCTTCCAAGCGAACCCCGGAGTAAATTGCGAATAACAGAAATAACTTTATTCCGCTGGTAAAATTAATTTAGTGCTTGTTAAGTCGCGCCGCACCGCACCGCTTTAGCTTGACCTTTTCCTACTTTGAAAGAAGTGCATTGTTAAGCAACCAGCAACTTTACTAAAGATTAATTCTTAAATACTCTTTAATATAGCTGCAACGTATTAAGAATTACTAAAACAGAACAAAATAGTCTTTTCATTTTAAATATGATTTTATAGTATCGGGTTATATAACCATTCTGAGGGATTGCTCGGTTTCTTCATACTTGTTTATCATATTTGATAAGACAACAGTTTGCTTGAGCTTCGCTCATCAAATCAGAAGAATAATCATGTATTTATTTTAAAAAAAGTCATATATTTAAGTGCAGCGTCAGCTGCCTGGAAACGGCCAGGAGGATAACGCGGGCGGGAAACATTACGGATTTCCGTTCTCCGCATCTTTCCTTTTCTATATAAGTAAAATGTAAAATATAAGAATACCATAATGCATGTTGATTAGGTAGATGAAATATTTTACTTTGATAGTTATTACTAGGATATCCTCTAGGTAAGGAAAATATGTCAACTGAGACAGAGCCTGCCAACAAGGACTACAACTAATTTTTCCTTCGATTTCTTCCATGATTCGAACGTCGATTCTTTATTCTATAACAAGATATTATATATATATATATATATATATATATATATATATATATATATTATGTAACAAAACTGTAATGAATACGAAATTGGCATTTATTTTGTTACCAGTTTATAGCGCATTTCATTCAAGCTCACTTTATTATTGTTTTTTAAGTCACCTTTTTGATGAAGCACACGTGTAAGACATCTATTGATTGAAACATTTGATGGATGAATCTCATTCACCGGCATACATTCACACGAGCCTCACAGATCGCAGGTGTCGCGACCAGAAAGCTTCAATTCATTATAATATTCAAATGAAGTCGTTTGTTCAACTCTGCTTCCAATATTTCGATGCAAATTTCGTGTTATGAAGATCAAATTGAATTTAAGATTAAACACGTAGTTTCATGAAGTGTACGCTGATTGGACTAAATATTAGGATTTTAATAACTATTTTTTATCAGATTATTGCGGCTTGCTTCTTTATTGACGACTACTCGAGATATTTCTAGATATTCTTGAACATTGTGACTTTCCTACGCTTCAAACTAAAAAGTACCGCTCAAACGAGAAACTAGTTCACGTTACGTGTTCACCAACCCTCGCATCAAAATAACATCGACCTTTAAACGGTTGTGCACTTATGTTGTTAGTGTCATATTGTACCTGCGTAAACAATTTAAAAAATAAAGTAGCGACAATTAAGAGAGGCTTTTATGAATCTGTGAAGGCTGATTAATGTGTGATGAAATTACTTTATATAGTTATACTTTTGAAGTAATTGACAACAAAATTAATCAATCTTAGTCCTTAAAAGCTTAAACGATTCATCATTACTATTGTAACACATGATGTACTGCAAAGTACGTGATATCGTTGGAATCAATTAATTAAACCAATAAAATGTCAGCTTTTAAGGCATAAATATATAAGTAAATACATGTATATTAATATATATATATATATATATATATATATATATATATATATATATATATATATATATAGGTTAATAACCTTAACTAATAACTTAGATGTAAACACAATAATTATTAGTCGATATAATTTAAAACGAGTATAACCAGTAGCAGCAACAGGCACTGTTGATTGAACACGTTGGCTTGAGTTGGCGTGAGGTGCCGTGAGGTGCAGTGAGGTGTTGTCTGATGGTGGGGCGTTCAAATAATTACGGACGTAGTTATCTAACGTTGAACTTGATCACGAATATCGGGCGAACGCTTGCTCATTTGCTGTTCTTATTGTAAATAGATTCACAGGTTTAGTTCAATTTGTATCGGTGGGCTAAACTTTCTGTGTCTGCACACATGTTGAAATGGTACACGTTATAGGGTATAAACCCATTAAGTATACCTGAAAAAATTAGCAATGATTGAAAACGACACAGATCAATCCCAAAAAAAGCTCGTTAAAATCCAAGCTCCAGTAAAATGTTCCCGCAGCGTATACTTTAAAACGAAATGTGTCTCCGAATGTATTGTGTCGCAACAACTACGGTCGGGGAATTAGGTCACGTTGCTTTCGGTCATTACTTTTAAAGATCTTGTGTAATGAAAAAAGCTAGTTTATATTAAATAATGTCACGAAAATAAATCACATAAATTTGATATTCAAAATACTTAGTTTATATAAGACTAAATACTTATTTATTAGTATCATATAGTCGGTGAAACTACCAAACCGATTTTAATAAGTAAAAAGAAGAAACAAGGTACATTTTATCCGTAACATAGCATATTTTATTAAAATTCCGGGCGACGCCAAGTTGTACTATTAATAGTTATTAGCTTGTAAGTTAATTTAATAATAATTATTAATCTCGAGTCAAAAACAATAAATAACTTTTATGTTTAAGATACAACTGTCCTGCTGTGTGTGTTATCTCATTGTTCCTCAGAGAATTAATTCGGCTAACAATAACGTATTCAGGCAACCTCCACTAGAGTATTCAAACACACAATGTTGTTGTTGTGTTTACGGGCTGTGTGTAATTTCCTCAGTCTGTGCTTTGTCTCCGGCAGTCGTCACGTGCAGACGTCTCTCTGTTCTGGCCACAACGTTGCTAATTTCTATTGTAACCACACAAATCGTTTTATAGTACCTAGCTCTTACTACAACATAACTGAATTTGATTCTTAGTGGAGATAATATTTGTTTAACAATTTTTCCAAAAGATAAAATCACAGATGTGTTTTGGACTCCGATTGGTTACTGGAATATTGTGATAGGTTCACAGCCGGTCACATTTGGGACCAAATGAACAATCTACCCCAGAAGTAAAATTCTTATGACAATTTTTTTCATATAACTATGATATACCTAATATATGTGCTCCTTAAAAAACACGTAGTAAAACTAATATATAAAAACATTAAAATCAATGGTAAGTGCTCACAAAAACATGTTAAAGGCAATCTCGACAGCACTTCGAATATAATTTAATTTCGAGCGCTCTTAAAGCACGTAATGAGCTAGACTCAGCTCAGCTATCGGGGAAAGACTTGAAATTATTCAGAATCGAAACTATAGCATATCTACGGTTCTTTCATAAAAGAAAGTTGTAAAATTACAGAGTTTTTGGATGAATATGCATAAAGTTCCTACAAGACTGTTTAATTAGGCTGTCAGAAATCCTTTAAAATATTATGCAATGTACGAAGAAATCCCATCACTTTACTAAAAAATCTACGTTACATCTACAAGTATTTTTTCATTTTTAAAATATATCAAGAGAATTTCATCAAAACATTTCATTTGTTCTGAACAATTCTTTACCATTGTGTTAAGCAGTAGACGTTGCGAAAGCTGATTTACAACAAAGTATATTTTATAAATGTCGCGAGATTTACGACCACCGATCTATTTCGTAGCGTATCAATGAGTAAAACGTTCATTTTCTCATAGCTTTGAATAATGTATTTTCGACTGTAAATAAGATCGTGTGGTTTGTTTCACTTAGATAGTTTAATTTTTATTTATTTACCTACTTATATGTCTTTTTTAAATAATAATGTAAATATCACATTATAAGCATGTATCACATTATCTTTAATGACCTTGCGGAGGCAAAGAGATGGTTTGAAATGTAAAAAATAGATCATCAAAATAAAAGAAGAAATGTTTTTGTAAGTAATGTACTATGGGCACAGTAAACAATAAAAAACGACATATTTGTTTAGTTTTTGGTGTAAAATTAAGATAGGTTCATTTGAAAAGTAAGACTTGGTCATTTCATTCAAGTTCATTTCAAAAGTACAGGTTCATTTCGTGTCACACCTGGGACTTACATTGCATATTAAATTTTATACAATCAAATCCGAGGGTAAAAGTAAACGTGCAATAAATCCGGGATGATATGCAATGAAGAGACAAGGTTTTATTGCTGCAGTACCGAGTTGATGAATGTTTCACTAGATATCGTTTGTTTTATGGTTTAATGTGTTTTATGGCTACTTAAATTTTAACGCCTCGTGCCTAGAGCCAAAGACTACTATTGTATTCTGGAAATAGACAGACAACTTTCCTTTTTTATTTGAATTATATAAACTGCCATCTAGGAGCCTAGTTTGAAACTAAAATATATATAGAGATAATAGCTGATAATACTAGCTATATGCCTACCATCATGAAATATAGTGTGATAGTGTCATTTTAACACAAATATTTATGGTTGAAATATACGAATTAATAACGTCGTGAATCCAAAGGCCATGCAATAGTCGTCGTAAAATAGAAATCAAGATCAGAGTCCAGGTGTGTAGCACAGTTATCAGATGGGAAAATAATAACAATCCAGGGCACAGTAAAAAGTCCTAATGAATTATGAAATAGCAGCGAATTTTACAAAAACGATCAGGAAATGTCTCCGAAAACTTTTCGAATGACAAAAAACGTTAGCCAACACAATTGATAGACAACACATTTATTTTATGTACTTAATGGATTTTACTCCACTCTATGAATAAATCGTAAAATAAAATAAAACTATTATTATAATTCGTAAATATTATTCAAATTGTTTTATTAATGCATTTTAATATTTTAGACCTTTTTAATTTCATTTGGTTTTAGAGTGATAAAAATCTAAATAACTAATTATATTTTTATAGGATTCTTTACTTAATGGCAACTTTGTGACTTTATTTTTCATACCGGTTTGCTTGATGGCACTGTTAAACAATTAACGAAGAAACGTTCTAAGTTACCATACCATGCCTAGAACAAAAGCGAACATTTGAAAGCAGTTTTAATAGTTTTTGTAATTATTATTCTATAAATATATTAATACTTTCAGATTGATATCATTCGGGTATCTTGACCAAGCAACAGTTAACAAAATACAAGAATAACTTAATTCGACCACTATAACCCCTTTTGTAGATATTATCTGTAAAAGTCAACTCACAAACCATCATAAACGTATCAAATCGAAGCTGTGTTCAATATAAAGTAATACTTGAATATGTATAAAGTGTGTTATAGAATAATTCATTTTCTTTTCAGTCATGGTTAGATAATTTTTTTGTAAAATAAATCAAGAAAACCAATTACCAAATACCGTAGGGTTTTTGCATAATAATACGGGTCAACTGACAAGAGATTGAGAGATTACACTGATCAAAGGCCACGTCCGCCGCCGGATGACCCTTCACTTATCCGCAGGACATAGCTTCACAAAGTAAACCTTTGGTGTACTTCTGTACATTTAGTACAAATATGTGTATATCTTCATTGAGACGGATACGCAGTGCTTGCAATCTCATCAAAATCAAAATTATTAAATTTCACAAGAGAAATTCAAGAGCTCATTAGAATAGAATAATACACATCGTAATAGCCCCGTGGATTACCAATAATTCAACACTGCTTTCAAACAAAAAAGTGCAATGATTACTGCAATTCGATTTCAATTACTCACAATAATGGAATCAGAATTCTTCCGTGAATAAGAAATCTTATGCCTCGGTGTGAAATATAATGAAATCCTGGATAGTAATATGTTGCCATGTAATTGCTGTGACTACTTATACCCAGGTGAGCGTCTTTTTAATCTTATCATTTAGTCTTATAAAGACTAGTCTTTACTATTGGTTTGATACCAAAAAGTTTTAATAATGGTAATGTGTATTCGATCGAGAAAGTATCTCATAGCATGGGAAATAAATTCGACAGACATTGACTATGGCTGTGCGTCTATTGCTGATCAATGCAAAAGATCATGATAAGGCTGGATATTCTAACAAATTTGCTGAATAAAAACAGGACTGTAACTTGTTTTTGATTCCTCGTCCAAAAAAACCTTTGGTGTGTTAGTTATATAAGTAAGATCTTTTTAAGCCATCGCGGTTAAGGAGATTATAGCAGTTGCTATCCTTTTTCATTAAGCTTATTTCGCCCCTATACCGACAAAATCGCAAGGAGCATAGTGTCAAACTGACTGAAAGCTGATATAATTCATGGCTCGCTAAAATGCTATTCGTTTTCAACAAGCTATTTTGGTCCCAAAATTAACACGAAATGATCGCGATAATTTAATCTGTCCAAAATGTAACTTAAAATCTAGAAATTAACATGACTGATAAAGCGAACTAGTACCGTAGTTACCGTACGATATTATAACATGATGGCTGGATTTAACATACAGTATTCTGAGGAGCGAATTGTTTGCAGTTCTTTTATACCCAGACATCGGTAGTCGCATGACTATATATCTGTATATGTTTCAAAACAGCGAACTCATATGTTTGGAAAAATCCGTTGTCAATTTATCTTATTTTACCTGTGTCAAACTAATGCCTGTTACGATTACTGGCGAGCTACTGGAGAGCAATTCTTAGTTTCTTGTAGGCATATACGTAACAAATTATTTAAAACAACGAACTAAGAAAACCTCACGCCTCTAATTATAAGTTGCCACGAAACTTGATCTGCCTGGAATCTGAACTTTCTTTCAATAAAAAACCTAAATATGTTCCATAGGGATACAAATGTAGGAAACATTTATATTTATAAGATAATATTTTACTAAATTCTCCAAGTTCACAAAATTCATTAAAGTTACGGCTCTTGTTTGCTAATACTTCGCCACATATTTATTGCCGCACTGAATTCAAATATCCTTGTCAAGGTGTTGTAAGTTTGTGTTGTGTGTAAGATTTTCGAGCCTATATATTTCTCAAAGGCCGGCAATGCATCTGCAGTTCCTCCGATGTTGCGGGTGTCCATGGGTGTCGTTGAACACAAGGGGTGTTCTCTTATTAAAAAATCGAGAAATTTTTGGGTTAAAAACTATACTGTATGTATTAAATAGTAATATCTTAACTGAAAGACGAATCACATTATGTGATCCCATATACTCGTATATCGTCGAAGAAAGCCTTTCTAAAGCGTTGAGTCTAATAAGCTTTCTTATCTTTGTCTTTATTACGTTGCCTTTCTTCGCACACATTTCTCGCTAGACAATATTACTGTTTCGAGCGAGACTTGATCCAAGTGTCAAATAATATTACCGCAAAATGATACTCGATATCTTACGATATACAATTCTCTCAAATTCTTTTTATTTCTTTTATGGCTTATGTACTCATAGTAATCCAATAGTAGTATGCGAGGATCGATAGTGTCTGAGCGGTCGTTATAATACCATACATTCGACAGATTCTCGCCTGCTCTGATCCAAGTTCAAGTGGTCTATTTTCTAGGTATGAAAATCTGTAATTTTTATTGATAATATGTTATTGCGGTAACAAATAAATTACAAAAACTCAGTTATAAAGATTAAATCTTTGCTCCCAGAAATATTAAGTATGAAAATAAAGAATTATTATAAATAAATAAAAAATGTTTTAGAGGAAATATTCGATAACAAATTAACGAGATCCGTGCCCTTTTTATTTAAAAAGTAAAAGGAAAAAAGATTGGGGACTAATTACACAGAACAATGTAGAATTTCCCTACTTAATATTCCTGAATCCTATTAAGGGACTCTTAGAATCCTTTTTAGGCAATTTATCTCGACCAGTTTAGTCTAAAAATGTGAAGTTAATGCGAAAATAAGCTAAAATATAGATTTTTTTGTAAAATATTTGGACTTGAGCTGTCAATTATCATTAAAACTCATTTTTAAGATATAAGTGCATTACTATAGAACCTTCGATAGTTTGTACGTCTTCGACGATAGACACAAGCGCTCTTCATTCTATAAGCGTGATGACGATCAGTTGATAGTATTATGATTCATAAAAAATTGTTTCCAGTTGGTCAATAAAATTACCAATCAATTTTTATTCCTTTAAAAAAACATCTTTGAAGACGATAGTGCACCAAATTTATCTATCTCGAACCTGTTTCTTCGCAACTTTCTATCTCGCCTTGATTTTGCAAACCGATTTGACTTAGGGCCCGTCAAGCAAAGAACTTACGAGTACGTACTCCTTTCTTGGCAAAACAAAAAGCATCGCACCTGCAGCTTCCCTCACATTGTGTCCCTGGCCGGCCAGGATACTTAACATATTCTGGTGACCCATGACCCTCAAAGTCATTTATCCTCCTTTAGAATAACAGATGTGGCATATACAGCAAAATAAATATTTTGGAGATTCCAATCCAAAATAGTCACTCCATGATTCCAACCAGGAAACAGTCGATCCCATTATTGAAACCTCACTAAACAAGGGGGCGGCGCGGCGGTGTGAGCCCTTAATTTAATTTTCGCATGCATATGTTTTATTTTGCGATAACTCCTAATATATATTTTTAAGTATATGGTGTAGTAAGTAACGTATTTACGTTGATAAGGATTAATGCTGTATTATATGCGTTAGACGTAAATAGTTTTTTAGAAATTAAAATATAGCTATCCTTAAAGTAAAGAGATATACCATCGCTGTGTTTTTGTAGATCTTTTTAAGATATACAATGCGTAGTGCGTTATTTTGATCTATCCCGTAAGGTTTAGCCAGCGTTTACAATGCAAGTGCACAAAAATAATTTTACGACAAATCTTGGAAGTTACCTGCCTTTCTCTGTTATAATATGAATATATTATACATACATACAGAGTGATTCAAGAGGAAGGTTACTTCCTCTGAACTCATCTGACTATTGATAAAAAACCGCATTAAAATCAGTTGCGTAGTTTGAAGGTCTAAAGAAACAGACGACGGAAACGACCGCAGTCTACGCATTTACATAGCCACGACAGTAATACAAACAGACAGGCAAACCAATTTGCCTAATTGGTGGTTTGTTTAACTTAAGACAATTCGAATTCGAAATTCGAACAGGATTTGCTCAAATATACAAATATTCTATTATATTCATAGCTTTTTATTTGCTTATACATATATTGTATGTTATAAAAGGGTAAAAAATCGGAAAGGAATACTATATTTTAAATTATAAAAAGAAAAAAAAAGTATTTTAAAAATATACATATGCATTTAAAAAGTACTTCAAAACTATTTATCGTTCACTTGTTCGTCAAGAATATTTACCACGCCACCTATGGGGTCTAATTACGAGGTTTTTAAAACTCCACGACTGTTTGTGATAGTGGCTGATGCACGCATGCACGTGTCTGATAGGTATATATCGTATAAGTTTCGTAAAAATCTGATACCCCTTTCTATTTTTAGCTTTTTCTTGGGTAGCTAATTTTTTTTTATCTGAGAAGGTGGCAAACGAGCAAGTGGATCACTTGATGTCAAGTGAGCTTCGCCCATGAACATCCGCAAGAGACAAATGCGTTGCAGATGCGTTGCCTACCTTTATAGGACAAAGGAGCATAGAAAGGAAAAAGGATATTTCCTTTCCACCGTTAACCCCCTCCCCATCCTGTCCTCTTCCCCTTCCCGTCCTATCCTTTTTGCTTCCTTTTGCCTTTTCCTTTTTCCCTAATTGCTTAATAAAAACGTATATGAACAACAATGACATTTTTAAATTATCAAAGCATTATTGGATTATCTATGCGTTATGAAATTACGTATCAACTATTTAGAATACACATTTCACAGCGAAGCCATGTCAACCCTACCATGTTCACTGAATTCAATATCCACTGTCATTGAACAATGTCAGAAGTGATTCGGGAAATTATATCAGACAGATTTGACTTTCGCAACAGAAATAAATCTTATATTAAAGAATGTAATGTCTTTCAGAAACATGTCACTGACATCTTTTTATTGCCATCAAAAACTTTATGAAACTCTTAGAAAATATTATAAAACTCATATTACAAAGATAAAATCTTTATTTCACGAGTTCAGTTGAGTGTTTAAAACAAAACACTGTCAGTTTGAAACTGCGTTAAATAATGGCCATCTATTTTAATGGAAAACAAAATTGAAATCCTACTTAATTAAAGCTGGGCTTACACAGTAGAGACCAATATTGTCTGTCAATTTAATTAAATTGTTAAGGGCGTGTAAAATAAATAATGTTTTTAGGATTAAATTAGGCATAGGGCATTGTAATTAAATGTTATACTCTTTGAAATATTTATTATATTAATCTAGACAGAAATGACTTCTGCGGTGGTATCAAAGTCAAATATAAAAAACACCTACTTATTTAAGTTAGTCACACAGTTTTGTTTCTTTGTAAAAGACTCAACAACAAAAGAAAATTAAGTGTTTGTTATTAAAATAAAATAAAGAAGCTAATTCAGAATAAATACTAGTTTAATTTGTATACATAATTATACACTAACAGAAAGGTTTTTATTCAGTACATTTACTTTTATTGTTTAAGTTGATTTCCTCTCATTTACAAAAATGGAGATCTTTGCATTACCAGCACGTAGATATTGCGTCGACTGCACAATTTGTACTGATCTTTATGTCTCTTCACCGTACATCTTTTGATGAAACCAATTTGCTGCGGTGCGGACCTGCTTATTAATCTTTTCCTGATCTATGTTGCTTTATTTTACTTTTTGGTATCTATTTAACGAAGGTACGTCAACCAAGCTGCTGACTTCACGTTATAGCGCCAACAAAACCCTAACAAAATACCCAACAATTATATTAAAAGATGATATTGGCGGATTAACGGTGGAGGGGGAGGGGGGTCAAAGCCCTGAATATTTAACCTACATTTCATTACCTTATTATGTTTTTAAAATATGAAATTGTCCTTTTTATTTTTTACCTTCCTTAAACCTATCCTTTGGGAGATCAATCCTGGATTCGAACCTTTTTATCCAAGTGTCTCGTTTCGTCTTATTATAAAATAACTATAAGCAGTTATGGTTTTTAACCAGAAATGAAATGATGAAAGGAAAGGAAAACGACGCATTGTACCTTTTACTATATTTTACGATCGTTAGTTTTAGTTTCTTTTTGTTGTTTCAAATAGCTGATAGGGCGGGATAATGATGTCTACAAATAGACTTTGTGATCCAAAATAATAGGCGCTCGATCAATCAAATAGGTCGCGGGTGGCCTACAAATTGGATGCCGTTAGTGACGCGCCCAAGTGTTTGCTGCCCCCCTGCGACACGCGGTCACTTTGACGTCAAAACAATATTTATTTTACTTCCTGTTAACAAGCTACATACTTGTCATTGTCGAATTATGACGCGTAGTATTTAATGAAGACGTTTAGTTAACACGAAGGCTTATTAAAATCCATTATTGATTATTTTTTAGGGAAAGACAATTTTTAAAACAAGTGGCTCGCCCGGGTTCGAACGGGTAGCACTAGTTATGTGGATGCGATCGCTACCTAACTGCACAGAATTGCCCGCTAGGCCAATCGAAATATTTCCTAAACGTTTCATACGTGCATACTCACATCGTCTTTGTAATTAGATAGAATAGAATTGTTAGGTTTCAAATTGCTAAACTTATTTTATTCGGCGTTAATCAAATGTTGAATTCAAACAACGAACAAACGTTAAATATAGCTATTTAGCGTTATGGGTCTTCAAAATCACGAGCCAAACATAAATCGATTTGGAAAACTTTTCAATCTATAGGACAATTGGTCGTTACACTAAATGTTATCCCTCTTCTAGTCTTGTCAGGAGGTATAATGAATGCGGCTGGGATCGATTGGCGCTTGATGCGTGCGTGTGAACTAAAAGTCATTACTGCTAATGTGGGGATCTGTCTACTTTTAAGTAAAACTATACATGAAAATCATTAAAACTGTAATGATTTTCATGTATAGTTTTACTTAAAAGTAAACTCACATTGCTCACACAAACTCCTACCCTTCTCTAAATACATTAACCTTATTTAGTATGCAAAGTGGGACGGATCTGTTGCTTACAAGTTATAATTCTATATGCCAAAACATCTCTACATATTCTAATAAAAATTGATGGTCTTGGTTCATTTGGTCCCAATACTATACCCAATACCCGTAATTTTCATAGTTGGAACGTTGACATCTACCAGTAAATTGCAACATTTTGTTGTCCACACACAGCGTGTTGTTGTGCACAGTTGTCGCAGTAATGTCAATCAGGTCATAGTCATTTGACTTTCATTCGCCAACTTCCTACACAAGTTACTTTTTCACACTATATCAAGTGACCGCTACCCGCTGGCAACCGCAACAAGCTAATGAGTCGCAGATGCATTGCCAACTTTTAATGGCAAAGAATAAGAAGAGAAAATACCCTTCCTGTTAAATCCTCTTCCCCTTCCTTCTACGAAAAGAATGGGAAGAAGAGGACTAGAATCAGGCTACTATTAGCTACTTACCAATACTTCCATTGTCGCTGAAAAAGGGTTTTTTGTTAACAGCAATACTCGTCGTTATCCGATAACAGCTACCGATCGAGCCGAGGCTTGGCCCTCTCGGGCAGCCTCAAATCGGAATGCTAAACGCGTAATGAGTGACAGCCAAGCCCCTCTCCCCCAAGGGCCCCCCCTTGAACCGAGTGGCTTGACTACATGGACCGTCCGTAGAAGCGACCTCAGAGCTTGGCGCACTTCCAATCCGGTTGTTATAATAAAGAACGGCCCCCGCCGAGGCTTAGTTACTCTTGAAGAGGCTTAGGCTAGGCGCCCTCTGCGCCCTGCCGCCTCGAGCCCGGTGTTGCTGTAAATGCCTCCTCAAGGCAAACAGTGACCATTAAAAAAAACAATACTCACATGCACTTTAAAGTTAATCTAATATGGTTAACTGTCAATAATAATTGAGACTTGAATTGGATTAATCATGTCTCTAATGTACCTGGAATCATGTTATTTTCCCTAGTTTAGTGATGAAATACCTTGACGAAATTGGATTTGATATGATAAAATTTTGTTAGGACGAAGATCCCTAAATTTTAGCTAAAATCAGCGATGCCTATCTAATACGCCTTTAGAAGAAAATTAGACAAGGGTTATTCTAAGCAACCTTTCACTCAATAAAACACATTTAAGTTGGTCCTATGAAATACACATAAAGTTACTTCTTAATACAAAAACCTGGGTAATTCCTGACATAAGTTGATATATTATCAAAATTCTTATCGCATAATTTATTTTTTTGTATTTATACTGCAACTATTAGTGATAAACATGAGTATGAACTACAAAACATTAAGGTGAATTTTCCTTTGAAGTTGATCCGAATACCGTAATGTATTGATTGATGTGATGTGTGCGGTCTAAGTTTGCTTACTCGCTACTCCACGCTGAGAGTCCACTCTATTGATGCTGGGTGTGCAAGTTGATTGGGGCAAATTGTTTCTTCCTTACATCGGTTCGACCTTTCGCATATGTACTGGGTACAACTAGCTAACTCTTCTCGCTTTAATGTCATATAGAATATAGATGTACAAAATAAAAGAAACAATATATTTTATCAAGAATCCATACAGATAAATAAAATTGAAGTGTCTGTATGTAATATTATTATCATGTCATTTATTTATATTTAAAACATATTTTTTATAATATACTTTAAAAAATCTACCAAAATAACAGATATTCTAAAATATATTATATATAAATAATGTTCCACCGGCTGCGGAGTCCTATTTCTCAAGCAACCAGTGGTCAAGGTTACAGAGAGAGGAACTTTCTCACAATGCGGGCAGACTCTAAAATTACCGCTTTTTGTATCAAACCCTTAATACAATCGTCTAGAGACAGCTTCTTAAGATGTTGGTCGAAGCTCTTCGCTAAGAGCCCGGTCACTGATACGAGCACCGGAATAATGGTAGTCGATTTCATACCCCGCATAACGGTAATCTCGTAAGCCAAGTCTAAGTATTTCATCAACTTTTCTTTCTCAGTTTTCACGAGATTTTCGGGATAGTGATATCGACCAACATTACACGACTCTCAGATCGGTCTATAATCACATTATCAGGTCTATTGGCAACAATATTCCTGTCTGTGATAATAGATCGATCCCAGTAGAGCGTGATATGACTATTTTCCAAAACTGGCGATGGCTGGTATTGGTAATACGGTACCTCAGTATCCACAAGGGCATATTTAAGGTCAAGTGCTGATGGATGATCTTGGCTACTTGGTTATATCTATGCAAGTATGCGCCGTCCGCAAGACGAGAACAGCCGGAAACAATATGTCTAATAGATTCACCGGGACGACGACATGCCCGACAAATGTCAATTGTCCCGTCCTTTAGCATATGCCTCCGGTAGTTGTTCGTTATGATTATATATATTTCAATCACAAATTTTTTGTCCGTCTGTCTATTTGTCTGTTGTCTGTTAGAGTTCCACGCAAAAAGTTAAGAACCCTCTAAATTGTGAAAGAAATTACGTGTTGCCGTATCGAAAGCCGCCCGCTACCTGCGACACAAAAAAGTTGCCTTAAGCAGTAAAATAATATAAACATTATGCTTGCGTACTTTATTGAAATTCTTTAGTCGCGTTAAACGATATTTGCTATGGGAAGTCGTCAGAAGAAGAAGTGTCACGAGATCGACATGCGTCAGCATCATGGTTATTGAACTGAAAACAACTTTAACTGCGTTAGACGTTTATGCGGTAGAGTTCGAGGTGGTATTGGTGGGTGATGGTGGTGGTGGTGATGATGGTGGTAGCTTATATTATATTTTATTTTGTACGGAAAAACAATTAATATAAAAAATACGATTACGAAAATTAAATGTGAAGTGATTTTAATTGATTCTACGCGGACGAATTCGCGGGCAACAGCTAGTGTTGAGTATAGCGCTTGTACGGTTCATGTATATTCCAAAAGATATATTTTAAAAATCATGAACGGTGGTAAAAGGCTCGTGAGCTAGTAATAAAAAAGTAATAGCTCTGTCACTCATACTTAACGACATTTCCTCCTCAGAGTAGGCACTTACTTTCATTTCCTTAATTTCCCGTCTCCTTGAATGCTTAGCGGAATCCATAATTGAGTTACATGGTAGTTTTGCCTTTTAAGGTACCATAATGAAGGCAATTTTCCGCAATTTATTACATTGTTTTGCGACGGTATTTATAAAATTTAACTGCAATTATACTGTTACAGAGAAAATGGTTTTGGCTTGGTGCATTAACGGTAAAGTACAAAATTAACGCACATAGCACTAATCAATGTGCATTTAAGTATAATGTATATAGATAATATGTAAATAAAATAAGTAAGCGCGCACGCCCGTAACCCAGAGGGGTTGAAAAAAATACGGATTTCTATTTGGCACGATACTAGCGCACTTCTCGTCGGTCGTCGGTTGCAGGTACTCCTCGATATCACCTTTCTTTAGTATGTCACGAACTGAACGATATAACATCAATCGAGATGAATGCCAAAAATATTAATATATTGCTTATATGTTTTTATTATAGGCTCAAATACAATTTAAATACTTTTATTGTTATGTGAAAAATTATTACATATTTGGTCAATGATAATGAATTACATACACTATTGTATTGCTACCTCCTTACAATGACACGATCTTTAAGAATGGACTTGTAGCCAGCTTATTTCAGAGAGTTAAGAGGGGTTTTTCAAATATTGCAAGAAATGAACTAAAGTGATATTTATTGTTTTTATTGAATAGTATCGTTTTTACAATGAATAATTGTTAAATTATGTAAAGGCAGCAGTGACAAAATACTTCTATACTACACATCTTCACACTCATTCATAAACTTTACACATGCATATGCATTTGAATATAAAATGATATTACTAATGCTGGGTAGGCCTGTCTGTTGCTGTTTACATTATTTCAACTGGGGTCTGTCCACCGGCCTTTGGGTCTGCTTCTTGCTCTCTTTCCTTTTCCAGGACTAGCCCATGGCGTCACTCATTTCGTCCATCTTTTCTCATATTCGCGCATCTCGTGTCCTGCCCATTTCCACCTTAGGCGCTGCGAGTGTTGTGCGGCGCTGATTAATTCATTTTTTGTCAAATGGTATTAAGAGTCCCGACAAAAAAATTAAGTAATCAATAATGTTTATCGACTTATTTAATACCGATGCTTCTTTCCATTGCTCGTTGACGGGAAAGTATTTACTTAATACTCGCAGTATTTCGGTCGAATAGCCATATTTGGGATTCGTATAATAAACACAACTCGCGTGTTTGTTATACGCATCATTACTACACTACTTTTACTACTACTTTTTTTCTTTACTTTAAATAATGATTTAGACTTTAATATTTCTCTGTATGTCCAGTATTTATCCAAACCATATTTATTCGTCGATCAAGTTCGTCTTTGTATCTTGTATTTAAATTTATCTTTATTTCCCGAGGTGTATATAATCTTCTACGTATTCATTAGGTATACAATAATAGGTTTATTGCTATAGAGTTTTTTGGAGTGTTAAATGCCATTTTTGTCTTTCAGTTGTTTAGGTTAGGTTGACATTCTCCATTATGCCTTGTTTAATTCTCTCAACATTATTTCTAATTTGATCAAAAATAATATTGTCTGCAAGCCTAAGGTTCCTTGATTACTACTTTTATTCATTTTCTTTTTTTTCCCATTTTAGGTTTTCCTTTTATTTTGTAAAACGCCTTGGTGATGGTATAACAGTGTTCCTTTTTCTAAAATAGCCCTAATGTGAATAATATTTGATATATACCATTCAATGTATGATAATTAAGAAATAACGAATAAAAATTTAAGTTCTTTTCACAACTTATTTATTAATTTATTACTATGTTACAATCAAATGATAACAAAGTCAAGAAAACTGAACTATTAAATAAGGTAATTATTACACGTAGACAAAGTAACACCAAAAATGTTATTATTAATATAAGTTATGGTAAATTAAATAAAAAACTTAAATAAATCTTAAACACTGCTACACAAATAATACTACGTACATATGAGAGATATCACCTTCACTAAAATTTTGATTGTACATGAAAGGTAATCGTGTCAAAATAGACATTTTTCGGCAATTAGTGCGGTGACGTGGAACATAAAATAATCCTCTATTTCTTGTGCGTCCCCTAGGAGTGGAAAATCTTATTCGACTTAAGAACAACGGATGGTCAATTTTGTACGAAATATCATAAAGCAAACTTACAAGTACGTGAAAGAAAAACTAGGTTTCGATAAGCTATATTACGGACTTGTTCTATTGCTTGCAGTGGTGGCAATGGTAATGCAACTATTTTAGAGTCAAATATAATCGATTCGATTCGATCGCCAAAATCACGAATTTCGTCGGTTCTCCCGATAGCCACATTAACAAATGAATAAGTATACACAAATAGGGTTTTTGTTTTAAAGCTTATTCACTGACATTTCATAATATTGATGGAAATTCTGTTTTTACAATAATACTCATAGGACTCCAAGTCCTAGATTGCAAATTACTTTTGGTTTTTGTTTTGTTTTGATGCAACGAAAACAGGGAACACTTGCCAATCACTAAGAAAGTTTTAGATTTTTATTTCATTTTGAAAAAAAATCATATTCATATTTAGAAATATATTGTCTAGAAGTTATATAGAATATTTTTTAGAAGTGAAAACAATATAAAGTCTCATGGCGTCATGGGTTAGTGTCGCGGACACTAATATTAAGTATTATATTACTATGATAGATGTCACTAGTAGTCTTAGCTTGCATATTATTTCATTTTAACAATAAATGTATAATGCACTAGGCACGTTATTAATTTATATTTATATCATCCTCAATCAGGTAAGAAAGTAATTTATGAAATTTCGTTTACTAGGAAAACAAAAATAAAAATATTATACCTAGCTTACGTGGACTTATGACTCAACTTGCCTTTGCTTTTCTTTAGCTAAAATCGGAATCGATTTTGATTCAACTTTAGCAATTTTTGCTTTTAGTAGTAGTAGAACTAAGTTTATACCTTTCCTGTAAGAAAATACAAACATTACAAAAAACTGCACAGTTAAAACAAGTTAATCGATTACTAAGTGCATTTGTGTTTAAAATTGTAGAGAATTTAAATAAGTATTACCAGTAATACATAAATATGAGTTCTCAAATGTCGGCGACAAATTTTAATTTACTTGGAGCAAATTCTTTAAAAGATGAAATCTCTATTAAAAATGTATGGAACTATAATCTACACGAAGAATTTTATGTTATTAGACGGGTAAATCTCTTATTTAATCATCTATGTGAATAAAATAACTGAATTTAAATAATTTTAAACGGACAAATATGGCAGACTTATGTGACAAGTTTACCAACAAATCATTTTTCTAAACCGCAGGTTGTTCAAAAATATCATTGGGTGGCCATGGATACTGAATTTCCCGGAGTAGTAGCCAGGCCGATAGGGGAATTTAGATCCACCGCTGATTACCAGTACCAATTGCTAAGGTAATTTTGTATAATTAATACATTACAAAGTGACGAGACGAACACAACATTAACCGAATGGTTCGCCTATAATGCTACTCAGGATTGTAAAGAATCCTCCAAAGGAATACATAATATAAATAATAAATGATTTACATAAAACAATGGTAGGCACTTTTCATTGGTAGATAAAGACAACACTTAGATTTAGTATGTGTGTCTGCAAAATGACCTAGTTTCTAATTGCTTAAATTTCAAGTGGTTTATATTACAGGATAAATTTATTTTTGACAGTATGGGTAATTTTGTATTTCTGAACACAATTCTAAATGTGTTATGATTAGTAACTCAGGATTCATAGATATTTTTCCAAGTCAGATATGTACCCATTCAAAGATATATAATAATCAATAGAATTTAATTTAAAGTCTACAGCTTGACATAGACTGTGCCAAAGGTTTAGCAGACAGATAAATATAAATCATAGGATATTCTTGTTATCCAAGATCATTTTTATACTGGCTATTATTAGTGATATTTGATGTGGAAGTATTTATCAAATTGTTTATGTTAACACTGAGAAGAAATTTTCAATCTGTAATACATATGTATGCAACCTGCAGATGCAATGTAGATCTTTTGAGGATAATACAACTGGGCCTTACATTCATGGATGAGAATGGCAGAACCCCTCCGGGATGTACTACTTGGCAGTTTAATTTTAAATTTAACTTGCAGTAAGTATAAGGTCTTATTCAGACTAAAATATTTTTTGTTCCCTTTATATTATAGTATTAAAGGAGTGATGTTTCAATTTCTCTTAAACTAAACCACATTAATAGATTAGGAAATAGAAATGTAGAGCTGGACTAATGATCTTGTGAAGATAGGGGAAATGCAGGTAGAGTACTGCATGTTGTGGAAAGTATTGAGTATGGTATATGTCCGGCAATGTATTGTTACATACTGAAAGCTGAAATATTAAAAATATTTTAGTTGAAGTGTTTTAACTCAAATTTTACCACAATATGAATCACCTACATAATTCTGTACTTAAAAAAGTATACTTTAGTGAGAATTTTAAACTCATTTACATAGTCAGTTTTAAAGCTAAACTATAATTTCATATGTATCAACAAATGTTGTTTGTTTGTTTGTTCTCAGTGAGACAATCATTAGGAAACATTAGAACTTATTATTATAATTTACGTACCTCTATCTATATTTTTTATCTTTTGTTTCTGTATGTCTCCTTAAATAAATAAATAAATAATAAATAAATACAAACAATTGTAATTATTAATACCTATGCATATTATTACACATTAGTTCCAAATAAATAGCACTTGTTTACTGTGAAAAGTGGATAGCATGTATTCTAGTAACTTATTAGTTTACACTTGATATAAAAAGTATGCTACTTATTTTTTTTACTCTAAAACTGCTTTTTTCAAGTTCAAGAATAAGTAAGAACTTAGTAATCACTAGCCAATCAAAATTTTTCAATATTCAGAGGATTATGATGCATTGCTAGGCTTTATGTAGGGGAAGTAACTTGCTGATCAGATGAAATGCAGAACTACCACTTCTTTATGTCAATGAAGTTGTCTGATTGTATTTATGATATATCCCCAAATGATTGGTTGCTTCAGCTGGTCCATTTGTTAGTGTTAAACGTAATTTATTATTTTTACAAAATTTTTGTTAATAATTTTATATTCTCTTTACTTTGGGGACAGAGAAGACATGTATGCTCAAGATTCAATTGATTTATTGCAAAACTCTGGTTTGCAATTCCGAGAACATGAGGAACATGGGATAGAGCCATTGGAGTTTGCTGAGCTGTTAATGACTTCAGGTATTTTTTTAGAATCATTAAATTTTAATATTTTATACCATTTTATAAAAATGTATTTCCCAATCACCAATAAATATAGAGTATTTTCAGTGGTTTATGGTTAGATTCCTGGGGAAAATTTTCTTCGAAATTTTTCAAAAACCAACAAAAATTGTTTTCAGGTCTCTTCAGCTTCCAGCCTGTAGCAATAGACTTACCATCTCTCAGATTTGGGACTTAATTTGGTGAAAAGTAGATAGCAATTGGTATCTCTGCTTACCCCCCATAGGGTGAAAAGCTGTTAGAAAACAATATTTTTTTATTCTCCTTATTTTTTTAGGAATTGTCCTTATGGATAATATAAGCTGGCTTAGCTTCCATTCTGGATATGATTTTGGCTATTTGCTGAAACTACTCACTGATCAGAATCTGCCACAAGAGGAAAGTAATTTCTTTGAAATTTTGCGTATGTACTTCCCAACAATCTATGATGTCAAAGTAAGTTCAAACATTATTTTATTCATAATTCTTATTAATTTATTCATTCTTGTTTTTCACAAAGTACAGACTTAATGCCTTAAGGCTGTAATGTGGCATAAACAGTGAATATTTAATTGCAATATAAATAACATATTTAAATATATAAAAAAAATTGCAATTCTCCTGTACATTTGTATATTAAACTTTTTATGAAACGACTTTACTCATGTTCGCGTTCGCCCTCAGTGCGAGGCGGGCCGCGACCGCGAATTAATACCACTCACCCTGACGAAGGACCTCCGACAGGTCCGAAACTTGTCGGTACAAAACACCGAGAAAAACGCGACCGTGAGTAAAGCCGTTTCATAAAAAGTTTATTGATAATGTCTCACGATAGTTTTGATAATTGCATTTGTATATTAGTCAACCTCCTATTGATATTTTTTTATGGAATAAGGTGGCAATGAGCATGCGGATCGCCTTATGTTAAGTGACGCCGCCCATAGACATTCGCAACAATTGTCAACCCCCTCCCTGTCTAATCCTTTTCCCGTTATCATCCTCTCCTTATGAGGAAAGGGTGGGTAGGGGAAGGTGACTGAAATTAGCCCTCCGGCACCTCACTCGTCAGACGAAACGCAGAGTACTTCTACTTCACGCCTGTTTTATGTGAGGTCGTGGTAATTCACAAGTCGAGCCTACCCATTCGTGCAACAAATGTTGTTGCGGGCTCTACCACTGTTACTGTTACACTGATTTTGGTACAGTATTATGTGTTTGAGATAGTTGTTTTGGAATTGGGTCCAATAAGTCGTGTGACAATCAGTTTCAGGATTTTCTTATTATTTACAAAGATGTAATTGTATTTTTAAAGAGTTTATTAGAACTTAGAATAAAAATATTCGGATATCGATATATGTACTAGCTTAGCAAATATAAAAGAGGTAATGTTTTAAGACTACTTCTTGCAGTACTTGATGAAGCTATGCAAAAATCTGAAAGGAGGTCTGCAGGAGGTGGCGGACCAGCTGGAGCTGCGGCGTGTGGGGCCGCAGCACCAGGCCGGCTCCGACTCGCTGCTCACTGGTATGGCATTCTTCAAAATCAAAGAGGTAGGTCTGTTTAAATAATTACAATTACACACTACTTGTTATATAAGGGGCTACAAACTCACAAAGCTATGTTTATCCGTGCCCGACGCGGTTTTGGGCCCACGGTTGTATAAAGTCACGAGATCGGAGTTTTGTTAGTGAGACCGCGACTCGAGCGATTCTGCGAGTTGCTCACTGGTGTAGCGGCACTTCAAATAATCGCACAAGTTGCAAGCGTAAAACATTTCATGAAAATATATTAAGTTTTTACATATACATGTATGCATTCTAAAGAATGTGCGAGTTCTTAGCCTGCAGGCCCCTCGACGCGAAGTCTAAAACAATATTTAGAAACTACGAAATGGATTTATATTTTTAGCCATAAATTAAGTTATTCATGGGAAAGGTTTGGAGCATTGATTAATTTTGTAAAAATTAATTAGTTGACTTCTCGTCTTACATCAAATTATACGTCAATGTAACTAGATCATTTTACACTTCTAATTAAAACATTTAAGAATTAAATGTATGTATTGTATTCTTAACGGTAAATAGACTAACTCAAAGTCGTGAAAAGTAAAATGTTATGTTTGTTATAAAATGTACAAATCTTCGATCGGCGACGCGATAGTAATATCACTAGGCGTTGCCTGTACTTACGATATACAGCATACGCAGCATTTGCGGACAATAGACGTGACCTTACTAGGCTCGAGGATGTAATAACTACGGTAATAGGAGGCGCTTGGCTTCGAACTAAAGAGTTAAGTCACTTTGGCGTAAAATCTCAACCAACATGCAAATATCTAACTTTGTATTTTAGGAAAAACGATGGTATAGATACAGTGAGAATAACACTTCCGTCGTTATTTTTTCTGAAATAGCTTCAGTACCCATCTTAGAGCCGTAGGGGTATGTCGCATTAGCAGACCAATCTATACATATAATAAAACTGTAACTGGTCGCTGTCTGTACACGGAAGATATTTGAGAAAAACTATCATACGAAACTATCATATATATATATACAATTAGAAAACCAAAAGATAATAAAAGTAACTAAATTTAGTATTACTTTTGATATCAAGTAACACACAACAACACAATAAAATCAAAATTTGATATTTTTAGCAGAAAAAATGCGAACCAGTACGATAATCAATTCTCATTACTTTGAAATTGTCAAACTTTGGAAAATAGATGGCGCTTATGAATCAATAACTACTTTTACAATACCATTGGCCTGATAAAAAAGTATAGACTTTTATAAATATTTAAACATTTTTGAAAATACATTTTTGAAAGAAAATCTATGCATATAATAAAAATGTAACCGATCGCTGTCTGTGCATAGAAGATATTCGAGAATAACTATTATTAAAACTACCTTTAATAAAACCCAAAACAATTAATTTTGTATTATATATTATGATCTTTAAAATACTATATAACTTTATATTATTATGATTGAAAGTTTACATAAAGTTCAAAACAGGTCAGTGTCGGAGGTTTTGCAAGCTTCAGTTAGACACTGTGCATTGAGATATTCATAGCACACACACGTCTTTCGGAGACGCACGGCGCTCCCTGGTAATTATAGTGTTTAAGGAATGATGTGTGTATTATTTTTTAATAGTTTTTGTTAGGTTAGGTTAGTAGCTTCTTATGTCGTCGATGTCCCCGCATGAACGGGAAAAGGGGCAGGTGATGATGATGAGGTGAGGCTGGTATTTAAATACCAGGTAGTAGGTAATAAGTAATATTTCATTTCGTTTAAGTAAAATTGCAGGGCGGGTGAAACCGCGGGAACAGCTAGTGTATATATAGAGTGGTAATGCGCAATTCAAATATTCGCTATGTTTTTATCATATTTTCAGATTACTTATAGAAAGGTTGTATAGCCATGCCGAAACCTCGAAAACGGTTAAAAAATCTAGTTCAAGGAATTGTATAATATTTAAATATTTACCTGTGCTTCATATCGGAAAATAGCCACAACTCAGAGTATTTTGGCAAAGGGACGCCAATGTCACAAAACTTTAACCAATAAACTTTATTTTGTTGTATTTTAATTATGTTTGTAAGTGGAGATAATGTTTTGCTTACTAATGACAATAAAACTGAGTATTTTCCAAGTTGCAGAAGGTGTTTGTAATATAATTTTGATTTTAACATGGTCACGAAATAACCGAAAATATCGGGAACTCGTTTCGTATAATACACTGGTAACTCATTCACTAATACGATCATTCATTGACTGTTCGGGTGTCATCTTATTCCGATAAAGATCCAATGTGGCCAAATGTAAATAAATAGATAAAAGTGAGTTACGTTCAAAGTTTATTTATTAAAACAAGCTGGGCCCGTGACCCGCTATCCGGTTTAATTTAACCAACGAAGGTCTAGCCTAAGCTGAACCCTTTTTAATTAGATTAATCATAGATCTGACCATACCTGTATAACTTTTCAACCCCTAATTTAATCTTGTAAGGCATAGATTGATTTGATTGACAAGACTCTAGGCCCAGTAGTTTGGGCTGAGCGTCGATACACAAGTCAGGCAGTTTCTACTCTTATATATATAGTATCTGTAAATTCCTTGCATAGACGGGCTCCGAGAAGCATACAGCTTAACACGAATCCAGGTAAAGCAGCATGTAACAACATAATGCAACCAATGCATAAAATTAAATACAACCCCAAACGACAAGGAGGCATTATTTTGTTTTAACCTTGATTAAAATCTTATTTTGCAACGCTTTTTTTTACGTCCACAGTTAATTTTTAGCCTTTGCAAGTGAAAGGTTTATTCGCCAGCATTCGTTTCCTATTAAAAGATGACGTATGCCGGCTAGTGATATGTGGAGTAGCCGATCTTCTATCGATCTTAATTTATCCGTAAAATGATTTAAAAAACGACTTTTAAATCATAACACGGAACCCTAATTCTTAGTCTATAATAAAAATAGTCAAAGTGACTCCTTATAGCTGCTAGTAAATTGTTGTACGATGTCGCGGCATTTATTTGTATATAGATTGTAACTTTCAATAATTATATTCAGCACCAACCTAAGTGAATAGCTCCAGCAATTGATGCATCCGGACTCCAGAATTTACAGGGTTATTCTTTTGGTATTGGAATAAATGTGATAGGGAAGTCCGACAAATTTTCGTGAGAAAGTGGAGCAACTTTTAAAATGATTTATGGTACCGCAAACTTTTTAAGTCGGCTTTTATTTTTAGTATTTTTTTTCACTTGAACTGCCGTCCACATAAAAATTTCAATTGGTACAAATTATCTATAGGAGCATATGCTAAATCTTCCATACCTGTCACTCTAACCCATTCCTTGCATCTGCGAATGAATATTTAATAAATACTGGTTCTATATATGTATAGAATATATATTATTATTGTCCTTGTTTGCAATTCAGTGTAGATATAATGAGAAATAAATATATTTGTAAAATGTGACTGCCAACAAAGTGATTACCAGTTTGGCTAAATATTTTGCTGTCATTACTGCACAATATGTCTTATAAATACATAAATAAAAAAGCTATCAACTAATTTCAAATGCGTATCAATTCGGTTTAAACAAAAATTATCAATAGATACATGACTAATAAAAATACACAAAATAAATTATGAAACTAACTTTCTCACAATAATTGAAGTGACGACTGCACAAACATTATATTGCTAATATATTACAAACTCTTACGGGGCCTCATCTAGAGGAAATGTTACCATAAGTTTTCTCTTATGGCCCTTTTCGCGACCTGCTTTATAAAACACATCTGACAAACCCCCTATATTGTTTGCCCCGCATTGTTGAGATAGACATATATTGTACAGTATTTGATTACTTAATGTTCATTAGTTTTATTAAGTAGTATTTGTTAGTAATATATTCTCTTTGGTCATTCGTGTCGTGACAAGTATTGGCCGAAAGAGTAAGCGTAATGATGGAGGGTGATGGCATGATGCACCATTAAACGCTCTACAACGCCCATTGTCATTCCATAGAATAATGTCAACGTTCAAATATCATAGATGACAAATAAGAGTGTTGTCATGTACCTCTTAAGGCGTCCTTATGTGTCCCTAAACTACCATAGAGAATTTTATTTCGCAGATATTCTTTGACGGCAACATCGAGAGCACCAGCGGGCACTTGTACGGGCTGGGCGCGCCGTTTGCGACCAATGCCAACAACTTCCAGGACAACGGCGACAGCGGGAGCCCCTCCTGAGACGACGACCTGGCCGGCCTCGGGACCCTCGCGCCACAACTACACAGGCTGCACCTCAACGATTAAACGACTGTGATTAACATTACAAAACTCTCGACGAAAACGTATTCATTCAACAACTAAACATTTAAAGCATCTTATTCTATTGGTGTATTGTGCGCGAAATATTATTAATAAACGTTTTCTCCTCTTCTCTATTCTGTTTCGTACGAGAGCAGTTTAATTATTTAAAAAAAATTATAACCTTGAATAGAAAAAGCTCGTATAGGTTTGAAGAAAATATATTTAGAGAATTTATATACCAGTCAAATCGTTAAATGACGCGATTATACAAACGAATGGTAAGTGCTATAGCTTGTTTTACAGCAAGATGTGATTTCTTTAATCAAAGGATTTTATCTTGAAATTGATAGATTCCAAAATATTTTCGAATAGCAACATTTTCTCATATTATCTTATAACACAAGCTATCCATTTTACACAATTTCACTTATCTCACGATTTACACAAAATTAAATTTCCGATGAAAGTATTAAACGTGTAATGCCGTGTATGGTATAAAAGAAGAAAAGACGAGATTAAGAAACTTCAGTTTCGCGGTCACTTGGAATATAAGGTCAAGATGGCCTCTAACAAGCTGGTGTACACAGTAGAGCGAAGCAGTATTTCCAGCTGAGCCACCGCCTTCAGCTATACAAGGCCACATAGAATACTGCTCGCATCTCTGGGCGACAGCTCCGCCAATACAATCCTCTTTCATTTGATCGCAAACAACGGAGAGCGACTCGAATCGTCAACGACCGAGCACTTACCGATCGGCTTGATACTTTGGCCTTGCGGAGGGATTCCTCAATAGTGCGGTTCTCTCGAAATTTCGTCCCACGTACAGCCGCGTTGTGGAATGGTCTGTCCTCGGCGGTATTTCCAAACCAGTACACGACTTATAATACCCGGTTCGACCACGATATTGCAGTAGACCGGGATAGAAGTATACGCCCATATCCAGTCCTCTTTAAAGGATGGAAAAGGAAAAAGGATTTGACGTTGAAGGCGATGAGTAGGAAAAGAAAATATCCTTCCTCTCTATACCTTCTCTGCAACATGTAAATTGCGAGAGCAGCTCTACCGAAATGTGCTCTACAGAAAATGAATTCGGCGGCGCTCACTGATCACGGCTGTTTCAGTAACATTCGTTGGGTTAGTTGGCAGGGTTGTTGGGGTTCTTCGGGGAGCTGAACTAGTTGTAGTAATCCAAGTCCTTGCACAAGCTAATTAGACGCTAATCGTGGAGTTGCGGAAAAGTAGCCCCTTATTACTTACGTCTTTAAAAAAACACTTTGTGGCAATATTGTTTATTTAAAAAAATTCAAAACTAAGCATACATCTGATCGGGCGGAGTAGCATTTCACAAACAACAAAACTAGCGTGAAATATATTGGTACGTGGAATACTGAAAACAAAGTATTTTTTAAAAATAAGTATTTAAGGGAATGGAATGAGTACGGGAGATGTTCTGTCTCTAAAAAGGTATAAAAACCGAAGTATGTTAATAAATATACTTGTACAATAAACTGGTTCTAACAATTGTAATATGTCTAATAATAATGTCACGTGGCATTTTCGATGCATTCGTTACTTTGAGTTTCATTTTTTCTTTTTCTTATTTTTCTGGCTTGTGTCCGGTGTGTTCTCAGCCTTACGCTTGCCAGCATTTGCGCCTTTCCCGGTCGCATTGCCGCCGGGAGTATTTTGATTCGCATTGCCAGTCTTCTTCTTTTTCTCTGCTCTCTCTTTTTCTTCCAACTCTTGGTTTTCTCTTTCGATTAGTGTAATAAGAGTGTTGCATCTGAAAAAAAAATAGTATGACTATTCCTTAAACGTGGGTTTACACTGCCGAAAACGTTTACAAACATTTTATTTCATCTCAGTTTTTTTCGAAGAGAAAGAAAGTGAGAAAGCTTGCATCGAAACACATACATGTCATGTTATAGCGACTGTGTTTAAAGTAAGAATCAACCATTGTAAGTATTCTTTGTGGCTCTGATGAATATATGAGGACTGGGTAGATGATAATTACGCGCTTTGATCCCATCTTTCTGAGAGCCAATGAGAATAGTTTTGACTATCCCATCTCCCAATGATCTGTTAAGTAACTAAAAATTTTGATGAATGTTTTATGTACCTCATATATGAGTCTCCGTGGACTGAACCAGAGTGTATATTCTTTTACAAATTTTAATAGTTCCTACCTAAATATTTCATTGTTCAATCTCACTGTGAATTTGTGACTTAGAAGTCCTAAATAAAATAAAGCGTTTTTTTAAATAATTTCAATGTAATCCAAGCACAGTTTAATTTATTAGCATTAAAATACTTATTTTCAAAAATCTTACGTGAGATTAGAGGGAGGAAGAGGATCAAGCAAAATCTCATATCTTACCAAAGGGACATTATGACATTAATTACATAGTTTACCTGCGCTGCAATTCAACAGCAGTGCGGGACTTGAGGAACCAGTCGAAGCGGAACTGCGGCGCGGCGTGCACGGCCGCGCGCAGCTCCTCGTACACGTTCTCCTTGTCGAAGCCCAGCTTGTGCAACATGCACACTAAAAACCTGTGCAGATTTTACATGAAATAAGTGATTTAAAATAACAACTGTCTTGTAAACTTTATGAACAATGAAAAGCTAATTAGACAGCTAGAGAGATAGGGGTCTATATGTTCTGTCATCTCTAGTGACCATCTGTATGAGTCAATCAAATAGTGTAATAGAGATTAATAAATCAAGATGTACATCACCTGTCTTCTTCCTCCACGTAATTTTTACCCTTGTTCGTGCCATACGAGATTCTGAGCTGATGGAAAGGCGCCCTGTATCGCGCCATTTTCGCATCCAACGCTTTCTTTATAGAGGCTCTTCTCTGGATCTTCGCTTCTCCCCTCTCTATCTGTCCCATGATTCTGTCAATGTCTTGAAGCTCGTGGCACCTCTCCCAGAATACTGCTGAATATTCCATAACCTGAATAGTTATAACTGGTTAATAAGGCATTTTTTATTTTTAAAACAGCTTAAAAATAATAAATAAATACCTCCTCTGGTGTCTTTCCTTCGACGTCTTTCGCGATATTTTCAATATCATCTCTGCCATACTTTTCATTTGCTTTAATGAACTGATTGAAGTCCCTTTTCGTCCAATTTGTAAAACCTGAAAAACCAATAAATAAATATATAATTATTAATACTTCATTCGATTAAAGATGGCTCGAAAAGGATTGTGTAAAATGACTAAGCCATTAAGGAATAATACAATTTTAAATGTTTTTAATTATTTCTTGAGCAAAGTCAGATACAATGCAATTGCAATTTGATACAACACAGGAGAATCTACGTGTATGCTATTACCGCGAACACACCTTACCTTGCGTTAATAATTGTTCCTTTTCCTGTGTTTCCTCTTCTGTTAAAGCCTCAGCCTCGTCGATCTTGCGTTGCTCCTCTCTCTGAATTTTAGCAGCGTCTGGCCCAAGTTCAGGATTCCTAGGTACTTTGTACCTGCCAAAGTTGATTAGCGATAATAAATATGAAATATGTACATTGTAGTTTAAACATCAACTTTTGAAATGTTTTATTTACAATATTAAAATATAAAAGCAATAAAACAAAATATATCTTTTTAAATACCAGACATTTATTAAGTTTGATTCACCTGTCACTGATTGTATTTTTACTAAAAACTAAAAGGCTCTACTTACCCTAAGGTTTTTCTGTAGTGATAGATTTCTTGATCCAATAGTTCAAAAAGTCGTGGCGGGAAGAATTGGAAGTCCTGAACTATCGGTTGTTTCGGCGGGCGTGGGGCCTACGCGTAAAAGACCGGTGTCATATTAATTGTACAACACAATAGTTATACATTATCTAATAAATATTAATGAAATATTATCAAAATATATTATTGCAATATTTATTAATAGACGCCATGCATTTATGTTTACTTCAGCTGTATGATATCAAATTACTTACCTTTTCTTAATATAAAGATGAAAATGTAAAAATATGAATAACTAAGCTGATATATACATTGCAATACATAAAAATTGGTTATATACAAATAAATTAAATAAAAATACAGAAAATACGTAAATAAACTACAGTATAAAGAGCTAATATTATGTAATATACATAAATAGTGTAGAAATTATCAACCATACTTTAAATCTGATATTCAGACAAATGATGTGATATTCCTTCTCTGCGCCTGGATCATACAGTTTTCTCTTATTTTATCAGGCCTTCAGTTTTCCTAATAGGAGACATAGGACCTTTTCTTTTCTAATGGTTGTCCATGTTGACCATTTTGCTTCCAAATGACTAATTCTATGAACATGTTTGTTGCTATGTCCGACTACCGATTTAACCACCAACGACTTATAGAACAGATATATTACAGGACAGTCATATTATGCGCAATGAACTAATTGGTGTTCCCTATTGTAGAGCTATAATCTCTCCCCAGGATGTGTTAACTTTGAACTCTTCAATACAATTAAGAACCGTGTGACAGGATCACTTTATGATCGACTTTGCAACATTAAAAGCAAACGGATTAGGATTGTTTTATTTAAATATTTATACACATATCTAAAAGATAGTGCATTTTACTTTTGTTTAATAGGACAAATGGCCCAGGGTCTTTCTTGAGACAGGGCTAGAACGCGTACACATGACCTACTGTGAATCATAACATGTCAGAGACAACGACTAATTATTTAGTCTAAAAGTTTGACAGATGCTTGGAAAAGGAATATCACTTGTATCTAATAAACATCTAACACTGACATTGATTGAAAATAATCGATATTAACCATAATTTTTTTTAAAAAAACTCCTTGTTTTTTAAACATTGATTATCTCTATAAAACACGACGGCCGACACGACAGATGGGTCCATGGTTCTCCTTAGCTCTTTACACTTATTTACCTGTACCTTGGGCGCCTTGGGCTCGGAGACCCGCAAAGCCTCCCGGAAATAAGCATCCACAGCGTAGTTGGCCTTACGTTCCCGCTTAGGTGGCTCTATCCAGCTACCGACCGGTATAATTTTCTGCTTTTCCCTGTAGTCCTCACCTAGATTAATTTAACATCATAACAGATTAATTATTATCGTTAAACTTATTACAGCGTTTGTTACAGCAACCCAAATTTGAATGCCCACATGCATGATTGAGCACATTCTTGTTCCAACTTTTTACCTTTCACCGGCATTAACTGTGTCTCTCATGTCATGTCAATCATGTTTTAAAACACAAAAATGTCTTTTGCCTAAATAAATAATGTATTTGATTTGTAAATTATTTAAAGTTTCGTAACACTCACACTATAAAAATATGCCTCATTTGACGTAAATTAAACAAGAGCAGCATAATATTTTCGATTAAGTAAATGTATATGTAAAAAAATAGGTATAATGAAAAGGAAATGCGTAACCCTGGCTAGGGCATATCCTAGATAAGGTTTGCGACTTGCACCTTCAAACTGATACACTGAGTCTGTGGTAGCGCCCGGCGTGTCCATGGAGAACGCCCGCAGCGACGACTCGCCGAGACTCTCCAATTTTTGCTTCAATTCCTCGGTCTGGAAAAGTCAACTCAGTTTGTAAAATGTTGAATGTTATACGACGAGGGATCAAAAAGTAGTGAGAATGAGATAGAATGTAATGACTAGTGATAACTTAATAATTTATTTTTCTACATAGTCTCCGAGTATCACCGAGTCCAGCGCTGTTGTCTTGGTCTTGCAAAAAGCTCTCCACGGCATACATCACCTCGTTATCGTCATCGAACCTGTTTCCCCTTAAGTATTCTTTCAACTTAGTGAACGGATAGAAATCGCTAGGCGCCAGATCTGGTGAATGACGGTGGGGGGGAGGTCAACAGATTTGAAGCCAGCTTGCTGAATGGCTGCCATCGCAACTGCCGACATGTGCGCGGGCCGCGTTGTCGAAATGAAACAGCATGCCCCTTCGAAGTTTCCCTCTCCTTTTCTCTTTGATTGCATTCCTCAACTTGGGAATTAAAGCTGCATAATATTGGCTGTAATAGTGGTTCCACGCTCCAGGTAATCAATCAACAATATCTCTTTTGAGTCCCAAAATATTGAGGCCGTAACCGAGTCGGTGATGACTGCCGCTCCCATTGCGCAGATCGCTGTTTTGTCGCGGCATCAAGCGACGCGCCCAAGCTGCGTCCACTGTCGCGACACGAGACGAAAAGTTTTCAGGCTCTTGAAACTTGTGCCACAATATCTTCGAAACGTCAAGTCGATTTTGTTTCCGACTGTCGGTTAACTTTCTCGGCAGCCATCTCGCGGACACTTCTCGTATTCGAAGATTGTTTCAATATGGACTCAATACTTCCATATTAAATGCCCGGTTCTAGAATTAAGTATCGGATGGTAACTCTTTGATCGCTCATACAATTTTCTCGCAACATTTTCTTGGGCAACTGACGAAGCCAACAAATGACTACAATCAGAAAAAAACACAAAAGAGAATCGAAGATTTTTTTCTTTATTAGTATTACAAATATGTATCCGAGCTATGCCTGCCAGTATTTTTTTTCTTACTAAAGAGTATGACGTTCTCACTACTTTTTGATCCCTCCTCGTAATGCAGTCAAAAAAGACTTAAATATTACAAATTTATATTATACATTTCCGGATCAAAGGGAAGAACGCTCATGGGTTAAGGGGCCCAAGGTCTTAGGTCTATTATATTTAAATAAAACAAAAACAATTAAGTTCAAACTCAATTGTTTCACAATTAAATCTGTTACTCTAAATTTGTGTAACAATAAAATTGTAACTTATAAAAATCTTGTAAAGTAATAAAAAAAGTGTCGAATACAGAATACGCATGTTACCTTGCTTTCTCCTTTAGCCAATATAGTGTCAATATCTTCATCAGTAATCTCAGAGTCTTTCGATGAGAAGACATGGTTTGCTCCATGTCTGATCATGTTGAGCATCTCATCTTTATTCAACTGGTTTTTAGTGTCCATGAGTCTGCCAGACTGGATGACCAACTTGTCCAAGCGTAACTTGACTTCGGCCCTCTCTACTATTTTTTCTTCCACCGTATTGTCTGTGATCAGACGGAAGACTCGCACCTGTTGTCAAATGAATAAGTATTGGTTATTCTCAGTCTTGTGGTCAAATTGTATATTTTAGCAAAAAATATGTGAAGTAACTATTTAACAAATCCTATGAAGACTTTTTCGTTTTAAAAAATAAATCCAAACATTTCCAGAATCATCACCACTTCAATTAAAATTTTCAAAAAAAATAGACCTGTTTCATTTGTCCAATTCGATGTGCTCTGTCCATGGCCTGCAAGTCCATTTGTGGATTCCAATCGGAATCATAAATGATGACGACATCCGCTGATGTTAAGTTAATGCCCAAGCCACCAGCCCGGGTGGACAACATAAACACAAACTTCTCACTGCCCTCTGCATTGTACTCTTCTATTTGTCTGTTTCTATCTTCGTGAGGAGTTTGACCATCCAAACGACAGTACTGTAAAGAAACATTAATAAATTATGATATCTATTATTAAAGTATCTAATAAAGACAAAATTTTACAAAACCTTGTTCCCCTTTTAAAAGTAAGAATTAAATCATGTTCTTAATCAAGCTAAGTAATAAGTGGGATTTGAATTACCAATTAGAGTCCATAAGGAAGTTATGAACTTTGTGTCCACGTATTTTGGAATCGACATGTCATAAGAAAGCTAAGGTTTTCGTACAAATTTTTAATTTTTCATAGTTCCAACAAAAAAGGCGTAGCCTCCTCATTTAACATTCGTCGCCGCACGTTCTTCATATTACGACGGGACGTGGCGGGCCTGGGTAAGACCGTGCTGCAACCGCGGTAAAGACGTGCCCCGTCTGAACTACGTTCACAGCCCGATCTAATTAGAATCATCCCTAAACATATACAAGAGTAACATGTGAATGTTATATAAATTATATGATCTATTATATACCTTATACTGTCTCCAATGGCAATAGTCCTCCAATATATCCAGCATTCTTGTCATCTGTGAGAATATGAGCACCCTTGAGCCCTGCTCACGAAGCTTCGGCAGAAGTTTGTCGAGAATAACAAGTTTACCACAGTTGTAGACCAGATGCTCGTCCGTAGTATATGGAGGTCCGGGCTCAGCGCCGTCGAATAGATACGGGTGATTGCAACATTTTCGCAACTGCATGAGGATGTTTTGCAATCGCATCTTTTCCACTTTACCAGCACCATTTACTAAAAAAATGTTGAGAATTATAAAATATTCTATGGATGAAGAATTGTGTACACAATACCCATTTAGTAAAAATAAAAGACCAGCTTAAGAGAATATCAACAGGTTTAGTGCACAGAAAGTATAGATAAACAAAAATCATGTCTAGAACTGGCAATAGGATAAGAGATAACATCGGCTATAAAAGGAACATGTCCAACAAGACTGCATGCAAAGAATTATAGTGTAGCTAGCGTAGTGGATGTTGGGATGATTTTTACATGTCGCAATCGCAAATAAAAAATATATATCAAATCTATCTTACCAACATCAATATCCTTCATCAATACCTTAGTATACCAATCTCTCTGCATTTTACTTAAGCCTACGTAAACTTTAACTTCCTTCTTCGGTTTCAGTTTTTTTTCAACTTCCGACTTAAGACGTCGCAGTAAGAATGGCCTTAAGACGGCGTGCAAGCGAGAAACCAGCTGATTGTCACCCAATGCTGCATTTGTATTGAACCAAGAATCAAAATCCTGAAAAGTGAATTGTTAATAATTAAGAGCAGAAAGAAACACAATAAAAATTAAACAGACGTTGCATGCATATCGCCTGCCCTTCTATTAGCGGGTTCAACCAACGTTTTTTTAATTAAGTTTATGAATTATGTTTTAAGAATTATGAATAACTCGCGCCCTGAAAGTGATGTTATGTTTACGAAATTACTTTTTTAATTGTCCCCGGAACAGTGCGTTTTCTTTTAATGGGAATGATGGTAATAAAATGGTTAGAACCCTCTTCCAATTTCTCCTCCCTCCACCCCAAAAACCAGCTCCTGAGATATAAAAGTCTAACAAAAAGGCTTTTGTTATGCATTTGTTAGTTAGTAATATATTATAAGTAAATACCTAGTCAATAAATAACCTCGAGGCTTATTTTATTTCTTTTACCGACCTGCTTAGTGAATTATTAATAAAAACTGCTAAAAGTTAGGAATTTTTATTTTATATTCACATTCACCAAATCATGCAATTGGTAATTAATAATAATGTTCGAAAAATATAAATTATTTTCAATTAATTAAATTTACGATAACTTATACATAAAGGTAAGATAATAAATAAATAAATAAAAGAAAGTAAAACATTGAAATGTTTGTCAGATTAAGAAATTTTCTACCAAGTTTTGTGGGAAACAATATTTCTGCTATATCTTCTTCCATTTATGGTTATCAGCTATCATTTCCAAAAAGCAACATTTTCGATGAAGCTCACAAAACTATTGAATACTCCAGCAACTGCTTAATACTACAAGTTGCTTGAACCTACTTTCAATTAGAGCATATTTTTAGCAATAATATTAATCATGCCTTTAAATAGAGGGTGGTCAGTCAATGTGCATGGCATTCTTTCTGGTCTGTAGTTGAGCCACCCAACATTTTAGCAATGGTAACTTAAAATAGTCATCCGGAATAAATAAAATAAGAATAGCAAATTGAAATAAACAATAGAACCTATGATTATTAATTCTTTAGTACTTACATCAGAACTATTGAATACATCAGGTAAAAGGAAATTAAGCAGCGCCCACAACTCATGAAGGTTATTTTGCAACGGTGTGCCAGTCAGAAGCAACCTATTCATACTTTTGAATTCACGAAGGAGCTCCGAGAGTTTTGACTTCTCATTTTTGATGCGATGAGCTTCATCTATCACCATATAACGCCAGTTGAACTTTTTAAAAACAGATTTCTCTCTGATGATCATTTCATATGACGTTATACAAACATCCCAATTTCCAGGCATAAGTGTTTCACGAATAAATGTATTCTGTTAAAACAGTAAAAGTAAGCATTCAACAACAACTATTGATATAATAACCTCAATTTAAAATATGTTTTACTCAAAAGAATTATTTAAAACAATAATAATTTAATAACACTGGTCTATGAAAATGTATTAATATGCTCTTGTGATTTTGATATTGGAAAGAAAAGAGGAGAGCACTTAAATATTCTAAAGTAATAGTTTTTAAAAAAGCAGCCAACCGACTCTTGCTTATTGACATTTTAATGATTTAATTCCACTATATGTGCTTTTGGTATGGATAAAAATAATCTAGTCATCAAGAAGTAATCTAATATCAACTACTAAAGAGTTAGATAGAGGCGTCTCAGAGATATCAAAGTCTATTATGGCACAGGAAAAATGTATGACATCCAAAAAAATTGTGTAAAAAGAGGCTATTGATCAAGTCTCTCTTTTCTATCATTGTGGTAGATAAAATTGCAATATCAATATGCTAAAAGCATCAACATTTACCCTTGTTTCTTGGTCACCAATCAAACATACGGCTCTAAGTGATGGACACCATTTTTTGAACTCATTCATCCAATTAGTTAAAGTTGATTTTGGTACAATAACAATATGAGGTCCGGGAACATTTCTGTAATTTTTTATATTATTCTACAAATTATATAATATCAACACATTAGATTTCTTTCTTAATTCATATTTACAAAAGTAATTAGAATAACATCCTTTTTTATTGTTTGAACAATAAAAAGGATGTTATTTTCTTTGTTGATGATTCTTTATTGATAAGGAATCATCAATATTAGTTGAGAATGGAATGATTCTGAATATTAGACATAATATTCCAACTTTAATAAAAAAACATTGTACAGAATTTCAAAGCCAAGACTTGTTTTTTGTATAAGTCATGCTTTGAAATACTTGTACCAAATCTAGAGAAATATGAAGTGGCTTCATGTAAGTTATGAGAGTTTAGTATGTTGGCAAAATAAATAACCATCAAAAGAACAAAATAGTTAATAGGATAGAACCAATTAGTTTTAAGTATAATAAATTGAAATTCATCTTTAATAATGAAAAATAATAATGGTATTGAAAAAAACCTTTATTTCATCAATAGTTGTACACCGTTGCAGAAAAATATGGAGGACGATGATACTTACCTGAAATTTTTCATATAACCCAACAGTGAAATAGTTTGTAATGTTTTTCCGAGACCCATTTCATCAGCTAAAATTCCATTAATCCCATTCTCATATAATGATATCATCCAATTAAGACCACGGACTTGATAGTCTCGCATTTCTCCATTCTTAATGTAAGGTGGTGATGAATCAAATCGGAAAATTGTTTTAGTTTTTGTGTTAGTCTCAGCCAAGAGTTCCTCATCCTCTTCTTGCTCTGTTTTTCGATGACGATGACTGAAAAACAGTAGTGTTAAACAACATTACAATAATTGGTTTTTATTTAACTTGAACAGGAAGATATTGAATTAAATAACTGTAACTAATGAACATAAAAACAGCACTGGACTGTTGAGTTATTTGCACTTTAAATACTTTTCCTCGTTTTCTTATATAAATTATAAATTTTATTTGCCTGGGTTAAATGTCTCAAAAACTGTACTAACTCTCCGGCAGATCCAGGTAATTCAGGATCTTTGATCTTTTTAGGTCTTCCGGCTTTAGGTTTTGGTGGGCTACTTCCAGACTTCGGCGTGTTACTCATAAAATGGGAGAAAATCTCAGTTTGTTTGAGCAAGAACTCAAATCTTTTCGAACGATCAGTTTCAATTTTACTTTCAAAATCTCCTTCTTTGCCCCTAGAGGAAGTTGTATCACTAGAAGAACCATTCTGAAATATACATTATATGTATTACATACATAGTAAAAACTTAACAAATAATATGACAGAGTTTATAGCAAACAAAAGAAGCAAGTGCAACAAAAGAAGTTCAAATGTGTTCTAACAGAATTCTCTCCTACGTCTGCAGCTTCCATCGCTTCCTCTGTGTTTGACATTTTTCTAATATAAATGAAACCAAGCAACGGTTTAATTCCTACTTGATTTCAAAGCAGTCAGGCACTTTTCATGTTAAAATAAGAACATTAGATTACAGAAAGTCGATACGCGACGAGATACGGCTGCATCTAAGTTATTCTTGATTCTGAGTAATTATGAATGTAATCTGGGACTGGATCTGACGCCGGCCGGGGCGGGCGGGCGCGAAAATCACAGAGAAGAGAAAACCAAAGAGAATGTAATAACTATTTAAGAAAGAGTTTTGAGTGTGTTAACTTCGAACAAAAGAGTTATGTCAATTTGGCAGAAATCCTGTACCAACGTGCTGCAAACAATTAACTATGACTAACTATAGTATTGAGTCCTCTCGTTATCGACATCGATACAATTTAGGGTTTTTATCATGGCTCCAATTAAGACTGTTATTACATGAGGCATAGGTGGATTATTTCTCAAGGCAAAGTAAAGCACGTGCGGAAATTGAAGGCGCCAATATTCCACCAAGGAACATTAGGTGGCATAAGTGTGACTGATGAAGAAGACTTAATGTCGTCAGGGGCCCCGAAACGTATTTGCCTAGAGGCGCCTGATTTGACCTCATTTATAATTTGGATTTTTATTAAACATTAAACTTAAATGTTGATAAAAAAGTAAAAATATTTTCACTTAAAAGTATTATACAGTAAGAAGTGGAGCCCCCGGTTTCACCCGCGCACAATATAATATGATCACATACGAAAGTATTTTGATTCGACCCCTCCCCTTCTATATGGGTTGACTAGATAAATAAAAAACATATTAGCTCTGTTCCGCCAAACGTTCTTACGCTCGATACCACGGCTTTCGCGTTCGAGTTGTTTCCGAGCGTTACAATTTCAAACTCGAGTGGAATGGATTATGAAGCGTTTTGACCGTAATGATGTAAACAATACAAATGGCAGTTAGAAAAAATAGAGCAAGAGCTTAAATAGGTTAGGTTGCAGTTTGAACAATAAATGTTAATAAAAAAATATAATTTTAGCGGTGTGCATATTTGATTTAATATAATAAAATGTTCTTATACAGCGATAGTAGGATATTTGATACTTTTTGCGCCGCAATTACGCTACATAAACTCTATACTTATTTTAAAAATCCCGCGAAATTTGATAACGCTCACAAAGAACCACATCATTTTGTTTTGTGTTAATTTACTCTACGACCCACATATTAAGATTGTAGTTATGAGCTTAGGGTGAGCGATAATGATGACGTCATTAGCGACGTTCAGGGACGGCTAAGGAATTATTTTAAGCGTTGTGAAGGCTTAATGAAATGCAGCCTAAATATTTTTCATTTAGTGCATTTGCTTACCTTGATATGACTTTAAAATAACTATGTACTATAATTTAAACATAAAAATGTATAAGCAATATTGAACAAATAAAACTACTATTTCAATATTTATTTATTTTTAACAGCGTTATCAATCAAACTGTTCAAAAATTCCAATTTTTCTTCTTTGGTTTCAATAATTGAATATGCTTCCCAGGATACCTGAAAATCATTGTTTATTTAAAAAAAAATTAAAAATGTTGACAACTTATTCAAAACAAATGTACATAAAAAAAATAATCACCAATTCCCCACAGAATCCCAAGGTTTTAAGTTCTTTTATTTTACTAATAAATAGGCCACTTGGCCTCTTAGTATTGTGAATTAAAGCATTTTTCCCACCAATTATTAAAACAATCCAATCATTATTATCAGGGGGTGTTCTTAGTAGCCCAAAATTTTTGTTATCAAAGGCATCTCCCACCGGCACTGCTTTTCCTTTATGGTCATTGCATAAAATAATATCTGCAAATGAAAAAAATATTCAATTAGATACACAACAGTTGATATTATGTAATTGCATTAAAACATACCTCCTCTTTGATGGTGTGTTAAAATATGACCGCCTGTTACAAAACCATCTCCTCTTGCATCCTTTAAGATACTCAAAACATCTAAAAACATTCTTTCAGAAGCATTGTACTGTTTTTTATAATTTTCATCTGGTACATAATCTGTGTATTTTTTAGCTAATACAATTGCTTCTTTATCAGTAAGAAGGTCAATCTTTGAGTTTTTACAAAATATTTTTACTCTATTATGTAATGTCAAAATTTCTCTTCCATAGGTGACAAAATGTTTCCCATATGTTTTTTCCAAAAATATAGGATCAAATACTAGTTTTATGAGTTCTTCAGGATATATTCCTAATAGACCAAGATAGGCTACGGAACATGCAAATGATCTACCATACAAAGTACGCTCAACCTCTCTTTCTGGTTTTTTTAATTCTGCAATCATATTATGAAGAAAGTCTTTTGACTGGGGTGTGTAATCAAGTGTACCAAAAGTTAATGCCAACCTTTCTAGATCTTTAATTCTAGTTTCTGAAATTGCACCAGCAACTCTATTAGCAATTGCTTTCAGACATCCTTCATGTAAGGTTAATGTAGATGTCCCTAACAATCCCACATGAACATTACACATGACTGATAACCTAGGTATTTCAGCTTGTAATTTATCTAATAACAAATATATTTTGTTATCAGTTGTAAACTTCATTGAATACCGGATTATTTTTAGTAAAGCTGCAAGTGAAATTTCATGTATTTGGGAAGAGTTGCTTGAAATTATATCTATTATTTGAACAATTACATCCATATTTCTTATAGGAGTTTTACTCTTGAAAAATCCCATCGATATTATTGCAAGCTCATCAATAGTAAACTCATTGAAGTGTGCATTGATGTAGATCTCTAAATTATGTATATCTTTTGGTGATTTTCTTTGTATTCCAATAAAGAACATAGTTCTAACAAGTTGTGCAGCTGTTAAATTTTTTGCTTTTGAAGATAATTTTAATAAACATTTATATGAATAATCACTTGCTCGGCAAACATTAAGTACATAGAACAATGTGATAAACTCAAGCATTTCATCGTATGACCAGTCTCTTAATCTTTTTAGACATTCATCATCAAGTGCTGCCCAAACTTCTATGAAATTTCTTGTATTTATAGATTCTGTTACAGGCCATTTCATCAAAGAATAAAACACTGTTTTTAGCTCAGTATCACTTGCTTTTGACAAGTTATCCGTTAAATTATCTATGAAATTGTCAAACATATTGTGAGATATACACAAGTTTTGTTCAGAGCACAATATACCCAGGATAGAAAATGTTTCAAAAATAGAATTCGGTGGTTTCTTTGACCAATTTTCTGATAACAGTTCTTTCAAAGAATAATTAGGTTCATGTGTTTTATCTTGTTTAATATTGAGCTTCATTGCATAACCTCTATTTTCCATAATATTGTAAGCATAACTGTTCTCATGTTCCATAAACATTTTCGCGGGCAAAATTGAAGTATTATATAAATATCTACAATTGTTGTATACTTTTATGTGAGACTGATGAATGCCTTGATAACGAAATAATGAACGTGAAAATCGAAACAATTTATTAATTGTCATTTTAGAAATTGTAAGGACGCTGTTTGTAGATAAATATCGTGAGATTCGTAATGTCAATCAGGGTTAGGAAATTGGTACCAATTTATTATCCATAGGCAGCGAACTTCATTAAAAACTTAAAAGGTAATATTAATTTAAGGTAAAATTCTATGACCGAGACACTACGTGCACGTTCACTATAATTTTTATAATGATAGAAAATGACCTTATTTGCATTATTATCAACATAAAAACTCTCGCTTCTTATGTATTTTTCAGAAATTATTTCACACATTTACATAGTAAGATATTACGAGATTTGCAATTTTATTACTAAACGTCTAAAATAATAACGTATTGATCCTAGTCGTTATGGCTTAAATCGAATAATCAATATTTTGATTTTTTAAATCGAATAATCGATATTTTGAAATATTTCTTAAAATTGTGTAGCTTACATTTATTTCGGTAACAAACGTCGTACAAATATCATATATATGAACAAAATCATATTCAAAATATATTTAAAGTAACTGTAATAATAAAAAATAATAACTGCCCACACAAAAATGTTAGGTTAGGTTTGGAACAAACATAATATCCGCAAATCGATTGGAATCATCAATTTTCGATTTTTTACCCTTACGTGCTTTTTAGTTTTTGAACGTGCTACGAAATACTATTTTTCGCACTAACTATAGTAGGGAAAAGTTTGAAAATAAAACTACAGTACAAAAAATGAAAAGCGTCAGAAAAAATAAGTCCAATGGCAAAAATAAACCTCTTGTTTGATTGGTCAGTTTGAACGCTATTGAGTCACTGCGGTCAATATAACCTAACCTAACTTAATTTTTTAAATAAAGCAATATGTTTAAAAGCTAACCTAATTTTTTGATAATTTTTGCTTTCATATTATGGTTCTTGGATTTTGGGAGTTGCGGGTGAGGGATTGGAAGGGTTAATACTCCCTAGCTTTTAGGTAGCATCCTTCTAATACCAAGAAAATATACTGTACCTAAGAAATTAAAAAAATATATCCATATAATCGAATACGCGATTCTTAACAAAATCAAATTTCAAAATATCGATTATTCGATTTTAAAACGTATCGACTAGGATCAGCACGTTATTATACTATGTAAATGCATGAAATATATTTTTTTCTATTTTTCTACCATTATAAAAATTACTGTGAGTGCGCAAGTGTCACGGTCATAGAATTTTACCTTAATTAATAATATTATCTACAAACTTTAATATGAAATATTGTTATGAACCTTCATTCATGTCATCAATAAGTAGTAGGGTAGACTTAGAACCCTAAAAGTAGAATAGAAGTAGAAGTATTCAATCAAAGTCACATATACCCAAAAGAAATGAAAATGACAATTAGACATTGATGTTGACAATTAAATGGACAATGCAAGTTGTTTTATCCTATGCGTAACATCCGAACTTTTTGCCTTTGTCTTTCCTTTTATATTAATTCCAACATTGTGAGGGGCAGATTAGGATCATCATTCATGGTGGGTCCCCAAAACGGGCTGCGGCCGTCCATTCAACTAATGGATGGAATAAGCTTTTGGAATTGTTATTGATAATAACATACAATCATTGTAGATATTATTTAAAAAAAAAATATAGTAATAATTGACGGTGATACACGGACCTGCCGTCCGCGATTCTTTTTTCCGTTTCTTATGAGATGGGAGAATGATATTAAGATGACAGCCGGTTCAAACTGTAGGAGAGTCACCCACGACAAAAACAGTGGAAAAGTTTAAAGGAGGCCTATGACAAAGGGCACACTGAAATTAGGGACATCAATAATTTACAATATTAGTACCAAAAAAAATTCAGAATAAAAGGCTATATTATTATTATTATATATTAATAATTGTTTGATTTGGCATTTGTTTGTAGAGAAACAACAACATTTGTCGCAAGAATGGGCTTCTACATTTTGCCCGAGGAGTGAGCTGCTGCAGGCCTGATTTCATACCTCTTCCCCTTCCTACCCTTTTCACATTAGGTTAGGATGGGGATGGGAACGGGAAGAGAATTAGAAGGGGAGGAGGTTAACGGGGAAAAGGAAATATCCTTTTTCCTGTCTATGCCCTCCTCTGTCCATTAAAGGTATGTATAGGCAACACATTTGCTTGTTGCGGATGTCTATAGATAGCGTTCACTTAACATCAGGCTCATTGCTGACTACTTCCATTAAAAAAAAACGTAGTAATAAAATATTGCTTACAGCGTGAATTTCTCACATATTATTAATCATGGTATTATAACCACATTGTATCCAATATTCGGATTCGTCCCAATGTCCAAAATATTGCGGTTTGACATAGAGCGATTTTACTTCTATATTATCACCTAGGCCAGGAACAGGCACAGGTCGATTTTTGTCTTCTATCGCTCTTTTATCACCTAAATACAAATCTTTGTCCAACCAAGTCGGCTAAAGAAAATTATTCTATTACTCTTAATAATATAGAAAATGGATAATATGGACTGTGTTTTTACCTGCATTATTTTAAGATTCGACGCGAGCTTAAACGGCCATAGTTTCGTCTCACTGTTTAATTCTTTAATATATCCGCACCATAAATCCCAATATATCTATATATACACATCAACATATAACAAGGAAAGTATAATTCGTCAAACAATCCTAAGCACAGGACCTGAAATGTATCTATTTCGTATTACCTTTTTCTTACGGGTATTCGCTAATTCAAAATATCTTACGCCGTGTGTAGTAATTGCTTTCAGTGAACTTCGTATATGTTGTTTAAATATAAATATTTTAACAACATCAAGGGAATATAAGTAGTATAGTTTTAATTGCTTATCATACTTTGGTATATCTTCAATATTATTTTCGAGCTTAATGCAATATACCATTGATGCGATTGCAAAATTCTTGTTAGTTAATCCTGAAACATAAAGTCTTATACTTATCACCGTTTTAGCTGAAATGTTGACCAGTGCATTATTCGCAGTTATAAAGTAAGAAGACAAATTTATGAAAATAGACATAAGAATACAGGTCGCAAATCTATTAAAGGATTCTAAACTCGGAGCTGGGCAAATAACAGTAGCTATATCTGCTATGTTTTCTGGCTCCAAATAGATGAAAATCTTATTGTTTGTTGTACTCTATTATTCCTTTAACCGTCGCCCATGAACATTCATAATATCGGAGGAATTGCTAAAAAAGTATAGACATGTTATAGTTCACACAAAATCACCGGTCAAAAGTGTTCCAAATGTAGTGACAGCAACATTCCCACACTCACAAATGGTGTTAAAAGGGTAGTATAATTAAAATAATAAGAAAAAAGAGGACGGCTAGTGCTTGTCAAGTGACATGTACGAAAATAAGCGTAAATGTACACATGACGTAAGGTAAAGAAAAAGCCAATTGGGACGCTTTTGAGTCTTCGCTAAGCGACCGCTAATGGCATATCTTCTACTTTTTGTATTATAATATCACAAGATATACAATATTGAATAGAGTAGTAGTAAATTTATTTATATTTTTTAATTTATATAAGTGTAATGTTGTATAGCGCAGTTGGCGATTGCCTCCCCCACCTTTGTGCATTTTTACTGTTTTTAAAATCTATCACTTACGTAACTACTGTTTTATTCCTTATCTTAGAAAGTAAACAGTGAAAAACAACCTTAGTCAGTCTAACAAAATATTAAGCATTATGCGGGAAAAATTACCAAGTATAACTGAGCGCAAATATTTCCCACTCCTGCTGGTTTCAAGAAAATTGCTCTCTATAAGAACCATTTCATTTGAATTCAAATGGTTATCTGGAAGCAGTTTCTTGATTTGTCCATAAACCATATTTCAATATTATTTTCAATAGCAATGACTTTGACGTTTTCAAAATAAATTACCAAAATAAAAAAAATGGAGCTACTATTTATATGTGTCACAACCGGATTTTAAAGGCGCACTACAGATTACACAAGGGAAAGACTATCTACTAATATTTTAAAGGCGCACTACAGATTACACAAGGGAAAGACTATCTACTAATATTTGAGACTGAGATAAATACTTTAATTTAATTGTATTAATTAAAAGAAAGGATAAGATGGATTTGACAAGTCCGGATAGAAAAGTGTGAGAAATAAAATACAAGCAACACAATTATGAAATTGAGAGGGAAAGCTTCCCGAGGATTCAGGAAAGGGATTTTGTCACGTAAGATCTCAGAGATATTGTAGTAGTTCTTTTTCCTGTTAAAGTCGTTATTAATCATTTAACACGCTAATAGATACATAGGCTGTCGATATGGTGTTGGCTGGTCGTAGTCGATAAGAAACTGCCGACACTGTTTGCTCGAATCCAAACGTAGCTTACCGATTATAAACTAGGACGATAAGGACAAGGCCTGTACTGAAGAGAAGACTGAAAGAAACTGAGTTATGTACAGGGCTACTGCTTACTACACAAAGAAAATCCGTTTTTTGATAAATGCGGGGAGGCGACCCCAAATTTCAGCTTGCCAAGTAAGAAGCTTGCCAAGTAAGTAAGAAGCCTCCTGTCTAGTCATCAGTAACTAAACTGTTAGGAGGAGTGTCCACAAAGTTGGTGGTCCTGGTTGCAGACCTGTTTCCAGATCCACATCTGAGATATGGAAGTGGAAGACATCGATTATTGTGGATGAACATGTAAGATTGACTGACAATCAAAGTTTCCGTTGGTTCTCATTTTATATTTCATTCCGATTTATGGCCACTACGTTGTTTCGCGAGTACTTTGCGCTCGCTAGACTAGACATGAGAAGCGTTCAAGTTCATACTTCAAGGTCCTCTGGTGTTGCAGATGTTCATGGGCGGCGGTGGTAACTAAGGCAAGCAAAGCGATCATAATGTGGGTTGAATTCATAAAGCTATCCATCGGGCATGCATGGGGCATTACATAATAATTTAATAGACCTTAATAACTCGTTATTTCGAGTTTCGGTATTGTTAGTCATGTGTTTTATTTATTTTTTGTTTTCATAAATGTCCTGATTCTAGATCTTGGACCAAAGAAAAAATGATTTACTATTGAGTTATTGTTATTATATGCTAAATTCCTTTCCAAGAACCTTACATACTGTGTGAACGGCTCATCCACCTGAAGTGACGTAGTTTCAAGGAAAAATAAAACAATATTGCATTCACACTCTTTTATTATAATGACTTAGGTGTTCCACGCAAACTTATGTTTTTGATGCTAAATTATACTTCACATTTTAATGATTAATACGTTCTCAGAATAACATTTACAACACATTATTAAATTAAAAGTAATTATTTACGGATTTACTATTTCGTTACACATTTATCTAGAAAATAACTTTGGTTTAAATTTATTCATTTAACCAAAGTGATTTTATTAATCACTTAGACATTTTCGTACAGATTCTGTGTTGTATTTGTGATTTTTTTAAATACGTTCAACAATTCCCTTAAAATGCATATCACATTCTAATCTGTTATGATCTAATCAAGGAAGTCCAGATTTTTTAATATTATGAATACATAGTGGACGGTATTTTAAAGGCTACAATTTTCTAGGAAAGAAATATTGAAGTCCTTCTACAGTATTTTTTATGTTATTTGTAAGTACAAATAAATATACGGATCATAAAATTAAAGATACGCAAATACAATACAATACCTTAAAAAATTACAACGCTACCACTAAAATTGTCTAATAATAAATAGTCGCGACATAATTGAAGCAAGCACTCGTTATCGCCCCGCGTCCGCCTGAAAAAATATAAACCTTTGTAAAACTGTACACAAATGTCGCTTAAAACTTAATTTCACTATCTGACAACTTTGCATATAACAAAATAATTCCTTCTGATTGTAAAGAAATAGATTCAACCATAAAAAAGTGCAGTTCGATGTTCAATTTTGTTATTACAATACGTTCCCACGACCTGGGTTAGAAATTATGAACGTGTATTCATTAATAATTTAACCTTCACCAAATGTTAAGTTAATCATTATTTAGGAATATATATAATATAAACGCCATTGAACCTGTAAACAGATATTAGTAGATACCAGTACACTATCAAAAAGTTACTAGTGGCAATAGTAGTTACGATTTCTTTTAGATGTAGTCAATGTTGTTATTCGTTGACCAGTAAGTGCAGTGCAATTATTATTTTTGTTTCTCTTACATTTTATTAATAGTCGCTTTTAAACTTCTCTTTTTTATACATTTGTTACATTATATCCGTAAGGTTATGAAGCTAGAAGTATAACAGGAATTGTTGCAGGAATTGATCAGTGTTTAGTTTTGGAGGCTTTAGGTATGCTGATGGACGGAGGCAGCGGTAAGATGTTATTGCCGTATCGGGCGTGAAAGTTCTTATCTAAAGATACGATCTCTTTCTTATTCACGGTCTTATTTACAGACATTTTGACAGTTTTATCCTGAAAATGATTATTTGTTAGGCCTTGAAGAAAATCAACGTTAAGCCCAGAAGACAGGCGATATATAATTGAAAGAATTTGTACTTACCAAGGCTTCAGTCTTCTTACGTAAATTGGATCTAGACAATGTAAGCGCTAATTCTGATTGCAGTCTACTTGATATAGATTCATCGTCTGGAATGAAATGACCGTCGACTTTGTCACCGTTGAGAAAATCAAGTTTCAATGGCTCCCTTCGTCCAACATTGTTAACGTATTCCCCAATTGTAACGGAAACGGGTCTTGCGATTTTCTTCATTGTAGCTGTACCATTCGGGGCCCGTACGAAATAGTTCGACGGTGGCTTCGGCTGCACATTTAGAGGGTTCTTTAATTTATACGATTCGAGTGACTCTATCTCCGCATTTTCCTCTTTAATGTTCTTCAAATTGTACTGTAATTGGGTATCGGTTTTGATGCTATAATCTGGTGTTGGCGTGCGACTGAGAGCGCTGACCTTCTTTATATTCGCATTAATAATGAGATCTAATTTTTCTGACTTTGGTTTCCGACTCTCGATACTTTTACTTTCACCGTTTTGATGACCGTTCGCTATTGGCATCTGGAAGATAAACGTTAGCATTTGAGTAGAAATTGCAAGAACACTTATAAAGATTATTCTTATTTTACAGTCACGACACATTGATTGTAATATTCAAACCTGTCCGTTTTTTAAACAGTATGAAGTGGGCAAAGGAACAGCGACGACCTGACGTTAACTAAACAACGCTTCCCATATCATGGTGAAATAAAATAATATAAATAAATAAAAAGAAATTATTGTACTCACTGGGGGCGGGGGCGGTGGGCTTTCTATCACATCCTTGTGTTGTTTTACGCCATTGCTAACTGGCGTTTCCGTTGGAATTATGTTAGGTTTTCTTATTTGCAGTGTTGTTTGGCGATCCTAATAATATAAAGTTTAACATAAATAACATTCTCCTTTCAATAAAATACTATTGGTAATTCTTAAGATCAAAACAAAAGACTACACACATTTCGAAATATCAATAACTTATCATCGACTAAAATGACAGTTGATGAGCATCTCCCAGAAGTAAAATTTACTACATAACTTCATACGGACTCATTCACACCGTCTTTACTACGTCTACGTGTCCAGTGTGAAGTAACCAATCAAACCTTCATGTCTATGAAGATTCTGAGATTTATTGTATTTGTATAAAGACTGACAATAACGACAATTACGCTTGTTCTTATGTATGTATATATTATATTTTCTATTTTTTACGCCAGTGAGTTGCAACTGACAAAAAATAAATTTGCATTTCAGTCTAACTGGTCAAAATTGAAGACATAGAAATACTGGTACGCTTGAAACAGAAAAGAGGAGTGTTACAGATTATTCAGCGTGGATAATGATTCCGGAAACGTAAACGGTTAACAAGTTAATTTCATTGGCGTAAATAAAGCGAAATTAGGTATGTCATTTGTTTCGCGTGTATTAGATATTAGGAGCAGATGTACATAACATTTTACAATTAACGATGTAAACATTAATGAATTTAGAATTCCAGACTAATAGAGAAAGATAAATCTAAGTTAGCAGATGTTAGAATATATGCTTGTTAATTATTTAACAGCAGAATATGAGAAATTGCGGTTTTGAAAAGCTATTTTTCAACTTTTCTCATGTCCAGTTCCGAGTATAGTTTTCCTACGATTAGCAAAACAAATGCCACGTAGGACATTCCAATTGCCACTGTTTTGTATACAAAACCGAACAAATTGGACAGTAATTTCTACGAACATAAGTGTTTTTTTTAAATATTAACTAGTCTCATCCGCCGTCAACGGTCGTGGCTCATCAACCTCGAATACGATGGTTATAATTTCTTTGTCCAATTATAAGCTTTCGAAACCGGACGGAACAAATCGTAATTAAAATACTTCACTCTGGACACCAAAAATGTCAATAATTTGAATTGTACTAGATAGACTATAGCTGGAGACCAACTGTAAACATAAGTTTCTCGTATAGATGACCATAAATAACGTCATTTATTTGTTTCTGACCTTTCTTAAATCTTCAATTAATAAAAATAAACAAGTAAATTTTCACACAGTACCCTTACGTGCTAAAAATCGACACAGAATTTTGGAAATTTATAACCCGAATTTAGACCCGTCTTTATAATAGCAGTTCGAAGTTTTTATAGAAGTGGTGCTAGATGTTACCAATACAGAAGGAGCCTCCTAGGCTTCTTTCTACAATTTTCTGTTAGTCGCCTTAAGACGTCGTAGTAAAAGTGCTATTCTTTTAAGGCACCGCATTACGCCAGTTACTTCTAAATGGGCTAAAGCCCTCTTGATGTATAAGAAATCATATAATAGAAACTACTTTGTACGCATATAGTTTTTATTCAGAGTCGATAGGATTTCATATCGAGTAATAATTCATTTAAATAACCAAAAAACCGTACCGATTCTGTGATTATCGATTGACTGATCAAAAATATCATAGTATATAACATCTTCTAGGAAGAATGCGAATGTAATGTAACCTCAATCTTTAGGAATCTAGGACATTACGGGTCACAATGGAACATATATACATACATAAGCCTTCCTTCTAGGTCGGTCGGGCAAAAAAACCAAAACGAAACCTAGGTTTGCAGGCATCCTAGTCAATATCCGTTATATATTTGTAATCAATTTATGTAAAAGAGAAATAAAAACATTGTCTTACGATTAAAAGAAGATTAAGGACCTACATGTTAATTTAGCAAAAAAGATTGTCACAAAAACTTGTCTCTTTGGACCGATAGCTGAATCTGAAAACGTGAATGAGAACAACGCATAAGTATACCAGTAGAGCCAGAGTATTCGATTATTGCGAAAAATCAATTCAGATTTGTATGCTTTATGGATGTTTGGATTATTTTCAAGAGTACTAAGACCGCCTTTGTGATACGAATTTATTTTGCTTTATTAAAAACAAACCTATTGTGTTTTGACAGGCATAATATCCGGTATTTATGTCCTGTGTTTATTGAAACGCTTTAGACCAAAACAAATAATTTACTGCTAATCTAAACAACCAATAATACGAATTGCACCTGTATAATGAAGGTCATCAAAATCATGATATTTAATGAACAGGGTCTTTGACATTGAACTTTGTGCATACTCGGCCGAGGCTACAGCGCAAAACACTCTCGAGAAACAAGTGAATGACGTAACTTTCATGCGCCGCTGCTTAGCTAAAGGATATCGTCGCTATGTACGAGTTCACAGACCACAGACACACCGTCATGTACATTATTGGTAACAATTACACGAGAAAGGAGACTCAAGTTACCCAAAGCTGGTATCAAAACAAGTTTCTTATCTACATTTCCATACCATACCATACCATAATTCTAGAATACATTCATAGTCTTATATCAAAAGGACAGCTGTAACTACTGGGCGTAGAAATTTTGCACAGATTTCTGTTATTACTTAGTCGAACACTAAGAAAGGATTTGTCTAAATTCATCCCGTAAATATCCAAAGTAGAGGTTGGAAATTTGTATGGATAAAAAATTTAATCCAATATAAGTTGACCCCGGAACTATATAATCAATCGTATTAATTAGGGTTCAGCTTAGACTACATTTTGCTTTGCAGGGCGGGTGATACCGCGGGTGTTTCAACTTCTAAAAATTCAATAATAAAATTCGTAGCGTTGTATCAGACGCATATAAATATACGTATTCGAAATATGTCAACAGAGATAGTCATATCTAAGTTATCGATCGCAAAACATCAGATTGATAAGGTAACGTGTAACTCTCACATCAGTAGTGTACAGATTACGGAAAGTTTATAGCGTGCAGTTTTATATGTATAAAATAAAATATAACATGACATCGTTAAGGTCTTACTTCATAGCACTGAATTACAAACAACGGCTTTGATTTAACATTTTTCTTCATTTTAATAACGATAAACACAATCCACTAAAGAAACAACTGCACATTCGCGCTACTACGTAGCCAATTGCACTATTAATTTATCGTTTGCCGAGCCGAGCCTGAAATTCGTTTAATGAGGTTTTATACCGATAATGCACTGAAAATGTTCACAAATAAAAACAAGAGCGCGTGAAGGTCACAGATAATTTTCCAGCGCGAAAGAAAATACTTTTTTACGGTTCGTGAATTTATATCATGGTGAGTGCCAACCGCGAACGCTGAGAAGCAACTGACAGGTAATAACGCAGGTTTGGATACAGCCGAAGGCAGGTGCGGGGTGGCGCGTTATCACGGAGTCATTCGATGCGCAATCACTGCGCCGACTCTACCGGCCAGGTAAAGTCCGCGGCAATTACCAGTGGCGTCGACAAAAAACTACTCGGTCAGTAAACACACGGGTATCGCCGACCGCAAGCGGGCGTGCGGTCTTGTCTTGGTTGCTAATGCTGACTGCTCCCATAACTTCCAACATTGAATAATCTTTTTTTTTTCATCTACAAAATTATAAGCAACTACAAATACTGATGAATGTATACCCTTATTTGGGCTATCGGTTGCCTAAATGTCGGTTTTTGAACCTGGCTTTATCCCCAATTACATCCAATTAAGACGCAGGTCACGTTTGCCAAGTGAAGGTTATAGAGCTCTTACGTTAATCTGTCGATATGATGTGCTACAATGTGGAGGATAACGCTTCAGTTCAGTTCAGAAACTCTTATATATCTTATAATATAAACGCCTATTCATAACCGTTCACTCTATTGAAGTAAAATAATCCTAGTAAAAAAATATTGGACTAAATAAATATTTGAATGATAGAGCGTTATAAGGAAAAGTATGTTTTATAAGGGATTGTAACTAAAATTGAGAATGGTATGCTTCGATGGTTCGGCCACGTTGAAAGGATGACTGAAGAGAGAGTAAAAATACAAATTTATGTTGCGAACGTGAGTGGCAGTTTTGGTTAAAGAAGGGCAATATACATAAGGAGGACACTTAACCGACCAGTATGTGTAAGTAGATGTAGAAGCGAGAAAGGTGTGCCAGGATCACGCCAAATGGAAATCCATGATCTTTGCCTACCCGTATGGGTTACGGGAGCGAGAGTGCATTTTTTTAAATATTTAATAACTTTTTGCACCATTTAAAAATCTAGCATCTTAATTTTTTTAATCGATCAATAACTTTTTAATTTTTGTTGGTCGAGCAATAATTGAATAAAGAACAAAAGCTCGTCATTGTTTTATGAAGAAAAGACCAACCTTCAATTTGCTTTATCAAAATATAATTGTATTGTAGGCATATGTAATATTATACACATACACGTGGGTTTGCACGTGGGCATTTAATATTATTACGAGTGAACCCGGCAAACGTTGTGTTGCATTAAAGTTGTCTCGTCTTGTATAAGCGGGCACAGCTTATTTTTTTGGTTATTCCTTAAATTTAAAAAAGGTCTTCACGAGATGTTATTCAATTTGGCAGCGCCATATATTGCCTTACATTTTGTGTTATAGAAATGTCTGCCTAGGAAACATTAATTGCGAATTCGTATTGTATCCGTCAAATACTAATAAATGATTCATTGATCGCTATCACTCGATATGTTTTGCTCGACAAAGCGTTTAGGTGTGAAATCACTGCTTTTATCTATTGTAGAAGACTAATAAATACTTTAAGATATACGCCATATCACAAATTGGTGCTAAATCTCAGATGTCACTTTTAAAAATAAATATACCCTCAAACCCATAACCCAGAGGGGTAGGCAGAGATAATTGATTTCCATTTGGCGCTATCCTGGCATACATCTCTCACTTATACTAAATTATTATTGTTGATACTAAATTTCTTCTTCCAAAACTTTGAAATAATTTCTACAGACCCCAGAACTTGTATAACTTGTAATATTAGACGCCGGTTTGAAGTTGTGAAACACAACGCTCCTCTTCGCATTCTATTTTGGCATCTGCAAGTCCTTCATGTTGTCATTGTTCACGGATTACAGTTCCTAGTTACTATACCTTGTTTCACAGCAAGACTTTTTTGCAAGAAGATTTTTTGTAAACGAACGAACGCCACTTACCATACAAGACGGCCATTACACTTTTTATATTTTTAGCGGACATGTTGCAAATATGTAAAAGTCTTGAGATAAGAAGAAGTGATGTGGATAGCCAATGTTATAAGGCAATGTGAGAAATGGTTGTTTATCGAAATCATTTTTGAATACATGAATTTTAACGTAAAAACCTTTGTTTACAAAAACTGTATCTTGCTGTGAAAAAAGTATACTTGATGCTCTATTTAATCTGGTACTTAATTTAAACTTAACTGAAACTTAGAAGATAGGCAGCAGGGTCATTCCGTGTATCATAAAATTACTCTGCTTACCGAAACGCACTACATTCATCAAAATGACCTCGTTTAACACAGAAAGAATAATGTTAAATAAATATATGTGTATTATTTGCCATTACTTCTTTTGTCAGATTTTTCTTTATTCTGGAAAATAGTCTTGGAACCAAGGTTGTTCTATAGCAAAAAAACCTTTGTCAATCTTTGGTTATGCAATACTTATTATTCAACTACCTGGCCCAGTAAGCATCGCTCCGCCCTATAATTAAAAGATGATTAACTATTACTATAATGGTTTACACATACAAGATAGATATATGCTGTCGTGGGCTTTTTTGTAGGACTATTTAAGGTAAGCATGTCTGTTATACATTATATACGTGTAACTTAAACGGTTTTTGCTGCGCATACCAGAATAGCTCGCATATGGCGGAAATTTTATTTGAGACTTATCGTTGAATTTTGGTCAATTCACACAATATCTTTACACATAATAGCCTATATGTTATTCTGATGCATAAGTTAGCTAGTTTCATTAAAATCCATTCAGTAGTGTTAGCGTGAAAGAATAACAAACATCCACACATCCATATTTACAAACTTTTGCATTTATAATATTAGTAGGATGTTGTATCTGTAGAGTAACTTTAAAGACATATGAAAGTTCCATAAATGTATTATATCTTAATTTTGAAGTCGGAAATAAAAATACCATTAAACAGCTTAAGAGCAAATAACGAAACAACATTAATATTGCAAAAGTGGCAGTTTTGCTAGGGGACGCCCTAGGAGAACCTATATCGATCATCGGCTTACTAAAACGGGCGATATAAGGAGCACCCATAACCGACGAGCATGCATGCATAGATGTATGAATGGTAGATGCGAGAGATGTGTGCCAGGATCGCGCCAAATGGAAATCCATGATCTCTGCCTACCCCTCTGTCTTACGGGCGTGAGCGTAGATTTATTTATTTTATTATTCATTTAGCATTTTGTTCGTTAATAATTTGTTATTTTCAAGCTACATAATTGGGTTGGGAATAGACGCCTACCCGTACTATTTGGTTGTTAGAACAAATCTGTGTATGTATGTTGTTATATAATAGACAATGTTCTCGTGTTTTGTCGTCGTGACCATTTCGCGCGTAATACAAACTGAAATGAAACGTTTTGTTGCTCGTTTGCACTTGGAATGCTGTTGAATTTTGCAGCACGTGCAACAAATCTTACCTAGCAGCTATTATTAGGTCAGTACTTTTTAGAGTAAGGACGCCAGAAATATCAACAATCATCAAAAATTAGGATTAGGTAAAAATTATTATTTGTTTCTCATTTAACATATAAATATAAAAAAACAATTTGTAATATTTGATTGCGTGCCAATCACCAATCAACACCACCCCAAATAGCGAGTTAAAAAATGAGAGAAATCTTATCAAGCTAAATCTTAAATACAAAAAATCACTTGCCAATAAATGATGCTCGGAAATTGGTGATTAGTTGACTCTATGTCAAATAGAATCAAGAAGTTAGATAAAAAGAAGTTAGAGATCTATAGTATGGATGAGCAAACAAGATATGAGAGGTAAAGAAGTATGGTATGGAAATCTTATAAATTGCATGTCATCGGTAATTTAGTATATAGCAGTTAAATTGTAGTTTCTATTAAAAACTATGTAATTGACGCTGTAATAGAATTGTTCTATCAAAGTCACGCCTCGCCTCGCTACACTTTTTATTAAACTTATGTTCAATAAGCAAATGACAGCACACGCGAGACTTTTGTTTTCTCCGCTACAGCTTTTTAGAACGTTACTTTTACTACACTATACATTTCATTATACTTTTTAAAACTACCTTATGACCTGCTATCATATTATTACAAAAAAAAAACACAAAAAAATGTTAATTTACACAATGTTAATGTATATGGCATGGTTATATATTTATATTAGAGTCATAGACAAATTCTAAATAAAAAACGCTTTCAAAATTATTTATATAACCTAGAGTAGGTCGAGGTATGCTGTGCAAATTTCTTTAAGATTGTAATTAAATTTTCGATCGCAATACAGGGTAAACTTATTGTAGTCTGATGGTTTATACCTACATAGAAACATATTATGTCGAAGGTATCTTTTACAGATATTTTAGTAAACGTTTTAAATCGAACACTGACTTTATAAAAAAAAGAAAACAATGGCCCCACAAGGTGCCGCCTCAACTTTAAGAGCCCTTACGAGATTCCAAAACATTATTACAATCTTAATTCTTCGAAAAAACACGCTGCATTGCATTGGTTTCGTGTTCGCATGATTCGACTTGCATAATATAAAATGTAACCAATTTGTTTCGAAATTTATGATATACTGCCTTGTACTTTTTCCAACAACCATATAAGGTAATTAACGAGCATTCTTTTAATCCGTAACGATATCACGACTAAACAAATAAAAGACTTCCGGAATAATATTTTTATGTAAATCTAAAGTTGACATCACATTAAAAACGTTGTTACTACATTTATAATATATAATGCCTTTTTTCTGTCATAGGCAATCACCCTTTGTTGAGATATAAGAAATGCTAAGGGGCTGAAGTTTTCCTTTGTAAAATATATATTCCAGAATCTAAGACAGTAACTTAAAATAGTAATAGTAAAAACTACTTATAAAATGAGTACTTAAAGTGGACGCGTACTTGAGGAAAATTAAGACTATATCAGCCATTGTTTAATTAACTCTAAAATTTTATAGCTGTGACCAATTTGCGTCCGATACTTTAACAAATAATATAGCGCGAAGAGCACAATGCTTAATTATACCGGTTTTTCGTAACAATCCTCATTTCAAAATAGTTTAAATAATTCGATTTAAACGCTTCGGCCTCGTATTATACCTTATAATACTCGTACATTTGGGACCATTACTGTATACCTACTTTGAACCTTCATTTTTATCTGAAGACAGTAATTTAAAAAAATATATAAATATTTAATTCGCTTATTAAGAATGAATGAAATTATCCAGTTTGGTGTTGTGATTTCTCAGGTAGAATATATCTCACTACAGTTTGGTTGTAGTAGGTTTTGTTCTTTTTTTGTAATAATTATAATATTAGATATAGTATTGTCGCGAGAGAAATATGACAATAAATAAAATATTTTAAAAAAAACAGTTTTAGTTTAATGCGTTTGTTTTAATATTTTGCACATTTAATTATTATTTATTTATTATTTAGCTTTCCAAAAATATTTTTATGGACAAAGCATCAAAAACATTTTTTTAGGTACCGTGACAAAAAACAACCCATTCCTTATATGGAAACAAGCTCATGTAAGAAAATTGCAATCTTGACGTAACTTACGTGAAGTTTAAAGAGGTTGAGGTAAATACAACCTCTTTTAGCTTCGCGTAAAAACAAACATATGTAATACAAAATACCAAAGCAATTAGCTCGTCGTAATTTCTATGGCATCTTTAATTACTGGATGGATTGAGCATAAGCTATAAAGAGTAGCATAAGACATCGACCACATCACCACTTAACACTAGGTCGGATAAGTGATCAAGCGCTAGTTTATTAATTATAAAAAAAACCATAAGGCTCCGTAACAAAGTAACCTAACTTTAATAACCTAAGTAATTTTTTATATGATGAGACTCACGTAAGGTAGAATGGATTGATTCCTAGAGGTGACTGTTGCAAAATATTCCCTTGTTTTTCAGCACGGTAATTTTGTTTATTGTTTAAACTTAGTTACCTTTATTCTATATAACTTATACAATTCTTCGTTTGCGTTTCTTGAAAAAAATTTTGAATAAGCATTTTTATATTAAAATGAATTTTAATCAAAATTTTATCTCGACAATATTTTCAAGTTTGTTGAGAAACGATTTTTGCTGATAGAATGTATGCTCCATTATCAAAAATGTATTAAATAGTTGAGCTGCCTACCATTAATGCACACAGGAGGGGAATAATCCTCCCCGAAAAAAGATATTTCCTTTTCCTTCCCATCCCCTCCTCCGTCAAATGCTCTTTTTTACTTTTTATGCAAAAAACGAGGGAAAGGATCGCTCGCCGGTCACATGATGTTAAGTGACCGCTATCCTTAGAAACGGATGAGTCGTGCACGCCAACCTTTAATGTAACGCAAAGCATAAATCTACTTCACGCCTATCTTCTATGAGGTCGTGGTATTTCACCGATCGAGCCGGCCCATTCGTGCAACAGATGTCGTTATTGCGGGCTCTACTCCTCTATAGCGAGCTCTATTCTACTGAAAATATTAGCAGCGACGATTTAAGGAGGAAGAAATGCCGCATGGGTAAGTAAATTCCATTGTGAAGCAAACATGTGCAAACATGATTATGCTATATTGTACATTGCATACTTCAATTTAAGATGTGGCAGAGATGAAGAAAGTTTGAATATTGATTCTTTTTAGCTCGTATTCTTTGAAATAAGACTCCTAATCTCTAGCAATCATTTTGTCATGTCCGTGGTAAGTTTGGCAGTGAAAAAACAATATTTCAACTCTTTGAGTTTTTCACCGAATAAATCACTCTCGCCTTGTCAAATCAGAATGAAGTTGCATAATCAAAAATAATGTTTTAATTTACGCTTACGTTAGAAAATCAGCGCTCATAACATTTTAAATTAAAATAAACTATGCGGAATCGGTTGTGTCAAGTTGTATTTAAACAGTACATATAGTAATTTTTTACGGTCAGTAACTGCTATTATTTACATTTCGTTAAAATAAAAAAAAACACCAAGTTCTTATTTGAAGGCAATCTAATATTGATTACAAGGCTTAAGTAATTTAAGTTATCGTCTAGATCACTTAGGAAATAGTCTATTGGAATCGATTGTAACGGCAACAACGGCTTTAACCGATGATCGCCTTAAAGAAAGACGCATTCGCAGTTTTGCTGGGTCTTAAGAAGGTCGAAGGCTATGATAATTTATTATTTAACTGGATCATTCTAAGACAAGGCTATAATCAGCAATGAAGGATGAATTGTATATAAAAATTACTAAACGAAATTATAATACTAACAATATGTATTTGGCGGAACTAGGTCGAGTCCGCTAGGTAAATTATGGTAATGTTTTCACGCTCGGCTTATCAACGCAGCTAATGAGCTGATTAAACATTGCTGTGTCGGTTTAACAAGTAACACATATCTATTTCAATAGTATTTTATATTTTATTAATGTTATAGGAAGTCGGCCACATACAGGTCGACGCAGCGTTGGTAGACCAGACCCCCACAAGATGGACCGATGATTTGGTCTAGGATGCGGGAGTTTACTGGATTAAAGCAGCAGAGACAGACAAAACTTCGTTAATTTGGGTCTTATTGCGATTATAAAGGCCCGCAATAAAAGTTTTCTCTAAAATCTTCCATGTACAGAAAGCGATCAGTTACAGTTTTATTTTATGTATGGATGATAATTTTATGAAAGCAGAGGTTCGCGTAATACCGAATGATTTTCTTCAAAACCTCATTTTTAAAATATTTATAAGTCACACTTTTTTATTAGTCAAATAGTATTGAGAAAATTGTTATTGATTTATAAGCGCCATCTAGTTCACAACTTTGGATAATTTATAAATAACGGAGAATTGATTATCGTACTGGTTCGAATTTTTACCGCTAGGGTTTTAGACGTAATAATAAAAAATATCAGATTTTAATTTTAATGTGTTATTTGATACTAAAAGTAATACTGAATTTAGTTACTTTTATTATCTTATGGTTTTCTAATTGTATATCGCCGCATTTCGTTTCTTAATTTGTACACAGCTACTAGTTACGCCATCTGAAGAATAAACTAATTTTCTTTACAATGGGATAAGCCCCGTGATAAACTTTCAATCATCATTTTAAAGATCTTAATGTAATAAATAATAACATATATATCTTCAACCTTCGTCCGTTCAACCTTTTCAGAAGCTACTTTACAGTATTTTTATCGATCAAATGTTTGACATGGTTCTTTAACTTGACATAACTTATTTATTTATAAACCAATTGAGATAAAATAAGCACTAAATGTTAAGTAAAGCTTACCACAATAGGTAGTCACACCGCATCCAAATGGTTTAAGCGGTTTCTGGGATTAGCGGTGACAAACGCACACATAAACAGACAAACAGACAAAAATTCTAATAACCATTGTTTTTTATTGCGTTTATAAAGGCCAAATAATATTTCTCAAATAAATAAAATACATACGATCGACGCCGGGCACAAGACGTTAACGATATTATTGATACAACGAGACTTACCTAATCCAATTAAGTCACAGATTTTGTATTTAAATATATCAATGTTCTTCGCTTTACTCTTCGATGAGTCGCTTTACATACATGGTGGTACATGGTTTTTCTTTTTCTAATATTCATACGTATGACAAAGATGCGGTTTTACGTTAAAAGCGTTTATTTATTTTTTGTCTTGTAATCAATCAATATGAAGCCATTATAATACCCGAATTACGTTATAACCATTGTTGAGCTTGCGTAGTCGCAATCTTTATAAAAATCTTAGATCGACGTCTATCAGGAGAAGGTAACGGCTAGTTTAGCCTTAGCCTTAAATCTTCGTTACTTTACCCGATTGGTAAATATCTATGAGCTATTACCGTTGTGCTTGTATAGGCAAGGGGATTATTACAATTGTATTGTGGTCAATGTGACTAGTAACAGAAGGATGATACGGAACAATAATTACTTTGATATAAAAAAACGGAGAAAGCAATATTTTCATCAGTTGAAATTTCGCGCAGAGATCATTGATTTCTATTTGGCGCGATCCTGGCTCACCTCTCTCGCTTCTTCTACATTCATACATCTATGCATACATGCTCGTCGGCTACGGGTGCTCCTTATATCGCCCTTTTTAAATAAGCCACTAATTTGATCGATATAAGTACTTCTAGGGCGTCCCCTACCAACACTACCACTCACTTTGCAATATACATCTGTTGTGTTATTCTCTCTTCATTCATCCTTTCAATATGCCCGAATGATACTAATCATTAATAATATAATTTACTTATTTTGATTAATAAAAACAAGATATATAGCTGTTGAAACATAAGATGACTTATTAGCCTAGTAATACATCTTAACCCGAAATGCAGTATTCACTTCATACGGTTGTTTATTTTAAATATTCGCCGAGATGCTACCCAAATGGTTGCAATGTAAGGTGGATGCCCTTGGAGAGGGAATCTAGGTGGGTAAAGGTTACGTAGATTCCACCGTCAATAGATACAAGTGTGATAACTAAACTTGATAGTAATAATAAAAAATCCACTTTTATGTTCAAATTAATTCATTAGAAATTAAAATTGTTTAACAATGGATTTAATGTAAACAAATGGATGAACTAAGATCTTGTTTTCTCTTACACCATAAATTATGTTAATAAATCATTTCTGAAATAGCATCTTAATTTAAAGAAATTGAACATTTATTTTATTGTAAGATTTATTAATTATTCGGCACCCATGATAATCTTAACTCTTTGAAGTTAAGTTTGAAGAAAAGTTAACCTAAATGAGTAACTGAGTTTCCGAGTTGATGACGATAATTCTTAACTTAACGAAACTTCAGTAAGCAGTAAGTACACGCGTGCCCACTGTACAAATTCTGGGTAATGAAGCGGCCTTGTTTTGAAATTCGAGCAGCGATGCATTTCATATTGCTCGTTATGAAAACTAGTGCACTGAAATATGCGACGGCCGTGCAACTGAACAACTGCATAACACTATTAGAAAAATGAAGTAACTTTAAATTCGTACAATGTTATAATACCTTTCGCAACTCGACAGCTTATAATTTTATGCACTATTGCTTAATTGAAATGGCACACAATAGCAACTACCGCGTTAAAATTTTGTAATTTAATAGCAATAGTATACACTTACAAAAGGAAAGTAAGGTGCATAAGTAAGTCAAGTTAATTACTGGAGAAAAAAAAACCCCTTTGGCAGCGGTTTATGATGAAGTTGAAGGTACTTGCATATACTCTTCGATAGCATACTCTATTTTAGATGAAATCTTAAAATTTCATATAAGTAACCGGAGTGTAAAATTACAATGGGTACCTTCACATATCGGTTTAAAAGGCAATGAGAAGGCCGATAGTTTAGCAAAGCTCGCAGTTTTAGATGGAACAGAGTATGAACTACTTCCTGATTACTCTGAAGTTTTGTCATACAAAAGAGTATGCATAACACTTTGGCAGGAACACTTTGATCAAAGGTCGAAGGAGAAAGGTATTTGGTACAGAACAATTCAGAGTCAAGTGCCTTGGTTTGATAGGTGTGGACTAAACAGGTCATCAGTTGTATTGACTCTGCGCCTCCGTGTGGTAGGTTTGCCTTCCTGATGAAGAAGAAGCAATCACCTAATTGTGAGTCGTGCGACACTATCCAGGATGTGCAACACTTGCTTGCGGAGTGTGTCCTAAATAAGGATGCAAGAGAAGCACTGCTTAAAAAATACAATATAACCAGGTACAGTGTCAGGTACCAATCCATCTTATCTCAGCCTTTGACTGAAAGATCAGAAGCAGTGCCCAGTATGGTTCTCGGGCTGTATAGGTGACCAGGAATGTGCTTGTGATTGTAGTGTGTTTTGATTTCAATTTTATAATTATATAATGTTAGTGCATAAGTTGTGGTGTATGGGGAACGATGGGACTGACATGTCTTATAAGACAAAAGTCCCTAATAAAAAAAGAAGAAAAAAAAAGTAAGCCATCATAGAAAATATTTTGCGATGTATGTTTTCAGTGCCAGCCACGTACATTACATCACTTGGGGTTACAGTAACAATACTTATATGAACTTAAACGAGATAAGGTCAATATATTAAAATTCTAAATTCTAAAAAAATGGGACAGGGATACGTTTAACAAGGAAGTCATGATATCTTGTTAATTTCAAAGTGCCATAAGTATTATACATATACCCTCATTCATTTTTAAAAGCGGTAAAACTTTTCTATAATTAAAATATATCAAAAACGACGATTACTTAGTTCGACTGTTAAAATATGAAAAATTGTCATGTATAAACAACAAAAGTAACAATAGATTTAAGCCGCAGGTTCAATTAAATCATTTAAAATCTTTTTTAATCTAGGAGTTTTTAGGAGAGTTTCGAGGAGAGTTTAAGGTAGTAAAACAAGGTAAATATATATTAAGTGCATTTTGGTGTCGAGTTTCATGTCATTCGTAGCCATTTTAAGATTTACGAAAGTGTTGCAGTAAGATTATTATTTAATAATCATAATTTTTGTCATAAATTGATAAAGTAGGTCATTGTATCTTTTTTTTATAGTACTAGGTAGCAAACGAGCAAGCGGTTCACCCGATGTCAAGTGATCGCTACCCATAGACATCTGCAACTAACTAATGAGTTGCAGATGCGTTGCCCACCTTTAATGGTCAGAGGAGGGGACAAACAGAAAATGGTTATTTCCAAATTCTATACATCCCCTCCACCGTCATGTTTTCTTCCCCTTCCCATCCTTTCCTTATAAGAAAAGGGTGGGAAGAAGAAGAGAACTAGAATTAGGACTCCGGCACCTCACTCATCAGACGGAACGCAGAATACTCTACTTTACGCCTGTCTTCTGTGAGGTCGTAGTATTTCACCGGTCGAGCCGGCCCATTCGTGCGTTCGAGCAGCGCTCTAGACGTTCACCTAAAAATAAGCGATACACGTTCCATAAAATAGGCGCCTTCTGCGCTGTGTCACCACGAGCCCGGTGTAGTTGTAGATGCCTTCTGAAGGCAAACAGAGGCAAGTCAGTCACAAAAATAACACACAAAAGTGAAACTTAAAACAGGTGGGAAGGCGAAAATAGTTCAAAAATAAAAACCTGAGAGGAGGTTTGGGCCCTTATTCCCTGCCTCCCTCTTTCGCCGCCACTGAATCCGTCAAAGGCAGTGCTGTTAGTTAGAGAAAGAGCATATACGAAATGTTCACTAAAAATAGTGGCTATTATTTAAATACTTTAGATATAGTTTAGTCATAGTTACGCTTTGAACAGTCACTTTTTTTGACGTAAATGTGAATGCCTTCAGATTAAACTATGACCCATATTGCAATAAAATGAATAATTTCAGTTCAAGGTAACTCACCACGCCATCCGCGCAATCTTCCGTCTCCGCTGCCTCGCTTGCATCTTGGTTAGCAAACATTTTCCGATGAACTTTCTTGAATTCGTCCATTAAAGCGTCATGTTGTTTTTTCTTGTCGTTGTCTACTGGCTTTGGTGCCGTCGGCTTTTTAATTGTATTTGGTGTAGTCGTGTTTTCAACAGGAGTTTTCTTGTTCTATGAAAAATATTTTGATTTTTTTTGGACCAAAAGTAAATCTATATATATATATATATATATATATATATATATATATATATATATATATATATATAATTCTCCTGTCACAGTGGTAGTCGCCATACTCCTCCGAAACGGCTTAACCGATTTCAATTAAATTTTGCATATACATTTGGTAGGTCTGAGAATAGGTTTTTATCTATCTATAATATTATATCTACCTATCCATACTAATATTATAAATGTGAGTCTAAGTTTGTTTGTTACGTTTTCACGCGAAAACTACGTAACCGATCATTATGAAACTTTATACGCATATTCTTGGAGGTACTAGAAGTAACACTTTTTATTAAAAAAAAGTATATAAAAAGTATATATATATATATATATATATATATATATATTATTTAACTATATGTTCATCGAAAATATGCTTTAAAATCTTTACTGGGGTGTGAGTGTAGAATAGTAAATTTGATGTATGTATGTATAATAAATATACTTGATTATAATTCTAGAGTCATTTACCATTTTCCGCCTTTGTATTTCGTCGGCGATAGCGTTAGATAAGGTCGCCGTACTTGAGATACTTGAAGTGTCAGAATTGATATCTTTCAGCATCGGTGGGGGAAAGTTGCAGTGCGTGTTTGCGCAAGCGGCAGGAGCCATGTGATGCACTTCAACCACGATTGTCTTCTCTTTATCCCTATTTGTTTCATTCGCAAACACATTCTTCCTTGGCGTCGCATTGTTGTCGTAACTGCACTGGATAGTGGCGCCATCTTCCGTCAAGTTTATAATAGTTCGATTCAACGGACTCGTCACCCTCGCCGGTTCGAATTCAGATTTATTTTTTCTCATGTGCGTTTTCTTTTCGTACGTGTGCGGGTTGTCTGGGATACTAGGGCAGTCGTAATCCGGCTCTATGTCGGAAGGCGCATCGAAATTGTGTGTGTCGTCGTTTTTCCATTTAAAGTCTAGACTATCCCATGTTCTTCTTTTGTTTCGGTTCATGGTTATTCTGAAAGAAATCTGTTTGTCATTTCAAGTCCTAAAATATGAAACATTTTTAATTAGGAACCTTGGAGCGAATCCGAAGAACTCCAGTACAAAAGGATTTTTCTAGTTATGAATACATGTTTTAAAACTTCATTGGTTCGGCCATGTTTGTCATGTTTTTCAAACAAATATTTTAAATTAAAGCTTTGCATTTTTTAAAATACTAAACTAATAAAATCGGCGACAGAGGGAACGCATGTAACTGTGCCAATTTTTGTGCAATAACCCACCTGTGGCGCTCCCTTGGAAATATTCAAAATTATCCGACGTATGAACATAAATCGTGACAAATGTTTGTGTACGCTAAAGTACTATAATTAACCGTATGTTTCAAATAGTTGATATAACGCCAGGAAATACTCCTGAATAGGATAATAATCTTGATATGGTAATATTCATGCAACAGACCAAACTGTATCATAAGCATGTATTCACCTGTCTGCTCTATCCGCTGCTTCTTCAGCGACACTCGCCAGTCTGCGGCGCAGAGCCGCGGGCGGGGCCAGCGGCACGGGCACGAGGGGCGCGGGGCTGCGCTCGCCGGCGGCAGACGACGCCGAGCTGTTGTACCCCGAGCTCTCCGGTGACACAAGCTCCGTACCGGCGCCCTCACGGATTACTAGTTCCAGACGACCACTCACTTTCATCGCTGATATGGCCTATGACAAAAATGTTCTTTAGTTCAGCTAAAAGTATCAGTTATCACTTTATTGATTTAAATTAGTTGTGTTTATGTATATGCTCTTACTCTTACACTCTTACACATGGGACGTAACGTATAATGGTCGTGTCACAAGAGGCCTTAATAGGAGATTTCTTAGGAAAGTGAGCCTGCTGTAAAATTTAAAAGACTTACTCTGTATCGCCTAACCTGTTGCAGACACAACAAGCACTAAATTAATTACTAGCTGCGCCCCGCGGTTTCACCCGCCCGCAATTTTACTTAAAATCATATTACCTAACTAATAGTACCCTAACTTCATCGTCATCTCCCTGTCCTTTTCCCGCGTATGTTGGGTCGACATGACCCTAGCAATACTTAACAATCGCATATGATTGTTTAAATACGAGTATGTAGGTTTTGGCTACAGTTTTTACGGCCGGCCGCCACAGACAGACGGCGATCAGTTACATTTTTATTATATGTATAGATTAAGCGTAATAACCATGGGCTAATTCAGCAAGCTTTTAAGGGGCCATCGATATAAATACCTAAGATTATATGTTCATACATATACAGCTACTGAGTTATCATATCCACTTATAATTCATTTTGGCTCACGTGCAAAGGTTAAAGAAAATTTACAATTTTAAACAAATTTAGATTTTTTCACAAGCGGACAACCATAGGGTTACCTGCAATCATATGGCCGCGGTCATCACTTCACATCACACAAGTTATACAAAAGTGCTGTACATCTTTTGTGTAAGTATTCACGAAGGAAACCTCGGCTGTATAAATTTGCTGAATAAGAGCATCAACAGTGCTGTCTCAGCTTATATAACTCTTATCCGGGCACAAAATACTCTACATGTTGTTTCACTGCTAATATATAACTCTTATCCGGGCACAAAATACTCTACATGTTGTTTCACTGCTAAAAATTTCAACATATTTGGTAAAGGGAATTTGACAATAAGCGGTCCGTAGGCTAATTATATATTATCAATGAAAACTTATTAGGTTTTATGGATAAAACATGTCATGCATTTGTTTAAACAAGTCAATGGCGGACGGATGGCGGGCCCTATTAACGACAAATAGAAGCTATGGTCTGCTTAAATGCACACTTGTGTCTTTTAAGTTAATGTTACACATGAAACTTGTGTACAGTTAACTAGCCGCGTTAACTATAACGTAATAAAGTTTCATAATTATTCACATATGCGCCTACGCGGATTTTTCACGCCGTTTCGATATTTCACTTTATCTGCGGCAAGTTTATACTTACCCTGATATGGTAGAATATTGTGCCAGGTAATCAAACTATAGTAAGCTCATAATTTTTTAGGAACATAAACTTTAAGATTGTGCAAACAATGGAGAATGTCTCTCCCAAGTCTTGGGAAATTAACGGCATAAAGAGCGGCAGGTTGCTTGGCAAGAATCAATTGTTACATGCGCAGAATTCGATTTTTAGGTTTTCGTATGAAAATGTACATGCTTACCCCTAATACGCCAAACCTTGCCAAGTTTGTGTTGCATGTGAACATATATAAGTTAGATCCTGTATTATTATAACTTTTGTGTTTTTAGTCTTTTTTGTACTCAAAAATATCTTAAAGTTTAATATTTTAATGCAATTGAGAACAATGATTACCTCATTGAACGAGATATTCGCGAAATCTTGACCGTTACAAGACAAAATCTGATCGCCGGGCCGCAAGCCAGCTTCTCTAGCTATTCCACACTCTCTCACAAACTGCACGAAGATACCAGGCTTCCAGTCCGGACCCTTGCATATTCTGAAAAAGATCAGAAAAACATTAAATTGTGTCATTTACATTTTACATATTTTTTTATCATCATCATCATCATACTGCTGGGGATACCAGCCATCCCCGATATGTGGTCTTCCGTTATCTATTACGTGTTTTCATTCAACAATTTACCATCGTCTCCAACTTTGTGGACGGCGTCCTACAATTATTCTAGGTGACTTTTACTTTAACCTGTTCTTTGATAAAGAGAAGTAAATGGACGGGAGCCACACTTATTCGATTATATTCTCACAATATACACAAACTTACATTCAGGACATACTACACATGGGGATGATTAAAATTAAAGACATTTAAAATGTATCTATATTGGTCTAAGACACGGCATAAGAAATTTTAATGTAATTTAAAACTTATGTGTTATTTGTAGATAGTAGAAGTAGAAGTACATATATCAGAATACTGATTATAAATCGCAAGTGGGTTGTCGAGCTAAATCACCAAATAATAATACAATGTTAGACTCGAGTTCGATTCGACGTCTCCTCCTATAGATAGTAGGGCTTCAAAGTCGGAGCGTAGAATGGTTGCAGTTGGTCTTCAGGGAAGCTAAACTGAAGCTATTGTAATGGGGGCGTGGCCTGTCCTGGCCAGCTGACAGTTCGAGGTCTCTTAGTGAATTAACGCGGGTGTATCGATCGGTACACAGTGCTAGGACCTTTTATAGTAAATGATAGTTCCACCGCCTTTGGCGCAGGGTCTATCATTTCTAACGATTTTATAATTGGGGACATTCGGGTCCCTCATAGTCGGCTTGAGAAATGTTTCCTGCACGAGTAGTACGTCGACTTGATGATCGTGGAGGAAGTTATTTATTTCGTCGTGTTGTGCTTCAACGCCGTTTGCGTTATAAAATGCAATGTTATCGATTGCGGTTTAACTCGACCATTACTGCGCGCGAGAGTCGGAGGACGGAAAAGGTAGCCCTTTTCCGTGTAGTTGTAGTGTGTAGTGTAGACTATGGGAGCTATACAGAAAGGTAATCTAAATACTGTTGTTTAATGCTACACTGTGACAGTATTTGTGTGTGAGGCGCTGGTAGTAGTAGTAGTAGTAGTGCGGGACACTACTTTTAAAATGTAGGAATAGATAAATTATTCGCTAATTTATCTTATTTAATAGTTACAGTCTTCAATAGTATTGTGGGAGGTCTACTTTAACACGTACAAGAGACCGGACGTAATGGCGATTCACTGGGAAAGTCCGCGTCCAGCTGTGTACATCTTTCTACAGAGGAATTGTTACACCAGTAAAAATATAATATGATAGTTATTATAGAAGGCATTACCCGCAGCCAAGCTTAGCGCGCGGCGGCACCAGTATTGAGAGACGCATGTCGGTGAGGTCAGTGAGGTCGGAGTGGCACAGCGTGGGCGAGGACGACGCGGCGGATGACAACGACGCGCGCTCCGACACGAACTGCCACGACAGTGGCTGGTGATCCTTCCTGCAACAAACAGTAATAAAGTGACCATCATAAATCAGTCTGATATTTAGAAAATCAGAGTATCTTAGCCGTATAATGGCGGGCTCTAAATACGTCTTGGTGCAGTTTATTATTATAAAGATACAAGGAAAGAGAGGTTCAGGAATGAGGAGAACTCCTCAAAATAGTGTGCCAGTGGCTTGATAAAACTACGGATTCAATATCGAGAGCAGCGTGCTGCAAGCTTCCATGACGACCGCCGACCTTTAAACTTTCTTTTTCTCTACGATTTTTATTTGTTTTTTTTTGTAATAACCACACCTATATCCCATTAAAGAAAATTGTGGCCAAGCAAAAATTATTCATAAACTATGTCAGTATATCACGAAAGTATTAGAAGCGTGATGATTTTATTTTGAGCACAAAACACACTCTTGCAGTATTAGGAATTAATTATCAGCTACTTATTCAAATCAATATTTGATTTTCTGTGCCGAAATAACATGAGACAGTGACAACCGGAAAATTCTGATGTTTATTTCTCTCTTCCTTGAAAAGTGATATAGCGATGAATTCACAAGAACGCTAACAACTCAAAATACAATCAAAACATTATTGTACACAGTCACAATATAAACATGACCAGTGTAGATAATCGCGTATAGCTTATGTTTTGTTCTGGTTTAAACATTGTTATGAGATTCTCCAATGAGCAGTGTTTAATATACAAATATTTGCCAGTACGTTGCAATAAAGTGAGTAGTATTATTTACTGTAATATGCCCATATATTTTTCTGTTCCAATGACTTATAGTATTCTCTTTTCGTAAACATATAAATTTGACGGACTACAAAGGTAGACTGGACTGGACTTAGGATCTCACTAAACGTAAAAATGTATTATAGTGCCAAACCTGCTTATAGTAATAACGATAATCGTAACTGCTGAAATCCGCAGAAGCATCTTTACAATTGAATGAACTTTAAAGGTTTGGTACGACATTGAAAATCTTTGCACTTAAGCATTCATATAGCCTAAGATAAATTAAAATGAGAATGAACAACCGAGAGACTTACACGAGACGAAATACGGTAGATATTAATTACTGCGCTCACATTCGTAACCCAGAGGGGTAGGCAAAAATCATGGATTAGCACTGGTGCGATCATGGCACACCTCTCTCGCTTCTTCTACATTCATACATCATCTCTTCCAACGAAATCCATTGACACGATTTTTTTCTCAATGGAGCGTGTATGTGTTGTCAGCTAAAATGATGTCACATCACATACAATCGAGTAAAGGGAATGTTTTAAGAATATCATTCACATACATCTTTACTTTAAATATTGTTAGCAACCCGCCCTAACTTCGCTCAGGGTAATTAAACAAATAAAATGCAATCAAGGTTATTCACTGCGAGATGAACTTTCAATTGGTCAAATAATCTGAGTTGGTAAAAAAATCGGTTCATAATTTATCCGGAGAAAACAGTCAAATATTTTCTCTTAATAATATATGGTCCAGCTGTTCCCGCGGCTTTTATTTATCTGTATAGATAGGTACATTATATACAGTTTTTGATAAATGGGTAAAGTTTATTGGTCACAGAAATGGCGTCTATTCTTCAATTACGTTGATATAATCTATAAACAATAAACTTTTTTCCTTGCATGATATCGTTTCTTTTTAGAAGGTATCCAATTAATTTATTTAAAAAATCTCCCTTTCCGTGGGTCATGACATGAGTATTTAAAGAAGATTGCCGGTTTTGGTGTTGAGCCATTATAAGCACTGTAAAGTTGTGCGAGTGTGAATCGTTCTCATAAATTTAAAGGAACCTGTATCTGTGCCCCCAAACACGTTTTCAATTACAACTAAAACTGGGAGCACAGCAGCGGCTGTGCTGTCGTGTTAGTAATTTATAAAACAAAAAAACGAGCTGTGGTCAAAAATGTACTCACTCTTTAACCGGAATCATGCCGACATCTGAAACAAAAAAAATGATATTACATAAGTTATCCATTGCAATTGGAAATAAAAGATCCTTGTACGCTAGCGCATAAAATGGTGAAATATTCTTTTTTGCGATTAAGTGCTTTTTTTCATTATTCCTTTCTTGAGATCCGAAAGATTATGAAAAAATCGACTTCAAAAAGGAGGAGGTTATCAATTCGACTGTATTTTTTTTGTATGTTAACCTCATAACTCCGCTCCGCGCTTGTGAACGGTTTTTGATAAATCTTTTTTGTTCTAAAGCTAGTGCGTCCCGATTGGTCCCATTTTTTTTAGTCAAGGTCCGACCGGTAGTTTTTGAGTTATTCTTAAAAATGCGTAAAATGAAAAAGTTGAAATTTACTTTCTTGGCGTACGTAGGCCAAACTTTAGGACTTAGATTAAAAATGTGTGTGAAATAATTGTAGCTCTTTTAATAAGCTAAATAAAAGTCCGCGATGACATATATCTATCTTCTATGGTTGTCTAACAATAACCACTTTTTTCTTAAGAAACATTAATTAAAACGCATACGCAACTTACTACGCTATTATTAGCGTTCGGTATGGATTCTTATCCATCTAAATGTGTTAATAATTAATAGAATTTATTGTAGATTATAATTGCTCTTTAAACTATATCATTCTGACCAATAGTTTAGAAGATATCAAAGTTTAAACTACAAAGTAAAAACTACGCGCAAGTGATTTCAAAAGCCGCGCAGTAGACGGCCGGCTTAGCGATGTGTGTTTATTACTATGTATTTCGGTTGATTATCTTTCTCTCGTTAGATTAACGATCCTTTACCAAGTCAATACCGAGATTACGTTTTTTTTGCCTGCCTGCATTTTAGAAATTCTGTTTTTGCGTTCTTCACTAGTCTGTTTTGAATTGGCGCTGGAAGTAGATATACTAAATTTAGATAGGCGTTCCGACCTATCTTCGTTTGTTTGCTTGTGCTGTGGACACCAGATAACTGATATTTTTTTTATAAGAGAAGGTGCAAACTAGGGGCGAGTACACCCAGGTGATCAACAACGCCCATGGACACCCGCCACTATATATTACTTTTCTTTTGTAAATACATACTTATTATTAATAGGTAATGAAACCCAGACTCAGGACAAACAGACATGTTCATGGACACAAATGTCTATCCTGGGTGGGAATCAAACCCACGACCTGCGGCGTGAGAAGAAAAGTATCTTACTAACCACGCCAACCGGCACGTCCATATTAACAATATGCTGCTTGTATTTGCTGCAAGCAGTAGGCTGATCGTTCTTAATTAATGCTCTATCTTTGACTGTTGTCAAGGTTAACTTGGTTTATTTCAGAGCTTACAGCTCTACATAACCTTATGGGCAACACTAAACTCTTATTTGTTATTTGAATTTTTGTGGGCATAAGATTATTTATGTTGATTTTTATTTTTTTACTTGACGCCAAAAAATATTTTTTGTTTTAATCTACAAAGCATATATATCTCGTTGCAGGCGTACTTAAGTAATACAGTTTGATTGAAAAGTTTTCGTTGAAAACCTAAATGTATCACGCGATAGTAAATCTGGTCGATTGTGTTTTTATCATATAAGTCATATTGCGGCCATCTTTGACCTGTTTTTTTAATACCAACGGAAAGTCTGTACGAATTTACAGAGTTGACATCTTGGCGAATGTGTTTCTGAGACGTGCAGATTTCTCCTATCATCACACAAGTCGTAAACTAGCACTTAAAATTCAAGAAATTCAAACAATTCAATAACTTAGTTTGTAAAACTAATCAGCACTTAAATTTTTATTATTAAAAAAATAATGTCTTCATACCCAAACTCTCACTTTAAATCACCACAAATATGTCACATTTCAAACTTCTTGGAAGATGTTAAAAATCTGTATATAATTATTTAATTAATGATACGAAGAGATACGTTACAAATTAAGCGATATGTATATTGTCATTGGAATGCATCTGACTAGATTGATAATTACTTTTGAAATTTGAATACATTAAATCTAAAAATAATTCTTACGTTTTCTATCTTTCGTGTCTTTTATTCCAATTTAAGCAATTTATGATGTATTTCATTTAATGAATTATATTCATGCGGTACTAATAATATTTTTCATTAGTTGGGTCACCCACCAATGGTCAAAATATTATCGCAAATCGCCATACAATAAATGAAGACACATGAAGATTTCAAATAACGTAATTTATTGTTACAGTCATGATAAAGTCAGTGCATACATAGGATAATGACGACCCATAAGCATTAACATTTAAGTTCGACAAACTAAGATACTAATGAGTTATTGTTAGACTCACGTCGCACTTTGATCTTGAGCCTGGACTGCGAGGTTAGGTAGTGCGCGAGCTCGGCGTGCACCGCGTCCTCCACCCGGTATCCATTCACACTCACTATTTGATCGCCAACCTGGAAACATAAATACAGACTTATAGATAGAGAAACACAAGTATAGTATTAATAGAAAAAAAGTAATAGTAATTAAATAATTATAAGTCAAAAGATATCAATTCCAGGTTACAAATCGGCACGCAAATAGAGATAGAAATAGGTAAATATTTCAATAGATATAACAAAATATTAAAAGAAAAAAAACGATTGAATAAAATTAAAATATATGTAAAATCATTCAGTGTTTATTAGGTAAACATATATTTATATTCAGAAAGTGCTGGACACTTAAATGTCGGAATGAACACAACTGGGTTAACATAACACTAAACGACGAACTAACGACGTGTGAAGAACGTGATCTTTGGGCGAATAATAATTTCACGTTTTTAAACGATATTTCGTGACGTTAAAAAAACACACACACACCGAATTAGCGCCCCTTTTTTACAGAAGAAGGTAGCAAACGAGCCAGCGATCACCCGCTAAGTGTGTGTGTACCAAATGACCGCTATCCATAGGCAAGGCAGCTCTTGCGACAAACTAATGTGTTGCAGATGCGTTGCCTACTTTTAATGGACAGAAGAAGGAATAAACAGGAAAAGGATATTTACTACCTTCTTCACCTAGCAGCATTTATGGTTTACCAAGTGTTATAATTCTTACTATAGAAATGATAGCCTATGAGACACATGACGTCATACGAGCTCCGAGGCCAGTCCATGATTACGTCTAGACCGAGGTTACGGCGTTAAGCGCCTAGTCAAGATACTCGAGATTAGGGTATCGAAATAAAAGACTTGACAAGTTGATTATAACGGTGATGTACTAAAGGAACGTAATACTAAACTAGCATATACGACTATTTAACAAGAATAAATAGATATGAAAGGTGTTGAGAAGTTGTTGAGATCACGACCATGGATGGTAAGATATCACATATAAACAAATATTCATGAAATCTTATATTCTCGCTTGCTTTTTTTCAAATAGCAACACCTTTGTTATGTTTGTTATATTTATATTAATAGCGTCGTCTTACTTTTAGTTAGAATTATTAGCGTGACGTGAACATAGCGTGTTAGCTTCGAGTTTTAGTGGTGTGATTGTTTCGGCGCGTTTCGGTTGATGAATGAACTTGTGACGTCAGAGACCAACGCGTGGTGGTGACGCGTTGGCTTGTGACGAGAGAGGAGCACTTTCTTCTCGGTCGGCCGCCGAAGCCGGACAGTCGTGGCCCACATAGCTGGCAACTTTCGATCGGACTTTCAATCCACCTCCTTGTTTTTTATATCTCACCGACGCGGGAGATACGACAGATTACGAATTCTTGATTAATGAAGGGCGGACATATTATCATACATACGTCGGTGTGTACCTGAGGAACGATTTTACTACATAATATCGAGGCCATTTTTTATATCATGAAAAATTAAAGTATAAATAATTATTTACTAGCATTTTTGGAATCATAACTATCCCCACTTATAAACGTACCATAAATCTACATTTGCAGTTGCTTTTGCCTAACAGTCGATTTCTAATTGGATAAGAAGATAACACAGAAATTAAATATTATTAATTTCTTCCCCAAAATATACACGCAAATTACAACGTTTAACATCAATTTTATTATTTCTGCACCAAAAACCTTATTTTATACCGTTATCAATATAAACACAAAATACAATTTATGTACGCACCAGGCTTGGATAATTGACAGTGAATTTATAACAGTTGTGAGAATCGATGTTATTTCGATCGAAATCGGTTTAAGAAAACCGCACCAACCGCATTTAAATCGATTAGTGCAGCGGCATTAGCTCATTAATACTATATCCGTGTCAGTTTACAAGTTACATTTTAGCAGTCTTAGTTGTACATCTCGCTTGGAAATAGCTAGATAAAAGATCGTGTATTGCAATGTCAATTCTAAACGGCACGTGTAAACACATCATTAAACCCGCGTCAATCAAATCCTATTCAGCGATTAGAAATGAATGAATTTTTGAATAAAATTCTTTCATTATCGGCTTATGGTCCACCATTGATAAAGATTGTATTCTAACAACCAAGCAATTATAATAAGTTTCCAAATAAATAGAGTTTTCAGTTTTATATTTTTTCTTTATTTTATTAAGACATGTTTCCGAAAATTGGATATAGATGATTTGGCTATTTCTACATATAAATAAATACGTGTCTGATATTTACATAGTAAATCTACCATGCCACCTTTTTCAATTTACTAATAATTTTAAATCCTATGTTTCACCATGTTTGGGAAAATACCAGCTTGCACAATGGACTATTTTGTTCTTCGAGTCAAAGGTGAAAAAAATATTTTAAAACTACATATTGATGACGAATTTCAATTTTATTTATTACTAGTGACCCCCCGGCTTCGCCCGAGTACCACTAATTATGTTGATCCGATCGCTATCAAACAAAAGAATGTGCCAATCTGGACAATCCCTGTAAATTTCATCGAAATCGGTCCAGCCGTTTCGGAGTATATATGTCTATAAAGAACATACATACTCACCTTTTATATATATACATTTTTCATAAAAAGTATCCTATGTTACTTCTTATACCTCTAAGAATATGAGTATAAAGTGACATGATGTTCGGTGTAGTAGTTTTAGCATGAAAGCGTAACAAACAAACTTACATTCACATTTATAATATTAGTAGGGATACATCAAAAATGTTACCAAAACTGGTATACATCAGCATAATAGGTAAACAATACAAGAACACCTGTAAAATTCAATGTCAAGCGGTTCGTCTGTGCACACTAGTCGCAATCGCGTCTGTTTACACCTTATCGATGACTCATTGAATGATAAAGCCCACTTTATTATACCAGCTGTGCAGTATGTTTGACGTCTGGTGTAATTGTTAAAGTACTAGATGGTATACTTGCCTAATATTCCGAGGATAATGTATGAATTAGATGTGAAAAAGTGAATATCACCCTCGTTAATATTTTTAACATACAATTTTATAATATTTTTTAATAACGTATGTCAAATTTAATTACAATCTATATTACAAAAGATATCTACCGATTTAACAAGTTACAAGAACGAATATAAGGTTTGTAAGAGACGGGATTCTTACCACGATTAGCCTTTTTGAGCTCTCGATATTTCGGCAGAGTTGCATGCGCCATGGTCACGGGCTGACTGGAGTTATGCGGTAGTGCGAAAAAATGTTATAGGTAGCACTATCGATCTACCTTCTCTCTAATTCTGCGACCACTACTGCTGTTCGAACAGTAGGCCACCGGCACCTTACTCATCAGACGCAACGCAGGGTACTTCTATTTCACGCCTGTTTTCTGTGAGGTCGTGGTATTTCACCGGTCGAGCTGGACCAATCGTGCATCAGGTGTTGTTGATGCGGGTTTTACCACTATTGAGATAGGTATACATTATATACAGTTTTTGATATATTGGACTTGACAACGGTAAAGTTTATTAGTCACAGAAGTGGCGACTATTCTTAAATTTTTAAATTACGTTAATACAAGTGAATAACAATAAACTTTATTCCTTGTATGAAATCGTTTTTTTTTAGAAAGTATTCAATTAATATAAGGTTTGTATTCAGTCACTCAGTCTGCCCGTCACCATGGCGCTTGCAACTGTACCGAAATATCGGGAGCTCACAAAGGCTATTCGTGGTAAGAATCCCGTCTCTTACAAACCTCATATTATTATAAACCACGAAAGCTTAAAGCTATATATATATATATATATATATATATATATATATATGTATATTACAGGAACGAGTTTCAAACTATTTCGTTATATAAGATAAATATATTGCTTAGAAATTTAAACGTGTTTACTTAACATGTTGTTTACAATAAAAAAATAATTGCAATAAACAGATTGTATCTACAAATCTTTCATTAAAAGTTAAATAATTGTTTCAGGGAAAGAAATACGTTAAAACAAGTACATATATGTATTTTGTAACTGATCTTAATTTTACAAAACATCATTTATGCTAATAACATTCCTTACAGAGACGTGAATAGTTTCTGCGTTCCATAGCCTAGGCCAGAGACTGGTTACTTTCCGAATTAAGGGCTGCATATGTACATATATCTATAATACTATGCATCCGACCGACCATCTGCGAATGTAAAACTCAAATCAAACTAGCTTCTTGTAACCATATTCGAATTAGGTTTGTTTTTAAGTCTAGTATTTTCTATATTAGGCCGATGGTGTAATGTTTTCAAGGCATTTTGAGCTTGAAGTATTTGCTGTCAGATCTTCATAGTGTTAGCAAATAAACCGGTTGGATTGCGCTCGCAAGCAGCACCGATGCAATAAGTACCGAACACCAATACCCACCATCTCTCTTGTTTCCTAACAATACTTGCCCAACACTATAACCGTATTACTATTTACTCTCTTTTTAGAACAGAATGGCAGCTGATTACAATAGAATTGCATAAAAAATAGTAGCCAGTAAGATTTGCAAATTATATAACAACCTTTTCAAATAAATAATTATAAATGTTTGTCTTCTTTATACATACAATGGATGTAAATTTACATTTTTACGAACACGGAAATGGATGACGAGAAATGGTTTCACTGTATCACATACAATCCAAACTAATAAAAATATGTTGTGTATGTTTTATATGACCTTGATGCATGCTCCGTTCGAGTTTATTAGTTTCGAATATTAAATTTATGACAAAACCCGAAAGAAGCCACTAGTTAAGCTTCATACTAATAATTAACAATTATTAGTTTATTAGTTGTTTTCGTAAAAAATGTAGTCAAAAATATACATATGGACATTCATACCGGCCAGTTCCACTTGAGTGGGAAAAGGGTAGGGAGATGATAATTAGTAGTTGTTTTTACTCTTTCTTGTCATCTTAGAGTCCAGGACAATAGCTCAACCGTCTGTCGGAAAATGGTTAGTACCACCTGACGACTACCTCTAGCACTGCGTTGGTCAAATCAAATAGCACTCGCTTCCCCCCGCACCCGGGTCCCTGCTGCGCACTTTCGTTCCTTATGGTAAAATCACCTCAACAGATTGCAGGAAAGCGAAGAGAAAGATGTTACACATCAGTAATTATTTATTATTTTACAAGTTATTCTTACGCTTCTTTACGTACTACGTATTAACTATACTTTTTGAATATCTTTTCATGTACACATACATGCCTGCATATATACTTAAAACAATTTTGAATTATAATGCATAAGTATCAAGAAAATAGCACATCGAATGCTAGCCGTTGGCACACTGACCTAAGAATTCTGTATACATATTTTAAACAACTTTAAGTCTTTAATGTCTTGTTGAGTTTTACCAGTGATTTAATTTAATCTGGAATTTCGACAGTAGTGTTAAACTTTGTTTGTAACCTAAAAGCAAATGTTTTCAAGTGAATATCAGGAAGTCATATGTCTGTTTTGTTACGAGTCTGACGTATATTATATAATAGGTATAATTAATTGAGATACTACGATTATGAACTGTCCTGATCCTGAAGCAAAGTCTATAGTAGTATATATATATATATATATATATATATGTGTGTGTGTGTGTGTGTGTGTGTGTGTGTAATCTAAGAAAGCGTACGGCTAGGAAATACCGCTTGAGACATATTATTACACATGGTAATTGAGCGAGGGCGCGAAAACTATATGTGCATATTTCCGAATTTCCAATCAAAGATTATGTTCTGGACTTATAAACGTTGGTATTTTAATTTTATACAACGAAAAAACGACAAAACGTTTCTAGAAAAAGGAGGTAGTGCCCCGTTCCATTGGCTCGTCATGGCGGGGGCAATACCGTGCCCTGCCATGGATATATGTTTAAATCGTCAGGAAATAAGACATCTTAAATAAATAAATATGCGCTCACGCCCGTAACCTAGAGGGGTAGGCAGAGATCATGGATTTCCATTTGGCACGATCCTGGCACACCTCTCTCGCTTCTTCAACATTCATACATCTACGCACGCATGCTCGTCGGTTATGGGTGCTCCTTATATCGTCCTTTTTTAGTCAGTCACTAATCACTAAGACATCTTGTAAATTCTTAAAGCCTTATTGTTTTTTATTATATGTCTGGGTTTATTTTTAGTACACAAATTGTCTGGAATCATTAATATAGACGACGACGACGGTTTAAAAGTATTGCAAAAACACTGTCGCACTGCCGTCAGAAGTGTAAACTCAAAACAAGTGGAAGGGCGCGACTGTAGTTCTAAAATAAATATGAAGCCTTGTACCTTAACAATAAAATTCAAAATTGAACACAAAAAAAATGAAAAAAGTTTGTCGAAACTGTTTCGAATGAGCATGTTGCTAATCCGTATTGCTGACGCATGTTGAGCATGTTGTTCAAGCGAACCTATAAGATTTTCCCCTAACACATATCGCGACTTAAGAAATTTTTGCTTTTAAAAAAACAGACCGCGTTAGAAAAAATGTGACAGTGATGGCGTAATCCTCAACATATAAAATACTGCGAATTCGGTCACCGACCCTTGTGGTACAGGAGTATTCGCTTTTCTATTTTAGCAAATATTACACAAGCGTTTACACGGAGGCTCACACACGGTAGAAAGTGGGCGGTTGACCAGCGGAGATACACTGACTCACGCAGTCTCAATGCTAGCTGAGCTATTTCTAAGCCGTCGTATAATTGCACACCACTCGCCCTCTTCCTGTACTTGCCGACGCTTATGCGGGAGACATAGTATTTTCTTTCTTCAAATCGTTCCACCTGAGGCGCAGAAAATTTCACTCGACATGCGTCCATACCTGTGTTTTTAGTTTTCCTTAGCTGTAATTGTAGCCTATTAAATGTCTCCATTTTCGATTGCAAACATTCAAGATATAAAGTCAACAAACCAATGCAAATGATAAAGCGGATATATGTTTTATACGGACGCATGCCATTCAGTAGTACCAAACCAACCAGTTATGGCCAACTACCAAACCAAGCCTTAAAGATAGTTGTACATGTTTAACTTAATATTTTATCTATCTTTATTTGTATGAAATTATAATGCAACTGACCAGTGCCGAGCAAAAATTAATAGTTATTAAATTGTTCTAGTAGTAGAATATAAAAAAAAATATTCTTCGACCGTCGCTTTTATATTTCTAAGCTTAATATTTATCTGTTTATATATTTTACTACTCGTTATCCAACTTCCCAAGATTTCTTGTAAAATTGAAACAACTTATTGTGCTGCCTGAATAACGGATGTACTCATGAATTTTCGTAACTTCATTGTTAGGAAGTAATTATGCGAAAATTAAACTGCGCCGCCGCGAATTAGAATTATTGTGTTTACTGCTGTAATTATAACTGTCTTATTGTAACTAGATTGCGGAATTCAGTTACGCGAACTAGTGTTTTATTATCATCAGCCTTTTAAACTGTTAACTTCCACGTATTTATTGTGCAGACTAAAATAGCAACATTTATAAATGTTAATGTTAATGTTATCAAAACAGTTTAAAAAACGGACCCTCGTTGCTATTCATTCGTTTTGTGTTGTCTGATGGAACTGGCCTTCTTTGAAAATAATAGTACAATTTTTTTCATACTTTAAGTTATTTTTAGTTTGCATTTCTAACATAATCGTACACATTTCACCAACTTATATATTACACATTCTTTAAACTTCACTGTTTCCTGTTTTAATCAATTCTGTAATAAAACACAGTAAGACTGAACTCGATACTGATAGAAAAACCCGAAAAAAGCATCACGGCACAATGTTTTATGCTAGCAGACTTGTGACTATTACGGTTTTTATTAAAAAAACATTTAACAGAAATATCTATACCGAAATAAATATAGAATATCTTTTGCGCGATAACCAAAGCCCACTGCAGCGTGCGGGTAAACGCTTAACAATAGGAAACTAACTGTAGTATTACTCAACAAACAAAACAAAACCGCGTAATGCAATGCTAAACGCCGTCGAACAAATGTTGTTATGAGTAATTGACAAATAATCATTACGCTGACGACACCCCTGTACCAAAACGTCTCTTATGTAACCCGGTGTGTATTACAATTAACAATACTCCAAATCGTAAATGAGAAATTTGACCCAAATGGTTGCGAAAATAAATCGATCATATAAATGGTGGTACCTGACGATGGGTGGTCTTTAGGGCTGCCACGAAGAAATTAAAAATCGTACTATAATTAAAAATATTATTATATGAGTTAAAATTTTATTTAATATATTTTGTAACCCTTGTATAAACAAGCTGTCAAACAAAAACTCTAATATAAATTTATCTATGGAAGCTCTCATTTAAAATTGACACTTTAAAACGTATTGCTGCTGGTATAATATTTATTTCGTGATTAGGTTCTTAGGCATGTATTATTTCTATCAATTCGTTTAGAGCAACGAACCAATTTTAGATCGTTTTTCGTTCGTTCGATTTTTTTGAAGAAATAGAAAGTGTTTCTTATTTATAAAATTTATAAATTCAAAGTAACAAATTAGATATTTTAGTTATTAGTTTAAAGATATGATGAGGGTGGTAATTTGGTAGCAGAAAAAAACTTTGAATTGACAAATGGTTAGCCCTCTACCAGAGTAAGCAGCATTGTTACGTTAGCAAAAAAAAAACAATAATAAGAGTGGTATGTGTCTTGCGACAATTCAGCCTCGGAACCGAGCAATTGTGAAGCCGGCAGCTACCGACTAGCCCGCTGAGTTAATTGTTCGACGCGTTCGCATCGGCCCAGCAATGGGACGCGAACGTGGGAAATTGTGCAACGCTTCACATGTCGCATGGTGTTAAATAAATTTTCTCTTGTGTCCAAGTGCGTAAAATGACAGAAGACAATAAGATAATGCTCTATTGAATACGGATGCGAAAAAAAATCGGCAGGAACTTAGAACAATAATAATGCCGAATACATTCATAATAAGACTTATTGTTGATACATTACATCACGTATTGCAATATTATTTACTCTCTTGAAATTGTAAACTTAACCGACCTTTTACAATTTAATGTATTATTTTACTACGCAAATTTATGTACAACTAATTACAGTGGAAATAGTAAAAAATTGGAACAGAAGTTTTTATTAGGTTTGTTATGTCACTAACCTTTAATCCTTGCAGATGTGCTTCGGAATTCATATCGACTTTGGATACGAAGAAGCCGGTGGCGTACTCGCGGCCGCCGCGCAGAGCGAATCCGAAAGCAGGTGCGGCGCGGCGTGGCCGCAGCAGACGCACGACGCGCACGCGGCGCTCCGCCGGAGCCACAGCGGACTCGCCGCGGGACCCAGACGTCGTCGTGGAAGCCGTGGACGTCGAGTACATCGTGCAGCTAATAACAAAAATCAAGAATAAATCCCTTCTCGAATGAAGCATCGATCGATCGAGCGAGCATAAATGATCGACAATTTCGGCAGGCGAGTTGGCGAGTGGAATTTCTTATATCGTAAGGAATGGACGTTTCACTTCTACCGATCCACTTGTCGCAGTTTTAAAACCCCACAGTTTCCTTTGTATTTAATTTACAGAAATAATAGCTATTGATGAATTAGCTCTCCATATTATACTGTACAAATCAATTATTTTATAAAATTGTGTCTGCTATTTATGATCTCTCTCACATTTTAAAGACTACATAAAAGTCTACTAGATAAGATGACTTGTGCATAAATGTAATACCTTAGATAAAAACTCATGTGAGTTCCTTTGACATTGCGATAGTTGATGAGGTAATAATTGCGTAGAATCAAATATAATTGTTCTTACATTCTTTAATTGCTTTAATACAAAATTAATAGTTCTGTTAGTTTTAATTTCACAATAATAAATGCTATAGAGATATGTACCTCGGCCTGCCTGCCGCTGGGCGTGGCTTATTACTGTTGGAGATAATTTATACTGAAGTAACTAATAAGACAGTATAGTAAAATATGTAGTGACTGTCTGAAACAAAAGCCCTAAACTAAACATTTGCATACTCTATACTATTGCATTTTTACCGTTACATCTACTAATTAAATATACTGCCATTTTTATATCAATCGTCCAACATTGTTTTCGACCTTCGCGTTTGATCAATACATCGACACGGTACAACATAATTGCCCGTATATTAATGATTTTTCGTATCCACAATATCCTGGAATCACCGTAGAGGTTTATTCAACATTCTCAGTTAATAGGATAAGCTAACAAATGTAAGTAAAGTTACATAATAAATTATACACCTATTTTACATATTATTATAGGCCTTGTGGTATTTATTGAATCAAATCTTTTATTTCAAACACAAACATAAAATTTTCACCACAACATCAAGAATTAACATACTTTATGGATGTAAACAGTAGTTAAAATTAATTTAAAAAAATTGTAAATGTAAATGTTTCATTTTTTGTATTGTCTGATTTTATTTTCTTTTGCCAAAACATGACACCATAGCAACCGATATCGTAACTTTTTAGCTTTATATGCCTCAGAAACAGTTTTATTTTCTGGATAAAAGGTGAGTATTTTTGAGAGTAAATTTTCTGCTTTTATCGATTCAAATAATAAAACTATTATCTAGGTCTGTACCTAGATAACAGTTTTATTATTTGAATTATTTTTATATTGAATGAATTATATTTATAATTATTATTATATTCGTATATCGTAAGTACTTTTACGTTCTCCTTTAGCATGTTACTTATCTGTTCGGTATATTCCTGCCTAGATACACTTACGACGCTGACCGGCTACCTCATAATCTACTTACATTATTTATTTTATAAAAGCCACGAATACGTCTTCAAGATTTTCACACGGGACATTTGTTAAGTAACGTACTACATCGCAATTAACATTTGAAGGCAAAAATGCAACACTCATGTACTATTGCCAACCTAGTAAATGTGCGCGTGTGTATAAATTACGTCATTTTATTTATCTAGTGTCAGAACAGTGTGTCATAATCGTGAAAATAAAAGTCTGTTCCAAGATGACAAGTGATTAAAGATCAAGCTTGGCTACATTTACTAATGGACTGATAAGATATGATAAATTCCAAAAAAATAGATGCGTGTTCATTGACTAAGCATTTATCGTTACACAAATGACTTAACGTTCATGATCAACTTATAGCCATAAGCTCGTTTCTTCGTATTTGGTCTGTATTCGGTGCCTGTAATGCGCATTTGTGTTAGTGACAAGCAAATTACATAGAAACCAATATTCGCCATACCCATCTTCCTCGTTTGTATTAGTAAAGGGGATCGCAGGACTTTACATTCGTCCATCGAATAAAGTTGAAAGCATTTGTAACTGTCCGAGGCACTCATCTCCAATATCGTGTTGGAGAAACCTTACTTCATCTTGTACTAATATTATATCCATTAACAGGTGCATGATACTTAATTAAGCGATAAGTTATGCTAGGCAAAGCTATTATTGGTACAAGGGATAATCCGATCATACTTTAGGAAAGCATTGAGGAAATACTCCTCATCCGGAATTGACCTACAAATAAGAAGCCATTCAATGACTTTGTGTGCTTCACCTCATGGTGTTATGTTTAACAACTTAAAATGTAAATTGTAAAGTACCATCTACGTTACAAATTAAGTTAGGTACATGCCCATGATCATTTTAGTGTACTTTAATCATCATTTGTGTTATTGTTTTATATCTCTCTAATAACACTATATTAGTTATAAACGACGTAAAGTGTAGAACTGTAGATGGTGGTATTACCAATATTAAAATGTTTAACTTATATTATCATTTACAAAATTATTGCCGGACTTTGTTTGAATTTGAATTGAAAAGTAGGATTGTTTGAAAGGCTATTCGAAGGATACCTACACGATAGAGACTTAAAGTGACTAAATGGTCGGCATACAAATAAATCAACGATTTTAAAATTAGCACGTAATGTGAAGTAGTCATGTGCACCGAAAATTGAACTTCATGTGACATCACAATTCATGCAACCATACTAGATGTATTTAGCCTATAATCTTAAACAATTTATTTAAGTATTTTTCTTACCTGTATTGATTATTCATTATTCATCATTCGTATGATTATATTATACATCTATCATAATTATGATATTGTATCATGGAATGGCCGGTTAAGTATCAAGGTATATTATGAACATGCGTTACCTGAAAGTGTAATTGAAAGTACACAATCAACAAATTATACCTAATGTATCCTTTAGCCGTCGTGATAAATAATAATTAAAGATCAAACCTTTTAATTCCCGAAATAAACATAACGAGAATTGAGATTGTTTGTGACTTATTAATAAGTGCTCAGATCTCTTATAACATTATAACGCAAGTGTTACATTACGGGTTCAGACGGTTACAGGTAATAAGTCTTACTGGAATGCTATAAGATCTGTGTCACCGCAATTCCATTCAAATTACCATGGTGCACATCAATCACGTGACGCGGTCGATGTCGACGCTTGTTATGTATGCCTCGAATTGCCCATAGTGAATGCCATAAAACGGTATCCTTATAACCTACATTGATCCTTAGTCTTACCATTCGTTTGTATTCTCACGTTGAATTCTAATAATTATAATTGGTTTATATTTAGTTAAATTCTAAAAGAAGTCCCGTAGATTAACATTAATCATTTATCATAGAAAAATAAATATTAGTAAAAAGTATTAAAATATCAATACATCAAAATAGTAAGGTCAAAAATATGTCAAAAATGACGGCCAAGACTCAAAACTCAAGGAATGATTTTTTAAATGATAGATATGAAAAACGGAAACTCGCGATGAGGTTTAAGGTTTATCGAACTTTGACCTCGGCATTTGAGCTTTTTAAATATCTATAAAAACAATATTTTTGGAATGAAAACTTTACCGGCGTTAGGCAGTATTTGGTAGGGAAAAATCTTACAGGTTTTTTTTAGCTATTGCATCACGCATCTTCCCACCTGTTTTTAGTTTTTTCTTCTGTCAGCAGTCATTACAACTACCTGAGTTCCTATTTAAATCATTACATTTGGTTTTAGGTGCAGAGTATGGAAATTGCTAAAGTAACAATCGCAACGGTGTTCTGTGCCAATGAATTCAGTTGGCGAAAACTGGTTTTAAACTTCTGCGCCACAAAGTTGTAACAAAGGTTGCCTAGGTAAAGGTAATGTAAGTAATTCATTATTACTTACATTACCTTTAACGGGTACTAAAGGTAATATATATTTAATAAATTAAATTTCTTAGCTGATTTAAATTATTGGAAAGAAAAGAATGGCTTACGCAATTACTAAATGTTAACAAGCAGTAGTTTATTTGATAAGAATATAAATACTATGCCACAATTAATTAAGGATAAATATAAAGGCATTGTTTATATTTTCCCTTCATTTCTTAATAAAATATCGAATCACATTATAAAATCCATTTCAATTCATTCTATTTCTAAGTAATTTCTGTGAGCCGTATTTTAAAGGTCGTTAGGTTTTATTCATTCAAATAAATAATAGACAAACGAGAAAAATGAATATGAAATAAATAATTCAATTTACTTTATAATTATACACGAATTTAAATGATTGTTTTCTTTTTTACAACTCTGTGGTTCTATTTATTTTTATTTTGTCAGTGCAAAGACGCAAGTGCAAAGACACGATTTCACGGGGGTCGGTGTGGGGCGCGAGGGCAGGTGAGGCCAGGATAGGGCAGACGAGGGCAGGAGAGGGCAGGCGAGGGCAGGAGTGCTTCTCCTCGGAGGAGCAACGACCTCGCTTCGCCTTTATATACTCCCGACGGCTCGTCGTCACTGATATCCGTCACACTCGCTGCTTCGCCGGACCTTCATTCCTAAACAATTTACAGTCTATATTTACCTTGAACTATTGTTTTACGCACAGCGTATCATGCAACCTGTTCCGATAAATAATAAATGATATTCTTTGCAGCCTTCTTATACTTATATCAAGGCGTACAACCAGTTTTTTTTATTTTAAATAAATGAAAGCGTGGAGTACTCTGCATAATGATACAAATAAAGTACATAAATAAATAAAAATAATGCACAATTTTGATAATTACAAATAAAAACACAAGTAGGACTAACGACAGAAGTGAAAACTGAAAACAGGGCGCGACAATAGCTTTATTTTTGAACTACAGTCAGTACTAAACGAAACCCTCGCATCTCAACAATAAAACTCATTATTTTATAAAATAAAAGGCAAGTTGAAAGTTCATCAAAACGATAACTATAATTTGTTGAACACTAATTCAAATAAGCATGTTGTTCACGCGAAATCGAACCTATAAACAAAATATCGTCTAACGCGGCCGTACGAAAACTTATATCGATCAGATTAGTGACTTACTAAAAAGGGCGATATAAGAAGCACCCATAACCGACGAGCATGCATGCGTAGATGTATGAATGTAGAAGAAGCTAGAGAGGTGTGCCAGGATCGCACCAAACGGAAATCCATGATCTCAGCCTAGCCCTCTGGGTTACGGGCGTGAGTGAGCGCATATTTATTTATTTTATAAAACTTTAACATATGGAAGTGAGAGCTGGGTTTGGCAGGAAAAGCTTGTTAATAGAATTAATGCCGTTGAGTTGCGTTATTTCAGTTTTAGGAGCCACCCTTATTGTATCGTTTTCATGATAAAGCTTTGTTTCACGGCTGTTGCGAGAGGCATTGCATAGTGGCCGACGAACCGGTTTACGCCCGACGCAACTGTCCGACTCTCGAGCTATAATTTTTTTGCACTAGGCTGGGCATCTTACTGTAACAATAAATCATTTCGCCGTGCTTTTAGCTGAAGCCATAATTCTAATCAATGATTACAATCGACTAAAGTGAGTTGTCCGGACAAGTTTATTTATAGTCCAGTAGTCTCGGTTAAAGCTAATAGTCACCATAAATTGCCTCTGGAGAATGCTGTCCAGATATTTTAACGTCTTAATGAAATATTAACTTAATCTAGAGAATAATGCTTAATATTTAACATGTTATAATATTTTAACACTTCTATTCCGAAACAAATACAAATTCTCAGTTTAGGTAAATTTCCGTCGACTGAAAGACCCTTGCCTTGTCGTGGCGGTGGGACTTAGTAGCCTCGGGCTGGTCACCTACGGTAAACCAAGAGGAACCCAGGGCCGGTCCGTGGTGCAAGGCCGGCTAGAATAAGGTGCTTGACGTGGACTCGTTGGAGTTCACCTTTAAGACGAGCTGGTGGTCCACGGGGATTGAGGGACAGCTATCCCTCGTCTCCGCAGTCGAAGTAGAGTAGTAGGCATATTCTAACATTTGTAATAAATATTTAGTAGTAGTAATAAGTACTGACTAACTGAGTAGCTGACTGTTTTTACAAAAAAATGTATATAAAGTAGCAATTAGGCCGTAACCTAGAGGGGCAGTCAACGATTACCGATTAAGATCTCACGATTCTACATCTCGATGTACTCTTAATATCGCTTGCGCCGGTCAATAGAAATCCTTCTAGTCTAGGACCCAACCCAACTTAGTGATATTCGTATACTAAATTCATAAAATTGCACGAATGACCCGGCTTGACTGGCGAAATACCACGACCTCAGAGTTCGGTTCAGGTGAGTGAAGGTAAATTGCCTTTCCCATTCTCCGCTAATAAGGATAGGTTGGGGACGGGAAGGACAGGAAGGAGGACGGGGAGGAAATAAATGGAGTAAAGAGAAATATCCTTTTACCTGTCAATCCCCTCCTCTATCCATTAAAGGTAGGCAACTCGTTTGCTTAATGCGGGTGTCTATGGGTAGCGGTCACTTAACATCGGCTGACCCGCTTTCGTTTGCCGCCTTTTTTCATTAAAAAACTTAAGTACAACTTATTGAGTCCTAATCGAAAATGTAGCTATAATAATTATTATAATAAGCCAATAAACCGTAAAATTTAAGAGCAAGGTATATAACGTAACACATTTTGTGGTCATCAACGCATGTACATTTATTAATAGGCATTAAATTAGTTAGTCAATTTATTTAAAATGTGTGGAGTGTGGACAAGTTTAATTTAAAGTATTTACGTTCAATGACTGAGTCAATAATACGAATTAAAAAAATGACAAAAAACTTGAAAGTGAAAGTTCTGATAGACTTGCTTAAAACGTACACTTGACATAAAATTGTTCGTTTTATCCACGTAACAGTCGGCCGGTAATTGATTTGCGCTACATTATTCATTATTTGTTTTTTACTATTACAACTAAATTATGTTCTTCCAACCGACTGAACAAGAATCTGACAACGTTACAAAAATTACAATTGAAAAAGACAAATAAATTAGTAAGCCAAGAAAATCAAAAACACGTAAATGAATGCCATGATAAACGGATAATCTGGTTTCGGATTTACTAGTTCACATTCCTAATTCTCAACGACAACAAATAGCCGAGAAAGTTCTCGTTCAAATGACTCTGACGTTACTTGTTTGTAATCACTATAAACTGTTCCTTTCAAATAATTCATTAATCATATAAAGGAAAAAAGTAGAATTCTACTTACCAACCATTTACGATTATGCATTTCAAAAAATATATGCCAGATCTAAAGTATTAATTCATCGAAGATAAGATACGAATATTGTTGGACTATCCATTGTGATAGTGTAACTCAAAATGTAATTTTAACTAATTTATTTCATTCCTTGGAAACAAAATGTGCGTTAAGATTAATTTTAAAAATTACCATGACCAGACCCCACCGGCGGTTGTAGAAGAGCCTCAGATGATTAATTATGAATCCTACTATTGCTTTATACATAACCATAAGCCATCCTCAATCCCAATTCGAGATATATTTGCATTGAAGTGGGAAATAACAATAATGAATTAATCATGTTGAAAGTTTTATGTAACATGCAGTTTATTATAATATGTTATAATTATATGCACCAGCGATTAAATTAAAAGTAATTAACTAGAAAGCTGATTATAGCTCAGAAAATAATAAATTATTTTAATCTAATTTTAACATTACATCACAGCCTGGTATTCCCATCTATAAATATTAACATAATGACTGATGGTTTTGTGTTTCGAACCTCCTTTCATTTTACTAGCCTTTTGCATGCTTGATTAAAGTCGTCTTCGTTTCATCAAAAACTTAAATATAATTTAGAGTACTTGAAGTTTTACAGTGAGTTCAGAAGTAAAGTGCAGTGTGTGTGGACACAACTATATCCGTCAGTGAGTGATAAAACGGCTGTTTGTTTGTACTGACTGACTTTTTTTATGAAATCAGGCGCCAACGCAAGCAAAACAGCTGATATTTGGTGACCGCAACACAGACAGACAGACATCTGTAACAATCTAATGAGTTGCAAATGCGTTGGAATACTTCTACTTCACGCCTGTTTTCTATGAGGTCGTGGTTTTTGTGGAATTGTACATACGGGACACCGCTAGTTAGATGTACTTTTTACAATATTTGTATCCTTTTTCTCTTAGAAATAAATCTGTCGAAACGGAAGGTTTTGCCAACACGGGCTATATAAATCTTATACACACCGCTTAGACACAAGAGTGCCGCGGCGAATCCAGTGATCCGTCGTCGAGTAACTAATGGAAAAACGAGGCAATAAGACGCCGCTCAGACCGGAAAATGATACAACCACACATAGACATTTCTCGATAGTCTAAGTCCGGACAAGGTCAATTCCTCACTTTTTATGCTTCTTTTCTCAAACTTGTTGGTGGACACAGAGCTAGCAATGTACCAAGCTTTTGATTGCGGTATTACATAGTAAACGTAACTTATAAAAACATCTGATTTTAAAAGTAACGAAAAGAGATTTGCGATTTATGAAAAGCACAAAAAATTATTGGTCTCTGTATAAATATTACACACAATTCTATAAAATAATATAATAATAATAATAAATCGGTCTTTTCTAGAATGTTTCCCAGTGCAGGGACACAGGCCTCCTCTCCGAGAGAGGGAATGAGCCGTAATCCACCACGCTGGCCTAGTGCGGGTTATGTCTTCGAATTTGATGGTTCTAAGCCGGTTTCCTCACGATGTTTTCCTTCACCGTTTTTGGAGCAGTGGTGATGAAATAAATTTACACAAAGTCAAGCGCCTGCCTGGGTTCGAACCCGCGACCTACAGTACGTAAGTCGGGGTCTAAACCGCTGAGCCACCACTGCATAATTATATGTACTACTACTACATGTTTCGTAGGTAGCACCAAAAGAGAAAGTAAAAACATTGTAAATAACCCAACGGTTTTTGCTATATGTTGGCTATGGCTGGCTTACAATATTATTTGAATGTAGATAAGAAAAAAAAACTCAATGAGGGAAAAAGAAAAGTATCAAAATGTTTGAATAACACAGAATAAGTAGTCGATTTACATTTGCAACATAAAGAGGCGTGAATGTAATAAGAAAAGAAATGACCGAAGAATAGATAAAAAAGTTGTTCCATCAGGTCTAAGGAAAACTAAGAACAGGGCTTGCTAAATATAGCAATGGCTTCTCTCTAGATGCATAGCAACGCCCAGTCGCCCTGTGGCAGTGCGATACCGCGGCTCCGCCGGCCGCAGGTGGCGGCCGCTCGACCGTGAATCCCCTCGCGCCGGCCCACAACTGTTCCTTGTTTTTTCTCTCCATCTAGCCGAGAGCAATGGCCCTGACGCTGACTAACCACTAAATACTTCTTTTCGAAAATCGCTCGAATTCTAATAAAATCACGCTAGTGTACAAATATACTTCCTTATTGTTATTCTTTTGTTGCAACAGTTCTTAAGTCGTTGATGTGAGACTTAAATGCAAACTTGCTCGTAATTTGAGTGAATATTGAACAAAGTTTACATTAAAATTTACAAACATTCCAATTCGAACGCGCACGATATTAACAACAATCGATATTGCTTGGTTACAAAACGAAAACTTTTAGTACCGTCCGGTATTGAGGGGATTCATAATTTCCGTTGCGAGCATTGAAGCCTTTGCGTAGACTAACAGTCGTATTACGTTTCCCTCTATCTATACCGAAACGTCACCGGAGTATTATAAAATGAGCTCTAGGAGCAAAAGTCCTAGAGGTCTGCAGTCAAAACTATGTGAGTCAGACTGAGGCTGAAACGCCGTAAAATAACAGGCGGACAAACCGGCTGGGACTCGTCGCCAATTAACCGCCTCCGACCTCTGAGCCGCGAGCCCGCCGGCTGCTATTCATAGATACTAACACTATATGTGTCCCTAAATTCCTCATTCACTTCAATATTGCAATTCGTTCTATATCATTTAAGCATCAAATATGATTGAAATATTAATTCTTAGGATATATGAAAAGTACAAACACTAAGTTTTAAAAAGTGATGAAACTTGTATTATTCAGGTCACATTAGTGCCACCCAAAATAAGACCAAATTTCAAGTTTATCAAATCTATAACTTATTTATTTATTTCTATTCGACGCAGCTGCTAAGAATGTGGAAACAAAATTTCTATAGGTTGTAAATCCTGCCAGTGCATCGGTACTTAGTACGAATACCGTAAGCGGTTGGAAACAAACCCACACCGACCAACGGGATTAATATTATAGAAATATTTTACATTTTACATTACGATGAAACCACGTATGAACATAATCGGAAACACGGTCAAGGATATTATCACAATAATTTTACACAGACATGATTTAATTAAATTATAGAGACATGATTTAATTATATTAATTAAATAGTACAGTTTTCTAATGGTGTGACACATCAAAAATAAATGATGTAATATCGTGTATAAAATAATTGCATTTAAAACCGTAACTAAATATAATATATTACGTACCTAAAAGTATGCATTACTTTCCAAATCTAAAAGTAAAAGATTTTACTAAAGCTTAATCACCATGAGAAAATTGCTTTGTTACATTCGCGCATCCTTGCGCAATCGTAGCCATCTCGAGTCGAGGAACGCCACGAGTTGCGTGGCGGCATTGTTCGACGCTCGCCGGCCATGCACGCCCGAAAACAAAAACAAACACGCCGAATATACCCTTTTTGTAGATAAGTAAAACCGAAAGAGCGAAAACTGGTTTCCCTGTATCTGATTTAATAATTTGTTTTTCCCGCACACACGTAATCTAAACATGCAAATGAATGTATAAATGTGTCAATTTTTCAATCACATTTCATTGTTGTTCATTTTAACTTACGATTCGCATAAACTTTATTGATCGTTAGTTAAAAAAAAAACATAATTGCCATTTTAACAATTATAGGCAAATTATGTATCTGCCAATGTCGTTATTATATTATCATGAAATAAAAAACAATAATAATTAAATGTACATTGCTACATTCAGACACAGTTCACTCACGATTACATTAAAAATCGAATCGAATAGATTAAAAATCCATATGGTTTTTAGACGTATCCACACAGATTCAAACAAAGACGTTTAAACATTCCAGCGTCAAAAACACAACCTAAATCCGTGTAACGGAACAAATATCAGATTATGAAACTGGTTTTGATGTGCGGATAACGAGACACGGGAGGTATCCTTAACAAATGTAGGAAACTAAATGTTCCTATACACACGCCAATATAACTTTGAATAGAGGTGAAAGAAACCGCAAAAATTTAGTTGATGTGAGTAAAATGATATAAAATGGAAACCTGCAATTGGAGTCCACTCTTTTGAGCCGTACAAATGTCATGGTTAAATTTTCTTTGTAATTATATTTTTTTTGTTATCTTAGTCTTTGTACTATATTTAGGATCAAAAATATGCGACATTTACAATGCTGCAAACATTTTATTACTATTTCCTGATATTTGCAACAACAATTGCCTACCAGCAATTGCCGTTTTTTTGTTAATCACTAAGATTAACAATAAACCTAAACGGAATAAACAAAAATATGGCTATTACTATTACCACTTTTGCTTAATGTTAAGGTCACAAATTGATGAAATTGCGCAATGTATGCGGCATTATGTTTTCCAAAAGAATATTTCGTAGTTCATAATAAGATAAACCACAACTCATAAGATATAAATGGCTGCGCATGATGCCGTAACAATAAAAACAATGACATTGTTAGTGAAGGGCACATTTCTAATCATAATTCAATTTTGTTTTACAATGGTAACACAGTCGTAAGTGGTGTAACTCATCTGCAGATTAAACGTAACCGAGTGCTCATTTCAAAATGAATAAATTATCACGCTAGTTATCTCTCGCGAGGAGCGTGTGAACAGAAACTGCCACATCTCGTCAGTCAGCTCACTTTCCATCCATTCATGGCTTCTTCAGCTTTTTCAAACGATTTCTTTCGACCTTCTTAAGACTATTCGACGTTTATGTTCAATTATTGCCAGCTTTCTTACCGGTGTCTTTTATTAGTAACGTCTGTTCATAAAATGGTTCTGACAGATGATATTTAGACGCTCACTGTCTATAACTACAAATCATTCTAAATGAAAATATTACAATAATCGTAATCAAGTTATAGCACTCGCAAATACAAATATTTAAATACCATGTTTCACAACAACGTGGAATTTTAGAAAACAAAGATTTTTACGTTAGAATTCGTAACATCCAAAATATTTACTTTTCTTATATTACCTTAGCTTAACCTTATTACACAATTACAATTCAGTTTATCCCACGACGTCCACAATTTTACATTTCCGATGAAAGTATAAAGTGTAGTTGTTTTTATACAAAAATAATATCTTGCTATGAAACAAGGTATATATACGTTCTTATTACAGTAAACTTAAAACAAATTCCAAAGAATTGTCAAGTTTGTATCAAAAATTAATTAAAAAAGTTTTTACAGGCATTTAAAAATAACGTACCTTAATCAAAGCCAAATAACACATAAAAAATGTCTAATCATGCGTATACAACGTAATGCAATGCACTACCATAATTTAAACACCACTCATTATTATTCGACAAAATTTTCAAATGTACAAAAAAACACCAAGGAAAATTCATCTTGTGATGGTTAAATTTATCTAGCATTGGATTTAATGTACTATATGAATCGAAATTGTTTCACGTTTAATCACATCGAATCATGTTACAAATTGTAAATTTGCAAGTACCCAAATAGGAAATTATTAAAATGTTCGACGGGATGATACAAATTTGATTTCCGAATTACTTCATTCGATTATAACTATTACACGCAATCTAAAATCGTAATAGTTAACCTGTCTATTACTTTACTTATAACAAAGGAAACAATTTAATAGTTTTACACGGTGCAATTTCGAATAATGAAGCAACATCCTGATGTAACGATTATCAGTTAACGGTATCTAGCTGAGAATAGGCAGGACAACAAAGTGTAAGTTGGTATTTTTAACTTTTGTCTCGTTTAAAAACACCAGTGTTCATGTAGGTATTCAATAATAATTTAGAGTAATAGGAATCCCTTACACACCACAAGCATAACATTTCTAAATTTATAAACAGAAAAAGATATCCGCCTTTTGAAGTGAATACCCTTAAAAATTTCGACCACAGTAACACAGATAATTAGCAATATGCTATGCTAATAAAAGTTATGCAAATGGTTTTTATACATTTGCATTTTCATTATTCACTGTTTTTACATTACTCTCAAAATTCATTGATAATGTCAAACAATGATATTGATGTGGCTTGGCTAATCCAGTGGTTATGTTTTATCATTCAAATAATCTTCATGCATTGAGCGAAACAAAAACACATCTGCTTGTAAGACAAAATTCTTAAATTTTGTTATATTATATATATTATCTTTCTTGGTAATGACAGTAAGATATTCTAGATATTATCTCCAGGTAATTTGTAATAAATAGGTTTGACGGTCGCTATATATTGATAATTTAAATTATGCTATTTATTTATTGTTTTTAATTATAACCAATGACACAGTTAACTTTTCGTGTTTCTAAAATCGTTTGGAAACTTAGAGCAATAAAGCCATTTTTTCATAATACTAAAAAGTTGTTGCTTAAGACAAACGAAACAAACCTTTTCAGTCCAATTCACCGGCGAAGTTAATGTATTTCACCAACATTAAAATTTGAGTAACTGAACATTATATCGTTGTTGATCAAAGTGTCATTTCACTCCAACGGAAGCATCGAACGTATTTAATAACACTGTTACACTTCTCGTGGGTATAGTCATATGCTACCACCGATGTGACCGACAATATTACGGTACTAAAAACAAACTCACGGTTGGATTATGGCGGCAGTGACGATAGCGGATGGAACAAACTACAGAACATGCGACACACGTCAGCCCCGGGCGACGGACCGACGCGAATGCTAAAATAAAATAGAGGCAACCGAAGAAAGTTCGTCGTCACGTACCAAACCACGAGCGATAAAAGCCTTTGCTTACTGATTTAATTTGCGGGTAATAAGTCATGTTGGGCGTGTAGCTAACTGTTCCATACGGTGGGACGTCAAAATTTCGACTATGCATTTTGAATACGTTTTCACTTCATGGAGTACAAAATAAAACACGATATTTTAAAATAAAAACATATTCGTTTTTAAAAAAATATCATGAATCCTTATTGAATTATTTGCTTATTGAATTACTATGCAAAATATCGGGATATTTTTTTAAAACCTGTGTCAATTATTCCTAATCTTGCGAAATTTTTTCTTCATTGAAATACAAAAGGATATAAGCGCAAGAAATAAGCACTTTTGCTTATCCTTCTGTAACATATAGTTAATTAGATAGTGCATTCATAATAAATACAATCTCCTCAACCTAGACTCGAGACTAAACGTTGAAGCAATCTTGCTTTGTTACTGTTTATTACCTTTGCTACTTTAGATCCCTACTACATATAATATATAATTATAATCCCTACTAATATTATAAATGTGAATGTAAGTTTGTTTGTTACGCTTTCACGCGAAAACTACTCAACGGATCATCATGAAACTTTGTACACATATTCTTTGAAGTAATAGAAGTAACATAGGATACATTTTATGAAAAAAAAATGTAAAACGCTATGTATATTCCCTTTAGACTTATAGACTCCGCAATGGCTGGAACCATGGATTTCGATGAAATTTACAGGGATCTTCCAGATAGGCACATTCCTGCGTTTGGTAGCGATCGGATCAACATAATTATTGGTACCCGGGCGAAGCCGGGGCGGGTCACTAGCTATATATAAAAGCAAAGAAACTGACTGACTGGTATATTAACACCATCCAAAAGAGACTTTCTGTACAGAGAATTTTCTTATTACTTAACCGAGCATTAAAAATGCATGCAAAGCCGGACGGGTCGCTAGTCTTGTCATGTAAAATGTAAATATTCATTTAAATATACATTTTCAACTATCTCGGAAAATACTGTAATGATTTGGATGAAATTGTATAAGATGCGGTTTAACGATTCATATGTAATCATGTAGGTGCCATTCCCGGAAAAACAGAAATTTCCATTAAAAAAAATTAAAACGTCATTTCTTGTATCGTGTTATATCTCTGGATTTTTTTTGCATCTCTTTCATACCGGGTTCCAGTTACATATCGGGTTGCATGACGCAGTTACAAAAAAAAGTGTGTTCATATAACCTGCTATATTCAAACGAAGACAAGAGTAATGAGCAATTTATTACGTTAATTACATAAGAATTATTGTGTATGTAATAATTTGCCAACTAATTCCTTTTAGGAACTGCATGTCCGCGAAATAATAATTGATTTTATGGACATGATAGGAAATGAAAACATTATTAAAAGGAAGAAGTCAAATGTATTGCTCTCTGTTCTTTTCGTTACAAAAAACACAGGACAACAAAAAGAATGACTATAATAATTACTAGAAGACTCATTTGATGGCCAATTTCCCTTTCTTGTATAACAAGCTCTCAATCTGAACAAAGGGAGATAACAAAGTTCAGCTTTATTAAATCTTAGAATTCTAACGTAAAGAGGTAAAAGCTGTATCAGTATTCAGGGTTGCTCTGGAGTTCTGTAACCTGTTACATAACTCTTTTGCTTTTAATATAATGTCTTATTTATGTTATATTCATCTTCATCATCCCCCTGATTTTAATCCTGCCTGACGATAACACTCCTCGGGAATTGTATATCCCTACTATAAATGTGAATGTAAGTTTGTTACGCTTTCACGCGAAAACTACTCAACCGATCATCATGAAACTTTATACACATATTCCTTGAGGTACTAGAGTTAAGATAGGATACTTTTTATGTATTTTAAAGCGTATATGTATGTTCCCTATAGACTTATAGACTCCGAAACGGATGGACCGATTTCGATGAAATTTACAGGGATTGGCCAGATTCCTGTGTTTGGTAGCGATCGGATCAACATAATTAGTGGTGCCCGGGCGAAGCTGGGGCGGGCCACTAGTAATATATAAAATATTATCGAGTTACTTATTGAAACGCACTTATCTCAGAAGCTTTCCGTTTTTGACAGACCAATAATAAATTAAGGTTATATGGGTAGGTATTTTACACCACGCTACGACTGTTAGCAGCTTACAAAAATCGGCGCGGCGGGTAAAACAGTGGGGTACAGATAGTTTATTCGTGTATATAAATGTAGTATGTACAGTAGAATTCATTTATGTCTAAGTTAATGTGGCGACTAAGTGTCAGATCAGAAAGCCATCATCATCGCTTTGATAAAACATACGACACTGCTTTACACTGAGACTGGAGATGATGTCATAACTTTCGATCATTAATATGGCCGCTTGAAAAATGTTCGGAAAATTCGAAAGTTCGTGAATTAAGGTAATCGATTACGTTTACATAATAAATGACAACTTGTTAACGCAACAAGTTTTCTAATTTATTTTTGATTCTTATAAATAAATAAATAAGTAATAAGCCCTTTACGATCCGATTGATTGTGTAACATTAGCTTTATAATACCGAATTATACCTACTTCTTATTTTACCCTTGATAGACCAACGAATAAATTAGACTACAATTTTGTTGTCTAAATGATGACGCTAGATATTTCAATGGATATACCGTCTTTATATTAGTTGTATTAAAAAAACAAACGACCTACCCATATTGATTTAACAAGCAGTAAAAATATATCCGCTAATTGCTTCAGACCCCCCCCCCCCCCACCGACCGAGTTCCTGCCTTGTCATGGCGGTGGGGCTCAGTAGCCGAGGACGGGGGCCCACGGTGAAGCTAAGAGGAACCCAAGGCCGGTCCGTTTTATTTATTTTACTTTTGTTTACTGTACGTTGATGTGCGCAGCTTACATCGGACAGGTTCGACCTTCTTCGTTGAGCCTATATTAAAATAAAGCGGTACCGCCGACCAAGACGAGATGATCGTAACGTCTCAACATCGAATAATAATATTCTAACTAGTCACCAGGAAAGGAGTGTAGGGCGCCCTAGGGTAAAGGCGATGAGACATGGTTGGATGCGAAAAGGGGAAAAATTAAATAAAACAATCAATAACCACATTTGAACATATTTTATTAATAGCACAACAACACTAAAACTAAAATCCTTATAATTTATCACATCTTTACAATTTCAATACCATCCTTTCCCGACATCCATTATGCCTTTAAATAATGTTACCAAAGATATGATGTCTTCCATTTCCAAAATATCACCCAAAAATACAGCCTTCTAATAACATTCAAAACACTTCACACTCGCTCTCACCTCTATTACGTCCTATATTTACAATAAACATCTATGTAACATCGATTTTATCAATAATCCTCTAAAATACATCAAGTTTAACAACAATAACTATTTAGGCTTGTCTTAAAACATACGTATCTCAAGGAATCGTCAGCCATACGCACCGGCGCCGCAGGTGCGCCCTCGCCTCTGCTGTTGATCATATCATATCTACTGCATAGAAAGAATTCTATTCAACATACATGTAATAGTCGGTTCACGTCTTAAAAAGAATTGGCGTATACCTACGCAAAATAATAGACAAATCTACTTTTGTAAACATGGGGTATAACATGACAGGATAAATTGATACTTATCAAAATAAATTCATCTAAAATAATGAAACATAATTGGATATAATATTTCACTTACCCTCTAACAATATCTAGAAATTGAGTAAAATATCTAAACGACAATTCTAAGCGCTAAGTGTTTGATACAACATCAGATATGGTACTACGTACCTACCATCATACACCAAAGTTAAAATTGAGATCGTACATGTTTACTCATTACTTTAGAACTTCCTTAAAGTTACATTGACTAGAGAATTCACTATCCAATACGTCTACCAATCGTCTCATCTATAATTATTATCAATTATTTCTGAAATCCAGAACTACGCAAGACATACAACATTTGATTAATTCAATTACAGATATGCGAAAGATACAGATTTATGAGTCGTAGAATCAGAGAATTATTATTATTTCTAAAAATATTACTACTCGGTGTGTATTGCCAGAAAGTCGAATGGAAAATAGTATAGTGAAAAAACTATGAAATGTTTGTCGCCACCTACTCAGAATATATTGAAAAGGTCAGTTACTTGAGTAATTAAAGACTAGGCACTAGAGGCAAACATGACATTTTGGTAATTTGTTATTCATAAAAATAAATACATGGGATCGTGAGTCAAGATTTTTTGACACAGTGACGGATAATTTTGTAAAAATCAGTATGCATCTTTGATAACATACCAAATACTTTTTTTTGTAAATTATGTAACAAAATATTCTTAAAATTATATGACATTTGTATTGTAGCGGTTATTATGAGTATAAGACGTGTTCAATAAATTGCATTTCGCCATTTCACCGCGATAAAATCTAAATGTAACATAGGTTGAGCATATGTTGCATTTTTATCATTTCATTACTATGATAACATTGATATTATTGTACCATTCAATTCATAAAAATATGAAAGGAATCGTATTAATAGTTTGACCAATAAAACAGAATCATTTTAGTACAAATATACATGTTTATTTAAAATATACGTACAAAACATTCATTTATTATAATTGAAAAACGATTATAGACATATTTGGCATTAGGATCTGTTTAGTACTGAAAATCGATTTGAAAGGTGCCTTTATTTTAAGGCAAAATTATACTTTGGTTAAATAAGTGACAAATAACTATATACAGGGATTTAACGGTGACCATACTTGTAAATTAAAGTAATTCTTCAAAAAATATTTTGTAAAAGGAATCCGAAAAGACTTAATAAGTAAAGGAGGAATTTACAGATAAAAATTATTATACAAGGACTTATAATATTCAAGAGTTAACATTTTAAGACATATTTTATACAAGTTTTTCAAACATTATACTTAATTAAGTAATATGAATTAAATAGTACAATATAACAAAACAAGTATAAAATAAATATGCATCATCATATATATTTGTTTTTTGTGCCTTTATAATAATTTCGTAATTAGTAATTTGAGCGAAATTGTTTAAAAAAACCGTCAACTGTGATGTCAAACTAAAATTTTAGAAAAAAAGTAGACGGATTAATAGAATGGACGTACATAAAATTACACCTAATTAAAAAACTTGAGCTTGGCCCTATAGTAAGATTAGGTCTAATAGGGTATTCACTAGAAAAATGTGTATGTATTTTACTTTGATACACTGTGTCAACGATGTACCAGTAAATACTGGTACGTAGTTAACACGGTGTATCAAAGGAAAATATAAAAACAATTAATATAATTACTTAAGATTTTCTTAAAAATTCCTTAATACAAAAAGACTACAGACGTAAGAGAGAGGTATTAAAACGGCAAGCTAAGCGAATTTATTTAATTTAAAATAACAGTTTTTTTATTTAACAAGATTCAAGCACTCAGAATTTTTAGTTAACTTCAGAGAGGAATCGAGACATAAATTAAATACATACACATATATAATGCGAATAAGATATTTAAGTATTTAAGGAATTTTTGATTTTAGGAATCATAAAAGAATTACATATGAAATTTTTTGCAATCGTGTAGACCTGCAGATGGTGGCCTTTAATATTTTTGTAAGTCACATATTGTGAATAAAATATTTATAAAACTTCAATTTTGAAGGAGATAATAGTAAAGCAAATGTTAATTTAAAACTTAAATTATTTTTAAGAGCTTAAAACAAGTTCCTACTTAAAACTATCATTTCGATATTAAATAAATGTCATACTATATTTGATACTACCCTGAGTATTATATTCTCTCGACGTCGATAGTTCATATAGGTAGAGATTTTGTGTCATTAGATATTAATTAAATTCAAACAATAATTATATAAATTGACAATATGTGAGATGGTACACGTCATCTCAAAATGGTATCGAAAAAGTGAAAATATAATATTGTCTATGAAAAATATTGTTGTCTTTTTAGCACCACTAACCTCTTTAAAAGATTCAAACATTTGTTCAGTGTTACTGAGGCGTTAATATTTCCTTGAGTGCGTGTCTATCCGTATTTGTTTACATATGTATGAATATAATATGTTTGTACAGCAAAACTTAATCATGCTGGGATTATTAAAACATGCTACAAATATATATTATCAATAAATGTTTATCTATCAATTCCATACATACATTTATCTGAGCAAACCATACTTCATATTAATAATATTAATTAATAAAAGGTAATTCTTAAATAATTAATCAGAATATTTTACTTTAATTTAATCATAAACGAATTGCTGATAATTATTTGTTTCCATTCTACGTGCTATTTACAACTACTATAAAGTTCTATACAAATTAATCAACATGAAGGGATCAACAATCATAAGTTATCTCTAAGGAGAAATCGTTTGCTAGGACACACAATTAAGTAAAATAAAAACGATCATTTCCCAATGCATAAATATTCTGACTTGCTGTATTGTCCACTAAATTCAATGAGCTTATTAAAAAGTTCTTAAACCAATATACGTAATACCTATTATCATATTCTCTAAGGTCTAATTGTTAAGCTCTACTGTCCTTATAATTTTCGCTAAATAACGGCTCATTTTTTTTTGTTTGTTTCAATAAGAGTCTTAGCAGAAGTTGTGGATGATGGTAAACTACTAACTTTAGATCCTCTCATCGATGTCGCAGCAGAACTTGAACCAGTGGCATGTGCCTGGTTTCCTATTTTTTTATTTCCGATCGTAGTAGCGACTTTAGACGTCACATTGACTGTTGTCGAACAGGGAATAGTTTTGTCAGATTTGCTAGCAGAAGGTGTCTTTGACGACTCCGATTTCAATGTCGTTGATGTTTTTATGTTACCAATTGATGTTCCTGCGTAAGACGACAATTTCACAGTATTTGTGGTTGCCAATGATTTTTCCGAAGCTTTTTTGACATCTACAAAGGCTTCCTTTCCAGACGGCTTAATAGTATTTCCCGCTTTAGACACATCTGATCCAGACGGGCTTATCGGTTTCGTATCATTTTGACTTTGGTTAGCTACCACACTTTTGGTTACTGTAGGCAAAGTTTTAGAACTAGACACAACATTATTCGTCAGCCCCATTGGCAGAGAATTTACAGAACTAGGTTTCTCCGCAGTGGTTGCTTTCTCAGTCAGCATATATTTTAAAGAACTAGGTTTAGCTGTAGTATTTGCCTTCCCTGCTGGCACAGAAGACATATGACCAGATTTTTCTGTAACATTTGTCTTCTCTGATGGAATAGAAGCTAGAGAACCCGGTTTGTTGTTGGTAGTTGTCTTCACTAAAGGCACAGAAGTTAAAGAACGAGGTTTGTTGGTAATATTTGCTTTGCTTAATGAGACAGAAGGTAAAGAACTAGGTTTATCGGTAGTATTTGTTTTCCCTGTTTGCACAGAAGTTACACAATCAGGTTTGTCTGCAGTATTTGCCTTCCCAGTTGACGCAGAAGTTAGGACACCAGTTTTTTCAGTAATATTTGCTTTCCCCGATGTCACTGAAGTTAACAGACCTGTTTTGTTCGTAGTTTTTGCTTTTCCTGATGGCACAGAAGTTAAAGGACCCGGTTTGTCCGTAGTATTTATTTTACCTGTTGGCACATAAGTTAAAGACTCGGATTTATCAGCAATATTTCCTTTGTCTGTTGGCACAGGAGTTAAGGAACTAGGTTTATCTACATTTTTTTCTTTCCCTGGTGGGATCGAAGTCAAGGACCCAGTTGTGTCCACAGTATTTGCCATCCTCTTTGGCACAGAATTTAATGAACTAGGTTTATCCATCACTACAGAATCAATGGATATAGTTCTGCTAGGATTAATTGGTACCATTGTTGTAACATTTGGCGTTTCTAAGGAAGTTTTCGATGTAGTCTGATTATTAACAGCACCCTTTGTCTTGTTTTCAAAGAAGCGCGCAGAGTCTTCTTTGGATATGTTTGCTTCAGGACCACAAACAATGCCTTGATTCTTACAATCCAGGATCGAAATATCTTCTACTGTAGTTTTCTTTTGTCGTTGCAACTGTTTGTTTATAGGAAAACTACTCACTAAATTTGGAGATCTTTCTTTAATGGAGGTAGTTTCACTACTGCTTGATATCAAAATAGATGCTTTATTTAAAGGTAGAGAAGGTTTTTGAGTAGTAACTTCGTTGGCAGTCGATTTTTTACCCTCATCTATCAAGGAACTGGTTTTCTCATTATTTGTTTTCGCCGTTTTGTCTTGTGTGTCAATTTTCAAAGGTTCCGCTAACGATTTTCCAGCCACAAGTTTTTTCGTTTTCTCCATAGCTGAAGTTCGAGTTTCTTCATCTTGTAATACTTTAGTATTTGTAATTGTCGTTGAACTTATTATTTCAGATTTTGGACTTGTTATAGGTATTTTATAATCTGTCGGTCCTATTAGAGGCTTATCAAATGAAGTTTTTATAATACCATGCCCTGGTGTAGTTTTTGCTGTATTTGTAGAGACAATTGTCGTATTTATATCCGAAGATATGGCTGAACTAACGGCTACTGCATGTTCTTTGGAATTTGCACCATTTTTAAAGATTCTTAGTTCATTCTCTTCAATCGTCTTTTTCTGACTATCACTCTTAGATTTTATTGTGTCGTAATATTTTTCTCCGCTATCAAATGTGCTTGGAATGGATTTAATTACATTACCTTCTATAGTAGATAAAATTGGCACTGGCGTTACAGGTTCCATCTCTCTTGCTTTTTTGTCCGCGTGAATTTTAGCCGTTGTAAAGATTAAGGGGTTTGGGCTATAACTGGATGATATAGTATTATCTATTTTCACAATTACTGTACTTTTTGTCGATGTGGAGTTTATAGTGTCGATGTCTTCAAATACATTTGTATTCATGTAGTTGTGAATAGGCGCTGTAACGCATGTGTTGGCGATTGTTATGCCCGTCGTAGAACCTTTATAAATTTCAGAAAAACTACAAGAAGCCGTGGGTGATGTTTTTTGTTCTTTACTTACAAAGTTTGTATTATCAGTTCTTTCATTTGTTGAATCAGTCTTAGATTTAGAACTACACAATTTGACGCTTTGATTAATTTCACTCGTATTATTTTCTGACTGCAAGAGTGGTTCATTGACCGTATCATCTGAATCGTGATTGAAATTAGGTATTTTTCTTTTAAGCGAATTGCGTTTTGTTTTGGGCATCGCACCTGGCCTTCTCACTTCATTCTCAACTGTACTGGCTATAGATGTAGTTTCTATTCCATCTTGAGATGTCTGAAATATAACATTTTATTGATACGTACTATATTTTTAATAAGCTCTAGAACGAAAATGCAGCTAAATTTTTAAAGCAAGACATCCATTTCATGAGGAAACCATCTCATTGCTCTGAAGTAATCCTTGATGAATAATCGTAGAATACCGACTTATTTCTCATTTTTTAAAATAAACAAATGTGCACTCGCGCCCGTAACCAAGAGGGGTAAGCAGAGGCTGGCACACCTCTCTCGCTTCTTCTACATGCGTACATCTACGCATACATACCCTTCTTTAGTATGTATGTCACAAATCTGAACGATATAAGTTCTCCTTGGAAGCCCCCTAACAACACTGCCACTCACTTTTGCAATACATAATCATCATCGCATCTCGACGGCTCTTCTAACTCTACTAATATGCTTTTCCTTCGAAACACGGCTCTCGCTTCGATACATTTAAGTTGGGACGGGGACGGAGCGACAAACCTTCATAGACACATGCACATTCACCAGTCGTTCAAAAAATTTAACATTTGCTTTATTCACAAAAATACTCATAAGTACATTTGTTTAATATCAGTATAATAATAATATTAGTAGATCTTTGTATTAATTTACTAATATTTCTTTGAACCATTCAAACTACGCTTAATAAGCTTGTGCTAGGATATGGTTCACGACAATAGTCGAATGGCGGATTCGAACCCACGACCTTAAGATCGGCAGTCCGTACTCTTAACCATTAGGCTATTGGCGCTTCAAATAATTGTAACAACCTTGTACACAACAGAAAAATAATATAAATTACGAGGATAAGAATTAAGTATGAAACAGTGGTAGAGCCCGCAACAATAACATCTGTTTGCTCAAATGGGCCGGCTAGACCGGTGAAATACCACGACCTCACAGAAAACAGGCGTGAAGTAGAAGTACTCTGCGTTACGTCTGAAGAGTGGGGTGCCGGGGGCCTTATTTCCCCCACCCTTTCCTCATAAGGATTCGATGGGAATGAGAAGAGGGTGGGATGGGGAGAGGGTTAACGGGGAAAAGGAAATATCCTTTTTCTGGAGTATCCCCCTCGTCTGCCCATTAAAGGTAGGCAACGCATCTGCAACACATTTGCTTGTTGCGGATGTCTATGGGTAGCGCTCACTTTACACCAGGTGATCCACTAGCTCGTTGGCCAAATTTTTCCATAAAAGAAAACAATTCCTCTTTAGGAATAAAAATAGTGTCAGTTTATGAAATATGTCCTATGACAATAAATGACCATGATTTTGACTTATTATGGAGCTTTAATATAATATATATCAGTGCAACAGTTCCCCATTTAACCATATGTTTGATGTTAAGGGACCGTTACACTTAAGCATCCGCAAAAAGCAGATGAGTTGGAGAGAACCTACCATTAACGCACAGAAGGGGAGATAGTCAGACAAAGGATTTCCTTCTCCTATTCACTCCCATCCATGGGGAGTACCCGTCTAAGCCTAAGCGAGAGAATCGCGAGGAATATTACCCTTTCTGAACAAGGTCCACGCTCGAAGGCTATCAACACTATTAGACTATTTTACCTTTGTTTGGGAGAACTTGACCGACTTGATTTAAACATTGTTAAATCTACTTACAGAATTGTCAATCCTCCGCATTGCAATGAGCGGGTGTGCGTGGGGTCATGCACCGCGCTCGCGCAGCACGGGCCGGCCGTGCAGCATTAGCACGGGTGGCGACAGCTCGGGTTCACCGCGCAGCGCGCACGCAGCTACCGCGCCTATCGTGCTTCTCGTTCCCGCCGGGCCCCACTCCTCCGTCGGACGAGCCAACACACGCGCTTTCTGTAAACCACCAACCCGTCACTATCTCACACTGACAAGTTCATAGTTGTATTTGGACCTCTAAAACAGAACTGGTTGGACACAGATTTTGCACAAATTATAACTTTTTGCTAATGGAAAATCAATACTACTTCGCAGAATACCGAAAATAGGTAGATTTTTTAAAATAGTGCTTCTCCGATTAGTCTTTAAAGTGTATCCTCCGCCTGTACTTAACTTTTTGTACTCATCGACTTTCTAACTAAAAACTATAGCTGCTCGCAGCAATGACCGCTCAGCAATACCGTACCTAGTAGTATGTATCGATCCTTGATGACGACAAAAATTCACATCATCCACAAATTTTTCTTCATGGTTTTAAAGCACAAAATAGATGTAATTAGGTATTTTTTATGGGTTAAGATGGAAAACGAGCAAACAGTTCATCCGCAACAAGGAAATGAAAAAACCTTTAATAGAGTAAACTACGGATTTTTCTATTCGTGCAACAGATGTTGTTGTGTTGTAGCAGGCTCTACCACTGTCAATAACCAAAATATTTGTCTTTTTCACACACCTCCATGATTGTGAGATCATCAGGTCCACTACAAATCTGGTCAACTGCCATGAGAACCACGACGACCACTGGAAGCACACCTATCGTCCAACCCACAGCGTCCGCCCACATTGGGTACACATAGTGGCCGTAAGACGCCGGCTTGTATTCGATCCAGTTAAACACCAGTATGAACTGAAATAAAGCAATCTTAATTATTACCTTTATATTCGTAATGTTTGACATCCACAGAGGTTTATTCGGTGAAGAGAAACCAAGGTCTTTTCTTTAAGTACGATAACGAATAACTGAATGGGAAGGTTCTATTAACTTTATAAATTTGTCTCCAATACTAGTTTTAATTTTTTGTCAAGATATGTGTTTAAAACCAGATATTTTATCTTCTTACCTCTGTCGAAATTAAAGTTGAATTAAATGAACAAAGACGAATATAGTAGGGGACCGCGCTAAATTATTTCAAGTTTGAGGTGTTGCAATTGAAAAGCTCTTAACCCCCCCCCCCTCTCCCCAAGCAACTTACAAGCGGCGTGGGTTGTATGGTGTATTTTAGCGCGCCTCGCGCCAATATCCTAGGTAAGATACGTACATACGTACATACCGAACGTGACGATATTGATATAGTGGGAATCTCTTTCTGTTCAAGCTAATTTGCGATACATTCTATAATAATTCTATAATAATTACTAATAATTCCTCACTCTTCATTTCCGTACCTCTCAGGTGAAAAGCACAGAGTATTTAGATCTCATGTTATAAAAGTAATTTCGTGTCAAAAGAAATAAATCTGTTCACCACAAGAGCTGCCGGGGTGATGATACGCCACATAGCGCTCCAGAAAATGACCCAGAGCTTGGACTGTCGGCCGATCATGCTCTGGATGTCGCGACAGAACTTCTCCGCGCCGTAGATCCATGCGATCAGGATGCACTCGCCGATGGCGATGATCAGCACCGACCAGTTCGCTGCGTACTTGTCCATCAGCTGCAGCCAGTACATGCCGCTCTATAAACAAACACTTTGACTCTTCAATGACCTATATGTATCTAATCCGATGTAATAAGAGAAATTTAAAAGAGACTACTAGCCAAGCTTTTCTGATGGTAACAAAAAAAATCTAAAGGATAAATAGGCTTATTACCTTTTCTTACCACGCGAAACTCTAAAATTGTGACTTGTAACATAATTATAATCTTTTACTTTGAAGCGAGCGTGATACAAGAAATGCCAGAGGAGCGATGACGTCCGCATGACGCTCTAGGACGTACAAGTTTAGAATCGTAGGCTCTCCTGCTGTAAAGCAAAGCTCGATCCAAAGTGTAGTGAATTAAATGAAATCTTGCTTACGTTAGTTGTGAAAATAAGTCCTCCGAAGTAGCCAAACACAGCAACTGACATAACGACCCACATTTTCTTCTGTCGAAAATTTGGGAAACGATCAAGTATCGCTGTTGTCACCGTCTCCATGAGCGCAAACTGAAATTATTTCATTACTTATTAGTTTGGTATTACATTGGATTGTTAGATACTCTTTTTTCAGATTTTAAATCTGATAAGCTCTTGCAAGTTAATTCAAAAAACAACCAAAACAGATATGAATTTTTTTTAATCAAAATAAAACAGAAGTGTAGTGTGATCAGATGTATCTTGAACTATAACCTTAATATTAACATTTTTAAGAGTAAGCTTACCTGAGAATCCAGACCAAGTGTTAAAAGCATCACAAAGAAAAGAATAGACCATAGAGGCGAGACGGGCAGCCTGGTGACCACTTCCGGGTAAACGATGAAAGCAAGCCCTGCGCCCTGATCCACTACGCGGTCCACGCCCACGTCCAGCTCGTGCGCCAAGAAGCCGATCACCGAGAAGATCACCAGGCCCGCGAAGAACGACGTCGCTATGTTCGAAACCGCCACAATTAAAGAGTCTCTGAAAAACATTTACATATAAGCGAATTAAGGACGTCAAGAGCTGGCTAAGATAATGACAGGCGATTGCTATTGTGTCTATTTCACATTGGTTACATGTACGAAGGTATTTGCTCGACTTACATGTAACAGTTGTTGGAAAACTTGTTATAAGATGAAAGTGTGATCAGTCCTCCCCAAGCCGGGCTCAAGGCAAAGAATATTTGTACTGCCGCGTCTCCCCATACCTTCAACAAAAAATTTTATAATCAAAATCTTACAGTTTAATTTGATAAATAATTATTTTAAATTTTGAAAAATATACAATTTCGGAATAGAAGCAAATTAACAATAAATTAAATTGCTCTAAGCTAGCTTATTTCTTTACTAGCTGTGCCCTGCGGTTTCACCCGCCCTGAAATTTTACTTAAACGAAATGATATTACTTATTACGTTTCTTAATTTGTACACAGCTACTCGTAGCGCCACCTAGTCTTGACGAATATAAACTAATACAACGAATAAATTAATTTTCTTTACTATGGGATAGGACCCCGCGATGAACTTTCAATCATCATCATTTTAAAGATCGTAATATAACTAATAACATATATTACTAAAAGTTGAACCTACTCAACTGCACATCTATTTCATATCATTTTTATCGAACAGATGTTTGCCATGGTTCTTTAAATTGATATATTTTTTTTCTTCGTTAACCGATTGAAATAAAACACTAAATGTTAAGTGAAGCTTACCACAATACATTAGTGAAAACCGCACCCAAATTGGTTAAGCCGTTTCTGAGATTAGGGTAACAAACGCACAGACAAACAGATAAACGGACAAAAATTCTAATAATCATTGTTTTGGGTTTTATTGCGTATATGAAGGCCCCAATGATAGTTTTTCTCAAATATCTTCCATGTACAGACAGCGATCAGTTACAGTTTTATTATATGTATAGATAATAAGTACGTCAGTTTATCAGAAAACAGGGATTTACTCAATACTTTTATCTATACTATGAGTAATTTTTAATAAATAAAAGGTTGTCTTTGTGTTGACTTGAACTTGAATAACATTTTTGATGTCGTGTTGATCCCATCTATTGTATTTTAACCGACATGGCATACGAAAACAATAATTCAGTTCTTCCTACAACTTCTCTATCCTCCAAATAATTGATAATTTAATGGAGAAAGTTTTATAACTATTATGTATGTTTATGAAATTATAAATATCTTGTAAATTATTTACCTGTGCATTAGCCAATTGGCTGAAATCGGGCGTCAAGTAAAACAGGATGCCAGTAGAAGCTCCCGGTAAGGTCACGCCTCGAAAAAATAGAATGACCAGCACCACGTACGGAAACAGAGCAGTAAAGTAAACGACCTAAAGGCGAAAAAAATGTTTGTTTGTTTATAGACTATTTTATTGTATAACCAGCAACACCCGATAATAAGTGACCGCTACCCATAGGCATCTATAACAAGCTAATACATTGCCTCGTCTTGCCAACCTTTAACGGAAAGAGGAGTGTGTATGAAAAACCACACAGAAAAAAATGATATTTCCCGTTCCAATCCATCCACTTCCCCGTAGTATACTCTTTCTCTTCCCATCCTTTCCTTTTTAGTGAAGAATAGATAGGGGAGAATCTATGTAATATGACGAGTATATTTATTTGCATTCAAGAAATAGGTTTCAAAATCTAAAATGCGTTAGATCCGACGATGACAAGCTATTGTAAATTTATACAAAATGAAATATAATTTCAATTTACAGACTCGAATGAACGACTCGCTGATCGGAATGATAATCAACTTGCCACAGCAATTAATCTAATGAATTTTAAACAATGGATCAGATTCGTTCCCTAGAGTTATTAAAAATGGGATTGGCGAAGGGAAGATGCGAATTTATTTCTATACCATGATGAGTTACAAGGTAACTTGTAGTAGGAGTTAGTTACCAATTTATTGTTTATTTTAATAAAAACCACCATTGATTCTGATCGAAAAATCTGTAAAAGCATAGGAATAGGTTGCTCGACAGAAACTGGTTATCCTATAGAATTTGGATCGCGTAACGTTTTCAATACGGCGCCCTCGTACATTTCAGTGCCTACTTCTAAAATTAATAACGGTAAAATGCGTTGTCAAGGAGTATTGACCACTTACCCAAGGATTGCCTCATAACTTATTACGTTTGTGCAAATAAACTTTTAGACAGATAATGTTACCCTCGAATATTTGATTTTCTACATACCTTTCCTGATGATTGGACTCCTTTGCAAAGACAGAGAAATACGATTAGCCAAGCAGCAAAGAGACACAAAGCCATGCCCCAACGAACTTGGCCTGTTTCCTCTATTCCCGAAGACAATCCTAGAACTTTGTTACTGAAAGCATAAAGTGGTAAGGATACTTTTAGCAGTTGCAATGAAATAATGTTATACAATTTAAGTAATAATGATACGCTCTCGCATCCGACACTGCCAGTGTTATTTAACTATTAATTGCTTTAAATTCTAGTATTGCTGCTTTGTTTTTAAAGGAGTTTACCGTGTATAATATATAAATAGATATTTCTGTAAAAATACTTAATTATGTATTACTAGCTATGCCGCGACTCCGAGTGGAATTGTGACATTGGGCAACATTTTTATTTTTTAGGCCAAATCTTTTCTCGCATTAAAATGTAGCCTATGTCCTTCCTCAGGCTCTAAGTTATGTCTGTACCAAATTCCGTTCAATCGGTTAAGTAGTTAAGGCGTAAAGCGTAACAAACAGACGGACAGAGTTACTTTCGCATTTATAAAATTATATAAATAGGGATATAAAAATTAATATATCTAAAAATGATACGATATACCAACACAACAGAAGTAAAGCTATCACACATATACACACATCGTAGTTTTTTTTTAGAAAAAGTGATATAGTTGGTGATTTGAGCGTTAAAATAAAGCGTAAATGTCGAAGCAGCTTTGACATCGAGACTTTGTAGAAAAAAACTGATTATTGTAACAATGATGAACAAAAATGCAGATGTCAAATATATAACGAACAAAATATGCGATTCTGAAAACCGTGCGCTCTGAATACGAGCTCGACAAGGTCGTATTTCTACAGCGTGTCTGTGTCGCGTGTGGCAAAACTCAGCAATGCTATTAGGTAATTACACTTCTGATTATATTATGGTCTAGTTAAAAGCTTTTAGTTAACAATACCCGCTACTAAGGATGCTTTATACTTTTTTATATTACTTAGAAAATAGTACAAAATAGTGGATCGATTTTAAGTACCGATATTTTTATTAGACTTAACATCAAAACCATAAAAAAATTCTGTGATGAACTCTTAACTCGTAAAATTGGTAACAGTAACCTGCTGAGACAGTCTGTCCGAATAAAAAGGGTCTAAAGTGTATTTAGGGACGGTGATAACGGAACCAAATCATGTTTTGTCTGCAGTGGTGAGTGTGATGGTCTTTCATTTAGGCATTATCCTTATCCATCCGAATTTAGTACATCGTAGATGTATTAGTTCTCTAGTTAGTAGTTGGTAAGTTAACTATCGAATAAACTATCAGCCAAATAGTAAAGAAGTTACAGATAATAATTATGATCAAAGATTTAAAAAATTGATAAAATCACTGAAGATTACCCAAAGACGCAGCGAAAAATTACAAATTTCTATTTTACAGGACCAGTGTCTTGTAGTATTATATTGAAATTTATATGTATTATCTTGTCGTTTCATAAAAACTTATTTGACTTCAAGGACATAAAAAGGAATAAGGCAAAAGTTTTATGAATAAAGTTTTACCCTGTAACTCCTGAAACATTTTAAGAGAGTTAAAGCGTTGCTATATGCATAAACATTTAAGCAGCTTATACACTTTCATAAGAAATAAAATAGATTTGAGCCATTAACAAAATATTAACGGATGCGAATCTACCCTACAAGATGTAGGTAAATATCTACTCTGATAATTTATTTATAATTATTACACCTTCATATTTAAAAAAAACGTAGTCATTACCACGCCACGTTATTACGCCACGTTAAATGAATCTTAAACCCAATCAACCGTACAGTTGCCGGAATATAGTAAACCCAATATTCCGCATACCATACAAGTGCTGCCTGGAAGTTGACGTTTATTATATATTTCAATTTGTTATTTTTTACCTATTTAATTTAACGAGGTAAGCAGAGAGTCATCGTTGGTAAGTTTTGTATGAATTTAATTTTTCACTAACGAGATTATTGGTTTGTCTATTACCACAGCCGTCACAAATGTTTGTGTTTTAGCAATTTTTGTTAGTAATAACACAAAGAAATCTAAATTCCTTGTTACAAGCCTGCTAAAAATGGAATATACAATATGTAAATTTAATAACAAACGATTCAACGTATTGTAACTATCATTATTAAATCATTAAAATATGACATTTAATAATATAAAAATATGCTAATAATAGTCATATGCATAACATATTAGAATATCATTACAAAATATTGATATTTAAATTAAAATATAAAGTTACATTATTTGGTCTTATGAAGATGTAAATCGTGATTAAAGGTACTTAAAGACCTATAAAACACTTATAAGTAATATAAATACATATTAATATTGATATCGAATCAATACATTAAGGAAAATAGGGGCATAAGAATTACATGTGTTCTCGTATTGATTTTTCTTGAAAATCATACTAAGTCTAAAGAGTGAATTCGTGCATTGATTTCTTTTATTGAATTTAAATCCAAAAATAGGGTAATGGGTATTGTATACACTTATAATGAACGTTTATAATAAAATAATTTAAAAATACGAAAGTGAAAAATCCTACGCGAACGGATCTTCAAAATTGCCTGTACGTAGATGACCTTACATATATGAGTAATGCGGCCGGCGTGAAGCGCTGGACGTCGAACTATTGAAATAATTTATTTCTTTTGATGGTAGATATATTTGAGGGGAAATATATAAAATGAATAATGCCGATTACTATGTGGTGGTTGTTTTGCAATACGGATCGTATACAAGCGGTATACAGGGTCCAATTTCCGTAAAATGTGGCGTTGTGAAATTATAAGGGAAATATACCGGCTAGGGTGTAGTTGGTGAGTTATTCACTAATTATGCTTTGGTTTGGGCAGAGTGTGTTTTTGCACTTCGGTGTATTAAACGTGCTCAGAACCATGTCTTAGAGCTTCGGCTTTTTGATAATGGGTACTTGGCGTCTTAGAGGCTTGCTTCTATGATACGTCGAGTTTATATGAATTGCCAACTAACTTTTGTACCGAAATTGATTCTGTTTATACGGATGAAAATAGAGGTAGCGGATACTTGTTGCCTTAGCTTGATTGCTTGTTGGTTCGCAAGCATGTCTCGCAAGCGCGATTATACATGCTCGCTACAATAACATTACACGGGTGTTTATTGTGTTCATAATGCGTCATTGATGGTTGCGGGGTGTTGATTGCAAATTTCTGCTCTGAAGCGGCTACGCCTAGAGTATTATCTTTATCGCCTGTCGTGGAGTGTGTAGAGTTGCAATTCGACATTACTGCACCTGATATGCTGCTTATGTTTGGTCTTTGGTACATCTTTTGATGGATCATTGATGGGATCAACGAGTCTTCCTGTGACGGGTATATAAGTGGTTCGTGGCTAATATGCTCATTTGTATTATTCGGATAGATTGAGGATAAGATATTGTCGTTTGCTATGGTATTCTGTATTGTAGTATGACGCTTGTCTTAATTAGATTTGCCCAAGTCGGGTCCCTCTATACGGGATTGCAGACTGTTTGCCCTCCATGATTTACAAATCAATTAAGTGGCCTGTAAAATACCCATGTTTATAAACGAAGGCAAATTATTGGTGGGTGATGCAAATTTGATCGAGGCTCACATTATGCGAAAAGTTGGTGTATAACACAATTATATGATGTTCGAGAATTATACTAAAAGTTATTAATGTGGCCGAAACTGCCCTGGCATTAGTTGGTGGAGCCTGTGCATTTGTCTCTTGCGAAGATGGTAGCTGGAGGGAGCTATGCTCTCAAGGCTTGCGCTGACACCGCACAACGAGGGAATTAGCCATCCCCTGAGGCGAGTTTTATACTCCTAATGCGCTCCGTAGGTCGATACCTATGCTGACAATGTCTTGGTGGCGACGCCTTATTATACACTTGACGGTGTAACGCATTGATATGCGAGAAACGACTGAATGGTGTTTATTCACCAATAATGAGCTAAGAACTCTCTTACTGGTTTACCAGTATTTTTCTGCGATATACGGTGGCTGATCTGTTGTCCCTTGAATTCGGGGGAAGTGCAACCGGTGGACGGCGCTCACCATACACAGCGGGGATTTCCGCTGGAGCTGTGTACCTCCATATATTTTTAAAGACAAAAATATATGTTGCGATAGTAGGATTGTATCGGGTATTTGAGATTAAAGCATGTAAACCCTTTACAAGTACAATTTTAATGAAATATTTTGGAAATTGCAATTGATCGATAAATTTAAAATATTATTTTGGCAAATTTATATAGACGTAAGGACTTTAATAAGCATCCTATGGCTTCAATAAGCTTGGCGAATCTTTCTTCCTCTATAATTCCTAGAAGAACTAGTTATTACAACTCACAAAGTAGAACAAAGTTCTACAACTAGACGATCATATATAAATATATCAATGGCCTAATATAATATAAAAGAGACGATCTTGGTGGTGTTTCGACTTGGAGACATTTTATGTTTCCGAGTCGTTTTCATTAATATACTCCTAATAATCCCTAGAGGAAAAAAGGATGGTTACAGTATCATACACTAAAATAAAAAGATCGATGATCTTATTAATTTTTAAGAGAATTAAATGAATACACAATGAAAATGGTAAACAGAAAAAGAGAGAGAGAGAGAGAGAGCGGGCGATTGATCGAAAAAATTAAAGAGATAAATTGAAACACCGTGAAACAATTTAGTAGATATAGAAATCTTTAGATTCAATATAAAAAATAGAGAAAGAAAGAGAGAGAGAGAAAGGCAAGTTCTTCTTCTCCCTGCCCTTTTTCGTTTTTTTATTTATGGTGAGGTCGGCGAGCCGTCTGCCTGACGCCAACCAGGTCAGCAAATCAGGTAGGTCAGTATCGAAATAATTTACTAACATTTCTTTTAATCATTCCCAACCAAGCTTAAGCTAGGTTGGAAATGATGACAATGATTGATTAGCGGATTCGAAGCCACGACCTTGTAATGTATGATTGTAGCCCGTACCCTGAACCATTAGGCTTTTGGCGTTTAGATACAAATTGCTCGATCAATATAAATCATTTTCGATGCATCAAATTCGATTCAGAACGTCCCGAAACAAGTTTCACTTTCAAAATATAAGTACTCAATATTAAAAAAGGACAACGTAATTTTAAAATAGAAACCATCTCATTCTATCATTCATCCCAGGCTGTTGGAATGCGAAGATATTCACAGCAAGTCTTGATTTCCCTCCTTCCCAAGGGGAATCGTTAGCTTCTTGTTAAAAAAGTATAACAATGGTGAGCGCTTGTAATAATAATATGGTAAATAATTATTACAGCAATTTATTTACTATAAGACTCACGTAAAATATTCCTCAGCAGGAGGTTTCCTGAGAGCGACATCGGCCAGAGCGGCGATATTGTGGAGAGCTGCATAGGTTTCATTGAGGCATTGTCTTAAGTAATACGTTCCATTAATTGCTTCACATTCATCCGCTTCTTCGTACGAATAACAATCTGGAACAGTTTTTGATGTTAATATGAAATCATTATCGGCTTTGCCACAAATTATCATGTAGATACAAAGTATGAAATTATCATTACATCGCAAATCGCTTATTGAATCAAAACTAAGGTTATCACACATTTCCTTTGTGACTTCCAATTGTTGTTTGTAATCCTTACTATCGACAAAACTAAAATCAAAACAAATCATAATTCGGACGTTAGACATCATCATAATTGGGACGACCCGTGGATTAGCAGATGGAGTACCTAGCTTAGTAAAGAAAAAAATGCTATGATATTATTTTATAAGAATCAAAAATGTTTGATTCCCAGTTTGTTGCAGCGCAAGACCACGGGCTAATAGTCTGCGCGGAAAAACGAGCAGCAATTGATATATTAAACTTCAGTGTAGCTTTAAAAATGAAAGTATAATACAAATGTGAGAGTAATATGACAGAAACAGCTCATAACATCCATGGCGTGTCTTCTTAGAGGATTCGACTATAAACGAAGTATGCGATTTTGGTATGCTCTTTCATATTGTGCCAACAGGAATAATAAACCAAAAGAAAATAAACAAAAAATTTAAAACTAATGTTTGAACCTATTTATCTTTAAGTTTTTACTTATAACAAGTACTTTACAATTTGATAAATCTCACTCACACTTGGTGCTCCATTCGGCGTCACAGTTTTGCCACGGCAGCTGATAAAAAATGCTGACGAACGACACAGCCATGTAGTATATAGTCCACGCGATGATCAGGTTGTAGTACAGCATGACTATACTTGATACTATGACCATGCCGTAGCCGAGGCCGCGGAAGAGGGGACAGAACCTGTTGTAGACGGCGACGGGGCCCAACGCAGCGTACTGCCCAAATGACAGCTCCATGAACATCAGCGGTAAGCCTGCTATTATCAGCATCACCGTGAACGGAATCAGGAACGCACCTGAAAAAATACCTTGCTATAATTATTTGCTAGATTATTATACGAATGGCTCTGTTGTCTTTTCTTCCTACCCTTTTCCCACTTATGTGGGGTCGGCACGGAACGATCGTAATCCACCGTTTATCTTTCTTGTATTAAAGCGACTAAGATCTTATTGTTATTGTTACTGTCATTCGAGCTTATCCGGGTAAATAAAACTGGTGAAGCGCCTATTTCGTCTTAGTAATCAAGCTTATTACATTTTAACGTGCATAAATTTACCAATAAGGCTTTGATCGTCGACGACGACGTCACGACAAATAATTCTATGAGGCCGACTTTATAGGAAAATATTTTAGTTTACAAAAACATACTGTAACCATCCTTTTTTCACATAGAGAAAATACGAAATACATTAATGAAATCGACTTGGAAACACAAATGTCTCAGAGTCGAAAACACCACCAAGATCGTTTTCTTTTAAATTGTATCAGGCCAATGATAAATTTATATGTGATCGTCTAGTTGCAGGGTTTTGTTCTACTCTGTGAGTTGTAATAACTAGTTATTTTAGGAACCATAGAGGAAGAAAGATAAATTTGTCAAAATATCACGTTAAAATGTATTGATCAATTGCAATTCCAAAACTTTTCATTAAAATTTACTTGTAAAGGGTTAACATGCTTTATTCTCAAATACCCGATACAAACCTAATTCGCAACATATATTTCTGTTTTGAAAAATATATGGAGGTGCACAGCTCCAGCGGAAAACCCCGTTGTGTACGGTGAGCGCCGTCCACCGCCGTGCACTTCTCTCGGACAAGGGACAACAGATCGGCCACGGTATGTTTACTATGCTACTATATATTTTTAATGGCTACTAACCTAACCTAACAAAACATATTACAAAATAATACATACATCATGTCTACAATCGTGTAAATACTATAATTACCAGGGAGCGCCGTGCATTTCCGAAAGACGTGCGTGTGCTATGAATATCTCAAGGCACAGTGTATCTAATAGAGTCCTCTTCCCCTTCCCACCCTTTCCTTATAAGGATGGGATGGGTACGGAAGAGGATTGGACGGGGAGAGAGTTATCGGGGAAGAGGAAATATCCTCTTTTCTTTCCGTTAAAGGTAGGCAACGCATCTGCAACACATTTGCCTGTTGCAGATGTCTATGGTAGCGTTCACTTAACATCAGGTGATCCGCTTGCTCGTCTGCCACCTTATGACATTGCGCGAAAAATAATCTAAGTCTTAGAATATTTTTCACGCAAAATCATTACGAGAACACATGTAATTTTTATGCCCTATTTCACTTTTATATTTTGATTCTATATCAATATTAATATTAATTTAATTATTATTAATTAATTAGTTATAAATGTTTTATAAGTCTTTAAGTATCTTTAATAACGAATTTGTCTTCTTTTGATTCCCACGGTGAGCAGGTAACCTTGAGAATCTGAACTTTTAATACCTACCAGAGAAGAGGGCGGAGAGAAAATAAAACGCTTATGTAAAAATGTTTATTTGACGCGTACTGTAATATTTCGGTATATTTTTCAGCTTCTATATGGAGAAAGACTGAAACAACACCATTCGTCTACTTAGGCCGGAAATACCGCTCGGCGCAGTTTTTACATAAAGCATTTCTCGGGAAGCAATCCCGCTTATTTGTGAAATATGAACAAAAGCCAGCTAAACAAAAAACAATTAAGTTGAAACAGGAAAAGCACTGAATGGCTGTAGTTCGCAAAGTTATTATTTACGATTTATAACAACGTTCAATGGATATAACGTACCACAAACCAGTATTGGGTAATGAAACGATATATATACTATTTCAATTTCAATTAATAATGAAATAGAATGATCAACAACACGACTAAATTATTCATACGCTAATAGCCTAAGAAGTAAGGTCTCTCGACTAAACTAAACGTATACTCAAAAAAAATAATAAAGACGATAAGTAATCAATAAACAACACTTTATTATTTTCAATGGGTCCATACTAGTTGTATTCACGTAAAAGTTCTATTCTTTTTACATACTTAATCACTATGGACTAAGCATTTTAAAAAGTAGAAAGATGTGTTTTTAAGTTGTATAACTTGAAACACGTTTGGCGCACTGCCAACGCATTCACCATTTACACACCGCCACTACGTCGTTAGAGGGGCGCGCGAAATTGTAAAACTGTATTTATGAGACTCGCAGTATTGTGCCAGATGGTTCTTAAAAGTATTTCAGTTGAAAATAAAAAAAAAACATTGGTAGTCATTGAGGACTGGCGTTAGAAGTTAAAACAACAACGACGACGACAACCGCGGTGGTTGTCGTCCCCCACCCCACGCCTTTACACTTCACATTTGGGTTCCGGATATCTGAAGGTATGTAATATCTTTGATATGAATTCTAAAAAAGAAGCTCGTTTGCAAAGATTTTGTTGGAAATCGAAAGTCGACAGATAGATATAAATCACTGAGTTGTGTCAATCAATGATGTTTCAGTGTTATTAAGAAAAAGCTTAGTTCACATTATACCCGGCGATGTTCTTTTCGAAATCTGCATAAAAAGCTACGATCGGCGCCTCGTCACGTTACATAATATGATTCTCGAGAGCATTTGAATCACACTGGACTCTGCTCCACTGCATATTAAAACGTGCATAATAATGTTCACTTGGAACATTCTTTTAACGTCATAGTGTACTGTGGAAAATCTATTAATATGCGTTCCCATATTTAATTGTTTTCGATTTTATAATCAATTCATTTAGGGTTCTATATCAGTGGCTTATCGTGCAAAAATCAAAATATTTATCTTTGAAAACCCATTTTTACGTACAAAAATCATTTCACAAATTCATTCAGAATATTAGTAAAATGATTAGCTGGTCATCTTGTTATATATAAAGTAGCTGTAGTACGTCGTATAATATTGGGTTTATATAGCACGTCCTTTAACCTCGTACTTTATTAACTACAGATCCCTTCAAATGCCAAGGCTGAAAAGCTTGTATACTCCTAATTAACGTTAGAAATAAACACTTCAATTGTACCCAAATGCGGCCGATTTGCTAAGAACAGATTCCAGATGTCACCGGTATGTAATTTTTATTAAATGAAATGTTACCTCCTCCATTGTTATAGCAGAGATAAGGGAAGCGCCAGACGTTGCCCAGGCCCACGCTGTAGCCCAGCAGCGACAGCAGGAAGTCGAAGCGGCCCGTCCAGTTGCCGCGTTCCGGCTCGCTTTCCTCGCCCGTGCGATCCTTTGCCATTTTCTCCTTGCTCTGCTTTAAAAAAATGATTAGAACTGCAATTTTTTTATAAATGAATTTTGTAAAACAATTAAAAAATTACTCTTCGCATAATTGCTATCCAACCTTTTCATTGAGCTTTCTATCAAATCTAGAGCCCGTATCCGCGAAGAATAGGCCTGCCACCAATTTTGCTAAAATAATCGTGTCACAATGGTTTCACTGGACTATGATCACGTACTACGCACTGTCGGTAGTACATCGTTATGACACCAATAAAATAGCAGAATAGAGGGCCTAATTTGAAAACCACGTGGTCATCGACTATGAATCAAGTGCAATATAAATAGCCCACTAATTTCTTCACACTTAATGCTGATCCTAAGAACAATATTTAATGGGGACATTTAAAAATCTAAAAGCCAACAGTAGCTTTTTAAAATCTACTGAGACGGTGGTGTTCAGCGTATGGGATGGATAACTTATCGCACGGATTACTATTTTTTTTTTCTTCTTTTACTTGAAGTAGTGTGTTCACTATCTTTGAAACATGAACAGATTTCATTTCGTTTACGCAATTTCATTCATACTTTAAAAAGAAACTGTAAAGATCCTTCTAGTTAAAAATATCGAATTACTTGTATCTCTGACTACTTAAAAGATTAAATGTAGCGATCGTGAGATTAAATCGGGCTAATATTTTTTTCAAAGAATATTTATGCAGGGCATTATAATGGGGCCCACGCTTATCAAACGAAACGGAGACTACTTCTACTTCACGCCTATTTTCTGTGAGGTCGTGGTATTTCACAGGTCGAGCCGGCCCACTCATACAACAGATGTTGCGAGCTCTATCACTATTAAAACTTGTCCTATCCATCTCCTTCCCCAACAAATCCTCTTCCCTTTCCCATACTTTCCTTATCAGAAAAGAATGGAGAGGATCAGAATTAGACCTCTTTAACTAGTTTGTGTTATTGTCTGACATTAAAATAGCAATGTAAAATTGATTCATTATTTCTTTATCCTGATTTTTGTATCGTCATCATTTTTTAATAACTAACTAATTATAAAATTACGTCGAAAGAATGCGTTACATTATGCATAAAACTCAAACTAAAAAACAGATTTATATATTAGCTCTCACATCTTTATCCAGGATAGACAGAAAAAGTAATCGTGTGAATAGCGATGTCCGATTAAAAATGCTGCCTGACAAAACTTCCATTGTGGTAGGTCAAGAATAAACGGAATCAATTTATTAAACAACGATAAGATATAAGTAGTCAAATTCCTTTAACATATTTGTTTAAATCAAAAGACTGTATGTATGTATGTATGACTGTAGTATGTCTTTTAGTTATCACTTGACCTATAAACTTGTACGTGCATCCAGGAAACGGAATAGAGACGCAAATGTGTTTCTCGATAACTAGAATGAAATGCTGGACTGGGAATACGACTTAAATGTGCACAGATTAATAAAATTTTAACTCTATGAAAGTTTTTTTGGGAATAGGAAATGTTACTTTATGTAATAAAATTGCAATAAATACAATAAGTCCAAAAGTTTCACAATTAGTTGAATGTACGCATATTGAAATTTTATTTAAAATAAATAAAAACAAGCACACGGTTTGTTTTTTATTTATTTATCTATGCCCAGTGCGATTGTCATCATCAGCATCAGCAGCAATCTATTTCATATTGAAATTTTAAAAAAACTTTGTTATCGCGGACCGATTTATGGTCCGATATAAAGTTTCATTCCCTATTTCAGCCCCCTTGAAATTTTATTGTTGACAAATTCAAATGGTTTCCTTTTTCTTTAATTTTCGATGTGATTCGATACCTGTGCTGTTAACGTGAATACGAAACAAACATACACAATGTTACTGTCGCATGTATGATATTAGTAAACCTAGTTGGTATGGAATATATAGGTATGTATATATAAGAACCTATACCATTCTATCCCCCTCGGTAACGCGCGTGAGCGCACTTATATATTACATTTCAAGAAGAACAAATGTTTATATTTAATCAATTCATTCAACGAACCTAACTAATCCATCACACTTTCCCGATTCCCAACGGGTCTGTCCTCATATTCTCCGAGTAAAAAGTTGTCGGAATATAAATATGTAATGGAATAACTTTTGCACCCTTGGGCGGGGTTCAAAACATATATGCTTAACCAATAATATAGCATGTTTTATACACACACCACCGATACTGATTCTGTTCGTGTGCGTACCTGAGTTTTTAGCTCTTAATAAAGCTATTGACAATTTATTTAACATGTTTAATAAATGTTATTTATGGAACACACTTTCAATCTAAATATATATATAATTATTTAGGAATCTGTTTATGGGAATCGAAACTTTTCATTCATTTTTTCACTTTATTTACGTACACATATGTAACATAACATGCCGATACTCACGTCTGAATATTGAAAATCAATGGCAGGAATGTCTTTGGCAACCGCAGGAATGTGGTCCGATCTCTCCATTTTCGAAAAAAATTAAATCAAAACTAAGCGAAAAGAGAGTGGTGTCGAGGCATCTTACTAAAGATCACTGAAGCGCCGAACGTACAGAAATCACCGAGCACCGCGTGCACATCCCACTCCGCGAGCTCAAGCCGGACGGCCTGTCGCGCACGCGGTCATTGTACAAATAAAATACGCACCACACAGATAAGATGTCCATAAATCTGATTAAATATTAACATATAAACAAGTAGCGGTACGATTAACTTGGACAGACATTAGATGGAAAAAACGTAAAACGCAGCACCGCGCAGATGTCAAGTTTCGCATCGACCGAACTTTGAATGAACATCTAGGTCAATATCAAGCCTCCGCCGCGCCCCCGCGCCCCGTGCGCCCCACACGCCCCGCGCTCCCGACGTCTCCCGATGAAAATCACATGGAATAGTCCTGATCCTGCCTAACTTCACTACACCCTACACCTATCCATACCTCGTTGTACAGTACCTCGGAGTGACTGTGACGCGCGTGGTTACGTAAACATTTGCCATTCCGTCGATTTCTATTTCATATTACAATTTAATTTAAGTTTACTTCGTATTACATAGATACACATTGTATTTAACAAATAAGCTGACATTAAGATAATCTTCAATAGCGATTGATATAACTATACTTAATATAACTGTCCTCCGTCGCCCCTTTGACTATCCTTAATCAGCGAAACAAAAATGGTATTTTTTCGTAGATTTCAGCTGATGGTGAAACTGGTGACTCGAATAACTTTTGGTACTTTGTTACTATACTCGTATCTATATATCACATTGTTCTATACCCCGTTATGATATACTTTAAATTAAATCATTTTCTCAGATATCAGAGATCAAGTATAAGGAAAAACTTCAAGTCATTTTAGTACGTTGCTTTACAAACGAAAAGACAGAAAAATGGTCTCTAGAGCTCTATTCTCTGCTTATTACTATATCACAAGGTACCTTTTTTTGTCTAAAAATACAACTTTGAGCAGTTTCTACGATATCCATTTAGGGCAAAAAGAGAAGAGGTAACTCGTACACCATTGAGCCACTGACCACCACCATAACCACTGAGCTCATAAAATTCCAAATGTCAAATTCTATAATTCGAAATCAATAAAATCATGGGTATAATATAGCTTAATTTGAAACCTCCACCGTCATTTCATGTACCTGACTCTTAGCCACGAATCTATCGCCATATACAACATGGAACGCCATTTTAGTATAGCTGGAATATGAAGAGCCTATAAAGTCACTTGGCGCCCTTGTTGAAAATTTTTAAGGAGTCAGGAGATAAAACTACTTGGACTGTCTTCAGTGAGAGGTTATAGACAAGTAATAACTTACGATTGCCTTGAAAATAAACTAAATAGGGAATTTTAGCGGCCCTTTAAGAAATACATTTTGAATATTCAAATTATTTTTTAAATTGTGATAAATGTATGAGTAAAGTTTAATGAAACGAAGTCGATCGATGATTTTATTTACCGCCTCGAAAAGTTAAGCCGTAGGGTCGAGGGGGGGGGGATAAATAAACCCTTGTATCTTAATACCGAACTGAAAGAAAATGTAAAAAAAAGTCGTCGAAACTGTTCAAAAATCAAATAATGATGCTGGTGCATGTTGATCACGCGAACCTATAAGATTTTCCCCTACCTAATCTAACGGGGCAAAAGAAGTTTTCAAAAAAAATAATGTAAAATAAACCTACTCACAGAGTTTTAGCACATTTTTTAAAAGAAGTTAAAGGATATTTAAGCATTTTTTTTCAATAATAAAGTAAAATTCTCACATGCTTCATTTATTGAAGTTTGCGTAATGTAATATATAAGTTACGTTGGCTGAGTTCTCGTGTCTGCGAAATTAAAATCAGGACGGATATTAGGGCGCAGGCAGAAAGCGGGCGGTTGTGGGAGTTGTAAGGTCGCTGAAACTGGAACAGCGTATCGATTGCGCGACGGCGCGCGGCGCCGGTGAGCCGGCCTAGTGTACCCGCGCCGTATCGCAGGGACAGAGTTCGATCAGCAGTTGCAGCAAAAATAAATGTGTGTTTTCAAAAATATCAAGTGTATGTGAGTTCAGTCACACCAAAAACAACACTCAATGTTTGTTTACATGGCAGGATACAATAAACCCGTCTTGTTTTTTTCGGTTTTTATCTTTTAAAAAACTCAATACCGAGAAACCTTCCATCAGATGAAAATTCTCATGTTCTGATTACCTGTAGGGATGAAATAATAGAAGTCGGATAAAATTTCATATGAACTTTAATATATCGTAAATGCAACAAGTTACAAAATTTAGGAATGTATCAAAACACGAAGGCACCGTAACATTTGTATTTAAGTAACTGTATCCTTACTACTATGTAATCCACATAAATGTATAAAATATTAAACACTGAAATGGTCCCAGAAATTATAGTGACCAAAACAATATGCGTCAAAGAAAATGATGCAAATTATTTGAAAACATAAGACAAACTGAACCTGCGGCTGAACTCTCCTCCGAATCTCTCCTCAATTTAATAAGATTTTTAATCTCTAAAAAGTTCAAGAAATAAACATTACTTATTATTCGTAATCATATAACAAAACTGAGCTTAGGCAAAATTTTAAACCAAATTTATATATATATAATGGTTAATAAGGGATCGTCAGCTTGAACCATTATACATTGCACCAATAACAATTTGATATATATATCCCCAAAAAAAAATCCACCCATTCATAATAATCCCAGTTATATATTGTATTACTTTTTGGCGAGCAAAGTCTTAACGAGCGACTCCAACTTTCTAGTGTCGGCGGCGAACTTCCGAATGCCATCGGAAAGCTTGTCGGTGGCCATTTGATCTTCGTTCAGGTGCCAACGGAACTGTGCCTCTGTCAAGGATATTTTCTCTATGTCGCTCGTAGCAGCAACCTTAGGGTCCAACGCCTGGAAATATGTAAGAATTAAGTCTACTATCAATTTTTTAACAGAGTCTATTTTAGCAATTAACATAAATTTAATGGTATCTTGGTTCTAGATTCTTCATACATAAATTATCTGACTTAAATCCGTTAACATATACTTTTAAAAGTACCACAAGCCCAGGTGTCTCAATACAGACTAAATTTTAATAGAAGGCAATAGTGATAAGTGGTATTATATCTTCTGTATTAATTAGATCTGAAAGTTTCAAATACTAGAAGAAATTATTTTGTTTGTATTTAATTTGAAATATATACAGTATGATGACTATAAATCTAGGGGAAGTGGTTTTAAGATCAAGATACTGTTAAAAAGATGTTTATCGAGGTCGAGAAAAGAATAAAAGGCTTTCAAACATATGAAAATAGGCCTATTTAACAATAATTGGCAGACTGAGCTTCTGCGATCTTCTCTATGGATTAGAGCTAATTCCGATATTTCTTTGAAAAATGACAAAGCTTGCCTTCGGATGTGATTAGTACCTGGTATAGCGATAGTCCGAGTCCTTGTCACGTAATGTTTGCTGAACTTGACTGTGAATTTGTTCATTAAAACGTGGCTATAAACTGCTAGCCGGTAAGTCCATTAGGGTTGAACACTTATAAAATAAATTAGAAAATCAAATGATTGAACTCACTCTTTTCAAGTGCTGCTCGCTGTTAGTCAACTCCTGAAGCAGCTTGGGGCTGATAGTGAGTAGGTCGCAGCCGGCCAGTTCTCGTATCTCGCCGGTGTTGCGGAACGACGCGCCCATCACTTGGGTATTGTAGCCAAACTTCTTGTAATAGTTGTACACGCGAGTGACAGACAACACTCCTGGGTCCTCCTTCGCTTCGTAAGTGTTTTTTGTATGCTCTACATACCTGATGGAATTTAGACTGGTAAGTACCGCATTGTACAAAACATTATAAACGTTCTGGATGTTCATGTTCATATTACTATATCTCGAGATCCAAATTTATGGTACATGTGGAATATAAAAAAAAACAGCCAAATGCGAGTCAGACTTGCGCACAAAGGGTTCTGTACCATTATCTAAAATTTATCTGTTTTAGTATTTGTTGTTATAACGGCAACAGAAATACATTATCTGTTAAAATTTCAACTGTGTAACTACCACAGTTGACCGCATTGAGATACAGCCTGGTGACAGACAGAGAGGGACAGCAGAGTTTTACACTTCCCCGTTTTACACTTTGGGTTCGGAACCCTAACAAAGAAGATCTCACCAAACAATAACTTTGCACTCTTCATTGAGTACAGGGCTAAAGCGGCAAGGCATGATTATTGCAGACTAACTAGCTTCTGAACTTCGCTCCGCCCTTTAATATTCTGACGTATTAGCTATAATATTGTAAAATTTCATAAAAATCCATTCAATAGTCTTTGCGTAAAAGTATAACAATCATCCATACATCCACACATCCATACTTACAAACTTTCGCATTTATAATACAGGGTGGGCCATAACAAAATGCACTTTTAAATTTAAAAAAAACAACAACAGGTTATATTCAAAAGGGTTTATTTAGTTTGAACTTGTAAAAATATAGTATTAATTTATGTTTTGAAAATTACATCTTCAAGATGACGTCCGGATCGACGAGCACACTCTTCCGAACGAGACTTAAAATTTTCAAACACTCGCCTACAAGTCGTTGTTGGAATTTCCGCCATTTCTTGAAGAATACTTTGCTTCAAATCTTTAAGAGTTTTTGGATTTTTATTAAATACTCTACTCTTGAGATATCCCCATAAAAAGAAATCTGGGGGGGATAAGTCGGGGCTTCGGGGTGGCCACTCAATGTTACCCTTCGTCGATATCACTTTTCCAGGGAACATTTCCCGTACGACCGCCATGCTGACGTTAGAAGTATGGCTGGTAGCCCCATCCTGTTGAAACCATGTCATAGAATTGTATCCATCAAATTCTAGGAGCTTTGGGCCTAAAAGTCTCTCAGCATACGAACATAGCGTTCTGAAGTAACAGTCACAGCTTCACCGCGATCATTTTCAAAGAAATAAGGTCCAATCAAACCTTTAGCTGATATTGCCGCCCAAACTGTAACTTTTTAGCAATGAAGTGGCTTCTGATGTTTCAGCGCCGGCTGCTCCGCACTCCAGTATCGACAGTTTTGCTTATTTACAAAACCGTTCATATGAAAGTGAGCCTCGTCTGAGAAGAGGATGTTTCCATAATTAGAGAACCGCTCAAGCATTAAAGATGAAAATTCAATTCTTTTAGTGAAGTCAGCTTCCTTTAATTCTTGTACGAGTTGAATCTTATAAGGATGAAGTTTTAAATCACGTGATAAGATTCGCCTTAGGCTCGTACGGGCTATCTGTAAAGTTGCTGAACGCCTACGAGTTGACAGTTCCGGGTCCGCTCGAACAAATTCGCTAACTTCCTCTATATATTGTTCTGTCCGTGAAGTCCACGGGCGACCTTGACTTTTAATTGGTAATGTCGAACCTGTTTTTTCAAACTTCAGCCATTGTGTAATTAAATTAGTGCTAGGGCACTGACGTATGCTCCGCAATCCATAGTTGACTCGAAACAAACGTCGCACGGAAATATACGAACGAGCATTCTCGTAAAATGCCCGGACAACAAACGCGCGCTGTTCACCCGTGAAGTGACTCATGGCTACTAAAATTAAATAAATGCGCGACCGAACGATACCCCCGCGCGCGTCTCCTGCGCCGCTTCGAAGTTTTATACAAAATTCAAAAGTGCATTTTGTAATGGCCCACCCTGTATTTGTAGGATAATAGGATGCCAATGGGTAGCAAATATAAGGTGAATCGATTGCTGGTTTGCCACCTTGTTCTATTATAAATAAGAACATAGAATGACATTACAAGTATTGTTAAATAGTTAGTCGGGTCATAAGTTCTGTCACAAACTTTTAACGTAATTAATGAAACTGTTTGTTAATTATTCACAAACTATATTTGAAATGAAAGGTGATTAAATGTAGAATACAATTTTATTTACATTATTCGAAATGCCCTCTCCCATTTTTCAATCATGCCTTAATCACGCGGCCAGTCGCCGATGGCAGCACGCACCACATTCATATCTATTTCTGCCCCGCTATAACGAGAGACGATCGAAGCTTCTCCTTATTGTGATGAGGTTGAGCTTACATAATTCTCCAAATGTTGCCATATCTTGTAGTCCAGTGGGTTTCAATCTGGACTAAAACACGGCCAGTTTTCATGTCCGATAAATTTGATTCCATGGGCGGTCAACCAATTTTGCGTGCTTCACTAGGTCACGCCTAGTTAGTAGCTGGTGCAATTTCCTGTTGGAATACCCAATGTCTGTTTTCGATCTTTTTTCGATAAAGAGGTTCCACTATGTTATGTATGTATGTAAAGACGGTATTTTGTTACACAACGGCACTTGTTTTTATACCATTTTCACAAAAAACACCTCAGATAAACCTGAATATGAGACACCTTTAATTTTGAAAATAATACTACTGATTGCTTATCGCACTATCAAATGATACACGAAGATTCAAGCTTCGAAGATGGTAAGAGGGCCGGCCGACCTCACACACAACTGAGACTAACTGCGATAACCACAACTCTTCAATCAATAAATCTTCTTTCTTCGACCACTCCATATTTAGTAATGAATTAAAGAAAATGATTATTTTTATATTCAGAAAACGCAAACGGGGTAGGCAAACATCATGGATTTCCATTTGGCGCGAGCCTGGCAAACCTCTCTCGCTTCTTCTACATTCACACATCTACGCATACATTTTTTACAACATAAATTTACTAGCATACTTTTCCTGCCAAACCCAGCTTTCATTTCCACACATTTAAGAGGGGACTGCTAGTACAGTATTGTGTATTGCGAGACGAGTCTTCAAAGACCCATTCCGACTCCTCACTACTACTACTACTAAGGGACGATGACAACTTTACACCAATCTTCTGGTACTAGGCCATGTCTCCAAAATATATAAAAAGCCACAGCGGGTTTGCAACTAAACCTTGTCGAGCTCTCAGCATTTTAAGGGAAATCCTGCCATACGCGGGTGCTTCACCCAATTTCATCCTTTTCATCGCAATCACAATATCATTCAAAGTTATCTCACTTTCCAACTCCTGTTCTTCGTGAGTGTTTGCCGTGTCAGGTGTAGATGCCTCCTCACCTTCGAACAAACTTTCAAAATATCCCTTCCATCTCTTCAGAATTGCTACTTCGTCATTCAGAAGGTCCCCGTTCTCATCACGAACAACATTCATTCTCAATTGTACTGACCTTCCTCAGGCATTTTTGGCGAATTTCCAAAACATTTTTATAATTGCCTGAAGTGCCACTATTTTTTCATTCCTCGTAACTCAAGCCTTTCGATGTCTTCGTTCGTATAGTCTGTTTGCCTGGCTGCCAGTCAATGAAACCACGCTTTCTTCTTCGCATTCAATTCGATTCCAACTTCTCTCTCCCACCACACCGTGTTGGCTTCCCTTGTGCCCTTTCTCTTACTTATTCCACATACATCGGTGGCAGCCTCCACTATTCCATTCTTTATTTAGCCCAAGCTCAACGTCTTTCGTTCAAATTCCTTTCATTTGACTCGCAAAATTTTGCTTCTAAACAAACAACTTAGATATTTTTCTTTCACACAATCATCTTCAATAATTCTACTTTCGGATCACTCTTCGTTGCACGCGGTCAAATGGAAGAAGCTGCTGTTTGGGGGCTCCAGCCCAGATGCGAGCAGTATTCCATATGAGGCCGGATGTTCGTCTTATAATGCTTTAAGCAATTGGCCGGCGTGAAATACTGCTGCGCTCTACCGAGCACACCAAGCTTTTTGGAGGTCATCTTGGCCTTACCTTCCAAATTAATACGAAATTGGACGTCGCTCGCTATATCAACGCCGAGAATACCCTTTATGCCAAGCCCGATCGAAGGCTTTAGCTACGTCCAGACTAACCGACAGGGCCTCCTCTTTGTTCTCGATTGCCTCCGCCCATCGGTGAGTTAAGTAAGCCAAAATACTACCATCTGAGCGTCGCTGACGGAAACCGTACTGACTCGCTAATCAGCTAGTGATTCTCTAGGTACCGCATGAGCTGGCAATTAATGTTTGATTCCATTATTTTGGAGAAAAAAGAGGTTATATCAATAGGCCTATAATAATAGATTTGTCAAGTGCACTTGATCGTCTCCCGGACCCATAATTTAATTTACACGAAAGAACCAAGGTTCAACAGGATCAAGAAAATAACGTCGCGCGTAGATGATATTGCACATGGTTGAAGGAATTAAATAAAGAATTTATTTATTTTGCACAATAAAAGCACACTTTTATTGGTTTCCACACGGACAAAGTCCAGGGAACAGCTGGTTTCCCCATATATTCAAATGATAATAAAAGAAAACAGAGACAACATTTTTACTTACCAATCCAGGATGCGTCCGACAAATGGTGATATTAAAGTAACATTTGCCTCGGCACAAGCTATGGCTTGGTATAATGAGAAGAGTAGGGTGAGGTTACAATGGATTCCATGTTTCTTTTCAAGTTCCCTGAACAAGTAAGGTATTTTTATATAACATGACAAATTAGGTTGAAGAGTGAAGTAAAATAATTACCGAAATTTAAATTATTCGTAAATTTTTTTTTTTATGGAATAAGGTGGCAAACGAGCAAGCGGATCACATAAGTGTACGCTACCCATAGACATCTGCAACAAGAAATTATGTTGCAGATGCGTTGCCTACCTTTAATGGACCGAGGAGGGTATAGACAGGAAAAAGGATATTTCCCTTTTCCCGTCAACCCCCTCCCCATCCAATTCTCTTCCCGTTCCCTTCCCATCCTTACAAGAAAATGGTGGGAAAGGGAGGAGGACTCAAATTAGGCCTCCGGCACCTCACTCATCAGACGAAACGCGGAGTATTTCTACTTCACGCCTGTTTTCTGTGAGGTCGTGGTATTCCACCGGTCGAGCCGGCCCATTCGGCAACAGATGTTGTTGTTGCGGGCTCTACCACTGTTAAAAATATTATATAATTAAAATTAATCCCACAAAAACATACTTTGCTGCTTGGATGCCTTCCCATGTGGACGCTAACTTTATTAAAATCCTCTCTTTCTTGATGCCTTGCTCGGCAAACATACCAATTAATTTAATTGCCTTTGCCATACTAGCATCTTTATCAAATGATAACCTGCAAATTAAATGTTCAATTCTTAATAAATACTTCTTTCTGTATCAAATATGTTCCAATTAGTGATTCCCTTTTATGTCAATTAACTATTCAATTATTAATATTAGTGCAAAATTTAATTAAGTCTTTGCTGAACTAACAAAATCATCTTTGATTTTAAAATTTAACTTGGTAAACAGTTAAGCAGGGCACAAATGTAGACTCAACTCAATCTAAAGTGATACCTCCAATGGATCCAAAACTAGTCAGTACCTACAACAATTGAATGTTAGTGTAGCTGTTTAAATTATTTAGTTACAAACATCCTTTTTTTAAACCATTACATGGAACAATACTTGAAACATGTCTCTAATTAAAATGAATTTGCATAAATATTTGTGTGGTAATATTTTGTTAAAAAATGTTATTGAATGTGACTGTATATCAAAAAAGCCTAATACAGCTAAAAAAATTTTTATATTCATAGAAACAGTACACTTAGTAGTATTTGCTATTGCAATGACTGGTATTGTGCAATAATGAGGAAAATTACAGAGTAAACAGCTTCAACAGCGGAGTTTGACACACATCATAATGGAGGGAATAATTGAAATCAAACAACAAATTACCTAACAATTGAGTCATAATTTTTTTAAAATGTAAATCAAGATAAGAATAATCATGGTTTCAGTCCAATATTATAGTCGCTGTTTGATATGTCTATCTCATTTAGATTGTCTTGCTATTATTACACAATCATATGAAAGAATTTTTATACATTTGCCCTTTTAATGTGATAAGCTTGTGTACAAGGTGAGTGTATAATGAGTTGAGTTTTATAAGAATTTTGACTGTAGTTTTGATAAAACATACTATAATGTTTAATTTGTACCATATTTTTTCCAAATTTCTACCTTCTCTTTCGGTTATTACTATAAAAAGCAATTAAAATCATTGTTTATCTTTAATCAATGAAACCACCCGTTTCCCCATAAAGACAACTGTAAAATTTACCTGGCATCCACCTCCACTGAAACTCGGCCTGGAATAATTTTAAGAATTTCACAACCGAATAACACACTCAGCATATCTAAAATTTCAGCAAGTTGCTCCTCAATTGTTCTGAAAATTGTAATACAGTTGATTTTAAATTTTATACTTGTTGTCTTGTTGACCTTTAGTAGATTGTATTTTAAGACGTTATGAACATAACAAGACTGAACAATATTTTTACATTATATCATGGATAAACCTGAAGGAGTTCCAAAAGCTGATATTGTATTCGATTTTTTTTTCAAATATAGACTTTATGAACAATTTCCCACTTCACTTATTATTTTATTAACAAGGTTTTGCTCATGTAATGATCATACCCTTGTTAATAAAAATCTTAAAAATCAACATATTTTCTAGATAATGCTCACTTTACATTTAGTATAACATTCTCGCTTCCCATTCCCACTTCAATTCTTAATTTTCAATATATCACTTTAGTAAGTAAAATTGAAATGATTTAACAACTAACCCTCCACATTCTTTCCCATATTTGATCGCCTTGTCCAGCAAATGTTGATACTGTTCCATTCCAGCAGCAGAAAGAATCAAACTTGGATTTGTGGTGGCATCAGTTGGTTTATATGCTTTCATTGCTGTACATAAAAAATAATAATCAGTACAACTTAGAAGCAATATGTTTTGCATATCTGTTAATGTCCTAATAAATGATACACAATATCCCTGAATGTTCATAATTTTGTAAGATACTTTAACAACGTAACATGAGTCTCTAGTATTAAAACCATAATTGTAAGTATAAAAATAGTGCAACATTAATTATACTGTCTCAAGAAAAGACTTGTGAATATGTTCATTTTTGTGGCTAAAGCTCAAAGGTTAACTTAAGGGTTAGTATTTCTAATCTAACCATTAAAGGTCCGTTCATTACTACATAAATAAATAAAAATAAATTTGTTAGATGATAACTATTTCTGTCCATCCTGCTTGAGTTAAAAGGATTGAGAAATATAATTGTATTTATATTTAATTAACATTTTACACTTAAGACTGATATTCTAGAAAATCACAATTATTCTAACCTTCAAAATCTCCCGTATCAGCCACTACAGTGGAGAATTGTTTCAACTGGTCGAGAGCACTCATTTTGGTACGTTTGGCTAATGGTTCACTCGTCATACTGACTGTTTATTGTATTGTACCTGCAATATCGAAAGATCAAAATTAATTGGACCGTGATAATTAAATAATTGTTTTTATAATGAGTCGTGAACGTGGAGGCGAGCAGTCACTTGAAGGTGACCCCGTAAAGTAAACGCAAGCGTAACGCAATGTCATGCAGCAGCAAAGCAAGTAGTCATTCCTTCCTCCACGATAAAAACCTTTACTTTGAAGTTAGCATAAAGTAAACGTTACTACATCAATAGATCTTTGAAACAATATAAATTGATAGAATTGTTTAAAAACGTAACCTAAAACAATGCCTACACAATATCTAAACAGAAATATTACAGCTTTATTTCAAAGTTCACGCATTTAATAAAACTTACTTAATCAATGATATTTATATTATCGATTATATTTTTAATTTTATACAATAGAATCAGAAGACTCAAGTCATACAAAATTACCGGTCAAGTTTTCCAAGGCCATTTAGAATTTAGTGCCAGTTAGGCCAGTGAGCCAGTGACAGCAACCTTACTTCACAGTCACACATGTCAAATGGTGTAAAAAGGATAGCGTGCTATGACTATCGCAATTCATGCGATACAGTATGGTGCAGGCCTGGTGAAGAGAAACAGACGGACGGACAGCCGAGTCTTGGTCTTGGAGCGGGGCCCGTTTTACCCTTTGGGTAAGGAACCCTAAAAAACTACTGTAGCAAAAAGTTTTTATTATTTTACTGCTTAAGGGTTGCTTATATTAAAAAATACATAGGGTACAGAAGGCTAACTCTCGCGATTTCTCGCGCCAACATATTGTACATGGTGCCATCTGTTAGTCTCGTCCCGAAACTTTTTATAAATACATACGTATAGCAATGGATATTGTATAGGATCATCTCATTTCAGATTCATACAAATATCTACATGAATGTAGAAGTTCCACAACTATCTATACATTCGTATAGATAACGTGCAGGCTAATAAGCCTTGATGCCTAGATTTTTCTAAGTAGTAAGGAATATAATAAAGCGCACAAGATTATTTATTTTATTATGTGTATGCTTAATACAATATAGCTTAGTATATTTTTACTTCATTATCCCCACCATATTTCATTTTGGCAGATCAAATTCGACTGATTGAACGGCACCAACTTGGCACCATCTATAAATTGTAACATTAAATCGGTTTATCTTGAAACTATCTTATGGTATATATCATTTTTACATTTATTTGGAGAAGCAGAAGCTTACTTCGACGTGCATAAATATGATAAATGCGATGCATTTGGATTACTATTTTGTATAAAAACATATACGTACTCTTGATCGGACATTTATAGATTAATCGGTTCCGTTGTGCCATCTTGTGAGTAAAATAAAACGCGCTGAAAAAAATTTCTATTGTTTATAGTAATTTTTTTTAACTTTTAGCGTCGAACCTTAATTATTTTACTTCTGAGGTTCTCAGAATGTGTCTGTAAAGGTTCAATTGTTCAGTTTACAATGTCATATTAGTACCCATTAACTTTTACAAGCATACTAGTTAAATTAATTCAGTTGAGATGCTCTCTGAGAAGAGCGCTAGGCGTGAAACTGAGAGACAATAGGTGAAATAGCGCTGTTAGGGAAAAGTGTGGGTTGAAAGTGGACGTTGTGACTAAAATCGAGAAAGCTATGGTTCAAAGGTATAGAAATAAAATGTTGTGAAAGTGATTGGCAGTGTTAGCACCGGACGGGTCGTCAAGGGTGACCTTATACGGAACGTTTTGGTGACATACTAAAATAAGGTGGTATTAATAGTACCCGTAACCGACAAGAGCATGTATGAATGTAGAAGAAGCGACAGAGGTGTGCCGTGGGAGAACCGGGCCGGGTGGAAATCCTCAATATTTGCCAACACCGCTGGTTTAGGGGCGCGAGTGCATATATAAAGAAATATTTATATGGAAAAGCAACGAAATGTATAGTATGGTATGCACACGCATACACAGAAAGGCATAGAGGGGCATGAGAGAGCATCGTGCCGTCACAGCATACTGGTCGATTTTACTGCTTATGCCAATCAAAGTAATTCACGATTACTAATCTTAAATAAAAAGTAAGTTCGCATTTCGCTTGTAAATGCGGTCAGTTTCAAAGAAATAAAAAAAGCTGTAGACACCAAGCTACTAAATTGAAATATTATTATTGGCTGTTCCCTTTGCACGTTTTTATCTTATTTAAATACATAAATAAAATATAGCCTAAAATTCCTACTCGAAACTTTAATGCTTAAATGGAAAAAAAAGATATCTTACACTTCCGTTACCGATCCACCGATGCTGATGAAAACCAAAACTCCTCAAAATGAATGTTTCAAAGACGTAAACATCAAAAAGTAAAGTATATAATTACCGTACTTTCTATGAATACATATTTTTATAATGAATTAAAAATGTGGACTCACAAAATGTCAAGTCTTTGTAAGTTTATTTTTTTTGTATAACTCATAAAGCTGCAGTTTTATCTGTGCTTCTAGAAAATTCGCGCAACTACTATGGGTGAAGAAAAATGAAATACACTTTTGATACACTTGCTATCTGTCTGTAGTGGTCTGTTGTACATTGTCTGTTAAAACGTCTTCCTTGCGATTTAACCGGCGTTCTTTTTGCGATTGATTGACTGTCTGTCATCTGAAGACAACGTGTTTGTGTGAACTGATTATTAGTGAGTAATAAGAAAAATCCATCGTTATAATTGTAATTTGTGTTGAATAATGGCTGCAATGTCCGTAATAGGTATTGATTTCGGTAATGAATCTTGTTATATTGCGGTGGCAAAAGCAGGTGGCATTGAGACAATAGCCAACGATTACAGTCTACGGGGTACTCCGTGAGTAATATTTTCTGACCTTTTTTTACCATAATTAGGAATCTTGTGACTGAATATTACAAATCACATTTTCATATTTTTGGTTATTTTTCTGACATAACATTTCATTGATATTGTCAATTCGAGATACAGTTGCACGCATTATGTAAATTAGTTAAAAATGATGATTTATAGATTTGATGTGTGTAAAATTTAATTTTATAAATTAATCTCATCCTAAAGTTATCTGGCAACCATCATTGTAAAATATTAAAATTGCTTACTAATATTAGAATGACTAAGCTTTTTCATTGCTAAAAATGTAAATTTGCAAATATAATCAAAAATGTTGCGCTGCAAATCATTTTTACTACAATTTCAGATCATGTGTCGCCTTCTCGCCGAAAAATCGGATATTAGGAGTAGCAGCAAAAAATCAAATGGTGACAAATATGAAGAATACAGTTTTTGGTTTCAAGAGACTCTTGGGTCGAAAGTTTTCAGACCCACATGTACAAAAAGAGTTAAAACATTTCCCATTCAAAGTTGAGCAAAGGGGTGATGGTGGAATTGGCATTAGAGTTAATTATCTAGGTGAAGACAATGTTTTCAGTCCAGAACAGGTATGATAACTATTGTGTTAGTATTAATGCATTCAGTCAATTAATTGTAAATTACTTGAGAAATTATTGTACGATTTTTATGCTTAGTTCATATTAGGTCATGTATGCACTGTCTGACATGTGAGACCTTGACACTTGTAGGTTGCTAAGAGCACTTATAAGGATTACAAAAGACAGGACAAAATACGAAAATATTTTAATTTATAGGCTACTTACTCTGGCCATGTAGGAGTGTAAAGCTTTTTCTATACTAGATGTCATAATATTTCAGCAAAGTTAAAAACTTGATGAATTATGTATGTAAACTGACTTCATTAACGCTCCAGGTACTAGTGTTCAATAGGTTTTGACTTAACAGCATTATGCAACACAGATAGGTGTGGCAAGGGGACTTTGTTTTATAAAATGGACACAAAGGAGATCTGTTTTGTGGCAGTTGTATTTCAATTTGCATACTATAAATACTTTGGTATCTTCAAAAATTTTGTGAAAATGTGCCAACATGTGTGACAATTACAATCTACACTCAATGATCAACATTACTGATATGCTGTATTTGGATTGATACTGAATAAATTAATTAGCATTGTATAAATCATACAATTTTTAATTGATAATCTGAATCTTGGAAATGGGTCCAGCAATTTTCATAAGATCTTGTATTTAGATTTGGTCTTTATTTTTAAATTTATCTAAATAGGTGTTTTGTATTGATATTTATTCTTATTTTTATTCTATATTGTTTTGTATGTATGTACTTAATTATGATAATGTACTTTACAATGTAAAGTACTTATAAACCTTCCAGAATTAATTATATCTATGATGGTGAACCCATTCCTAAATCTGTTGTGTGGGCTTACACTGAGGAAATCATTCACATAAAACATTTTGTCATCTTGTTTCAACACACAATTTCATGCTAGTGGTAACACACAGTTGATGGATTTGGTACAGATAGACATGTTTTATACTATGTATAGGCATGTTTATCTTACACAATTATGATATACTACTGTTTCAGATTACAGCAATGCTGTTTACAAAGTTGAAGGACATTGCAGCAACTGCATTACAGACACAGATCAATGACTGTGTCATTTCTGTACCAAGCTACTATACAAATGCTGAAAGAAATTCTTTACTAGATGCTGCTGCTATAGCTGGTAAATACTTCTAAATTTCAGTCTCTACATTATTTAAAAAAGTTATTTTCCACTGATGTGTGTATCTGGTTTACATGATAATTAATTTAAGCTTTAGCTAGTAATTAGTGGCTTCAACTAACATCTTATTTACCCTCGAAAATTATTGAATAAAAGGTTTATTACTGGAGGTTTGTCTCTGTGACCCTGGCTACTAGTTACTTGAGTATAGTACTCCACCAGACCCAGGACCCAGTGGAGCACTATTTTTGTGTATTATATTTTAGCAGACTGGTATAGTATATATTACTAGACTTTTAAAGATAAGTATATTAATAAGTTTAAAAATAAATGAAGTTCATAAGTAATATTAATAAAAATAGAATAAATAATAATTAATAGAATGATGTTGAAAGTTTGAAAAAATAGTTTATTTTGAAATATTATTTATTATGTATCAAATTATATGTTAAAAGTTATGATGAAAATCAGAATGGTTGTGATAATAATTGATACAAAGAATTTACATCACACTGTTCAAAGTATAGATTTAAAAGTAACCGAAAGTTAGCTGTGCATGAACTTGTACATAACAATTTTATTTCTTAGGTCCCTACAGTTACTATTTGTTATCCACTATCTCCAGGAAATAGAATTTACTTCTGTTAAAAGAATTTTTGTGTCACAAAATATTAGTGTTACTTAAACATGTATTTTTATTTTTTGTCATGTATTAATACGTAATTTTTATAGGCATTAAAATTACTATCACTATAATATTCATACACAGCCCGGTTGGCCTCCAAACCCAACTTGGCTACTTGACTGGAATTGATGAGTTGCATTTGCATCTGTTAGTAATATTATATCAATATAATAAGAAGAGCTTAAAGAGAATGCAACCAAGGTTGACCACAGATCATCTATGGTTGCATTTGGAATAAACTGTGATCTAAAACAGTCATTAAAATCTCTACTGCTCCCATTAAGAATAATGGGGCATACTCAGACTGGTTTAGCATCATAACAGGTGTAAGACAGGGCTGTGTAGCATCCCTGTGGTTGTTCAATCTCTTTATGGATGATTACTTGAAAGTCTAATAGATGCAGAGTGAGAATTAAGAATGGGTGACCTAATTGCGAAATGTCTCATAAGACAATGACCAGGTCGTGTTTGCGTCCAGAGTACTTACGATTTATACTAAATGTATTGAAAGATTCATTCATTGGAAGGTTTGGATTGTAAGATTCATCATATTTATCTTCATACCTCTAGGAAGATAAATATGATGATGCCCATAAATATGTAAGCCCGTAACCCTGAGGGGTATGGCGTCAGAGCATATTTATAATAAGAGGATATATGAAAAATGAAAAAACAACTCGCGGATGTTTATGTAACTAACGATTATCCCAAGTCGGTGCAAAACACAAGGAAGGAACTACAAAGACAGGTAGAAAACGAAAGAAGAAAAGGTAACATCACTTTTATTACGTATGATAAAATAGTAATGAAATAAGGAGAAACGTCTAAAGACAATAGGAAAAGAACACAAATCAACATCACCGCAACGGAATAACCAGCAGAAAAAACTGGCCTTGAATAAAGAACAATACATCTAGTGCTTTTGAAGTGATGAGGAGCAGGTCGAACTCATTGACTACAGCTGCAACAACCTTTCAAGGATAATGGGGACACAGAGAAACTTAACACAAAATACCATACTAACATAAAATCTAAACCGGAAAATCACATCAGAAAAACAACCCTTATAAATACAACTAAAATCCCCAAGCTGGTTTGTCACTGTGGGAAGCTCGATCACAACCCTCCATCAAATAAGAGAAACAAACCTAAATCTAATACAAATAATAATATAACTAAAAGAGAACAAAGCCTAAAATATGTATATATAATGGAGATATCTCTCAGTGATCAACTATCCCTGATTACTACTACTACTACTAACTACTAATGCTACAATTGATTCATGCTATTGAAAAATTGAACTGGGACATAATTGGCCAAGCTGAAGTGAGAAAAATGGGACATGCCATAGGAGAACACAATGATTACATCCTTTGCTACATAGGAGAGACCATCGGATTTCATGGTATAGGTTTCCTAATAAATAGGACATTAAAGATACAAATAGTGTGCTTTATAGGAATATCAGAGAGAGTTGTCATACTAAAAGGCTCAGAAAACAGGCGTGAAGTAGAAGTACTCTGCATATCGTCTGATGAGGAGGTGCCGGAGGCCTAATTAAAATAAAGGATTGGAGGGTTAACGGGAAAAAGAAATATCTTTTCTGTTAAAAGTAGGCAACACATCTGCAACATATTTACTTGTTGTGGATGTCTATGAGTAGCGTTCACTTAACGGTGATCCGCTAGCTCGTTTGCCGCCTTATACCATAAAAAAAAACGAAACACAACAGACGAATGTTTGATTAAATATGCATATGAAAACAAACTATCAACAATGAACACATATTTCACGAAAAGAGAATCCCGGAAATGGACCTTCTCTCGATCATAACACAAAGAATGAAATTGACTTCATACTCCGTACTGATCCTAAATCTGCAATACATATAGAAAAACTTAACACGTTGATTGCTAGGCGACATTGTTAACAAATGGATTGAGACAATTTTTAAATACTTACCTATTTTAGTTTTAGTTACTTTATTTTATTATTTAATATGATTTAATAAAAATCATTTGTGTTGCTAAGTAATACTAAGTGATTATGGACATAATATTCAACTGCAATGCTGCGAATATTTTTTACGAAATTAAGAAATTAAAATTTATTATACGTAATAGTTTAATATCGAATGAGAGTATGAGATATGTAAATGAACTGTAGTATATACTGTGTAGGTAACACATGAAGAAAAAAATGTTATTTCCCGCCCTCGCCTTACGTTTGATACACACACCTTTTGTGTATTTGGCGCACAGATGTTTTGACAATGGGCTTTAAGCGCTTGTGCGTTGAGCCGGACTCGCGTATTATTTGAAATCCAAGCCAGGTGCGTTTTCAGCACTTAAAGTGTTAATGGAAAAAGAAAAAATTGTAAAAAGATAGGCATATGGATAAAAACATTTAAGCTTTCCTGATGCACTATTCAGTTATACGGCCCAGGACTTGGAAATAATGCTACATACTGTAAACTAAGAAAGTCAAAAAGCATCTAAAACTAAAAACATGATGAATAGCCACAAGAAATATACCATAATAGAAGGCAATATAAATAGAATATGTATAGTTCTTAGGCAAAATGGTTTCATTTGACAACGAGAATGAAGTAGACATAATAATAAAAATAAATTGGAAGAAATACTGGGCGCACAAAGAAAACTTTAAAAGGAAAATATAACTTAAAATAAAAAAGATAATAATGGATGCCTGCATCCTATCTTCCTAAACATACGGAAACCAAACATGGATATACACAGAAAAGGTGGAAAACAAAATCTTGTCTTGCCAACATGTAACAGAAAGACAAAAGTAAGTATCCTTGAGAAAAAAAATTAAATCAAAAAACATAAACATAGGGCTGACGTATGCGCTACAGTTCAGCCTACACAACAGAAATAGAGATGGGCTGGGCACATAGCCCTATATAAGGACAGGAGGTGGACTCTCACGATCACTAAGTGGGTAGGGCCGCCAGGCTAAAGGAAAATGGGCGGATAATAAAAACGATGGGCTGATGACCTTCAAGAACTTGCGGGACAAAGAATGGATGACTATTGCTGCCTGCAAAGAAAAATGGAAGAAAATAGAAGAGGCATTTACCTTCAGGGGATCATGCATAACATAAAATTGATAACATTATTACTTAAACTTTAATAATAGAAAATAATAATCTTGTATATTATTTTTATCAGCTTTTTCTCCATTCACATAAATTATTCACGTGTGTATTGATATATTTTCAAAATTAAAGAGTATTTTTTTAAATTTTACCTTTTCCTGTCTCACAAGATTACAGCAATATACATTTTATCTTTTTTTTTAAATGTAATTAATATGTAAATATGCACTAATGCCCATAATATCCCGAAGGGGTAAGCAGATATTAGATCTACTATCTAGATCTACTTCACTTGATGTCATGTTTGGCCCATTACTTTTTTATATTACATTACTAATATAAAAATATGCAGATACAATATTCATCTAAAATGATATTTTAGGGTTGAATGTACTGCGTCTAATGAATGAAACAACTGCAACCGCTCTGACATATGGTATTTACAAACAAGATTTACCAGCTCCAGAAGAGAAGCCACGAAATGTTGTTTTTGTGGATTTTGGATACACTTCCCTTCAGGTTTGTATTTCTAATATACAACTTTAGCTTTACTCTTGCTGTTTAGTCAATATTAATAAGACAATATTCTTAATAAGAAGTTTGTTAGTTAATAAAGTGTTATTTCGTCAAATAATCACACGCATTTCGTATTTGCCACATTGTTGTATTTTATTTGTTTTTTTGTAGGTGTCTGCTTGTGCATTTAACAAAGGCAAACTTCGAGTACTGGCCACTGCTACGGACCCCTACTGTGGTGGAAGAGACATAGACATGGCTTTGGCAGAATATTTCTGTCAAGACTTCTTAACACGATTTAAACTCGATCCCAAAAAAAATCAGAGGTATATATCTATTAGTTGCAATAAAACATCTTGCGAATTAGGAACATTCATTTATATTTGATCAAGGATTGGAGATGTTGGCAATATGGTTGTTAGCAACTTATTTATATGAATTTTATGTTTCAATATTTCATTTGTGGTTACCAATATGGCGACCGTGTAACAAACCGCAGATTTTACATCTTTGTGTGTGTCACAGCAAATGAAGATAAGATATGCCATATACTAAAAATAATAATATAACGGTTAAAACATACAATTTACTATTAACCACAACAAGAACATTCACATTTATTTATATTATAATTTGATTTGAAGCAAGATTTAATGTGCACTTTATTTGTAATAAGAAATTTTAAGATTTTAAAGAAGCCAGTATACTCTTTTCTTAAAGGTCGGCAATACGACATGACTTATATTTTAAATACTTATGGTATAAAAAAAGTATATACCTGCATGGTTTTTTTCCTACAAAGAATTTTAACATAATCAACATTATGTTAAGTATTTCAATGTTGTTGAGACTTATTCTAACGTTCAGATCCACAATGTTCAATGTAATTATTTTTAGGGCCTTCTTACGTCTCTTGCAAGAAGTTGAGAAAATCAAGAAACAGATGTCCGCGAACAGCACTCGCTTGCCTCTCAACATAGAGTGTTTCATGGAAGAGCGCGACGTGTCCGGAGAGATGCAACGGTCGACCATGGAACAGCTCTGCAGTGAGACCTTTACAAGGGTAGAAAGGACTCTAAGGGCCATTTTACATAATGCTAGTAAGTATTCAACCATATTAATTATAGGAATATATTCACAACAAATTATTTCAGCTTACCATGGGTTTGCACAACATTCAAAAGTTCGTTGTAACTTACGCACTACCGACAAATATCAACATTTTAGTAAGAATCTTAAAAACTTTAAACTTAAAAGTATAAACTTTTTGAATTAATGTATTATGCTATGTTTTTGGTTGTTTAACAATTTGTTTTTCTTGTTTATGGAGCTGTGTGCACAACATGGACATGTTTGGACGTGCGGCGATGATGTTGACCGTTACATCTTTTGAATATGTACAAGACATAACAAGTCTTAAAGATTGTTGTTGTGACAACTTGATGGATGTGAATGCGACCGTAGTCCGATACTTGGACAGGAATGTTTTCTTGTAAATGTTTCGGCAGTGAAATAATTTGTGTAAAGATATTTTTTTGTTAGTTAAAAATTGATGCATAGCATGTTTCAAGACACGATACATACGACAGAGGGGTAGGCGGAGGTCACGAAAATCCATTTGGCACGATCCTGGCACACCTCTGTCGGTTCATCTTCATCCATACAAACTCATCTATTACGGGTACTCTTCTTTAGAGTGTCACTATTCAATAATAATTTGAAGTGTGTTTATCTATATCAAAATAAAATTTTCATACTCAATACACACTATGTATATGAGATACTTATAACAAAAATACAATTTTTAAAATTGATCAGATTAGTAACACACTAAAAAGGGAGATTTAAGGATTAAGAGACTTGACATCGGTTGGACCACTTGCTCTTTTGCCACCTTCTCCTATAAAAAGAAGTTACATTGTGTTTTAATGAAATTGCGTGTTATTTTACTAATAATTATGAGATCTTAATTTTATTCATATTTTATAGAACTGAGACCAGAAGATATCTATGCTGTTGAAGTGGTGGGAGGTTCCACTAGGATTCCAGCTGTTAAGGGTCTAATTGAGCAAGTTTTTGGAAAACATGCTTCAACTACTCTTAATCAGGTATGACTACTAAACACAATTCTTTAGACGTATAAAAATATTTAAAGTAAAATTCTCCTTCATTCATGATTCCTGAAATTAAATTTAAAAAGATACTCTTTGAAAATTAAATCATGTTTAGAATGAAAGTCTTCTTTAAATAACTGTATTTGCTTTAAAGTGTTCAATATTATTTTCAAAAACCCAAACTTGTTCTTATTAGATTTGGTGAACTGCTCTTTTGTTTTCTCCATAAGATAATCATCGTAATCATATCAGCCTTTACTAATCAACTACCAGACCTAGGCCTCTTCTCTGTCACAGCACTCTTACCGTTTTTGCTCTAATCGAATCCACGTCCTCCCCCGTACACTAACTACGTCATTGACCCATCCGGCTTGTGGTCCGCCAACTGGTCTTTTTGCTTACCGAAGCCAGCCTTAGTCCAGCTGCCATCATTTCGTCGTAACACGTAGTCCTACATATAACCTAAATATAACACACGATATAATATTTATTTAAATTGCAGGACGAGTCGGTGGCACGCGGCGCGGCGCTGCAGTGCGCCATGCTGAGCCCCGCCGTGCGCGTGCGCGAGTTTAGCGTCACTGACGTGCAGCCCTACGCCGTTCGCCTCGCCTGGGACGCCGCCAGGGGAGAAGACGGCGATATGGAGGTAACGATCAATGTTAATGAGATATGTACATTATCAAAATATTGTATGGAAGTGCTGGAAGAAGTTGAAGTTCAGAAGTGCTTGACATAAATTATTTGAAGACCATTTTGGGTCACTTTTTAAATGTCACATAAAATTAAATGCTCACTTTACTGATTTTTCAAACCAGGAAGCATATATATTAAAGAAAGATACTATTCAAGTTTTTCTAATACAAGTCTTTTGATCAAAGTTTTTAGGAACTGGCAAGTTGAACTAATGTAGGATAACAATTAAGTTAAATCATTCCTTTTTTGTTATCTTAATTAAGTAAATTAATTATAATTACAGGTCTTCCCACCTTTCCATGCTGCTCCATTTTCAAAGATGTTGACCTTCTACAGAAAGGAACCATTCTCAGTTAGCGCCTACTATTCAGATCAAGTGCCCTATCCAGACAATTTTATTGGTAAGTTTACTGCTACTTGTGTTGTGTGAGGTGAGTAGGGTCAATAGTTTGCATATAATACAAATTTAATTCTCTATGGTACATGATATAAAGGGTTGTGCAAAATATCCCCAGTAAGAACATATGGAATGATATTAGTAAGAAACCAGTCTCTCAATGTGACGTAAATAATGCAATCATTTGATGTAGGCCAATGGAACATTCGAGATGTTCAACCGACTGCAGAAGGTGAGTCGCAGAAAGTGAAACTCAAAGTGAGAGTGAACATCCACGGCATCATCACTGTTGCGTCCGCGTCCCTCGTCGAGAAGAAGCAAGACGTCTCTCAGACTGATAACGTAGATATGGAGAATGTTAATGAGAAGGAGACCAACCAGGAGGCACCCATGGAGACTAACGGGGGCTCGCAAGAGCAACAGCAAAACGGCCCCGACAACCAAGAGGTGAGAGAAGATGAAATGAAGGGCGAGCCGCAAGAAAAACAATCGTGGACACAGAGAGTAGGCCAGTGGTTCAGCGGGGTACGTGCCGGTAGAGCGTTTGTCCAGTGTTTGTGATGTTTGTTGCCCACCCCACTCGTTTCTCCCAATCAATACACACACACATACATACATTCAATCCACCTTCATGTACAGCTTTATTATATATCAATTTAAAGATTTGTTTGTTTTATAACACCATGTTGCACACTTTCTATGGTTTAAAACGAATATATCTTCGAGACTAAATTATAGTTTGTCTGTATTTGCGTACATTCAATTTTCTTAATATAGATGATTCTCATAAGCCAAGTGTAGTTTAACTACGTAATTTTTCGTTAGCATAAAAAAACATGAATGCCTATTATTGTAATGACTCAATTGTTTGAAATACTTTTATGGTTCTTTACATTTATAAAAAGTAATCATACTTTTAATTTGTTTAGCAACATCAGTCCAGCACATATCATCTGTTATATTGTATATTGACATGAATTCATAATTGTTTAGACAGTCCATGATAGCGCAGTAGAGGCAACAAACATCACAGTTGTTTCTTGGTCCCCACCCTCATCTTGGAGGCCCCATTTGCACAGTATTCTCATAAGGCTTTTAATTCCTTTTGAAGATACATATTTTGTTTGAAGTTTACAGCGAAGTTACTCTGTGTCCACGCATGTTTTTGTTACCTCTGATATTGTTTCCCCCATTTCCCTAATACTTATTGAACTTAAGTTCTATGATGCAATTTGGTTTTTATGCTTATGAATGTGTGATTTAGGTGCAAATGGGTCATCGCATTGCTTGGAAATCTATTGCTCGGTCGAATTTACTAATTTACTTTTAATGTAAGTTCCAAGCTGTCGCGGTGGTGGGGATATCACTAATGTTAGAGTTATGAACTTGTGTGTATGCTTACAGGAAAGTAATGACGATAAAAAGGATAAGTCGAAGGACAAGTCTAAGAAAGTGCTTGTGAAGACAGTCGAGCTGCCAATCGACGCCCGCACGCACGGCTTTTCACAGCAGGACGTCAATGCGTACATGGAACAAGAGGTACGCAACTTTAAACACTTAAATCTATAAATTAAGATTCTATAACTTGGCATATTAAGAGTTAATATACAGATCTTGTACTCCCGATCTTCATGTCAACATTTTATTGCCTATCTTCATTTCAAACAATGAAGATTAACGATATGTTTATCAGTTTTAAGTAATATCACAAATAGTCAACTTAATATTTCGCTATGATAGGTTCTCTTGGGTACATAAGTTCCTTAACGTTTAAAGTTTATTATATGATATACGGCGGTTAACTTAACCCCAAACCTGCATTGCACGGTGTCGTCTCTTAGGAGCTCCCCAGACCATCTTGGGGCGCGGCGCTTTTTTGAAGTACGCAGTGCGGGGACCCCATCTCGGGGCGTCCAGTGGGCGTCGCGGTGTCACGTGCTTGTCATGCTCTCGCAGCGTCCACACAATGGCTATGAGGGACGCATGTGCTTTTTAGTGGGTACGCCCAGCTCGGTGGGTAAGCCCCACAGACCTCTATGTTGCCCCGAACATGGGAAATGCAATGCAGCCTCATTTTCCACAAGTTAAAAAAAGGGCAGTTAACTTATTTTTTAATGGTAACACATTTCAAATATTTGTTTTAATCTGCTTCGAATTAAGTTCAGACAATAATTTATTGTAATGTTCATTAATTTTTTTACATAAAAAATGTCATTGTGGATTTAGGCTTAGGCTATCTTTTTACTTGAGCTGTAAATTTGTCCAGGGTAAGATGCAAGCACAGGACCGTCAGGAGAAGGAGCGGGCGGACGCCCGCAATGCACTGGAGGAGTACGTGTACGAGTTGCGTGGCAAACTGGGCGCGGGCGAGTCACTGCACGACTTCGTGGCGGAGGAGCAGCGTCGCCGCCTCGTCGCGCACCTCGACGGCCTCGAGCAGTGGCTCTACGACGAGGGCGAGGACCAGAACAGACAGGTCAGTGCCACTGCCGACAATAGTCCTATTCCCTAATCTCGAGGGAGCAAGTGCCGTCTGTCCTTACAAGTTATATTTTCAAGACAATACAGTCATCAATCAGGATCACTTCACGATCATATCAGTTGTTAAGCTTTTGAGTACTATGTTTTATGAAACAAGGTAGCAAACAAGCAAGCAGTTCACCATACTAACTTAATTACTTTCTTCTTTAATCCGTCCCAGCTTTCCGCGGGTAGCACTATCTATGTTAATCCACTTCCTGAAAATTTTATCGAAGTCGGTGCCGAGTCTATAAAGAACATAATAACTACATCGACTTTTATGTATAGATAGATAGATAGATTGAAATACTTTTTGTTTTACAGGTGTACAGCGATAAATTGTCTGAACTGCGTACAGAGGGCGAGCCCATCAAGCAGCGCCGCCTGGAGTTCGAGCTGCGCCCCGGGGCTTTAGACGACTTCGCGCTATCCATACAGTTAACTAACAAAGCCGTCGACCAATTCAAGTAAGACTTCATATAATACTATATAATCTATCTTCTTCTTAAAGTGTTTCTTTCGAAGTTCGGCGATCATTAGGGCAGCTTGCGCTCTTGACGCCGCGGCTCTAAAAAACGAACGGGTGCTCTTTCCGAACCACTGGCGTAGGTTTTTGAGTCAGGATATTCTTCTTCGGCCTACACTTCGCATTCATTGCATCTTGCCTTGTATGAGGAGCTGCAGAATTTGTCATATTTTGTGGTTCTCATTATGTGACCTAGGTACTCCAGCTTTCTTTTCTTTACTGTATATAACACTTCTGTCTTTTTCTTCATGCGCTCTAGTACAGTTAAATGTTTAACTTTATTCTATATTATTATATATTCCAGGATATCCTTAACATTCTCCTGTATATATATATATATATATATATTATAGATATAGTAGTAGTAGTATATTATACATTTCGAAGGCTTCGCTTTTTTTTGCACATCGATTCTGTGAGGGCCCACGCTTCAACCCCGTACAGGAGAATGGAGAAAACATAACAGCGCGCTAGCCGCATCCGTAGCTCGATGTCCAGCCTTTTGTTGCACAGAAGTGTCCTAAGTCTGAAGATAGCGTTCCGAGCTTGTTCTATCCGGCATCTTATTTAGAGACTGTGGTCCCCTGTGTCATCAACCCAACATCCCAAATATTTGTACTTGCTAACTTTTTCTAAGAGCTGTCCATCACAAAGGAGTGAGAGGTTAGCTGGTGGTATTTTAGAAATCAACATATTTTTTTGGCATTGATGTTGAGACCATACTTCGAACTGACAGATTGTACTCTATCTATGATGTTCTGAAGATCCTCTAATGTTGATGCGAGTAAAACAGTATCATCGGCATAACGAATATTGTTAATGGTTTGGCACTTTTAAATTCACTGTTATCCCCACATCCAACTGATCTAGAGCTTCCCTAAAAATCATCTCCGCGTATACGTTAAACAGGATTGGTGACAGAATACATCCTTGACGCACACCTCGTAAGATTTCTGCTTCATCTGTGAGTTTGCCTTCCACTCGTATATTCGCCGCTTGGTTCCAATATAATTGTTTGGATAAATCGTACGTCCTTAGAGTCAATACCGATAGTTTGTAGGATGTCGATCATTTTAGCATGTAATGTGTCAAATCTCATAGTCTATGAAGCACACACAAACACATCGTGATTGATGTCCCAGCATCTCTGTGTTAGTATATGGTAACCGAAAAGTGCAACTCTTGTTCCCAATCGTTTGATGAACCGGAACTGTGATTTTGATATCTGGTCTTCACATTTGGTATATATTCTTTTGTGAATGACTTTTAAGAATACTTTACCATGTAGGAAATCGTTCTGTATTCGTTGCACTTCTTCGCAGAGGCAAGTTTGGTCAAGGTGACACGGTTGATTTGAGCCAAACCGATGGTATTATGCCCGAGTCCATATATTTAATTAAATAACTTTACCATTATTCCTAGGTATTCTAAAACTTTGAGTAGTTCCGCTGGTAGTTCATCTCCAACTACAGATTTGCTAGTCTTCGACATTTTAATCGCATAAGCAATTTCACTTTTATCGATGGATGGTCCAGTTAAGTCGGCTTCTAGAGATTCAAAATCCAAACTAGGTCTTTCGTCATAGTCTTCTAGTTCACTTTGTTTCGACATATTTTTGCCAAATGTCAAGTTTATCATCGATTGGTTTGGCAGGATTTTCCTGGTCATCCAACAAGAGCTTACAATTAGTGTTGTTATTCGTAATTTTCTTGTGCATATTGAAAGAGTCGTGCCTTTTCTCAAATTCTTGTATCGCAACACATTGCTCAACCATCCACTTTTCTTTAGCTTCAACCACTTTTCTTTGAATTGTCTTGTTTATTGTATTATATTGTTGATCATCTACTCCTTTGTACCTTCTGCGCTGTTCTATTAGGTCTAAGATTTCTGTGGTAATCCAGCGGTTTTTAGCTTTAGTCTCTAGTGGTTTAAAAAGTATTTTGCCAACACCAACAGTTTTCTCCTTAATTTTGGTGCAAATCTCCTCAATTTCTGCATTTGGACCAATCTCCGTGTTTAGGCGGTTAACTGCGATGTTTACTTCTGTGGTTGTTTTGGCGCGTATTGTTGGATCTTTCATTCTGGTCACATCCAGTTGTTGTTTTATTTTTGTTTTTGACCTTATTCTTTTTATTATATAATCTATACAGATAAATAAAAATTCTATACTCAATACACATGATGTATTTACTATACTTATAAATAATATTTACGATACTTCCGGGTAATCTCCGAAACGACTAAACCAATTTAGATCGGACTTTTACTGGTAGATAAACAATGTAGATAGGCGACGCCGTGTCGAAATCGTAGCCCTGTACCTGCAAAAGGGTTGCCTTAAGCAGTAAAATAATGTTCAACATTGTGCTTGAGTACTTCATTGTAGTGTAAACTTCCTCAGACGCGTTAGACGATATTTGGTAAGGGAAAATCTTATAGGTTTGCCAAATTGACATGCGCAATATGCTTATTAAACTGACAACATCCTTAACCTCGTTCGCCGATTTTTGGTAGGGTTGGTGGCGGTGCTGGTGATGGTTCGGCGGTGGCGGTGGTGATGGAGAAGGTGGTAGTGATGGTGATGATAGCGGTGGTAGCCTTGGTGGTGAGGATAGCGGTGGTAGCCTTGGTGGCGATGGTGGCAGTGTCGGTGTCGTGGTTTTTGATTAAAAATGCGCATTCTTAATTCATTACTAAATATAAACAGTCTCTACAATATAATATAATAAATATTATAACGGTCAAAATATCATCCAATATCCTACTTCCGCAGCTCACGAGGTCGTAAACAGTCGTCTTTTTTGTTATTAATAATTCCTTTGAACACGTGTACTACTTTACCATTTTTTTGACTTTAAAATTGAATAGCAAAAACAAATGTGCAATGTAACTCAATTAAACAAAGTTTAATTGTATGTGACATCAAAGTATAATTGTGTTGTTTGATGTTTTATTTTGTACGGTAAAAACAATTAATGCATAAAATACAATGATAAACTTTTATTCCGCAAAGTGATCAATGTTTTATTTGATTCCACGCGGACCAAGTCGCGGGCAACAGCTATCTGGAAATATAAAATCTCTTCTGAAATATAAAGGTTCAGACGTTCTCGATCAAACAAGGCACAAAAGATTCTTAATTGCTATAATTCTTCATCTTTTGTAACTAAAATTAAATTGTAACTTGTAACTAAAGATTTGTAGTTTATCAAAGTGCTTACAAAGGCTGACGAACGCTTTTAATCAAAACTTCTATTGAACTAAATTCTTAAGGACATGGTCTAAAGTAATTTAGTTTTTATCAAATAAAAACCACAAAATATTATATAGCTTTGATAGCGTAAGAAAAATTATTGAGAATGTTTACTTCGTAAATTATGTACGACAGTAGTAGCAGACATCTCAATATAGTCATGTCGATGTGTGGGGTGGTGTTATCTCCATAGCAACTTGTGTAATGTAGGCCAATGACATTTGAGCGATAGCAGGCGCACGTGGCACGCGGTGCAAAAGTAATGTGTTGAAATAGTCACACTACTATGCATTAGGTATTTGTAATATTTTAAGGCGGCGATAGCTAAATGGTTTAAGCATCGGCCCTGCGATCCAAAGGTTGAGGATCCAATTCCCAAACAATTCAAAGACATTTTTGTAATCTATTTTTACAATTCTTGTTTTCCGATCCTGGCACACCTCCCTCACTTCTACATCTACGCAAACATGCTCGTCGGTTATGGGTACTTCCTTTATCGCCTTTCTGTAGTTGGTTAGTAATCTGAAGGATATAATGGTATGCAGATACTAAACTCTGCAACATAAATTTGTTTCGTTACGAATTGTTTATGAAAATAGATGATAGCTTATCCTTACATTATATAGTAAAGTTTGCTAGAAATGTTTTAAGCCATGTTATTGATTCAAAAGGATAAAGGAAAAGTACGAAGGCATACTGATAAGCAAAATAAGAATGTCTGTATTTGTAACTATAAGGGTTATCACCAATTTTATTAAAAAAATGTTACTTAAACTTTATAATTGTTACTAAAACAATGTTGGCTGCATGCAACCAATGAACATACTTTGAAAGTGTAAGAGCTGGTGTTTAATTTCCAGGGCTGGCGAAGCCAAGTACGCGCACTTAAGTGATGGTGATATCCAGAAGGTGATGGAGGCGTCTAAGAACGCGCTGAGCTGGGTGGAAAGCGCGCGGCAAACGCTGGCGCACACGCCGCGCCACCAGCCGCCGCCGCACACCACGCACCAGATACGCCAGGAGCGACAGGTGCGACATTATCCGTCAGCCATCATAATATGTCATAACATGCAAACTTTACTCTTCATCATTAGAACTGCTGGTCATCATAGGCCTTCCTCAATGCTTTCCACAGTATGCGGTTCTCCGTGCACCGCTTTCAGCGATTCCCGATCTGTAAGGAGGGGGGCCCTCACACTTCTTGTTACCCCACATGGCCCAGACTTTATAACATAACACCAACGTCATGGTCATATTCAACTAGCTTTGTAATCTTATTTCTATTCTAAGTTCGGCTCTCTCGGGCATCCACGAATTGGATTGCTAAACACGTGTCACAGTGACAAACCTTGCTGAGAGGTTCTCGGGGGTTCAAAATTGCGTGTTTATTGATTTATGTGTGTGAATTGCAGACATTCGAGGGTATCGTGAATCCAATCTTGAACAAGCCGAAGCCCAAGGAGAAGACGCCGCCGCCGACGAGTGCCGCTCCCGGAGACGGCCAGCCCGACGCGCAGCAGCCGCAAGCCCAGTCCCAACCCCACGAGCAAATGGACGTTGAGTAGTGTCGCCTAGCTCAAACCAACACATCTCACACACACTCACACACACCTAAACATAAGACTAAATAATTCACAATTTTAAAAAAAACATTCTGTTGAATGACTCATCACATTATGTCAACAATTAAACTACTATTTTTTAATTAATTTGCCAAGTGGGCCAACTCATTGAGTTTTTTGTGCTATTTATTTTTGTCATTTGTGTTTTTAAAAGTTTGAAACATATGCCAGTAATAAATGTTATTATTTATAAAAGAATAATTTATATTTTTTTCGTTATTTCCTTAATGTGATTCTTAACAGCTATTCGGAGATAGCCATCTGTTTATTTTTAACCGTTTGTTTAGCAATTATATTATATATATATATATATATATATATAATCAATTTTTTTTCTAAATAACAATTACTTTGTGTGATAAATCAAATAAAAAATATGGATTAAAAATAGTGAATTAGCTCCAAAACGGAATAGTCACTATTGTTAAAATATACGACACGTGAATCAAAATAAAAAATGATAATTGCCGTACTTAGCATTGCTTGGTAAATGCAGTTAGCATATTATTTAGTCTTATGTATCAATTGCACCGTCTCAGAACATTGTTTGACGGATTATCGATGTTTTCGAACACATCACATCTAATAACAACTTGCCTTTAATGTTTGGTGTTGTGAAGTAAGCTCCGAATTATTAGCGCTCTATGCAGAGTGAGCGAGACGCATTAATACGCGAACGCGAGAGGTATAACAGAGATGGAGCATATCTATTTATTGCTTACTTCACAGTCATGTAGTATCCTTTATATCGTCAGGCAAATATCTTGAAGAGTGAATGAATAAGAGTAGATTTTTATGTCTCTTGAAGTGTTAAGTTGGTCGTGTGTCGTAACATCGAGGCCATCCGTCATCGCCACCAATTCGATTGCTTACATTAGCGAATATTTATTTGAACTGACAACTGTCAGTTTGTCATATCTCATGCGCTGTAATCTGTTTGTGGACGTGATGATACTTCGTGTCATTTGCTATTTGATGCACTAACATGATTCTAAACGACTAGAAAAGCTCTGTGTTGTGTTAGAAGTGTTTCTTTTTGGTTATTATTTAATATGTTTACATTATGTACTGTCATATGTATATCGTGCATGCCTTACGGCGCGGCACGGGTTTTAGTTAATTCATTGAGTATTAGTGAATTATTGAACGTTTATCGATGCAATCGTCTTGCGGCGTATCCTTCGAGTTAATGCTATCGCAATAAGTTAAGTTCTTGTAGTATTAATGTATTACGAAGGGTAGCCTGCGCGTGTAGGTAGATGTGATGTAATGAAATATATTACGAAATTATTTACTATGCTTATTATAGTTGTATAAAATTATATAAAATGCCTCGCGCACCATTATGCAATATACAATTGGGGTTTCTGTGGTGTGTCTTCTGTTACTTTTTAATACAATAGTCATCGAACAATGTCTTGTCATCCCTACATTATTTTAATGTGACAAGATTTAAATGCTGGCCCTCATACAGAACGACTGCTATTAATATAATGTGATTCCTAAATTATCTCAACATTGTCTCTTGGTGTTTCTATTAATGTTATTAGGATGGGTAATACAAATGCCTTGAATTGTAAAAATAATTATTACATTTAGAAAAAGCTTTGCAAGCGTGTATTTATAAAAATGGATCCCTGTAATATCTATATTACTTTTTGGTTTTTACGTCCAACAGCTAACATTATGATCTATATAACACGACGTATGGTAGCAATAAAATGAAGAGAATTTCGATTTGTTTGAGTGCAGCATAATTAAGGTCTGAGTAAGTCGGTATCCATAGCACTTACCCGCTTTTACATGTGAAATAAATATCTTGAAATTGTTAGATTTATATATTATAATATCTGATAGAGCAGCTATTTGCTGTCGCTGACTTTAACGAATAAAAATTAACACTTATTATTTTATTTTATAAATTAATTTACGCTACACCTAGTAACAAATATTTAAACACAATTTTTTCGATAACATAAATAATAATAAATAACAATGATTTCAACACATAACGTTTAAATCACGTAGTTAAAACACCCACACTGTACGAGGTTTCAATGGGCACAGGCGCGTTATGATTCCATAATTTACTTTATTGTAATGCTATTAAGTTCCTTTGGCCTACTTGTAAATTTTAAAAAGAAGAGACTCACCCATACAAATGTTAATTGTGCATTTTCAATGTTATAAAAGCTTAGTAAAATGATTTAACAAAAAAATGTGTGTTTATTTGTCAACCTCCTCCTCAAAAACCTCCTTAAAAAGTTAAGCTAGTTTGTCGTGTCGTTTATCTGTAAGGACTTACATTTATATGTAATTAGTAATTATACACAAATTAGATGTTTGTCAACTAACATTTTGAAGTATATTTCAAATATTTATTATTTAACAATCAATATATCGTTAGTATAGTAAATAATTTAACTGCTTTGGCACATGTGTTGTCGAAATTAACTCGCGTTTCTGTTATGTTGCTGCTACGATGCCCAGCCAGGAACATTGCGCGGTTTTTTTACAACACTAACAAATATTTGATATTTGTTTTCAAGGTCAGTTGATGGCCATGTACCTAGAGCTAATAACCTGCTCAAATTATAGACACTAGAAGTTCGGTTTTTGTCTATCCCACTAGTTAAAAACTAAATTTATGCAACACACTAGGCAAAATAATCCTCTGGAGCAAAAACTTAATTTTAAGATCTCTGTGTCTTTAGCATCGGTTTCGGACTGACTAAGAGCTTTCCAATTAATCTGAATAAACTCAAGGATTTAATTTGTACGTAAGCTTTTGTTGGAAATATAAACCTGCAATACTGGTAGTTTATAACTTTCTTTTATAATCAGTTCATGTCAAACTTGTCATATACTAGATGAATAAAGTTTCAATGAATTACATCTTAGATAAAATATAATTTACTAGAAACATGGGAAAGCAATTTGGAAATTTGGCATTTATACGAGGAATACTTTATTTTAGGTTGTCACCATATGAACAGAAAGCATACGCAGGAGCCATAACTAAAGGCCTTCCTAACTTTATTCCGAGAACTTTGATGACCTTGCCTTTTTGGCTGCCACGTAAGTAATCTTGTGACATCCAACCAGCTGTGTATATAATGTACTAGTATAATATTTATATTTTGTGTTATCACAGTCAATATTGTCTTACTTATTTATACATTTTCGATTTCAAGCCTAACCGTACTAAAATGTAACATTACATGTATTTGTTAATATTAATTTAGACACTACTTATATATAACTTGTGACCCGCCCCGGCTTCGCCCGGGTACCAATCCGGAAAATTTCACCGAAATCGGTCTAGCTGTTTCGGAGTCTATCGGTATATAGGGACATACTTCGTTTTTTCAGTATCCTATTTACTTGTAATACCTCCAAGAATATGTGTACAAAGTTTCATGATGATCGGTCGAGTAGTTTTCGCGTGAAAGCGTAACAAACAAACTTACTTTCACATTTACAATATTTGTAGGGATTTCATATTACTTCGAACCTTAGACTCTAAAAACGTAATGTTACTACGATATCTATTGAGTTTTCAAACTTTCCGCCCTGCGCTCTCTATCGCTGCGAGGGAACTTATAAGTTTTTTTTTATTTATTTATTTGGTATATCAACAGTTATTATTACATATATATCGCAAAACAAAGTTACAACAATACTTTATTCGTACAATAACCTATTATAGATATACGAGTGGTAGAGCCTGCAACAACAACATCTGTTGCACGAATGGGCCGGCTCGACCGGTGAAAGACCACAACCTCACAGAAGACAGGCGTGAAGTAGATGTATTTCTGCGTTTCGTCTGATGAGTGAGGTCCCGGAGGCCCGAATATAGGGGGATCTCCCCTTAATAGTAGCATGGCAGTGGGATTCAAAGAATGTTTACCCCAGGGGGGTACCAAAACCACCGGTTCTGGAGAATCCCCCTCGCGGGCTGCCCTGCGTATTCTGGGGAGGGCAAAATTCCGCTTGCTGGTGTAGATCGGGGCAAACAAAGCAAAGGCATCTCGGCGTCTCCTGTCACGCTTGCCGTGGACTTCTGCAATATCAGGGGACTCCACTCCAACCTGTCGTCCGTCCACTACCATCTGGAAACGGCCAAGCCGGCCTTGCTTTTCCTAACCGAGACGCAGATAACTTCTCCGTCGGATATCTCGTATCTATCCTACCCCGGGTACAAACTGGAACACTCCTTTTTGCCCCGGGCTGGTGTGTGCGTGTACGTCAGAGAGGATATCTGTTCTCATCGCCTCAGCAGATTTGAAGGTAGGGACCTATCTATTCTGTGGCTGCGCGTAGATGGCGATGACCATCCGCGAGTTTACGCGTGCCTCTATAGGTCCCATGGCGGTAATGCCGATACAGACCAACTCATGGACCTAGTCCAAATGGGCACAGACTCTGTGTTGGAACAGATCCCATCTGCCAAAGTCGTGGTACTAGGCGATTTTAATGCCCACCACGCCGAATGGCTTGGATCACGTACCACTGATCATGCGGGGAGATCTGTCCATGACTTTGCTTTGGCATATGATCTGACACAACTGGTTACCTCGCCTACGCGAATCCCAGACGTTGTGGATCATATACCTTCTCTATTGGACCTTCTGCTGACCTCACATCCGGAAGGCTATCAGGTTTCCGTCGATGTTCCATTGGGCTCGTCGGATCACTGCCTGATCCGGACAACAGTGCCTGTCTTGAAACGCCCACGATTGCAACCGATGGGCCATCGTCGAGTCTGGCACTATAGGTCGGCGGACTGGGATGAGATGCGGGCTTTTTATGCATCCTCCCCATGGGAGCAGGTTTGCTTTAAACTGGATGATCCCGATGCCGTTGCCGATTCTGTTGCTGATGTGGTGCTGCAGGGGATGGAACTATTTGTTTCATCATCTATGGTGACAATAGGCGGTAGATCCCAGCCATGGTTCGGTCGTTCCTGCAAGCTAGCATCACGCTACAAGCAGGAATGTCACCGAGCATGGGCCGAAGCGTCAGCGTCAAGGGATGTAAATACCAGTGTCCTCAAAAGAAAGTATAACTCTGCCTCCAGGTCCTTCAAAAGGGTTATTTCCAGGGCAAAGTCGGAACACGTGGCCAGCATTGGGGAGAGGCTAGTGCGTCTTCCTTCTGGAACTCGCGCGTTCTGGTCTCTCGCCAAGGCTGTCCAAGGAAATTTCTGTAACCCATCGTTACCACCTTTGCGCAGGGAGGATGACTCGTTGACCCATACTGCAAAGGAGAAGGCCGATCTTCTGGTCTCTCTTTTTGCATCTAACTCGACACTGGATGACAAAGGTAACTCACCGCCTAAATTCCCGCGTGGTGAGACCTCTATGTCGGAAATCCACATTTTCCAGAGATCGGTGCGTAAAGCGCTTCAGTCTCTGGATATCCATAAGTCGAGTGGGCCTGACGGAATCCCTCCTATTGTGCTTAGGACATGTGCTCCTGAGTTGGCACCGGTGTTAACGCGTCTCTTTCGGTACTCCTACTCCTTAGGCGTTGTCCCAAAATCCTGGAAGACTGCCTTAATCCACCCGATCCCAAAAAAAGGTGACGGCTCGGATCCGTCCAACTATAGGCCTATTGCCATTACTTCTTTGTTCTCCAAGATAATGGAAACAACCATTAATTGCCAGCTCATGCGGTACCTAGATGATCACCAGCTGATTAGCGATCGTCAGTACGGTTTTCGTCAGCGACGCTCAGCTGGTGATCTTTTGGCTTACCTAACTCACCGATGGGCAGAGGCAATTGAGAACAAAGGGGAGGCCTTGGCGGTTAGTATGGACGTAGCCAAAGCCTTCGATCGGGTTTGGCACAAAGGGCTTCTTTCGAAGCTGTCTTCCTACGGGCTTCCCGAGAAATTATGCGAATGAATTACCAGCTTCCTTGAGGGTCGTAGCATAAAGGTCGTAGTCGACGGTGCATGCTCGGACACCAAATCCATTAATGCTGGTGTACCACAGGGCTGTGTACTATCTCCCACCCTCTTTCTTCTGCATGTCAATGACATGTTGCATAGTAACGTTCATTGCTATGCAGACGATAGTACCGGTGATGCCCTGTACATGGCCCGCGCTAATATTTCTCGGGATTGCGTCAATGAGTACCGGAGCAAACTTGTGTCTGAACTTAAGACTCTATTGGGTAACGTTTCGGATTGGGGGCGACAAAATCTTGTCCAATTCAACCCCAAAAAGACACAAGTTTGCGCGTTTATAGCCAAGAAACAACCCTTCGTCGTTAATCTGAACTTTAAAAGCACTCCCCTGGTTGCCTCTGCTAGTATCAGTATTCTCGGCGTTGATATATCGAGCGACGTCCAATTTCGCGGTCATTTAGAAGGTAAGGCCAAGTTGGCCTCCAAAAAGCTTGGTGTGCTCGGTAGAGCGAAGCAGTATTTCACGCCTGCCCATCGCTTAAAGCTGTATAAGGCGCAGGTTCGGCCTCATATGGAATACTGCTCGCATTTCTGGGCTGGAGCCCCCAATTACCATCTTCTTCGACTTGACCGCGTACAACGAAGAGCGACTCGAATCATCAACGACCGAGCTCTTACTGATCGGCTTGACTCACTGGCATTGCGAAGGGACATCAGCTCCCTTTGCATTTTTTATCGTCTTTACCATGGGGAGTGTTCCGAAGAATTGTTTGGAACAATTCCTGCCGCTGAGTTTCGTTATCGCTCAACTCGACAGAGCTCCAATTACCATCCTCACCATCTTGATGGTTGGCATTCCACTACGGTGCGGTTTTCGCGTAATTTCTTGCCTCGGACAGCCGCATTGTGGAATGATCTGTCGCCAGCGGTATTTCCAAACCAATACGACTTAGGGTCCTTCAAGAAGCGAGCGTACTCCTTTCATAAAGGCCGGTAATGCATCCGCAGTTCCTCTGGTGTTGCGGATGTTCATGGGCGGCGGTGATCTCTTAGTTTTTAGGCGACCCGTTGCTCGTTTGCCCCCTTATGCTATAAAAAAAAACACATCATCGACAAAGATAATTGACGACTTATCTCCACAAATCAATGAATCTATATGAATGCAAATAGATTACAAATGCATGAACAAACATACACAATACAAAAGAAAACTAAATAAAGGGAAAAAGAAAAAAAGTTAGTTTGACTAAGCACTTATTTATACTACACTTACTTTAATTGCTTATTTGACGAACAAACATTACGGTCCTAGTACATTGACCAACCTATTTTTAAATATATAAAATGGTAACTGAAATATGTCTAGTTCACTATTCGAACGGCAAACTTCGTTTACTTCCACAAACATTCTAACAAGTGGTGCATGACGACCTGCCTCAGTGCGGCAGAAGGGCACATTGAATAGTCTTTTGACAGGTGATCTAGGAATTCTGAACGGTACTGACAAACCTACTTTCTCTAAAATGCTACTGCAATCTATCTGACCCCGTATCACACTATATAGGAACAGAACATAATGTGCAATGTACGCCGGTCATTCAATTTCATTGTATTAAATTACTTAAGACGTTCTCATATGAGATACCTTTGGCATAAAAGGCTAAATGTAAACGTAGTAAACGTTCTCTGTATACTTTCAACCTTTTGTGAGTGGATATTATATTGTGGATTCCATACAGTAGAGGCATTCAAGTTGACTGTGAACAATTGCGTTATAAAGAAGAGTTTTACATCAATGGAGCGAAATTCTTTAGTAAATCGCCTTAAGAAGCCAAGCTTGCCAGTTGCTTTTTTAACCGCAGTGTTAATATGTTATGTAAACCGTAGCTTTGTGTCTAATATAACCCCCAGATCATTAATTACTTGGACTTCTTTCAAAATTATACCATTTATGGAGTAGCTGAATATGTAATAAGTTTCTTTTTCTTGAGAATGTAGGTTTATAAAAAAAAATTGAATTAAGGATCATATCATTCTCATTACACCAAGTTTGTAATCTATTTAAATCGCTCTGTAGTAAATCTGCATCCAATTTGTTTTAACTTTAAAGATTTTTAGATCGTCAGCAAACAGAAAGGAAACTGCAACAAACAGTCAACGATATCACTAATATCCAAAAGAAAAGTATTGGCCCTAAGTGAGATCCTTGAGGTACTCCCGATGTGGCATAATACACCGAAGACTCATATCAGTTTTGCTCGCCTCGAGAGATGGCACCCAGATTGTTTAATTTAAATTAAAATTTCAGTCCGAAATTTAATGAGTAAAATAAAGTTGTAACATATATTCAAAGTGCCTTCCTTTGACTTAATATTAATCTATTTAGATTTAATTTAGCCACTTACTGGCATTTAAATTTTTATAACACAACCGCGATAATTTAATGTGTATCTTAGATTTAAGCGTCTTCGTTCCTTTTGTACCTATCTAGATTTAATTAATACATAAATTCGTAATATATAAATGCTGCTATCACTAATTCTTAGTTCAAGACTCTAAGAACTATATTTTCCCATGGTGACCTTTTGTCTTAGTGTTCCGCCCGGCGCTGTCGCATCGCTATCGCAGTGAGTGAATTTATGATGAGTCGTTCACTCCTCGGGGGATATCGCTACAAGTTCCATTTTAAAATTCCTAAGTCAAAACAAGTATAATATTGTTTATTTTAAATTGCGATATTTTAACTTAATGTGCAATTTATATTTAAACGCCTTTCTTATGTTTAATTAGATTTAAAAACTAAACTTTTTATATCATTTCTACTTTTAGACTCTAAGTACGTCTATCATTTAATTTTGGAATTTTCATTGTGTATCTTAGAACGCAAGCGGCTTCCTTTGTATTTAATTAAGATATCAATCTAAACTCATAGGCGGAAACTAGTTTAATTAATGTCTAACTCAGATTCCGTTTTGGAATATAAGGTATACCATAGTTTTGAAGCTGCTAAGCATGTATTATATAATTGTGTTAATTTGTATTTAATTTTGATCTTACTTACCTCTAGACTGTTATAGCTATTTTTATACGATGTTTATATAACGCTTTTGTATAACGCTATATTATATATTAAATCCTATGAAGACACTTATGTCTTAACTTAATAATTTATTACTATAACATATAAACTGAAATTACATTGAGTTTTATCGGCCATTTGTATGATTTAGCACCAATGTTTATTGTTTAACTCTTAGCTTAGATAACTTAATCTTTAGTCTGTTATTTACTTGCTATACGTTAGAACTTTGTAATGAGAATGTAGATAGCGTCACTCAGTAGTATTAAATAGCAATTGAGTGGCGCGCTCACTACAACGTGCAACACATTGTAATTATATTTAATACTAGCCCCGCGGTTTCACACGCCTGCAATTTTACTTAAACGAAATTTACCTACTTAATACTACCGTAACCTCATCATCATCTCTTCCTCCATGTGGGGTCTACGCAGAATGGTAGTAGCACAGTTTAACAATCGTATATAATAAACAATTATGTTAACCTGCCTGCCTAACGCCAAACCTCCTCGTCAATAATAAGCTACTAACCAAACCAAAAAAAGCACATTACAAGAGAATACATACATCATTTCGAGAATCGTCTACATACGTGTAGCAGTAGTTTTGTGGCCGCCTCGGGATGGGCCCCGCAGTGCTGCCCTCCGCTGCTAGCGCCGCCTTGAGTATTTTATAGAGGTTCACTCCTCGTGGCCTCCGTTTTGAAAAAGACAGAGGCCTGCGGTCCCAGCGTCGCCGCCGGGATTACGCGAAATGCAGCTGTAAGGGAAAGGATCCCTTTCCCCTCGCAGCCCCACCGCCGCCGCATCAGCGGTGCGACCCCGCTGAGTCTCGTTAGTAGGTAGGTACCCGGATAAACAGAAACTGGATATGAAAGCAGAAATTATGAACACAACTTGATTTGTTTTGGTCATGGCAAGGTATGGTGCAAATGTGCATGGATGACCCGTTTTCTGTACGTACGATCGTAAATGAAAAAAGTTTAGAAAATGTAAAAATAATTAAAAGACTATCTTTGTGTCTATTTTTGCAGCATTTGCTTTCGGCGCTTTCATCTTTTTCTATGTAGACGATCTTCATCGGCGGTCGAAACGCAAAAATCCAAAGGATTACATCAACGAAATAAACCCTAATCCACCGAAACCGCCACCACCGCGACCTATTACGAAATGTTGAAAATTCGCTGTATTTAACTGGTAAAACATATTTTTTCAATATATTTAATAAATTACTTTTTGTTTCATTTTGCCGTTTTGAATGCTAGAGAAAATAAACTAAAAGTGACAAGTTCTTGGAGTATTTATAAAATAAATAAATATACGCTCACGCCCGTACCAGACAGACCAGACGGGTAGAGATTATAGATTTCCATTTGGCGCGATCACGGCACACCTCTCTCTCTCTTGGAGTACGTTACTAGGGGCCATTATTATCAATTTTAAATTAAATCAATTTTTTTTCTTTATTCTAATCACCTAATGTGCAAGTAACGTTAGGTTAGGTATAAAATGTATATCTTGTGAACGGTTTGTTTACAAATCGAATTGATTTGGACATCTCAGTCGGCAAATATTATTTTTCTATTCTATTTATTATAAAAGATTCTGTGGATACTGTTGTCGCTCACATTTTGGTTTGCCGGAAATAAATATTTGTCTCAAGGTTTATTCCCCTTTTCCCCACATAAAAACCTGCAATTTTTTCGGTTATAGCGGGATGTTCAATCAGCTGGACCTCGACTGCAAATTACGTCTCACGAAAAGAAACAATTTAGAATATTGCGTTGGTTATAAATTAAACATTTTGAGTGCTGTACTAGTTTTTATTATCTTGATTGCGTGGAATATATTATATCATTTACAAGAACATAAATCTTATGTTTCGTATATGGTGAACGGAATATTTCTTCAATGTACTTACATAAACTCTCTTAAAATTTTGTCCTTTTGGTCAAAATATCTGTTTAACCGTATTTCGGCATACCTGTGAACAAATTTTAACTAGCATAGTAGAATGTTTTCGGTGGTGCTGTTTCAAATGTAGTGTGCCCTCACATGGAATTCTAGATGGCGCTTTCTTCTATCTAATAACTTTTTATGTCGTTGTTATTGTCGTATCTAACTTGACTGCTGCCACTTGTCTATTTTTTATTTCAATTATTTTTATAGTAGAATGTAACAAACGAGCAAGCTGGTCACCCTATATCAAGTGATTGCTACGCATATGGACTGCATCACTGTCAAGTCCTCTTCCCCTAACCTAATTAACTTCGACAAAGAGTTCGATCGATCGCTCTACTTTGTACTTATCAAATCGATACCCAAACGACGACGACATCATCTGCTAAATGCAAATGATACGATAGCTCTGTTCTTCCTCTTTTTAACAAAAAATACTTACCTTCCAAAATCAAAGTCAATATCGGAGAGTTCATATTGGACTAGGGACCAGATCCCCCACATGAAGTGCGAGGCCAGAGACAATCGCTGCACCTCTTTGTACACTCTCTCCACTTCCTCTTGACTAGGTTTCTCTTCACAACAGTACTCGGACAGGTAAGTACGTATCCACAACATTTGGAACTCTTTGTCTGGGTATCGATTGTAGTCTATACCATCTATAGACAAACCTGTAAATAATAATGTTATACATTTTTGTTTTTGAATATTTTATAGTGTAGGTACAGTGCTTATATACTTATTGTGATATGAATATATCAAGTTATAATACCCGCGAGTTGATGTGTTGAGACCTTCTCAAATTTACATCCACGTGACGTCAGCCATAACTATAAGTTACAGTTAACAAAATAATTCTAATACGTAGTGTTTTTAATGTATTAATAAACATGAAATTATTATTGTCCAGAAAAAGAGGTACCTAATTATTGTATAGATATTATTTAAAAATAAAACGGAATATTAATAATCTGTTTTCTTCTAAAAGTATGCCAGTTACTATTATTGGTAAGTGTCTTTATCATCCGATGTTAGTACCCATGCTGTTATGTATAATACATGCCGCCTCGGTAAGTAGGTTAATATTTTTGATAGCACCAAGACATTATCAATGTTTAGTTTTATTTAATAGTGGTAGAGTCCGCAACAACAAGATCTGTTTCACGAATTGGCCGGCTCGACCGGTGAAATACCACGACCTCACAGGAAACAGGCGTGAAGTAGAATTACTCTGCGTTTCGTCTGAAGAGTGAGGTGCCGGAGGTCTAATTTCAGTCCGCTTCCCCTTCCCACCCGTTCCTCATAAGGGGGATAGGATAAGAAAAGGAAGGGGATTGGATGGGGAGGGGGATTGACGGGGAAAAGGAAAAGCCCTCCTCTGTCCATTAAAGGTAGGCAACGCACCTGCAACACATTTGCTTGTTGCGGATGTCTATGGGTAGCGCTCACTTTACATCACGTGATCCGCTTGTTAAAAATAAAAAGCTTTGTTAAGATTTAAAAAATCTCATTTTCAAATTAAATAGACCAATCAATTCTTGATCAATTGTGACTAATTTTCCAGATCATATATTTCCTACTCATTTTAAAACACAAGATGACAACAATAACAATAGCAGCAAACAAGACAGCGTAGCTAACAGTACTTACTGACTGTTCAATGTCACAAAATGGACGTGTGGCACATTATCAATTTGCGGGGGTTATATACAAAATGCTTATATTATATACCTATCTAGATAGGGAGTTGGAGCGTCAAAACGCCAAAAAAATCAGCCAACTGTTGGCTCGTCACAAAAATGACGCAACCTTGACCAGATCATCGGTCCATCAAAAGATTAATATTAAAAATAAATAATTATTGCGGGTCAACGACAAAAGATAAAATAGGTTATCACATGTTTGTATTTGGACATATAAAGATGAACAAGTATAGCATAATAATTTAACGAATAACATTTATGCTGAAAAGATCAATATGTGAGATGAACGCCACCTATTTTACATACGCAACGGATGTTGTTGCGGGCTCTACCGCTTAAACCTATTAAACTTATGGCAACTAATGGAAGTAAAGCTACGCAAGGGCATATACAGATAAGCGGCAATTTCAATCGCAACCGTATTCACTTGTCGACGTAAGTTATGCACATTTTGTGAACAGTAGCCGAAAGCAGACGCCTAGGTGTCAACACGTTATTATATGAATATGTGTAAGATAGATCGACGGCTGCACTTCCTTTCGTGTCGCTCACGTAAATGACCATTTTTTTAGAAGGTGGCAAACGAGCAAGCGGTACAACCAATATCAATTGACCGCTACCCACAGGCATCTGCAACAAACTAATGAGTTGCAGATTCGTTGCCTATCTTTAATGGACAGAGGTAAAGGAAAACAGAACAATTTTAACATCTTTTTATCCCCATCCCTGTAAAATCCTCCTACTCTTTTCTTTTCTTAAAAGAAGTGAATGAGAAGGAAAAGAATTAGGCTTCAGGAACCTCACTCTCTCTTGCGACTTTAATAAAACGCAGAATACTTTTACTTCACGCCTGTCTTCTGTGAGCTCGTGGTATTTCACCATTCGATCTGGTCCAATTGTGCAACAGATGTTTATAAAATAAACTGATGACGATATATATATATTATTTTATTCATAAAAATTATTAAATTGGTACTTCAAAATGTGTATTTCAATAGCTTCACATTAATAATCAATAGAACATGAAAACAACATAAAATGTATCACTACAGAGCGTCAAAAAGAAATACTGCCAAATGCTTGTTTATAAAGGAGCCAGTGGCACCACCTACAAAGGGTACAAAAGAGTCGATTCGCGTAAAATATAGGTCGACTCCGTTTCCCGGTAACATTCGACGAAGTTAAGGAATTAAAAACTTGCGTCCAGGCAAAGCTCCCGACTAAGACGGCATCACCAGTAGCGTGACCAAACCCTTTCCTGCTGCTATTATACAGCTACTAGTTCTCATTTATAGCGCGCCATTGACCAAGGGCGTCTTTCCCAGCGAGTGGAAGGAAGCCGAGGTCATCGGGTTCCTCAAACCCTCGACGCCAGCCAGGAACCCTAAATAGTATTGACCTATAAGTCTTCTCAAAACGTTTGGGAAGATTTATGAACGCCTAATTTTAACACGCCTACGTACCTTTATGAACACAAAAGACTACCGATTCCCGAGAAATTCGGGTCTCGCACCAAACACTCGTGTACAAATCAAGTGCACCGCATTACGGAGCACATCCTTACCAAACGCCAACGCGGCTCTAGCACCGGACCACTCTTCATCGACGTGGCGAAGACGTTCGATAAAGTCTAGCCCTATGGACAAGCTGTATAAGTAAAGTGTGGCCGATCGTCTCGCATGCCAAATACGAGACTTCCTTAGTGATCGATCTACCGAGTCGAGGGAGTGTGCTCTCAAGCACACACGGTCGGTGTTAGGCCCAGTCCTCTTTACACTCTACACTAATGACATACCGCGCGTACGCGGTGTAGAGCTTGCCCTATTTGCCGATGACACCTGCATATTCATGTCATGCCTTCAGTTTGACGCTATATGTCGACGCCTTCAGACCGCAGCCAACACTCTCGGTGAATGGTTCCGGAAATGGAGGATCGAAATAAAGCCAGCAAAAGCGCGGAATTCGGAATTTAAACTCAGCTAGAGGATAACTGCGTTTAGTTTATGTGTTTAAAAAGGTTTCAATTCTTGAACCACACTCACGACGTGTGAAGGTCCGTCGAACAAGCCTATACCGCGGATTTATGGCACGTCCGTAAAGCTCTTCGGTGTATTATTTCAGTACCGCGGTTTTACTTACTGAAGAGTCTGGCTCGCGGATCGACATGTTTGTCTAATTTTTTGATCGGCCATCATGAAAAATCACGAGCCGATCTTAAAGGTATAGTATAAAAATAAAAAAACTAAGCTGGTGTCTAATTCACAGGACACTGAACTATTCTACTTCCTACTAATATTATAAATGCGAAAGTTTGTAAGTATGGATATATCCATGTTTGGTAAAGAATAAACAAAACGAATAACGATAAGTATCAAGGAGGAAAAAATTCCGCCATATGCGAGCTGTTCTGGTGTGCACTGCACGTATATAATGTATAATGGAAATGTTTACCTTCAACAGTCGCCAAAATAGTAAACCATCTATTCATCGATGTGTAATAGTTACAAGAAGACCACTTACCCACATATTCATTGAAGTGATTTGCTATGTCATAAGCCTGGTAGTTATAAGCGGCATATTCATAGTCAATGAATGATACTGTCCCTTTAGACTCATTGTAGATCACGTTTCCTAGAAGCAAATCATTGTGAGCAAACACGAGCGGGCTCTCAGTTTTGATTAAGTGCGACTTAAGCCGTTCAAACTCTATCCTTAGTCTTGTTACTGATCCAAAACTATTCGCAAATCTACAACAGTGGATAAAGTGTCCATGTTAACAATTTTGAAATCTCTGTATGAATCCATAAAACAAAGTTTTTAAATTAAAACTTTAAACAATACAATATCTGTAACTACTATGACCAAAAAAACTAAAATGAATAAGTATCTATTAAATAATTTATGTTTCTAGCTTTATTTTTTTTGAAGATATTTTTTTAATGAATTTTATTTTTTTGCTGTCTGTAACTCATCATAATGTTGAGGACTAATACTTGCCTGCAATTAACCACAAAGAGCTAGTCCATAGAAATACATTGGAGTAAGGTCAAGCCTTCAATACATTAAACATCACATATCTAGGCTAGGAGTTGAACTTAAGACAACAACCTAACATCTAAGTACTCCAACCATTGACATTCAAAATTACAAACTTATTATAATAGTTTTGTCAGAAATTGTGTTACAAATAAATGTATCAGGTAATTTGGACAAGATTTGCAATATTTATTTAATTCAATATTCGAAACTTAGATTATGGGAAGTTAATTTCTATATTAAAATAATTAAGAAGTTAATAAGAATAGAGTGATGATTATTACCTTAGTTGTTTTTCTTCTTCCGTAAATGTTTCAGGTATTAAACAAAGAAATTGTTCAATTTTATCCCATATCATAGGTTCTTTTACTATCTGGAAAAAAACAGTGAGGTGTCTTATGGACACCCAGTTAGAACCAAGTTCAAACCACACAGGTAGCTGTATCCCTGGTCTAAAATTGGTACATTACTGTTTAAATAACCTGTACTTAATTAAAACAATCTTCTTTATTTCCAGTAAACTTAAGTGAATTACAAATCAATCAAATACTGTTAGAAACAATTTGTATAGTTAGTATATAAATTCTTAATCTATTGTTAGTTTTTCCCTCTGCCGAGGGAGTCCTCAAGTTACAATACTCTTAATGAGGCTTATGTTCGCACCTGGTGTAGCTGTAGATGCCTCTTCTAGGCAAACAGTGACCAGTCAGTCACAAAAAAACATATTGTCATTTCATTTTTTAGAGAGAATTACTTGCTTTATGTGAATGTTTTTCAATTAACAAAATTTAGATGGCAAATACTTGCCATCCAACCTCACACAGTCTTCATAAATACAGCATATATATGGAAGCAAAATTCTCAAAATACTATTTATTTTGTGAACCAACATTGTTGGTAACATTTCAAATACTCATATATATTTTTAACTTATTTCCAACCATATTGTTAATATGTCAGTGTATCCATCATGTGATTAACATCCGTAATAGACTATGTCTGCCTTAAGGATAAATGCTGACACTCACAAATAAAAATGAAGTATTAAATAACTAAATCCTATAATCTATTGAAAAATGCTGTACCACAAACAGGATTATTATTATCAAAGCTGTAAGTGCTTAGAAATATAATCTCTTTATATGCATCTGTTTGACAAGAGTACTATTAACGGTCAAAGAACTTTGTCACCGTGAATAACAAAAATGTATGTTTTTGAAATCATACATAATTCTTTTGTCACATTTTTGGTGCTAGGGAAAAATTATGATGCACAACACTTAAAAGCAACACCAACTTCATGGAGCTGAGTCCTCTAAACATCCATATTAGTGGGTAACATCATACATTTTGGTAGCCTTGGTAGGTAGCTAAATGCCTTTTGGACTGACAGCATCGCCAAATTAAAAAAAACTTTAAAAAAATGGGGGGGTTCCGTAATTCCCCCTTCAAGGGGTGCGTTTCACCCCCCCCCCCTTCTCTCCCCCCAAAAAGTCGTATTAGCGTGCAACAATGTACAGTTTTACCTAAGGATATTATGTTTACGAAAAAAAATTATAGCATGTCTCCTTTCAATTGGAGTGGAAATGGTAAGAAGCCAGAATACCAATATCCTGAGATAAAGTGTCTATTAATTTTTACTTAATTATTCTAATTAATGTAGTGTTTTAACTGAATTCCAGGATGTGGAAAAGCACCAGAGAAAATTGTCTCAATGCTATGGATATAAATAAAAACAAATAATATACTTACTTCTTTTCCAAGTTCTACCCTATGCATTTTTGCCAACTGTTGTGCCACCATGGTAGCAATCTTTGGATTACCCACTGTGTCAGTATTAAGAGTCACCCCAGGAAAATATTCATAAACAAGACCATTTTTAAATACACCATATATCTTTGGTGCCAAGCCAAGGACATTAAGTGTAGTAATATTTCTGAAACAAACAGATCAGATAACAATTATTTAACACAAAATAAAATCAAAGTTCGTAAATAAAATAAAATGTATTAAAATGTTACCTTATTTCCGCAGTTCTGTCTATAAGTAAGTCTGTTTTATTTCCATAAATGCGAACAAGCACAATATCATCACTTTCACTAATATCCTTGTTTATATGACATGCTACAAGTTTATTAGTGATACCATCAGTGAAAAGCTGTAACAAAGAAATATTATGTATGATAAAAAGTACACTTCAGTACAATTATTAATGCGCTTTTAATTATACCTTAAATGTAATTCGCTCCGAAGGCCAATCCGGTCTAATTTGTTCAATAACTTTAAATATTCCCGCATAGATAGAACTCTCTTCTATCTCTACTGGTATAAATATATCTCCAGCTGCTAAACAAGCCAACGACATTTTTATATAAATGATAACCAACCCTATCTATCAAAATATATATTAAACGCGACTGTTATCGTACCCAATTGAAGAAAACTGAGATACATTATAAAATATCTAAGGTTTTAAATAATTATTCAACATGTCAAGTTGTCAAGTAATTGTATTTTCTTTGACAGAATTTTCAGCTGACATTGACAAAACAGAGTATAGAGCAGCGTATCCTCGTATAAGAAAATGTTGCAGAAGCAGAAAAAGATTTTAGGCAACAATCAGCGCATACACAATCATCGTAGTGGCTACATAAAATTCAGCAAAAGAAGTATGCCGTTAGCAATATCGATAAAAGATACCTGACTCAGGGACTACGGAGTGTATTGTAGACTTTGGTAATTATAACCAGTAGTGGGCTATTGGCAAAGCTTAATTGGTCCACCTATTATTGGCCTACTTACCATGAATTCCAATTGCAGAAAGCGTATGAGGTTTGTTATGCAACTTGGTTACTATTTCTCTTATAGTAATCTTATTAATATTGGTAAATAATTTAATTGACTACCTCGCAGGTTTTTTTATGAGATTCAAAAGTAATTACAAAGTTTTTAAACATTTATTTCGAAATCTTGGCTCTATTTATATATTTTTTTATAATATTTTGTTTGGGGGTTTTTAGTTTTTTGACTCGGGGGAAATATTTTTGAGACTTGGTAACACTGCTCTATTTTTTTTGTAGTCTGAGTCTACCTTTTAGTCTACTACTACCTTATATAATACAAAGAATAGGAGTTAGTGATAAATCCATAATTTATTGAAAAGCAGAGTAGTAAAATGGGGAAGCACTTCGGCGAATTAGCTAAAATCAGAGGACTGATTACCTACAAATTATCACCACACGAACAGCGTGCCTATGCTGGAGCTATCTCCAATGGATTGCCAAACTTATTCCGCAGATTTCGCGAAAATGTATTCAGAGTCGCTCCACGTAAGTTAGATAGATTTAATAATTCTGTTCAAATTGTCTACACAAAGGTTTCTATCTGCCCAAATTGGATTAAAAGACTTATGATTTTGTCTACTTATCTTGACCTCAAAACTGACTCAAATGTGTACCTACAACATTTAATACTAAAGTTGATAATATACGAAAAATGGTATATGTACATTATGACATATCACTCATTCATTTGTATAAATTGATTGTTAATTAATCAATCAATTCAATCTTTAATTAAATCTTAATGATCACCTAATCATCAATATTTTTTAAACAAATAGGGTTTTACCATCTAAATAATATACTCTCGAAAAATAAAATTGTATGATATAAGTTACCATAAACAAGCCTCGAACATATTCTTTATAAATCTACTCCCTAATAAACAATAAAGCCCGTTATTGTATTTGTGAAATCTGGTAAGAGCTCAGCTAATAAGATTGAGATAAGGTTTGACATTTCACCACAATTTTTAATATAAAAAAAACGATTATGAAAATTAACATAATTATTGTGAATTTGATATTTATATATCAACATTGACTGTTTTTTTTCTTTATAAAAGGCAGTGTACAAAGTACAAGAACAGACACCTGATAAATTGACCATAAATAATTTTAACTAAAGTAAACTATGTGAATATAGCTGATGCTCTCCATGCTCAAAATCTTATAAGGGTATAATAATGTGAAATATGAAACACTACCCAATAAATTAATCAGTTACTGAATAGAAACCCTGTCTGTCTAGTGTTTTTTAATTCCTATTTAATGCTATTATTACAAATGATGCTTGCCCTAAATAATCCCATTGTATGGTGAAATGGTGGTTTTAACTTGGTCTATCCAAATAAGATTCATAAACAGTAAACAAATGAAAGTTTAAAAAGTTATGTTTTTGTTTAAAAACACTCATTTTTATAATCAATTTATTCTCATCTGTTACAGCTTTCATTATTGGCTATCTAATTTATGAGGGAGTTGAAAGGGAACACCACAGGCGTTCACGCAAGAACCCTGCTGATTTTGAAAATGATGAATAAAAATGTAAGCTTATGTAAAATATTATTTGTAGAATGTACTAATAATTAAATCAATATAAGTAGTTATTATCTGTTTTATTTAATTAATAATAATAATAAATTACCAGTTAGTAGTAAGTTATTACCCTTCATTTCATCCTTGTGAATCATGAGAAATCTATTGAAAAAAGCAAGCAGATTGTCTGATGTAAAGTCACTACATAAACTAATCATCCACATCCGAAAAGTTAGTACTTATATAGGCCAGAGAAGTGTAATGTAAAGGCTTAATGGGATCAAGACATTCAGCATAAATGCAGAATCAGATCTTCTGCATTTATGCTGAATGTCTTCATTCTGCGGAACACGCACCTCTGTAAGGTATAAGTGAGCGCCAAAGAAATTATAGATATATATGCCTTAATGTTTTTGTTAGCTGTTGATACATCATAATATAGTGAAGAAAGTCATATCCTAGCCTAAGCCATACAACACAGATGGTAATCTGACTGGCATTTTGAGGTTAAGACGGGCGTGAGGCCGGCGCTGATCAGAGATATGCATTTTAAAATGTCGCGCATTTTTGTCGCATTTCGAACAGGAGTTAGGTTTTTTGTTTGTGGAAAGTTTTATTAAGACAGATAATGAAAATTTACACTTAAATCAGCAACCATAGCTTCTATTTAGGTATTTCTCTTTAAGATGTTGCGTACACACATTTTCATACATGTCGATGCTGGAATTGAATAGCTTTAATATTTTGGATTTCACCTTGCAACAATTACTCTCACTTAGAGACTAAGAACCGATTGAGATAAACCAAACACCAGTGAAGCTTACCACAATACATAACTGAAAACCGCACACAAATCGGTTAAGCCGTTTCTGGGATTAGGGGAACAAAACGCACAGAAAAACAGATGGAAATTCGAATAAAAATTGTGTAGGGTTTGTTTGCGTGTATAAAGACCCCCAATAATAGTTTTATTCAAATATCTTCCATGCACAAACAGCAGTCAGTTACATTTTTATTATATGTGTCGGGGACTGGCCGAATGCAGAGTGACTTGACGAATAAAATGTTCGAGCTGTCATTAACTCGACACAACCCCAAGCTCTAGCGTAACGGCGTCATTGCATTACGAAGACTGACGGCAATCGGGTTGGATCGTCGATACGCGCTACGTGTTTGGTGGAGTGTCGTTACATAAAGCCAGTCTACTTATTGTACTATCGATCCAAGATTATATTTTGTAATGTCCTAATGTATTTCGCTACTTGCCAGTCTCCTTACCCTAACGCCCGACGCCCGAGCTATACAAGATGGAGTTAAATGTTTACGCACCCTATCTGTACGTTCTGTATATATGTATAGATATTGAATAGTTAAACGTTGTTTTCAATTATCTTATGATGTATACTTAATGGTTTTTCCAATACCAATTGAAGTCTTATCTTTTTTGATAAAGTATCGGTTAACATTGTGTTTTTGATTTCATTTTATCAATGATAGAAGAAATTGGAAGAATACAATAAAGAAAAAAAACCCTAGAAACTGGTCGTGAAGAGTTGGTGACACTGGATTTTTTTTAACTAAAGCAGGGCTATGCCCAAATACATAGAACAGGGGCGTACCCAGCTTTTGGCCCAGAGGAGCGATTGAGATTTTTTTTAAGCCGTGTCCCTCACGCTTATTTTACCCTACACAGAACACGAATCACCTCCACCCCTTTGGCGCAGGATCCGTCCATACACCCTCACCCTAGCATCCATATTCGTCAGTATATCAAGGGGTGGGAATCGTACCGAGACTGACATCGCCTTGAAGGAGATGATGAGGTAACCTCGCACGACCCGTATAGCTTCGTTGCACGCTGTAAATCTTGTCCATACTATGGCAAAAAGCCAGTCTCTTAGCCCAAAAGTCACCCCTCATAGTGCTACTGATCGTACAACGCCCGCATAGAGGCGGCAAACTTCTTTCCTTGGTCGTCAGAAATTGGGTAAGTTTGTGCAGTGTCGGATACATTGCACAAACTTACCCAATTTCTCTCATCTACTCTTTCCATCCGGAGGACTAGGCGCTCGGAGTGTTCCTAGAAACCCCAGCGACTGTCAAGGGTAAGGCCGATGTACTTCATGTACCTCGTACTTTGTACTTCATGTACCTCGTACTTTGTACTTCATGTACCTCGTACTTTGTACTTCATGTACCTCGTACTTTGTACTTCATGTACCTCGTACTTTGTACTTCATGTACCTCGTACTTTGTACTTCATGTACCTCGTACTTTGTACTTCATGTACCTCGTACTTTGTACTTCATGTACCTCGTACTTTGTACTTCATGTACCTCGTACTTTGTACTTCATGTACCTCGTACTTTGTACTTCATGTACCTCGTACTTTGTACTTCATGTACCTCGTACTTTGTACTTCATGTACCTCGTACTTTGTACTTCATGTACCCTGACTTCACATCCACCTATTCGGACCCATGTGTCGGGTTGTTCTCTAACTCCAGGGTACCTGTGGAAACACAATGCCTCGGTTTTGTACGGCGCAATTTTTAAGCCTAGGTCGTGAATTTTTGTTTTGACAGTTTCCGCCCCAAACTTGACTAGTTCTTTAGTCCTCTCGAAGTTTTCCCAATGGTCACCAGCAGCAGGGAGAACGATGCGTAGCACTACATCATAGGTGAGGTTCCAGAGCAAAGGGCCCAATGCTGACCCCAGTAGAACTCTAGGAGATCCTGTTTTATAGGTAGTTAAATAAATATAAACATGTATTTATTTTATCAAATTCGTTCAATTAATTTAATTAGACATCTATTTTAAAAGTAATTTTCGATGATCTTCAGCAAAACGGTTAATGACGTTTTTCGTGAATGAATCGCCCATATCCCACCCATTTTTACTGACCAGTTACCATCCCATTAGTAAGAGGCGAAGATTCGGTAATTTTCGTCTACGATCGCCGCGGCGCCGGCATTGCACCAACAGATAAATTCGACACCTGATACGCCGAAGATACAGTATCAGGACAATTTTCCGCCACATGCCACAGATGTATGCAACCTCTTCGATCCCCCTAGGACCGGGATTCCCTAAACATTCATGGTGTCTACGAGATTCCATGCAACTTTCAGTAAATAGGAAACGGGGCGCAATATAAAGTCGAGGCTTTATAAGCATATCCGTAGTTTGCACAAATTAGACAGCATCATATCAGCGGTGGCCGAGCACACCCTTAACTCCGGTACCGTGCATTTTCTTAGGTCCTCAAGGTGAAAGTGTTGGTCGACCTAATTTTAATATAGACAAGGGGTGGACTCTGCCGCCTGCATGGAACCCGTTTTGTTGAACGCGACGCGACAAAACAACGAAGACAGTGCTGAAGACGCTTAGTCGACGCTGTGAGTGCATTTTGTGCCCCCGGGAACACATAATAATACACACATACACTTTGACATATTAACCATGACAAAACAATAACGCTTTGGTTACGAGTTCGTCGTGGCCCCCGATGGGCTCGAAATGGTCTGTACGGTTAAATCGTTATTTCATTCACTTTTAGCGTAGTGCACCCTTTTTATAGTCGAAGATGGTAAACGAGCACGCGCTTCACCGGATGTTAAGTGAACGATACCCATAGACATCTGCAGCAAGCTAATGAGTTGCAGATACGTCTTGCGTACCTTTAATGGACAGAAGAGGAGATAAACAGAAAAACAAAACAGATTTATGCGTCGATTTACAATGACGTGTTAACTATAATTCAAACACGTGCTAACGTTTAGCTAATGAGCCGTGACCTACATATTTCGAAAAGCTAAAGGTCAGATTAATGCCGTGACCCGCATGGTGTTACGACACTATAGTTTATACAAACGCCCGTTCACCTTTGCTAAAGGTAGCATAATTCGTTTTTAGCGACCGCAAGCCCGCGACCGTCACTGGGTCGCACAACCCCCTGCTTTGTATCCTACTATAATATTATAAATACGAAAGTTTTTAAGTGTGGATGTATGGATGTTTGTTAGTCTTTCACGAAAAAACTACTGAATGGATTTAAATGAAACTACAACAATATATATACAGGCTATCATTTCCAAACAGTTATAACCAAAATTTATAAAGATATTGTATGAATTGTCCAAAATATAATGATAAGTGCAAGTAAGCAGGAAAAAAAGTCCGCGACAGCATATATCCTTTATGTGTAAGCCATTATCGCCAAAATAGTGAACATATACTAAAATCGACGTCGTTAGTACAAATGAACTAGCAATCAAACTTTCAGTGTCGCTGCCCCACGGTCATTATTACACTATTATTTTCCGAACGAGAAATAATAAAATTTCTCTAATACTTTAAACAGAAATGTATTATGATTATTTAATAATTAAAAAAATACATTGTATCAAAAAATAAAGACGCTTAGATTTACATCAGAATAAAACACAATAGTTATGTAAAATATATTAATACTTTTAAACATTGCTCAATTTACAAAAAATATCATTGATATATGTAAGTATCTATATAAAAGGTACACTATTATATAATTTAAATCGATTTTATACTTTTTATAATACATTAATTATTCATTTCTAATTAAATTTGTATAAATGATAATGTCTTCTTGACAGATTGAGACATACAAAATAAAGATGCCAGCTACTCTGGTCCTTACTATTAACCGTTATTTATTCATATTAACCTTCTGGAACGCGTTGGCCCACTCATTATGGTTTATTTAGATGACATTATAAATTATTATTATTGTACTCGAAAACTAGTATACCAGCCAGTACATATAAGTATTAGCGTAGCAAGCATCACTTTCAAAGACGTTCAGTGAAACTAACAGTTTATTAGTTTAAAAAAAGATATAAAAATATTATTAAACGACGTCGATTAAGTACAATTAAGTACTAGCTGACAAAACTATATTTACAAATATAATAATAAAATAAGCACTCAGTACAAAAATAATGTCATACACTTAAAGATGTACGAGGTTCTTTCTTTTTAGGAACATATCCATACAAAAATATCGATCCTATTACCAATACTGTCCCTAAAGCGAATTGTACCGTCAAATGGAAGTCAAATATATACATCGAGGCAACACAAGATATGACTATAGCGACGGATGTTGCGAAACCCTTTAGAATATTATCAGCATATTTGACAACGACGGCCACGATTAAACCGCCAGCCGCTTGTAACACAACTAAATACCAAACGAAACCATCGAATCCTTTTAATAAATCTTTCGCAGGATCTTTTATTAGATACGTAACAGCAGCAAAAGGCAAAGATAGTAAACTTAGCTGCACATTCCGCATCCACACCTGAAATAAAATATAAATGTACAATATCATAAGATGATGCATTTGATTCATTTAATAAAATAAGCGCCATCAGCGAGATTTTCTAATTATTATCTACGATGATGACAATTTCCATACAGCTATGGAAATAACCATAAAGTATATTTAAAACCCGGTCAATACAATATAATAATTATACCTCATATATACACTAATATATTAATTATCCTTACAGAAATGTATAATGATACACATATGAGTCATTCGTTTTGAATCTGACATGGATAAAATAAAAATTCCTGATAATGATTTAACATAATTATCATAATACCACTAATTAGTTCCTTATCCCTTCTAATGGATGTGTCTAATGTAACAATTTCGCAAAACAATGCTCGTTACCGAACCTACGCGGCTTGATTTGTGCCACTGATTACTTTTAGCGTGCTCGCGCAGATAAAAATAAATGAAATAATAGTATTATTTTAAAGACCAATACATCATAGGTTGATACATGAAATAAATGATAACAATTTGCGTAAATATTTGATTTTCATTCCTAATTTATTTGAGGGTGATGTTGCTGATTTTAATAATTACCCAAATTTCCAATTCTTACAGCAACTTAATAGCAGGACGGCTTTGTGATATCTCATCTGAAATTATCAACTCGAATTCCAGACCGCACGACTAACTAAAAAACTAATGGTTTTCTAATGTTGAAAGTATAATTTAAAAAATCGCCTTCGTAGTAAACAAGGCAACTTGGGTAGTAGAGGCAGGCGATAAGATATAATAATTGTCCCGTATTTATATTTGCTAATGGTAAATGGGTTCAAATTACTTGTTTGTCAGATTATCAATAATACTAGTTTGCATTTTTTTATGGTAGAAGGTGGCAAACGAGCATGCGGGTCACCCGATGTTAAGTGACCGCTACCCATAGACATCCACAACTAGCGAATGAGTCGCAGATGCGTTGCCTACGTTTTCTTTTCCTATCCATCCCCTCCCCGTCCAATCACCTTCCCCTTCCCATCCTACCCTTATTAGGAAAGGTTGGGAATGGAACGAGGACTGAAATCGGGCCTCCGGCACCTCACTCATCACCCGAAGTGCAGAAGCCTTCTACTTGACGCCTGTCTTCTGTGAGGTCGTGGTATTTCACCGGTCAAGCCGGCCCATTCCTGCAATGCAATACATGCAAATATTGTTGCGGGCTTTACCACTGTTAAATTGGTAATCGTTTAATTTCTATATTAACGAATCATATCATAATTTCGATGACACTGCGCTACACTTTACTTCACTTGTATCATGTGTGTACATTGTCTACATACGAAACGTTGGTAGATCCTTTCGAACAAACATCACACATAAGCTCTACCTTCGCCACATTTGATGTCAAGCAAAATTTAATTATTCATTCTAGAAACTTACGGATATATCCGATTCTTTCAGAACTTTTTCAAAATAAATTCCGGCGAATCCTGATATAAAACAGGCTGCTAAAGCTGAACTGAATCCGATTACTTTAGATTGATCTTGCAAATTTGCCGTTGGCTTCGTTTCCTTCGCAGCTGATGACAGTTGCACTAGCGCCACTCCTCCCGCCAGTAAACCGAGGGCGCACCACTGCCATCTCTTCAGTTTTCTTTTTAAAACAATTACAGCGAAGAAAGCTGTCGTAAGCAACTTCAACTGGTAGGTGACCTTCACAATAATAATAACTTATATATATAACTTTAATAAATTTATATTGGTAATAGGAAAAAGGAAACACCATTTTATCTGCAGCTTTAAATATAAAGTAAAAATTAATATTGTCTCGCGATATTAACGTAACTGACCTGATATGTAGCAGCATCCAAATTAGAGGCAGAAACATAGAGTAGATTATTCTGGACTACATATAAAAAAGATGGCACACAAACTCGTAACGTATCTTTAATATTCAATACAACAGTTGCATACATGGTATGCAATCCTTTTATTACATTTCCTGATTCTTTCATCACAAGCAAAATGCATATTAATAATTTGACAATTTCTGCCATGAATACAGCTGGAAAAGAAATTATGGAATTAATTATAAGCCTTGAAAGAACGTCAGTATATTATGTAATGTAAACAAGTGGCAATGTCTAGAATTGATGCTTTATTATGTGCAATAGTTAGAAATGTAGTGTGCAGTGATGCAAAAAAAATTGAATGTTAATGCAGATGAGCCTATCTACATGGTTTAATTTCGCCGGAAATTTAATTCAAGGAGAACTGTAAGGTTGTTGCAGATGGATATAATAATAAACATTATATAAGAGGTAGCAGTAGGTAGGTAGGTAGTACATAATATAAGAGGTAGACCAAAAAAAGCACAGAACAGACATGTAGGTCGATAGAAAGAATAGGAAGAAGGCATTTTGCATCAACCAATAAATATTAAAACTGTTGTAACTTGATAAAGTAAGTACTTTATATAATGCTAAGTAAACATATGCATTAAGGTAAATAAAAAAGTTCATTTTAATCTCACCTGCAGCAGATGAAAACATGACAACATCCCTTGTTCGTGCATATCTCATGCTGAGTCCGAGTGCAGCATTCTGTATGGTGAGAATGACCAAGCTTACATACTTAAGATACCCCGCTGTAAAAGCATACAATTTTAATGGATTTTGTTTGAATTGGTAATTATAATCTTGATTTTATATTGCTGTGCAGACAAATATAATTTGAAAATCATGCAGGTCTCCAGCATTGATCGCTACAGACATCTGTTCTCTGCGGCCCTCATCAATTTGCTTCCTTGCAACGTGGTCCGTTATTTAGGCAAGATACAACTCTTGTCAAATTGTTAAAGGCGATTTTATTGGATTGCTTGCTGCCTATTCATATAGTTGGGAGCAATAATTTTCCTTAATGGAATCAAACTGTTAACTTTTCCCTTCAAAAAGAGGTTCTGTTTGCATAAAATGGAACAGAATTAAGCCTATACAATTTAGTAAAAATATACCAAAATAAGTAAAAACAACACAAACTTTTCAGACAACCCAATAGATATAAGAGATTTCCAAGTATCTATAGACTTATCACAACATTTCTGGAATTAGAGAGCCTAGATACTTGAAATTTGGAAGGAACGGTTTTTATGAAATTCCACTCACAAAACCTGGCTGCAGGGGCGTTAATTAATTGTAAGGCAGAACAAAGTTTGCCGAGCCAGATAGTATTACATATTAGGGCAAGGGCAGACAATGAGTTTATGGGTCTTTGTGCTAATAGTACTTGGAGGCCTGCCTTAAAAAAAAGTATCTGGAATTTGTAAGTGTGAAATAAACAGACAACAGAATAAAAATGATATTTTTCCTTGTCGAGTAACTCTTGGGACCCTCGCCTGTTGGCCCTTTTATCCGCGGGGCCCAGGGCTGTAGCCCTTTATTTTTATAAAAATTTAACTATTTGCAGTGTAAACTTATTTAGCCACATTAAACAATATTGGTAGGGGAAAATATTATAGGTTCGCGAGATCGATATGGGCAACACGCGTCAGCAACTTGCTTATTGAACTGAAAACATTGTTAAACGCGTTGAACGATTTAGGTAGGTGGTGGGGTCGTTGCTGTTGGTGGTGATGGTGGTGGTGATGGTGGTGGTGATGGTGGTGGTGATGGTGGTGGTGATGGTGGTGGCGTTGGTGGTGATGATGTTAGCGCTGGTGGTAATGGTGTTATCGCTGGTAGTTATGTGGTGGTAGTGGTGGTGGTGGTGGTGGTGGCGTTGGAGATGATGTGGTAGTGATGGTGGTAGTAGTCGAGGTGGCAGTGTCGGTGTATGTATCGGTTTCGGTGCAGTGTCGTTGTTTTTGATCAAAAATGCACGTTCTAAAAATTCATTACAAAATATAAACAGTGTACAGTTATCAAAAGTCCTTGAGCGCCTTGTCTATCAACAATTAAGTATATTCATTAATTACAATAATTTACTCCGTCCTCTTAAATCTGGTTTTCGTCCTGGGCACAGTACTGTTACTGCTCTAACCAAAGTTTCTGACGATGTGCGCCTGGCTATGTCTAATCAGCAACTTACTGTTTTAGCTTTACTTGATTTCAGTAATGCTTTTAAAACCGTAGACTATGACGTCCTTATTGCAATGTTGGGCGAGCTTTACTTCACAGGCAATTATGATGCTATACCTAGCATAACATTTGACTACGTAACATTATCCTGCAGCAACGTATTTAAAAACTTGGGTGTCTATTTCGACTCAACCCTTAATTTACACGCAAAATACGCGCTAGTCGTGGAGTTGCGGTAAAGTAGCCCCCTACTACTACTACTACTACAACCCTTAATTGGTCCTATCACATTTCAGAAATAAGTCGTAAACTCTTTGCTGCGGTATGGTCACTTAGCCGTTGGATGAACCTACTTCCCGTGAAAACTAAAGTCGAGCTTGCGCAATCTTTACTTCTACCTATCCTTGACTATGCCGATGTTTGTTTGATTGATATCAATGAGGAATATTTTAATAAATTAGAAAGGTTAGAAAATGTCTGCATCAGGTTTGTGTATGGACTGCGCAAGTTCGACCACGTCTCTGAGTATTGGCAGGGGCTCGGTTGGCTGCCCATCAGGCTCCGCCGGGATGAGCATGATCTTGTTTTCCTGTACAATATCTTATTTGACCCTCACTCTCCCCCATATGAAAAAGTGTTTTCTTTATCGAAATGCTGACCACGGCTACCATGTTCTGGGTATGGTAATATACTTCATGTGCCATATACTAAGTCTGGGTACTTTAGGGGTTCTTTCGCTGTGAAGGCTACGCACTTGTGGAATAATTTACCTCGTGATATTCGAGAGTCAAAGTCACTTGCTATTTTTAAATCTAAGCTGCACAGCCATCTCCTAAACAAAGTCTCTCGCTAAATGACTATTTTTCTTATTTAAATATGTATATAATTATATTTATGTATAATGTAAGTTTATATCTTTTTATGTATTGCTTATGCTTAATGATTATATCTATTGTAAAAAATCTTGCTCTTTTTTATTTATTCTTGGCTTTTTTTGTTACCCTACTATTTATCTATTTTGTACCTCTCCTGCCCTACAGGGGTGCCTGGAAGAGATCGCTTATAGCAATAGCAAAAAGACCACCCTTGCCTACTGATTATAAGTTAAGTGTTAGTAAAGTTACTGTATTTACTTTAAAGTGAGCAATAAAGTGTTTATCTATCTATTGATCTATAAACAGTGTGTACAATATTGTATAAAAAATATTATAAAAGTCAAAATGTTATTTGGACATTCTTAATACTCATTTTTATGGTGCCACAGCTTACGAGATCGTAAACAGCCATCTTTTTTGTTATTGTTAATTGCTCTGTTATTGGTTTACCTTTTTTTTACTTTAAATTTGAATTGGAACAGCACCGGGTACATTACAATGTAGCGCTATACAGATGACAAAATTTAATTGTTTTTAATATCAAAATATAACTTTGATACTGATGTTGTACGTTTTATTTTGTATGATAAAACAAAAAATGTAAAAAACATGATTATAAACTTTTGTTCTGTGAAGTTATTAATATGTTTTATTTGATTCCAGGCAGACAAAGTCACAGGCAACAGCTAGTTTTTAATAAATAAAATAGTTTTTTGTATTTACTTACAAGATACCAGTGTAGAATAAATGTTTTTGAAAACCAATAAACAATAAGGAGGACTATAAGGAAAGTGTATTGTTTACTTGACAATGGAGTGGTAATAGGGGTATCAAATTGTTATTAAGGTCCATACTTGCTGTTGGTAGTCCATTATATAGGTCAAGACCAAGTTAATCCATTTTCTACTATGCCCATAAATCATTGATGTAGTAATTGTTGCAAAGTTTTGTTAACAACACAAGTAGTTAGAGATGTTACATTACATGCATGTATTAATTTTATTTTGTTTGTTCCGTGAGCCATTGAGTATGAAAGAGTTTGAATAAGAGGGAAATCAGTAGTTGAGAATTTAATATGTAACTTACTCAACCAAGGTACAGATCGGTGCAATGTGCTATAATCTATTTTAGCTATAATAAAATAAAGAAATTGTATATAAAAGTTATTGCACACTAAGATTATATTAGGAAGGAACAGGTTAAATATGTACTGGTCCCACCATGTGTGGTGTGTCACCGAGTGATGATTATTTAATACTTTATATAAAACGCTACACTTTTTTTAGGCAGGCCGCTGAATGGTTCTTGCCTATTTTATTCCAGATTCGAAGTTTTTGTAGAAATTACTTATTCAAAAACTTTCAAAATATTCCTGAACTAAATACAACATCATAGAAAATGTTTAGACTTACCATGTCTTAATCTGTTATTACTAGAATAAATTTGTGATTTTCTCGCGTTTCCGTCCATGTTTTCAGAATTCAGTTGTGTGTCAGGAGTCACTGCCTCCTCCTCTACTCGAGTATCACCAATTTCTTCAAGTTCCCGTCCGTCGTTTTCTGTTGACTTCATAGGAACTAATATATTATATCAGGTTCAGGATGTAAAACAAAATTGAAATAACAGAAATAATTTTCATATTTTAATTTTTATATCACAGCTTTTTACACTATATTAAGTTAAAGAAAAATGCACAGCTTAAGAATTTTAGATATTTTAAAGTATATTAAAAAAACAAGACATAATTTAAAAGTTGTCGACGTAGTCAGAAAGATGAACACATGAAACTATAATACGTAAACGTATATTTTCATAGAAGTTGTTTGGTTACTAACAAGTCACTGAACTTTCAAAGAGTATTTATTTAAGTATTTATATTATATGAACTTTAATGATTATCTGACGTTGACGTTTTGGATATAAGCACATGGACTAATTATACTAATGGGACTGAGTACTGTTAAAAAAGAAACAGTACCACACACCTTGATTTTTAAGACTCAGTTTGGGATACTGGTACATGGAGGAAAAATGAGCGCGTGCTTCCTTTTCTAAAACATGTCCAGGCGACATCGTACGACTATGGTAACCATTATTTTAGGAAGTCAAAGATGAAATTTACCTACTTTTTATAGTCACGATTCGCTATAAAATAATTAAATAATAAACTCAAAACTTTCTATACGAGAAACTCAAATGCAAAATTTCATTTGAATCAAAATACTTCGAAAGAAAAATAACTTCAAGTAACCAAAATACTCATAGATAATTATTTAAAAGGTGAGGCGGTGCCATTTTGCACCAACACTGCGCATGACGGAAATCATAGACCTAAGAGAATGACAGAAGGTACTTACTTCATACTCACAGTCGTCGACTACATACATGTAAAATATGAATTATAATATAGTGCAACCAACTTATCAGTAAAGTGGTTATAAAGGGAACTACAGTCGCGATATTTAAATTTCAAATTTGTGTCAGTGTCTGCTGGTTTGCCAGTTATAACAGAAGTTACCCTATGTAATGCGTTATTAAGTAGTTTCGCTTCTACTGCGGAACAAACTATTATATTCTTTATGTTTTTCACAGATAACTAAATACCATTAGTAAAAATCATTGTCATGTCAGCTTTAAATAAAAGTCTAAATTTAAAAATTGTCAAAGTTGTAATTAGCGTAAGAATATAAGAATGCTCCTTAGAAATAAACTGGATACTAAAACTTTTTTGTGTAGTGAAAATGTTATTTTTTAGAATTGTTGTACTGTTTGAGCTTTGTCGACTTTGTGGATATTCAATTTAATTGGCAACAGTAAAGCGACGGTGGCGACGCAACTCAGTTGACAGATAAGTTGGTCGGTCTATAATTCTATATTTGCGAGAAATTTCAACTTAAGCTTCGCATATCACGCGATTTATATGGTCACCCTATTAGAAAGGAACAAATTGCCTCCCGCCGATTTTTCGCTCGGCTCGAATTTTAGTCACGAGTGCTTAGTCCTATTGTTCTGAGCCCCTGTTGTATAACAAGTCCATGGATAACAACAACAACAGACATCACATACATCCACAGACTAAGAACTAGAGTTCTTAGTCTAAGCTTGGACTAAACATACATCCTACCGAATCTATGTTGTCATACACAAAATTAGAGATTACTTACCTAAAATAGTAATAACGAAGCCGAAGCTCCTGCAGTCGTTCTGCTGCTAAACTTTTCGTTAAGATGTAGTTTTAGAACGATAAACTTTCTGTTTATTCAATATTAATAATATTAGCAATATTTCGTAATCATACCCAAAAAGTTTAAGCTTTCTATTATCATTTTGAAGCCTTGACGAGAACATTACTCATAATTTAAAATTATTTACTGTTAGTAAAACCGAGAAAACAAACGTATTTAAGGATCTTAGGATAGCTCTTTATGGTTGCTGCATATTAATGGTTATTTTAATTATTTTTAACCAAATTATGCAAAAATCGTATGATTATAATAATTGATTTTGTTTCTCCACGTTGATTAACCCACTGAAAAAATTGACACAAAGAACACTCAAATCACGTATTAATCGGGCTATATCGTTTTTATTAGTTCGTCGAAATGTTAGGTGGTTAAAAGTTAATGCATGTAAGATATAGATAACAATCTATACTATATTGATAACCACTTTACTTATCTATATACATTCATCTTATTTACAATTTAACAAATTTAGGTAGTGTAGTTATTCACGATGAATAGTTTACCAATGACGAATATGCCGAGAACTCTTTATGACCTCTCCTAGCCTGTTTCCTTTAAATTTTATTTAATATGCACTCTTAAACATTATCCTTACAACCCTTATCATATCTTTCACTCTGTTATAAACTTGGCAAAAATCATAATAATTCCCTTAGCTTTCGTATAATTTGTGGCAGTATGGCTGAATTAGACAATTTCATGATAGTTTCATTCGTCTCAATGCTGCTAGAACTAGATAGAGCAGTCGACTATCCAATAAACACGAGAGCAGTCGTGTTGTGGTTTGGAGTTTTGGAGTCGACTACAACCCGATACCCGACTCAACTGCTCCGATTCGGTCAGTTGCATGATGGATTCTAATGAAGAAACTTCTTGTGTGCTATTATTGCACTAGCGAAGGCGCAGAAAACGTCAAAGAATTTGGGTGCATGCATATTACAATATATCTTTTCTTTTGCAGTGATATATTCTGGGCAGGGCCCTGCGAGAGGAGGCGGTAAGCAATCGGAGCGAACCGCTTCAAGAGGCCCATGTACAGCGGGTCGCGCATCTCTTTCTGGGCGAAACTTGACCGTTGACCGTATGACAACTTTTCGCAATACACGGATCGCTCAAATATCAAGCGTTTTTGACAGTCCGTGTATTGCGAATGTCAATTTTGTATTCTAACTGCAGGTCGCACAACAGCGACAAGCAAAGCAATCACTTTGAAAAGGAAATTAACCATGTTACATTTTTGCAAGAGACATATATAATATATGGGGAAGCTAAGAAAAATAAGGGAAAGTCATACGACTACATCCCATTGCAAGCTAATGTTAAATGTCAATTAATTTTATTTTTAACTTTATGAAGGTATATAAAGTTTTTTTTTGGTAGATCGAGGTGGCAAATGAGCAAGCGGGTCATCTGATATAAGAGACCATAGGCCCGTAGGCAACCCTGCAACAAAAAAATATTCATAGATGCATTGCCTATCTTTAATGGACACAGGAGAAGACGAGATAAACAGGATAAAGAAATTAGGACTCAGGCACTTCACTTATCGGACGAAACGCAGAATACGTTCACTTCACGCCTGTCTTCTATGAGGTCACGGTATTTCACCGGTCGAGCCAGCCCATTCGTGCAAAAGTTGTTGTTGTGGGCTATATCACTTCAAAAAAAAATAAGCTAAGCTAACTCATTAGTATGATGTAAAGCATTTAACAAGTAAAACTTTTAAAACTTGATTCAAAATTTTATTTTAGAAAGATTTTGAAAGTACCAGTAGCAACTATCAAAATAACTACAACAGATAATCCACTAAATATATAAAAAGAAATTGTCTAGTATGAATTAATGATTTTTCTTTTTCTCATTTGTTCCAACCATGAATCAAGCTGTTCTTGGGGTGTCAATTCATTCCGTTTATAATAATCTTTTGGAGGTTTTCCTTCTTCAAGGCGAACGAAGTAATGACTATACATATATCGAACTTCTCCCATTCTGCCTCGAGCATGTCGTCTTATACCCTTTATTACCATGCCTTTATTTGCAAAGGATTCCGCTGAAATATAATAAAAATACATACAACTTATTTCACTCACAACTCTTAAACCAAGTACAAAATCACAATTTATCTTATAAAGTACCTATGGTCTTAAAAAGTATAAATAAGAGATGCCTAGACTAGTACATCTTTGTGTCATATAATTAAAATCTTATGAATAGAATGACAGAAGAACGGCAGGAAGATACTTACCAACCCACAAATTACTCCTATATTCTACATTATGTTCCTTCACTGCTAGTTCTTGAGCTTCTTGTATTGCTTCCTTAACAAATACAGCACCTTTTTTGTTGACAAAACTTAGCTGTTTTATAGCTTCATCAACAGTCATACCCCGAACAAAACTAGCTATGTACCAAAGCTTCTTTGGACTATATTTAATATTAATTTTCTGATGGCATACAAACTGAAATGATAATCAAATCACAATTATTATTATTTTATTTTGTAGAAATTATCATGATTAAATAATGCCAATGTAATATATGTAAATTGTTTCTTGTATTAATCTAGTGTTTACTTCTATACAAATGTATAACAGCCCAAGAACAGTTATTGCCTTACGCTCACAACCTGCAGCAGACTTTTAATGCAGAAATAAAAGGATAAATGATTCATGTAGGCAATATGATAAACAATTACTTGAATTAGAGATAATCTGACTTATATATAGAGAAGTATTAACCCTACTAATATTATAAATGTGAATGTAAGTTTGTTTGTTACGCTTTCACGCGAAAACTACGCAACCGATCATCATGAAACTTTGTACACATATTCTTGGAGGTATTAGAAGTAACATAGGATACTTTTTATAAAAAAATGGTATATTAAAAGCGAAGTATGTATGTTCCCTATAGACAGAAAATAGCCCCCTACTACTGACCAACTAACTGAGTCCGAAAATAATGGTGGATTGAGATGATAACAATAAATATCACTGTTAGACTGTAAACTTTGTCAGTTTATCAACTTGCAATGAGATGATATATTTTTTTATTTCTATTTATATTTTAGGGAAATTATTTTTAGACTACAATGTTATACAATAGTTAACAGAGTAAATTGCAAAAAAAGTAATTTACATATTTCCACTAATAAAAAAATTAAAACTTATAGTAAGCAAGCCACATTCATTAAAATTATATTGATAAACTAGTAGTAGGTACTTTACATTATTTATTGCACAAAATGATATTTACATATTTTTGGTTCCTAATGAGTGACAGTGAGTTGCCTATTGATTTCATGAGTATTATTAATAAGTAATTCCAAACAGGAAATAATAATAAATCATGATCAAAACATAAAAGTGATCAGAGAAAAATGGATGGATTGAGATGATAATATATATAAACTAGCTGTGCCCTGAGGATTCACACGCCATGCAATTTTACTTAAACAAAATTATGTTATTTACTTTACTTTATACTACCATACACTCATTATCATCTCCCTGCCCTTTTCCACCTATGAGGGGGGATAACACAGTATGTACTTCTCTTTAGTGTCCTCTTCAGCAGTCATATCTTAATATACTAACCACATAATTCTCAACTTCTCCATCACTGGCACAACATTCAGACTTCCTCTAATATTACTACTCAGCTTTAATTATCCATCCTTTTTACACCATACCCATTTTAACATTCTCATCAGCTCCATACAATTGACGGGTCGTACAACCAACTTGAAAAAGATATAGCTAATATAATTAAAAATTACTCCAAGTTGCATCTCAAGTGATTGGCTGATCTGATAATAACATCATATAAGAGGTACAATTTTTACAAATTATCATTTACTATTGGTCAATAAGAAAAATACTATTCTGCAGGATCTCGCGGTTGTTTAAATATTATATGGCTAATATCACTTAATATTACGATAAAAATTAAATCCAGTCTCTCTCTCAGTCAGTCTTATGAAAAAAAAACGTGTTAATGCTGTTAAAAATAAATGAATGGAAAAAATGAACCAATATTCCCTATAAATTAGTTATGTAAAATTGTTCAAATATTATGGAAGTGACTTACTGCTGGTCTAGGCTCTTCTCCAATTGCTTGCGGGGGGAATATTTTTTTATTGTTTTCTAAAAATCTTTTTGGAGTTTTTGCTTTTACCCATGCTGCAACCGGTGCACTAGAATGAACACCGAAGACATGATTTGATGACAATCCAACACCACAAAAGTGTTTTAAAATGGTGTTCATTATAAATATTGGATTTCAAAATCTATTAAAATATTAATCAGCTTTTAATTCGCGCTAATCATGTTATTGTACATTATAAACGTATAATATAGGGATATATATATATATATATATATAATATATGACGCAAAGAGACAAAGATAAAAAATGATATTAACTACTTTAATATGAGAGAGGGTTAACTTCGAACAAAATAATTTGTCAATTTGGCATAAATTCTCGACCAATAAGCAAGTATTTAACGTTTAATTTTCTGAGATATGAAGAAAAACGACACTACCAACCTAAAGAGCTAAATAGTAAAGTTAGGATAAAATGTAGGGTGGTTATCGAGTTGTCGAGTCTCCCATAAACTTTATACTTCGATGTTGCAGACAACTTTACATTTAAGGTCAATGTTGTATCATTCATAGTTGGGAATTTTATGTTGAACTGAACAAAACAAAATTAAACTTATATGTGCCACAAGTAAATAAAAAGATAAAAGAACTTTCAGTTAAAGGTGTCATGTATGTATGTACTGTATCAAGCTGAGCCCCGCGGTTTCACCCGCCGATTAGAATTTAACTTAACTGACAAAGGTCCAGCCTTAGCTGATTCCCTTTTTAATATGTTTACTATCACATTCAAGATCCAGATATGGAGATCTGATTCGGTTGGTTATCGTTGTTATTGTTTTAACTTCTAAGATCAGTCCTTAAACACTGCCAATGTTTTTTTTATCTATTTAAATCATTGTTCTTAAAAGGCTATACTCATATTTATCAATGAGTGCAACTTCACGATCGGAACATACGCTAATTCCCATATACCTGTTGATGTTACTGGCAGCGACGTGACATAATTAAAGAATAATATAAGAATAAGTATTTCCTTAAAGACTCCATTGCCCTTGCACAAATAACTCCATAGCTTAAATAGGTTATGGGCCCAGATTTGCTTGAAAAATGGAGTTATCCAAAGTTTAGATTACCAAACTCGAAGAACAAAAACGACAACTTCCAATGTACCCAATTGGAAGTTCCGGATGTTGACAATTTTACGAGGAACTGAACTGCTGGATGTAATTGAAGGCAAAATAGCAAAGCTGGAAAAGCCGTCTTCTGAAGCTGGAAATGGACTAGCTGCAGAAGCTTTGGCTACGTATAATACTTTGCTTAAGGAATACTTACGAAATGATAGCACTGCTTTACTCTTAATTACAAATAATATATCGGATCAAGCACTTAATACGGTATTGAGATTCACAACATCTAAAGAATTACATAGGCTGTATGAAGGCGTTAATGAGGACCGCCTGTATGATGTCTGCTTACAATTCTTCCGGATCCATATCCGTCAGAGGGTATGGCGACTCATATATCTAAGTTGAAAAATTTGTGGCACAATTTAAGACAGAAGTGCATGAAAACTGAGGAGGGTAATAAGGAGTTACCAGAGATTTTACTCATCTGTAAAATATTGGATACACTACCGGAATCATATTTTTCATTTAAATCGAGTTGGATGGTAATGTCTAAGAAGGATAAGACTGTAGGAAGCCTCACTAGTCAGCTGTGCGCACATGAAAAAGCTTTTAATTGCGTTCATAGACAGGCGAATTGTGAAACTCTGGCAGTTAATACCGTAAAAATAATTGGAAGAAAGAAACAAGCATCTACAAGTAAACAAAATCCGGATAAGAAGGTGAGATGCTTTGTCTGTAAGGAAACGGGTCACCTTAAGAAGGATGGTCCAAAGAGACTTGTTACACAGAAATCTAGAGGAGAAAGCAGTTCTATGATGTTACTGCCTGTGAACACCATTGGAGAAAATGTAGATCGTGATAAATGGTATGTAGATAACGGGGCTAGGCATTACGATGAGAGAAGATCTCTTTCAAGATTTTGAACATTTTAATGGAAGTCACACGGTAACTACGGCTAATGGGAAGACGATTAATGCCATAGGAAAAGGATCGATCAAAATTGAAGCCAAGCTGAAAGATAAGATAGCAATTTTCTTCTTGAGAGATGTCTGGTATTTGCCACAAATAAGTAAGTCTTTTTTTCGGTACTAGCGTCACAAGATAAAAATCCTACAAGCTTATTCGAGTCATGTCATGTTCTGTGAAACTAAATGGAAAAGTTGCTGTAACAGGATATAGGCAAACGTATAGAGGCTTGTATGAATTAAATTGCAAAGCTGTATCACCTAGTGTGGCAGTGAACTTAGTGCAGAATATTTATATGCACTCTATCATGAGCGGATGGGTCATCAGAATAAAAGGCACGTGAAAAGTCTGATAGAGCACGAATTGGATATCAAGACAACAGACAATGGTGAGTTATGCGAAGGCTGTATTTTTGGAAAGACACATAGGCGAAAGTTTGGTGTTAGAGAGAAAGCTACGAAGCCTGGAGAACGTATACACACGGATGTCTGTGGAGCGTTTCCAAGTTCAAAATTTAAACTCCGTTACTTTGTACTATTCAAGGACGAATACACACGTTTCCGTCTCGTATATCTTATGAGAAATAAGTCGGAAGTTCCCGAGAAACTGAAACAAATGCTGGCTGAAGTAAAAACGGCGGGGCATGTTGTTAAGGAAATTCTTAGTGACAATGGAGGTGAATTCGTAAATGCACGGGTACAGAAAGTTATGTCGATACTTGGCATTCATCACAGACTAATAATGCCTTATACGCCGGAACAAAATGGCGTTAGTGAGAGGGAGAATCGCACAATAGTAGAGTCGGCAAGGGCAATGATGCATACACATGAGTTACCAGAATTTTTATGGGCTGAGCTTATCAAAACTGCTGTTTATATTCTGAACAGGACAGGACCAACAACGGTAGAATATGTCACCTTATGAGTTGTGGTTTGGCAAGATACCTCAAATCAAACATTTACGAATAATAGGTTGTTTATGTTATGCTCATATACCAAAACAGAGAAGAAGTATACATAAGAAAGCTGCGAAGTGCATTCTCATAGGCTATGACAATGATAATGGTTATAGACTCTGGAACCAAGGTTCGAACTCACTAGTCAGGTCAAGAGACGTTATTTTTGACGAGAAGCCTTTGGCCTTTTGGAGTCTAATATTGACGCAGAATTATCAAATGATAATAGTAACGACAATGGACTGGAACTTATTCTTCCAGTAGCTCGAAAAGATATAGGTTACAATAGTGAGTTTGATAGAGGTAGAGTTGGTATTCATGATGAATCTATTGAATGGAGGAAGATATGGAAGTAGCAAATGAAGGTTTAGATAATGAAGAATCTGTGTTTCTGATGGCGAAATTCAGGAGAATGAAGGTGTAGATCATGCATGTATAGATGCATGCTGTGAGAATTTTAAGAAACCGTTCATTGCTTCATCCTCCAGAAAAATTCAAAGGTTATGTCCTGAACTCAGAATTGAGTTCATATAAAGAACCTAGTACTTTTAAAGAGGCCAAGCTAAGTCCCGAGAGAGAGTTGTGGAAAGAAGCCATAGAAAGTGAAATGAACTCACTAAAAGAAAATCAAACTTGGATTATAGATCAACTACCAAAGAACAGGAAGGCACTACCTTGCAAATGGGTATTTAGAGTCAAGCTTAAGGCTGATGGATCAGTTGATAAATATAAAGCAATTAAAGGATTCATACAGAGAAAAGGACTAGACTTCGATCAAACATTTAGTCCAGTACCTAAAATGGTAACGGTTAGAGCTGTTATTAGTATAGCTGCAAACTAGGATATGTGTATGATGCATTTCAATGTTTCTACCGCTTTTAGCCATGGGTCATTAGATGAAGAGATTTTCACTAAACAACCTGAAGGGTATGATGATGGTTCTGGTAGAGTGTGTCTATTAAAGAAGAATTTATACGGCTTGAAGCAAGGCCCAAGATGTTGGAATCGTCGTATACTGGATTTCTTTGAGGAAACTGGTTTCAAAGTAAGCGATGCAGATCCTTGCTTATTCATAAGGAAAAATCAAGGTGGTCTTCTGGTTGTGGTTCTGTATGTTGATGATGGCCTGGTTGCGGGGTCAAATCAAAGGTTGATGGATGAGCTTGTTGAAGAAATGAAACGTCATTCCAAAATTACCATTAAACCAGCAACATACTTTCTGGGTATTGAAATAGAAACCAGAGAAGAAGGAATAAAGATTTGCCAGACTTCATATACCAACAAAATGATTCAGAGGTTTGGTATCCAAAATTGTAGACCAGTAACGACACCAATCATAAAAGACAATTACTATGTAAATAATAATGAGACACATATGGACAACATTATTAATAACTAAAGACAGATAATTGGAGCACTAGGATATTTGATGGTCGGAACAAGGCCAGATATAGCATACAGTGTTAGTGTTGTATCAAGGAGTTTAGAAAACCCAAGTGTCAATGACTGTATCAGATTGAGACGCATTCTGAGATACTTAAAGTACTGTCCCGATTTTGGAATTCTGTATAAAAACTATAAGAAGGGTTTACTGCAATGTTTCAGTGATGCCGATCACGGTGGGGATGTTAGCACTGGAAGATCTACTTCTGGAGTGTTGTGATTGTATGCAGGAGGAGCTATTTCTTGAATGAGCCAACGTCAACAAAGCTTGGCTATTTCCACCACGGAAGCAGAAGCAGCTAGTGAGGGAGCTAGAGAGAGTATCTGGCTCATACGTCTTATGAAAGATATTATTCAAATGAAGAGGTTACCAACTTTATTACTGGACAACGAAGCGGCTATTCGTTTGGCGAACAATCCGGAGTTTCATAGACGAACCAAACATATAAGGGTTCGACACTTCTTTGTTCGAGAGTTAGTAACAAGTGATCAGCTTAAGGTTGAGAAAGTAACCACTGACTTCCAGATAGCAGACATTTGTACAAAACCACTGGCTAGACCCAGGTTGAGGAAATTATGCATATCCTTATTGGTCTCCACGTAGAGAGAAGATGTTGATGTTACTGGCAGCGACGTGAGACAAATAAAGAATAAATTGAATTTATTCTAGTTGCTACGACTTGAGTTGTTAATCGCTTTTTCTGTAAGATGTATTAAATAAAAGTCTAGTTTAGTTAATTTCAACAAAGTATTTCCTTAGAGACCCCTGCCCTTGCACAAATAACTTGATTGCTTAAATAATACCTGCAAGTGTAACCCATTATTTTCATCTATGAATGAATATTAAAAAATACTAGTTAGTTATCAACTGATATCAAAAGCCTATCAATTCAATTTATATTTGCGAAACAAAATTATCGACAAAATTACGGATGAACAAACATTATTACTGCTGATTTTTAGGTTAGAGTGTAAAAACGGCCTAGCACCCTTAAGGCACCCCGGCTCGAACGGAGTGTGCTTGAGAGCACACTTCCTCGACTCGGTAGCGGAACGTTCGATTACTAAGAATGTCTCGTATTATGCATAGAAGACGATCGGGCACTGCGTACTTATACAGCTTGTATATATAAGCCCGTTATGCCAGACTTTATCGAAAGCCTTCGCCACGTCGAGAAAGAGTGTTCCGGTGGTAAAGATGCGTCGGCGTTTAGTACGGATGTGCTCCGTGATGCGATGCACTTGATTTGTACACGAGTGTTTGGCGCGAAAGCCGACATGCTCGGGAATTGGTATTCCTATAGTGTTCATAAAGGTACGTAGGTGGGTTCAAATCAGGCATTCATAAACCTTCCCAAATGTTTTGAGAAGACTTATAGGTCGATGCGATGAAGGGTTTGTTTTCGGCCGCCTGTGTGAATATAACAACGCGCGCCGTGTTGACAAGTGCAGCGTTTTTTGCACGCTCCTCTTAATAATTCAAAAACAATGGTTATGAGTGCCTTTTATTGCATATTTCTAATTAATTAGTTATAATAACGTTTGAACTGTCTTATTCGTAAAAGTGAACAGTGAATATTCCTAAACATTTAAACTAAAATTGAAAAAACAAAGTGTCAGTGCGTATCTCATCGCGTTTACAACGGAACGATACAGTACAGTGATTAAACGCGTAAGCGACGCAGTTTGCGCGACGCTTACGACCTTTTTCCCGCGAACTCAACGCTGTGAATACGTTACGCCAACAGATGAGTATTTATATGTACCTGAAATATATTGGATACTTGTTTTTATCGTTAATATTATAAAATTTAAAAGAAAATGAGTAATTGTAACGCTTGCAAAAAAGCTTCCAAAACAACAGATAGTGTTGCCTGTACACAAGCAACGTGTAATAGGCTGTACCATTATTCTTGTGTGGGTTTGAAAGCTGAAAATAATAAAAAACTCTTATCCTGGAAGTGTCCTACTTGTAAGGCCAAGCAACCAAAAGGAAATAATAGTAACACTCCTGTGAGATCTGGCCCCTGTTCAGATGAGGAGATACCGATGGAGGGTACGGACACCTTCGTCGCTACCCGGCGGCGACACCCGCGCCTGGCAGACTCCCCCCAGACCATCGATTCTGAATTTACTGAAAGAATGCGTTTAGATATATTACACATTATTAGAAATGAGGTTCCAGGCATTATAAAGGACCTGGTAAGTAAAGAGTTTCAAGCTATAAAAGAAAGTATATGTGAATTTGAAAGGTCAATCAAATATATTGGCGACAAGAATGACGAAATACAGAAGTCTATATCGGAAACAAATGTAGAAGTCAAGCGTCTAAAATCAGAAAATGTATCGCTACGTAACGAATTAAAACAGATGCAAAAGAACCCAATAACTGTCGAGCGTGACTTCGCAAAGCAAGACCAGTGGGTGCGTTAGCAAAACGTCGAAATCATAGGAGTTCCTGAAAAAAACGGCGAAAGTCTGACTGTTATTGATATCGTTAAGAAAATAGCAGAAAAAGCCGGTCTGAATATTTTGGACGCAGATGTAGATTTCGCACACAGAGTGAAATCACGGCGGCCATCTGGTACTCAGCCGCGCCCTATTATTGCACGTTTCAAGCAACGCCACACTAAAGATACCTTCTTGTCGGCGGCTAGGAAAGCTAAAGATCTGTCCACAAGGGATATCTTTTTTACGGGAGAACCAAAAATCGTCTTCGTAAACGAACATCTGACCGTACGGAACAAGAAACTTCTCCTCGAAGCTAAAGCTACGTGTGGACAAAAAACTGCCGGATATACGTAAGGCGCAGCGACAGTTCTCCACCGCTGTTGATTTTCACCGAATCAGACCTAAAGAAGATAGTGTAGTTCTGTTTGATTTGCTAACATTTTTAATTAATCTATCTACGACTATAACTCTTATATACATTTTTTCGTCTACCATCAAATTTCTTACGAAAGAAATAATATTTCAGATATTACTTTTGATTGTGCGGCAAATTAATCTCATAAATCATCATACACAAACACACACAGACACTAAAACATACTTACATTTTTACAATATACGCTATTTATATTTACACAAATATCACTGCATATACAGACATTTATTTCTTATAAGTAAGCTCAAAAATTTTAAATTAAAAAATTCTGCCTTTTATAATTTTGAAACAAACATCGTACGTTGCATATATGGATTAAGTTACCGACACAGGCAAAAAAATAAAACATAACAGTCTGAATCTATTATGCCAAAACCTCACGTGCCTGAGAACGAAAACATTGGAATTTTATAACAGTATCTTAAATTATACCAGTGACATTGTTATGATTACTGAATCGTGGCTGCATGACGGTATTCTTGACGCGGAACTCTCCACCTCTCGTTTCAATATATTTCGTCGCGATAGTGGTGGGAACAGGCGCGGCGGTGGTGTTATGGCTCTGATAGCAGAGCATCTTTCTGCAAGACAACGGCATGAGTGGTCTCACGAAAATCTGGAATGTCTCTGGGTAACGATTGATTCCAAGGACCTTAATGTTCATCAAAATCTCCACATATGCGTAATTTATCTCGGATGATTCGTTACCTGACTGCCTACGAAGTTTTACAACATTGTTATCTTCGGTTATGTCTGGAAGTCCGGATGATCTGTTCTTAATATGTGGTGATTTTAACCTCCCTTGCATTCAGTGGACATTAGAGGGACCTTCGTTTATCAAAAAAGGCACCACAGAGTTACAAGACTCTGCAGAAAATCTACTAACTCAGACTTGTATTCTTGATCTCAAACAATATAATAGGCATGTTAATACTTGTAATAATACTCTAGATCTCATATTTGCTAATTTTAACGTAGAAATTTCGAGATCCATAGCACCCCTCGTACAGGAAGATATTTTTCACCCTACTCTTCTAGTCGATGCCACAAATATCTTGACACCCTATATGTCCTGCAAGGGCCATTTTAAATTTAATTTCAATAGAGCAGACTATCAAAAAATTTGCAACTATCTACAGGAGACTGACTGGTCTACTTTACTTTGTGAAGTATCATTAGAAGAAGCAGTGTCATCTTTCTATAGCATCATATACGATTCTATCAATAAGTCCGTTCCGTGCGTTTACCAGAAACCCAAACTAAAGTACCCAGTTTGGTATAATCAAGCTCTTGTAAAAATAATTAAAGAAAAAAATAAATTCCACAAATTTTGGAAACTCTATCGTGATCCATTAGACTACGATGCTTTTGCTTTTTTACGCCATAGAGAAAAGAAACTAATTAAAGGTTTACATAAAGAATATATAAAAAGATGTGAACAGAATATAAAAAGAAATCCAAAGGCCTTATGGTCTTATATAAAAAATAAACGACAGAGAAATTTAGGTTACCCTAAATACATGGTATATGGTGAGAAACATCTTTGAAATGGGCAAGATATCAGTGCATCGTTTGCCGATTTTTTTAAACAAATATGTTCAACGAGCCCGCCTCAAAATATCCTGATGTTTTCACGCAACTTGATCTCGCTACTGACATGATCTGTAACGTTCAGACCACTAACGCTGTTGTATATAAACATCTCTGTAACTTAGATGTAAATAAAGGGCCTGGTTCTGATCGAATACCAGCTATTTTCATAGTTAAATGCGCAGCGTTTCTCTCTATGCCTCTGCGCATTATATTTAATAGATGCCTAAAAGAGGGGAGCGTTCCCGCGCTTTGGAAACAAGCTCACATTATTCCGATTCACAAAAAGGGTCAAAAAATAACATCGAAAACTATAGACCGATCTCTATATTAAATATATTTAGTAAAGTTCTGGAGAAAATTGTAAACACTAGTGTTTATACATTGTTAGCGCAATCAATTCCACTAGAGCAGCATGGTTTTCTTAAAGGTCGCTCCACAACAACAAACCTCTCGATATTTACTAGCGAAGTATTGCGAGGGATGGATGGTGGTTCGCAGTTTGACGTAATCAATACAGACATCGAGAAGGCGTACGATCGGGTGGATCATGTTATCTTGCTACAAAAACTAAATAAACTTGGAATCTGCGGTGATTTACTCCGGTGGTTTGAATCTTACATTTCTAATCGTAGCCAGGCCGTAGTCATTGGTGGTTTTCGTTCTGACTACGTTGACACTTTACTTTCGGGAGTTCCACAAGGGTCTTTGTTGGGCCCTCTTCTCTATGTGGTCTATATATATGACGTAAGCACTTGTTTTCGACACGCTAAGTACCTTTTATATGCGGATGATATGAAAATTTATTTTCATATAAGCTCAGACAATGACTGCCAGCTCATGCAAGAAGGTCTAAATAGACTCAGTTCTTATTACAAAAATAATCGTATAAATGTCAGTATTAATAAATGTGTTTCAATTTCATTTACACGTAAAACCAAACCTTTGCACTGGACATACTACTTAGATGGTAAACCTTTGCCGAGATCAAGCACAGTCAAGGATTTAGGAGTGACTTTAGACGACAAACTTACTTTCTCGCAACACATCACTCATACAACTATGAAAGCATATAAAAGTCTAGGATTTGTTATGCGTGTCACCAAGCCATTCAACGATAGAAACTGTATCAAAATGCTTTACTTTTCTTACATACGCAGCGTTTTGGAATAACAAATTAACAGCACTGGCTTTTGTAGATACAGTGGCCTCGAGGGACTGGGGTCAATAAAGGTTAAATCTCCCACCAGAATTGTTTACTTCATATTTTTGATTTTTAAATATTGTTGCACCTCTAGCCTGTTTTAAGTTTCACTTCTGTCGGAAGTCCTTACGTCTCCCTGTTTTATCCTAATATTGATAAGCAACATAAAGTATAATTAAATATTTATAAAATATATTTCAAGTTTCATATTTTCACTAACAACCCACCCCAGCATCACTTTTGCAACATAGGTTAGGTATATATATATATAAATGCCTCTTCATGTCTGATAGCCCACAATTATAGATATCTGTTTGCCATAGTTCTATATAAAAACATAGCTCCATATATCAGTAAATTAACCAAGGACAAGGAGGCTACAATAGAAGAACAGAGGACATACATTCAAATTTAAGATTTATTCATTGTACCAATATTAGTTACAACCTGGGTTGCCTATGTGAATTATTATAAATTATATACAGGCTTTTTATACATTAAAATAAGTCATTGCTTGTCCTCAAAACCTGATATTACATTAAACATATATGAAAGCAAAAGTAATTGTGATATGTTTAAATGAGCAAATGAATATAATTCAATAAAACATTATGCAATTTAGAATGGGCCTTTGGCACTTAGCTTCAAAATCATGTAATAATTCATCTATGTCATTGTCCAAGTCATCACTTTGTGCCATCTTAGTGACCATATCGCTTATTAAGAAAGCACCTATTGTTGCTTCTTCATGGTTGTCTTGTATGTCTATATTAATGACATGAACTGGTTGATTATAGACCGATCTTCTTGAACCAAACCATTCTATAACTTGGTCATATACTCTTTCTTCACAAGTAATGATAACATCAAATCTTTCTGCTGAAACCTGAAATTTTTCAGGGTAGGGTTTGATTCTACGATTCCGATCCAACATGTGAAGTAGTCCATTTTGAGTGTAGTATGATTTGTCCTTCTCTAATAAATCATTGTAAATGTCATCATAGGGGACTCCAAACTCATAGCAGTTAGGTCTGTCAGCCGAGACGCCTGGTAATTTGACCTTTTCACCAGTGCCATAAGACTTAACTTTAAAACCTTTCTTGACTAAGAATGCATGAGCTTCCATGCTCCGGTTCATATTTGAGGAGCAAACAACGGCTATATACAAATCTGCCATTGTCATTGAACCGTTGGTATCGAAGTCTTTGTTTTAATAAGGCTACAATTTTCTAATGATTTAACAAACATAAAATCAATACGCTCAACGTAAAAGAATCTGTTCATTGTACAAATATATTCATATTACTTAAAAGTTACGATATCAACATCACGACAATTATGGTTCATTTTACTTATTATTTGACAGGTAAAGAGCCACGACGTGTGACGTGAGGAACAAACAAGTGACAACTGACATTTAAATGACAATAAGCATATTTATACTTTTTTTCAAAGATTTTATGGCTTAGAATCTCAGTCTAAGAACTATATAGACGGAGCCTAAGCGTGGCCGCACATGAAACAGCAATATCGTTTTACAGTGATACACAGTGGGAAAATTTCTCATTGTAATGGGTAAGTAGAGTTCAACTCTATTTATTTTACTAATTATTTTTGTTTATTTCTAAAAACCTTAAGACTTATTTAAAATGATTTATCAAGAGCGATGCGAACTTAGATAAGCATAAAACTTCCACTACGGCTCTTGTCTACGTCACATATCATCATGTCTTTTATCTTATAATTATAATCAGGAGTACAGAAATTAATGTTAGTCGAGGATATTTCACAAATAATCTACAAATTTTAACAAAGTTTATAGCCCACCATCTCACTGCGTTGGTCACAAACAAATTACAAGACAACGAAAAACAGTGAAACTATGACATAGACAAAAAATGTATTCAACTGCTTTTTCATTCCTAGTAGATAGCCTACCACAAAACCACACGGGGCACAACGTCGTATGATTTCTCGCGGTCAATGAACACCACGTGCAAGTTCTTGTGCGCCCATATGTATTTTAAACACAGTTGGCGTAATGAGAATATAGCGTCCGTTGTTCTCTGACCAGGCATAAAACCAAAATGGTTCTGCGATACCTCATTCTCTTTTGTTCGTCTATCTATGATTTCTTTTCTTCCAAATTTTTAAACTATGAGTAGCTATAGGATATCATATCGCCTTATAATTATATATTTTATATGCTCTTCGCTCATAATAATCTCCATACCGTCCAAACCGCATCGCATTCGATGAGTTGCGAACGGTTCATCCCGTTTCACGCAGGCCCGGGTCACTCTAACCGTATGAACCGAGTTGGATAGATCGTGATTCGGTTTGAGCTGAGTTGATAATAATATACTCTTTGACATAACCTGTATTATAAGTTTTTAGCATTATTTTTGGAATTAAGCGTTTCGAACAGAATGTTGAGGCGCGGGAACAAATACCTATTAAAAAAATACATTTTTGTAAAAGAAGTTCATAAGCGATCATTTTTAAGTAATGAATATAAATGTGAACCAGCGTGGGAGTCGCAAAAGTCTTCGCCTTTATTAAATAATATCAATCTAAATGATTTTTACACTAAAGTGAGTCAAAATTATGCATCAAAAGGTGTTATTAGTGCGATAGATGTAGACATATTTGCGAATGCTATTAGAGAGCCCACATATCTTGATGAACTTAAGGAGCTTCTTCACAAATTGAGATTGTCTGCTGACACTGGAAATACACTTGAATCAACACACCATGCCACGGTGAGGAGTTACATTGATTTTGGGAATGTGCAAGATTTAATCGAGATTCTTAAGGACCCCTTAAATTATGGCATATTTCTTGATGACTATGCTGCTAATATTCTATTGGATAAACTTGTAACATCAAATAAATTTGAATTGGCAGCAGATGTTGCAGCACTTATAATGCTTCAAGAAGATTTTTCTAATGAAATAACATGTGCATTAAGTCAGTATGCATCTTATAAATACATAATAAATTACTGTGATTTACCTCTAGAGCCCACTAAGCCAGAAGAAAAAAAGAAAATAGAAGAAAAGAAAATAAGAGTTAGATATATTAGAAACTACTATCATGATGATCATTTTGATATTAAAGATTTAATGTTACTGTCTGGTAAAACTTTGGCCTGGATTTCAAGAAACAACAAGGACAATGTTAGTAACAATCTACAAATAATTGGCTGGACATATTACAAAAAGTTTGTTTCACTTTCATCTTTGTGTGAAAATCTAAGGAAGCTAAAACCATTTAAAATTTATAATGAAGTAATTGAATTGATGCAGAAACAAAGTAATAAATCTGAAGAAGAAAAAGATCTATTGGAAATGTGTATTTCAACATTAAATGAATGTCCAAAAGCTAATGGTACATTAGAAGAATCTATTAAAAAATTAATTGAAGATTCCATTAATAAAATACAGAAAAATGATATATTGACACAACAGCAGGTTTGGAAATTTTTAAATTCTTATTTAGATGTAGTTTAGTCCTGTTTCCTATCTCATGTGATGGTGAGGTCTGCCAACTATAAATATTAGAAGATTAAAGTTGTGAAGAGTAGTACTTATGGTAAAGTTGTAGGATGAAATTTTTCAGTCTAGATGTGTATGTTGTCAGCATAAAACCCATATAATGTAAGTAAATCATTAAAATGTCAATAATCATACATTCAATTGGGTATTGCTTTTAAGTAACTATTACTTATTCCTTGGTGGGTTATGCAGTTTGTGTAAGTATTTAAAAAAATGAATTATTTTGCTGATGGGATTGACAATATTATCTTTTAAAAAACATAACTCTAACTATCAATGTAAATTATTCAGACACTATTGATAATTTGTTTTTCATTTTAGTTATTTGAAATATGGCCATGTGCGAGGGAGGAAAAACTTAATGACCAAATGCAGCGACTCGCCAGAGCTCAACGAATTGCAGAAGTTGAAAAGAAACAAAAAGAATTAAAAGCTGAAGAGCAAAAGTTGTGGTTCTTTGAAAATGAAGAGAAAATTGATCTGGAAATTGAAAGTAAAGAAAACCTTATTACAAATACTGAAAAAAATGATAAAAACATAAGTGATGAGAATTATATTCCACCTGAAATATTGCCAAAGCGTAGATAAATTTATTGATTAGAAGGTCAATAAAATAAATATGAAGTTCAAGTTAATATTTGTCATTTATTACTCATAAATAGACAAAGAATATAATGTAATATTCTAAAAAGATTCATGTTGCAGTTTTGTAAGATCAAGTTGAATTTTTTCTAATATATCTGCAGTTCTTTTTGACTTCTCTGCTTTAATACTGTCCTCTAGATCTACAATGTCTCTAGCTAAGTTTCCTGTGTCATTCACTAGAGACACAATAGTGTTGCATTCAGAATGCAATAAGGCTAACAATTTGTATGCTTTCTTAGCTTGGTCATCTTTCTTAGCATCCTGTAATTTATTTGATAATTTAATCTTGAGATAAATGCATTTACAATACTAAATAAATTTCATTAATATAATGATTTTAAACCTTAAATAGTGTTTCATCGGCAATTGAAAAACACCTGTCCAGCTGTCCCTCAAGAGTGTTGATTTCTTTTTGTATTTTTCTAGTATCCTGAAGTATACGACCTATTTCCAGGTTTTGCTTTTCTACATTTCCTATGATTTCGAGAATCCTTTCTGTATAAACATACCTGTAATTTATTCACATAAATTAGTACATAGACAGGAGCACAAAAACCCATAAAAATCATGTCAAATTCTGACACTTCTTAATATTAAATACAGAATTATCTAAAAATATGTGTAAACTGATGAATATTACAATTAGTTGGCAGGAACTTGTAGTGGTTTTTTTTTATTTTATAAGGTGGCAAACGAGCAATGGGATCACCTGATGTTAAGTGAACACTATCCATAGACATCCAACAGACAAACAACAAGCAAATGTGTTGCAGATGCATTGCCTGCCTTTAATGGACAGAGAATAGACAGGAATAAGGATATTTCCTTTTTCCCATAATTGTGTGTGATTTTTCCATTCTGACCTTGCAAAACTGAATACTACAGGTAGATTAACAAGGATCAAACAAAGCTCCTTGCATATTAGTGGTATTTTATCATTATGCACGCAGTGGCCAGTAAGTGCAAGAAACGACTTAAAGGTGAGTTTTATCAGCATATACATATATATACAAATCTTAACAAAAATTAAATTACTTAACATATTTTTTAATCTCTTCTGTATTTCATTGAATTTTTTAAGTTAATATAATTTTGTAATGTAGTTGACTTATGTTACGGCGCGGCATTTTTATTGTTAACATTTTATTTCCAATATTCAGGAAACATCATTTCAACAGTGGTAGAGTCTGTTGCACGAATGGGCCGGCTCGACCGATGAAATACCACGGCCTCACAGAAGGCATGACAAGACATGAAGTAGAATATTCTGTATCTTATCTTACGAGTGAGGTTGTACTCCTGTTCTCCTTCCCGTCCTTTCTAAAAAAGGAAGAAGTAGAGGAATATTTGTGAAATGTGATACTCATAAACTTATCTTTCTTTGAGGTATAATTTTTGTATGATTTCATAGTACAAACCATTCAGTCGTTTTCTACATATGGAAGATATTTGTGAGGTAGGAAACAAAAGTCTAAGCTGGATTTTACAAAGTCGCCAATTGCGGACTCAAGGTGGCTTCACTTTTGGGTACCAAATACTTCATTTGGAGGTATGAAACATCTTTGGCCTCACGGTTTAACAGGAGTGGTATCTACCCCTCCCCATCACTGCTCTATGGATTCTTGCCAACTAATTTTAAACTTTATGTATTTGATATTGGTATATTTATTATTTCACAACCTTTTGTTACCTCCTTTTAATTTCTCATACTTGTTTTTAACTTGATTGGTTATTTCTTCTTTCTTCTCACACTCTTCTTTTAAAGCTTTAGCAGTTTCTTTTAGGTTGACTATGATATTTTTACATTTGTTCCTCTCTGACTGTAGATAATGAAAAACAAATTAAACAGTTGAAAGACAAGAAGAGAAAAGTTGACATACTTAAGGCTAACGAACTCTTACATACCTCTGATAAAATAGTAGTACTCTTTACTTTATCAATCTCAACTTTCAAGCCTAGATTTCTTGAAGTAAGATTTTCACTCTTGCTGTGCAAAGCATTTATATTTTTCTTTACTTTGTCTAATTTTTCTTCTATTGTGCCATCTTCAATATCTGTCAGTCCAATGTCATGTAAAATATTCTCTACATTTCTTAAATCAGCTTCTGCCTTTCCGCAGTATTTAGTTGCCTTTAATAAACAGAAATAAACTAAATAATTTTATGTACAAATATATTTTGCTATGTTAATAATCTTCTATAATCATGAACAAAGATCTTGTTGTGTCTAATTTACTTTTTATGTAGGGGAATAAAATTTTAGTTTATGAGACTTCAAATTAAAAAAAAAAGATAAAAGGCAGTAACTACTTATTACTATTTTATACATAACTATCATGTTCAACCTAACAAATTTACAATAAGCCTTTTTTATGGAAGAAACAACAAGCTTATGAGTTGTCTTCCTCTAATAAACAGAGGAAGGAATAGACAGGAAAAAGGATATTTCCTTTTCCTATCCATAACTTAGCCAGTGAAATCCTCTCACCATTCCCTATCGGGTCTCAGATACCTTATCTGATGAAATGCAGAATACTTCCACTTTACACCTTTCTTTTGTGAGGTTGCGGTATTTAACTGGTTGAGGCTGCCTATTTATGCAACAGATGTTGCAAGCTCTACCATCTAGTCAAATTATAAGCTGAGGAACATAGTTTGTCTTACATGAATTTTGGTAATGAGTCTATAACTTCTCTGGTTGCAGCCCACATGTGATTCACACTTGACGTCAAGTGTAAAATTTGAAGGTGTGATGTGGTCACACCTTCAAATTTTATAGTAAACAACATTTCAAAAATTCTTATCATTCAGTATATTGATTTTTTGTCATATTAGTATTATAAATTATAATTATCAATTATATAAATATTTCACCTGTGAATATTCTACATCCATAATATTTCTTTCACTCTCAAGACTATCCAATTTTTGTCTTAAAACAAATGCCATTTCCTTGAGCTCCTTAAGGCTTTTGTTTATCTCAACTTTTTTTTCATTGATTATTTTATCTGTTTCTTGAAGTTTTACTATTGTGTCCTTTTTAGCAATTTTATTGAGTTTTTGTAATTTCTTAATTATTTCATCATCATTAACTTCTTTAGGTGTTGTAAACTTATCTGGAAAGATAATACTGATGTGTCTTTTTAATGCTTTCTACGGTGCTAATACACTAATTCTAAGTGAAACTGTAAAGTTATTTGTTGAGAGAGTTAGCATAATCATAAGTTATATAATACCTATAAGTTAGTGCATAAAATTAAATTTATACATACAAAATTGACTTTCAAGACTCAGGCCAAAGTAGTCCTTGAAAAATACATAGAAAAAGTACAAAGTTAAATTTGGTTTCTTGATTTGATCAATGACATGAAAAACATATTTTTTGGTCACAATTTTATAAGAATTTTAATACCACAATATCTTTGCCAGAAATAAGTAGGATGAACAATGTTTACCCAAATGTGTTTCAAACAACATATAATAAACATTTTTTGCAAGTGCCACATACATATTACCTAATTGCTCTGATTTTTATCTTACCTTTTGTAGATATAAAATCTCCTATTGTATGATTAGTGGGTATGCAACAAGGAGGAATCCACATACTATTCAATTCTTCATCAATTTTGTTGGCAATCTCCTGCAGCAGCACATTTTTATTTTTTATAGGTACTGTGGAGTTTGCTAAATGTCTATCTTCACTTGGAAGTTTTTCTATTAGGAACATAAAAACTTGTCTCAATTCAGCTTCATTATAATACAAAAATGTTTGATAGCCAACATCATTTTTGTAGCCTAAGTCCTAAAAAAATGTTGAATGCAAAATAGTTTAACTTATCTTCCGTTGATCTCGAAGATATTTTACATATTAAATTACCAGCTTATTAAATATATCACCTTGCACACGGAGGCTATTTGAGCAGCTACTTCTATCCTTTGTGATACACCTGGTGGCAGTATACTTGGTACTTTCAAATTTGGATTTATTGTGCTTATACATTTAGATGCTGCTTCAATTATTAAATCAACTGATAGATCACTCAGACTTTTGGTATCTTCATTAAAATTTCTGTAAAATGAGGTAAAAAAAATCAATAATTATAGCTTTTACAGTAAAAAAGGGAAAAATACAGTAACATGCAACAAAAGCTCTATTAACTAGTTCCTAGTGGACCTTGAATTATTCTTATTTCATGTATTTGGTCATTCCCCACTACAAATTAGTTGCATATTATTGTTACTGTTCATATATTTTATTATTAACAAAGTATTATTATACTTAATTTTTTTTTCTCAGTTTCTATTTTATGAGCATATTCACAGAATAGAATTTATTGAAATAAATTATATCTATTGGGTTCAGTCAATTGTAGATAGAGATTAGTTGGAGATACCTCTGTACATATCATTAAAATAATACAATGATTTTTACTTACACTTTTAATTGACGAAGAAAGTGCAATATTATCGAATCAACTTCCTCCATTATGAATAAATGTGCAAAGTATAAATATTAATTAATTTATTTAAAAATATGAAGTTAATAGAACCCCTTCTTATTGTACTTTTTTACATAACAACAACCTCTTTGGTTTAGTACGTCTGTCAATTTTCAATTCAATTCAATATGATCATTTGTGATCTTGATCAATTAATCAATGGTGGACAGCAAATGGAAAAGTTATAAATAAATCATCAATGACAATGAGAATGACATTGACATGCCATTTTTTTTCCTAAGCGCCTGCTTACCTTAGATTGGAATTTGGAATAGGCGTTTATAAAGCTTGAGTACTTGGTTTTTGGTACTATACACATAGAGTAGGATGATATCATAATATCAACAAATTCTGTTTTAATTTTTTTTTTAAATCGAAATGTCTGCTGGGACATACATTAGAAATGAAACTTCGAAAGCAAATTGTCCTTTTCTTTGTTACGTGTTGTTGCGCGTATTTTTAATCTTCTGATATCTTCTAATGTATTGCTCAGAATGATATAGTTCTAAAGGTATTTATAATCAACATTAAATTCTCTCAATAATTAAATGGATAAGGATTCAACGTGTGATACCTTCCCCCCTCTACCCTATCATTGGAATAAAGAGAAGCGTAGTATAATTTTGAACAAAGTGGTTTATGATTTTAGTTTTTATTTATGATTGCAATTTAATTATATTAACGTTTTCAAAATAATGCTTTTTACCAAGTATTACTTTGAAAACGTAAACATAATTTTTTCTAGGTCGAAACATCTTAATATCAACATTTTAGAAGACTACATTTTTCTAATGTCAATTCTATAATTGTTGATCCGATTATATAATTATTTTAAAACTATTATGACACTAGTTATTCTTTCAAAAAAAAGAACTTCTGGTTCTAACGAACGCACCAGTTTTTCCTTTATTTGCCGCTATAACCCTATATATCGTTTCACTGATTATTTCGTATGTCTACTTTCTTTGGTTTCGCGTTCGATATTCAGGGTAAAGTGGAAAGAGCCAAGCCCACTCGGTAGAAAAGGTACTGATCATTGTGTGGTATAATATACATGTTAATCTATGGTGTTCAGTCAATGTCAAACTTGATGGCAACACTGGTTGAGTACAGGTCATAAGTCGTAATTCGTACAATACAACATAGTGAAGTCTTATTTGCTGCTGCTGCTGATGCTGGACGTTTACTTTAGCTAATCAAAATAAAGTAATTTATTACTGACTGAAATAGTTACAACAATAATACGAAATGAAAATACTAATGACGATTGCATTATCTATTTTATTTCAATTTGTGGTAAAGTTGTACCCTGTTTATTTTAAAAAAATGTTTCCAAATTATGTTTATCATTGCTCCATATTATCATTGTCTTGGCTTATGTATAAAATACTTACTACTTATAAAATGTCAATATGTTCAAACAAATTTATTAACATTTTCGTATCGTATTAAAATATACATAATTTTATTAAATCTTTTAGTCTTGTATAGACTACGATGGATGGTTAAATATCAAAATTCAGCACTCGCTTAATTGTCTGGGAGAAAAATACTGCACAAGGGGAAATATTTCTTTGAAGAGTTTAAGAGCTGGAACTTCTATAATTGAACAAATACCATTCAAAGAACAACATATAAAGGAATTAAAGGTAACTTATCTTTTATATAGTTAGAGTTTTAATTACTTAATTCATTGTAGATTAGAATAAATATTACCATTTTATATCCAATATTTTCAGGAATTATCTGAGTTTGATGGATTTTACACTATTAGATCTTTAGTAACAGCAGCAGATACTAAGGGAACTGAATTTTTTTCGTCAGTTAAAGCAAAGGCTTTTCTAGAAAATGGCCTGACAGATGTCATAAATGCTTGGGTTCTCCCAAATGGAGCAGTCATCGCAGTTAGCTTCCAAGTTAATAACTCATCCCAGGCTCATTTGCCACAAAGTGTGAATAATGAGTATAAAATTAAATCTAACTTCTTCTTGCGTCATGTGGAGCCCGCCGTAACGTATGTACTTATTAATATACAAGTTATTTTGCCTCATAAAATATTCAAATTATTGAATATTTTGTCCTAGGTCTTACAAGAACATTTTTTACAAATTATAAAATATTATGCATTGTAAATAAAAATCAGTAGTATATTATACTTCTACTAATTCTATTTTATTCTACATTATATTTTTTCCAAAAGTATCATATGACCAATATTATTTTTCTGTTTAGACCTGATACAGCTTCATACATACAAAAACTTGAACGTGAACGAGAAGCTAGAGAAAAGGGAGAGTTAAAAGACAACAGATCATTTTTAGCAAAATATGTGAGTATAAGACATAATCTTATATCAAAAATTCTTTACTAAATTACTTGATTGGCAGACAACAATTGATGGGTCACCTGCTGTTGCCAAATAAGATGGTTCACTATTTCCTATTTCCCTGGTAGTAACTGTAATACTGACCACAGTCAGTCATCACCAATTCCATCATATTTTTAATTTATTATTTTTTCATTATAGAAATAAGGAATAATAATAACTTTTATGCATCTTTTACAGTGGATGTACATAGTTCCTATTGCTATTTTTGTGATGATCTCTGGAGCTACAAATCCCGAGGGCCCAGCACAGCCTGCTCGCTAGATTACAATAATATATGTAATTTATAAAGAATAAATAATTTATTTATTTCCTACATCTTTGCTTAATAGTTAAATATAATTTAAATCTTGTGATGTGCTGTTTTTTACTTATTCTCCTATTTTTTCCATTAAATGATGTTTTTGTTGATGTTTCATCACTTATATAAAAATTAATAAAATGAAAGCTTATTATGGTCAATTATAGTTGGTGTAAAAGTTATTGATTTTTGTATGGAAGAAGGTGGCAAACAAGCGAGCTCTTCACCTAATATTAAGTGGTTGTTTCCAATAGGCATCTGCAACAAACTAATCAGTTATATTCACTACTTTTAAGACTAGAGAAGATAAATGGAAAATAGGAATTTCCTTTTCGTATCCATCCCCTCTCCCATCGCATCTTCTCCCTCTGAGAATATGACTAGGATTAGGCCTCCGGCAGTGTGAGTAAGCAAAATCATCAGACCAAAGGCATGTGAAGTTGTAAAGATACTTTTTTATTTAAAAAATACACGTTGACATGATAACTTTTAATTATATTTTAACTGCAATGTAAAGTAAAAGCATTAACAATAATTCAAGGGTTGATTTTGTAGCAGTTTCACTTATAATGTTCAACAACAGATGGTTTATGAAAATATAAAAATTGAAGAAAGGCAACCTTATGCACCAATTTTCTCAATCTCTTCTGCATCCTCAATATCCAACAAATGGATCTTCTTACCAAAATGGGCTTCTATTTCTAAGCAAATTTGCATTGCTTGAGTTGAATCAATTAAATTAATTGCTATGCCTGCTTTTCCAAATCTTCCGGTCCTCCCAATTCTGTGCAAGTATGTTTCACAATCAGCTTTTTTATTTAAATCCATAGGCATGTCGAAGTTTACTACTAAAGTGACTTGCTCTACATCAATTCCACGGGACAAGACATTAGTTGTGATCAAAACTTTTTCTAAGCCAGCTCTGAAGCGATCCAGCACTGCTATCCTCTGTTCAACTGTTAGATCTCCTGATAGAACAGCTACTGAATGACCATCTCTGGACATTTTTTCTGATAACCAACCTGCAGTTTTTCTAGTATGACAAAAAATTATTGCTTGACCAATTGTAATTACTCCATAAATGTTACAAATAGCTCTGTATTTGTCATCTGAATTTTTGCATTTAACGTAATACTGCTTAATATTATCTAAGGATTCTTCTTCTCTTAATAGTCTAATAATAATTGGATTGGGCACAATCACTTCTGCAAAGCCCATAACGGCACTGTCATATGTTGCAGAGAAGAACATCATTTGACAAGTAGGTGGAAGGCATTTATGTATTTTGATACATTGATCTTGATGACCTTGACGATCAATCATCACATCTGCTTCATCCAATACAAAAACTTTAATTTTGCTTAAATCAAACATTCCAAATTTGACACTCCAGTCCAACATTTTACCTGGTGTTCCTATAATTATGTGATCAGTGATTTTAGTTCCTTTAGGCACTTCTTCACCTCTGACTGCATACTTAAGTTTGATTTCGGGACAAAATTTTGCCATCTTAGCAGCAACTTCTCCAGTTTGTATTGCAAGTTCATATGTCGGACTGAGACACAAAACTTGTGGATAATTCTTGGTAGGGTCAACTCTGCTCAGCATAGCAAGTACAAATGCAGCAGTTTTACCTGTTCCTGACTGGGATTGAGCAATCATGTTTTGAGGAGGATCAGCTAATAGTGTTGGCAATGCTGTTTCCTGAATCTTTGATGGGGCATTGAATCCCATGGCATAAACTCCCTTTAATAAATTAGGTTTCAAATGAAGCGCTTCAAATGTTTTTACAGAGTACAATGGTGAATTTGGGTCTTTTCGCTGAACTTCAATATCTAGTTTAGATTCAACCAAACCTTGCCTTATAATTTTCATCAACAATGAAGCTTCAGCTGGGTTAGCAGCATCTGGAGCTTCTTCTGTTTCAGTTTTCTGGTTTTCATTTTTCTTTGCCAAGTCCAAGCCTGCCACTTTATTAGAAATTTCCAATTCTTCCGCTTTTTGGCCCCATTGGCTAGCCATTGCTCTCTGAAAAAATTAGTTACAACTTGTTTTACAATCTGCAAACTTTCTAAAAAATACTGATATTTGTTTCACTTTTAATAGACAATGTTTCTTGAAATTATGTCTTAAATAGACCAACTAATTAGGGAAAGCGGTAAACACTTACTATCTTCTATTTTAATGTTGTTACAACAAACAAAACTAACAGCGGTGTGGAGCGGAGTGCCAAGAGGCACAGAAGACTTATGTTCAATAGCGTGTGACTGTGACAGACAGAATTTGAGAATTCTTTTTTTTATTTCATCTAAAGACAAAGAGTAATAATTAGATTGGCCGTAGTGTATCCAAAGATAATATTATAAGTAATAACTACGTTAATAAGAGGGTTAACATCTCCATAGTATATACAGTAGTCTATGGTTAACATTGAACAAAAACATTATGTCAATTTGGTAGAAATTCTCAACCAATGTGCGTTTCTTGTACATTTTTTTATTATCATTACCAAATTTAACGTTTTCTGACATTGAGCAAAAACGATACTACCAACCAAACGGGCTAAAAAGTAAAGTACGCTTGATTATCGATATCAGTTATTTATCGATATCGATATGTTTTTTCTTTTAAAAGAAGGCGGCAAACGAACAAACCATTCACTTGATGTTAAGTGAACGCTACTCATAGCCTAGGCAACATGCTGAGTTGCAGATGCGTTGTTCACCTGTAATGACAGAGGAAGAGACAAACAGAATAAAACCTATTCATCTCATACTCGTCAAATCTTCTTCCCTTTCCCATCTTCTCCCCAGAAGGAAGGATGGGAAGGGTAAAAGGATTGTAATTGGGTCTCCGGCCCTTCGCCATTCGACGAAACGCAGAATACTTTAATTTCACACCTGTCTTCTGTGGGGTCGTGCTCTTTCACCGGTCGACTCAGCCCAATCGTCCCCCCGACCGGGTTCCCGTCTTGTCGTGGCGGTGGGGTTCAGTAACTGTGGGTGGGGGCCCACGGTGAAGCTAAGAGAAACCTAAGGCCGGTCCGTGAGTGAGGACCGGCCAGAGAGAAAAGTACGTAAAGAAAAGATCTGATCCATGAGACCCATTCCCTTCCTAAAACCTGCTTGCATATCCTTCATTCTTTCTTTGTTTCTTTCATGCCTCTTTCAATCAATAACCTTAGCATAAAGTTTTCCCACAATGCTGAGAAGGCTCATTCCTCGGTAATTTTACAATCATGATGTGAACTATTTCCTTTATATAAAGGGATGATGTCTTCAATATATATTGAAAAACATTTAAGCAAATCTGGTTATTTGTGCAAGGGCAATGGAGTCTTTAAGTAAAAACCTTGTTAAAATTAAATTAAACTAGACTTTTATTTAATACATCTTACAGAAAAAGCAATTTAACATCTTGAGTCCTCATAGCAACTAGAATCAATTCAAATTATTCTTTATTTGTCTCACGTCGCTGCCAGTAACATCAATATCTTCTCTCGACGTGGAGACCACTAAGGTTGCATAATTTCCTCAACCTGGGTCTAGCCAGTGGTTTTGTACAAATGTCTGCTAACTGGAAATCAGTGGTTACTTTCTCAACCTTTAGCTGATCACTTGTTACTAACTCTCGAACAAAGAAGTGTCGAATCCTTATATGACCAATCTTGCTTTATATTTATCAACTGAGCCATCAGCCTTAAGCTTAATTCTAAATACCCATTTGCAAGGTAGTGCCTTCCTGTTCTTTGGTAGTTGATCCACCCAAGTTTGATTATCTTTTAGTGACTTCATTTCACTTTCTATGGCCTCTTTCCACAAATCTCTCTCGGGACTTAACATGGCCTCTTTAAACGTACTAGGTTCTTTATATGAATTCAATTCTGAGTTCCGGACATAATCTTTGAATTTTTCTGGAGGATGAAGCAATGAACGGTCTCTTAAAATTCTCACAGCATGCTCTTGAATTTCAGCTTCGGGAATCATAGATTCGTCATTATCTAAACCTTCATTCGCTACTTCCATATCTTTCTCCAATTCAATAGATTCATCATGAATACCAACTCTACCTCTATCAAACTCACTATTGTAACCTATATCTTTTCGAGCTACTGGAAGAATAAGTTCCAGTCCATTATCGTCACTATTATCATTTGATAAATCTACGTCAATATTAGACTCCAAAGGCTTCTCGTCAAAAATAATGTCTCTTGACCTGACTAGTGAGTTCGAACATTGGTTCCAGAGTCTATAACCATCATCATTGTCATAGCCTATGACAATTCACTTCGCAGCTTTCTTATGTAATTTACTTCTTCTCTGTTTTGGTATATGAGCATAACATAAAGAACCTATTATTCTTAAATGTTTGATTTGAGGTTTCTTGCCAAACCACAACTCATAAGGTGACTTATATTCTACCGTTGTTGGTCCTGTCCTGTTCAGAATATAAACAGCAGTTTTGATAAGCTCAGCCCATAAAAATTCTGGTAACTCATGTGTATGCATCATTGCCCTTGCCGACTCTACTATTGTGCGATTCTCCCTCTCACTAACGCCATTTTGTTCCGGCGTATAAGGCATTATTAGTCTGTGATGAATGCCAAGTCCCGACATAACTTTCTGTACCTGTGCATTTACGAATTCACCTCCATTGTCACTAAGAATTTCCTTAACAACATGCCCCTCCGTTTTTACTTCAGCCAACATTTGTTTCAGTTTCTCGGGAACTTCCGACTTATTTCTCATAAGATATACGAGACGGAAACGTGTGTATTCGTCCTTGAATAGTACAAAGTAACGGAACTTTAAATTTGAACTTGGAAACGGTCCACAGACATCCGTGTGTATACGTTCTCCAGGCTTCGTAGCTTTCTCTCTAACACCAAACTTTCGCCTATGTGTCTTTCCAAAAATACAGCCTTCGTATAACTCACCATTATCTGTTGTCTTGATATCCAATTCGTGCTCTATCAGACTTTTCACGTGCCTTTTATTCTGATGACCCATCAGCTCATGATAGAGTTGCAACATATCAATATTCTGCACTAAGTTCACTGCCACAATAGGTGGTACAGCTTTGCAATTTAATTCATACAAACCTCCATACCTTTGCCTAAATCCTGTTACAGCAACTTTTCCATTTAGTTTCACAGAACATGACGTGACCCTCGACTCGAATAAGCTTGTAGGATTTTTATCTTGTGTCGCTAGTACCGAAAAAAGACTCTTACTTATTTGTGGAACATACCAGACATCTCTCAAGAAGAAAATTTCAAAATTATCTTTCAGCTTGGCTTCAATTTTGATCGATCCTTTTCCTATGGCATTAATCGTCTTCCCATCAGCCGTAGTTACCGTGTGAGTTCCATTAAAATGTTCAAAATCTTGAAAGAGATCTTCTCTCATCGTAACATGATGCGTAGCCCCGTTATCTACATACCATTTATCGCGATCTACATTTTCTCCAATGGTGTTCACAGTTAGTAACATCATAGAACTGCTTTCTCCTCTAGATTTCTGAGTAACAAGTCTCTTTGGACAATCCTTCTTAAGGTGACCCGTTTCCTTACAGACAAAGCATCTCACCTTCTTATCCGGATTTTGTTTACTTGTAGACGCTTGTTTCTTACTTCCAATCTTTTTTACGGTATTTACTGCCAGAGTTTCACAATTTGACTGTCTATCAACGCAATTGAGAGCTTTTTCATGTGCGCACAGCTGACTAGTGAGGCTTTCTACAGTCTTATCCTTCTTAGACATTAGCATCCAACTCGATTTAAATGAAAAATATGATTCCGGCAACGTATCCAATATTTTACAGATTAATAAAAACTCTGGTAACTCCTTATTACCTTCTTCATTTTTCATCAACTCCTGTCTTAAATTGTGCCACAAATTTTTCAACTTAGATATATGAGTCGCCATATCATCTGACGGATCCATATTGAACCGGAAGAATTGTAAACAGACATCATACAGGCGGTCCTCACTAACGCCTTCGTACAGTCTATGTAATTCATCCCAGACCTCTTTAGATGTTGTGAATCTCATTACCTTATTAAGTGCTTGATCCGATAAATTATTTGTATTCAAAAGTAAAGCAGTATTATACGCAGCCAAAGCTTCTGCAGCTAGTCCATCTCCAGCTTCACAAGACGGCTTTTCCGGCTTTACTATTTTTCCTTCAACTACATCCCGCAGTTCAGTTCCTCGTAAAATTGTCAACATCCGGAACTTCCAATGTACCCAGTTTTCTTCTTCGAGTTTGGTAATCTGAACTTTGGATTCCTATTTAAGCAAATCTGGTTATTTGTGCAAGGGCAATGGAGTCTTTAAGAAAATACTTTGTTAAAATTAAATTAAACTAGACTTTTATTTAATACATCTTACAGAAAAAGCAATTTAACAACTTGAGTCGTCATAGCAACTAGAATCAATTCAAATTATTCTTTATTTTTCTCACGTCGCTGCCAGTAACATCAATTAAAAAGACCCACAGCAGGCTTATAACGAAACCTTCTCCAACTCTAAGCATTTCAAGGCAAATCCTGTTCTACCCGGGTGCTTTCATTTCATTCTTTTCATCGCAATCACAATCTCATTCAAACTTACTCACTTTCCAACTCCTTCATGACTATCTGCCGTGTTGAATAAAGATGCCTCCTCACATTCAAACAAACTTTCAAAATATCACTTCCATCTCTTCAGAATTACTATTTCATCATTCAGAAGATCCCCATTCTCATCACGAACAACATTCATGCTCGATTGTACATTTGGCATTTTCGACAAATTTCCAAAACATTCTTATGTTTGCCAGGAAGTCGTCAGAAAATCTTTTTTCATCCCTCTTCTTACTTTCTTGTTTCTTCCTATTCACTACCTCTTTCACTCTCTTCTTCAAAGAACATCGTAACTCAATTCTTTCAATATCTTCACGTGTACAGTCTGATTGCCTGGTTTTCACAGCCAGTTAATCAAGCCACGCTTTTTTCTTCGCATTCACTTCCATTCATACTTCCATCACCCAACACACCGTGATGGCTTTCCTTGCGTCCTTCCTCTTGCTTATTCCACATACTTCGGTGGCAGCTTCTACTATCCCATTCTTTGTTTTTCCCCAAGCACTCTCGACATCCATTTCTATTAAATTCGTTTCATTTAACCCCGAAAAAAATTCTTCTAAACAACTCACATATTTTTCCTGGCATGCACTGCCGGGAGGGTAGATGCAGGTGCTCGGTGGCGCCTATGCTTAAACAAACCTTTAATCCGGCATAGTACAAGATAATGATCAGTTCCAACGTTGAAATCTCGATAAGCCCTTGTATCTACTACCTAGCTTTTCATTCTTTCATCTAAAACTACAAAATCTATTATGCTTCGGTCTTGCCCTCGTTCCCATGTATACATAAGAATCTTCTTGTGGCAGGACAAGGTTTGCCACAACAAGAATCTTTTCCAAACACACCGCGAGAAGACATTCGCTATTCTTATTGACACATTCATCACCATACACTCCCGATACACTTTCATACCCTGCCCCTTTTACACCAACCCTTCCATTAAATTTTCCTAACATAATAATTCTTTAATTTGTCCTATTATTCTCTAACGTTACTCTTACATTCTCCCAAAACTCCTCTCAGATATTAGCGGGGTTAGACTTGTCTGGGGCATAAACTCCCACAACAAACATTCTGTGTAGCCCCATTTTTAGTCAGAGGAGTCTTGGATTCACGCAGTTAAAATATTTCACAAATTTAGTCATCCTTTCAGAAAGAATAATGCCTACACTTTCACACGCTCTCTCGCACTCGTCAACACCTGACCAGTACGAGGTAAGGGTGTCATGTGTGGTAATACCCTTTCCCTTTTCCTTCGCCTCACACACAACACGTCTACACCCCTGACATTCACTAAGTGACAAACTTTGACACTCATTCTGATAACTGATTTGATAATTGAAAAATGGTTCACTTTTGCATAATACATATGGGGATTAAACTTATCATAAATAGCCCTATCACCTTCTAACGGGAATACGTTTACGAATTAACAATAACCCTGTTCAGGGTAAGACTTGGTTTTCGTTCATTTAGCCGGTCTTTAGGGTCTTTTACAGTCTATCATTAAGCATTGAGGACTATACACTTTAACTAACACGTCAAGAGGTCAAAATATGGATAATAAATGACATTTTTTTATTTTGTATAGAAAACGCTGGTTTCTTTACCTTTGTTTTAACGTTGAAGCAAGCGAAACGTTGTATGTCTTGTAAATCAAATTAGCTTGTGCGTGCTACGTAATGGGATTAGGTAAAACTTTCGCTGTTATAATTGATTGGATCGTATTATTTTTCTAGGCAAGTATGTAAGTTATATTAAAATTTCGTTAATTGATTGAATACGGTTAGAATATTGACTAGTCACTAATTATTATATGTACTATCATTAAAAGATGCTCTCCTAGTTAACATAGAATACCCAGGAAAGTGTTCTGCTCAAATGCCAGACTAGCTAAAAATATTTTTCATTTATGTTTTATTTATTAAGTTAAAATATCGCTTTTTTTGTAGTAATTATCGTCTATTTTTAAAAACACTTTTTTCGTAATAAGTGTATGTTTAAAGTTTTGATCATTTATCTCTCGGTAAGTTTATCTCTTAAATGAGAACAGATATTCCACGCGACGTGTATTTATATACCAGTTACTTAATCGTTTTCGCACTATCATCAATCGGTATACATCTTCGCTAGAGTTTGTTTTTTTTTCTTAATTTAGTTATTTATTTTATTAATATGACAGTTTGTCATAGATGTGTCTCAAAATATTTTTAATTAATTTATTTATAAGAATGTATTTTTAATATTATTTTAGTTTTTTAATATTATTTTTATATTAGTTTGTTAATATTATACAAATGTGTAAGAAAAAGTCTGAATTTATCACCACGACCCGGAGGCTCGTAAAGGCAGTGTATATTGACAGACTGGACGATCCTACCAACGAGAAAATTGTTCGAAAGTTTATATAAATGTTATGTTGAATGTCTACCTCATGCAGCCTTCTCAACCTGAATTCGATTGTTTAGAAATCAACAAGAGTTTGGAATTCCATGAAGACGGAAGTGGGTGCTGGTACTACAGGAATGGACAAGTGGACAAAACTTAGCACGAGATTGTTATAAGTATAACAGACGAGATGAATGCCGATTAGCTAATGAACCTGATGGGAAGGATTGGACCAATAACAGTCCTGGTGACATTTTTTTATAGTACTAGGTGGCAAATCAGCAAGCGGTTCACCCGATGTCGAGTGATCGCTGACCCTGTGACCCATAGACATCTGCAACTAACTAAATGGGTTGCAGATGCGTTGCCCATATTTTATGGCCAGAGGAGGGGGGGCCACATACAAAAAATGGTTATTTGCAATTCTTATACATCCGGAGGGGATGTCATAACCGTCAAGTCCTTTTCCCCTTCTCATCCTTTCCTTATGAGAAAAGGGTGGGAAGGGGGCGCGAACTAGAATTCGGCCTCAGATGTTGTTGTTGCGGGCTCTACCACTGTTAAGTCATCATCATCAATACATATGTCACCGACCGATTGTAAGGGCAGCCGCTTTATAATCGAAATAGTCAAATTCTAAACGGTCGGCACATTGTCAATTTAACGAATTATCGAGAAGAGGCGACGAAAGGCAGGCGCATATTTATCCAAAAGACATGAATGTCTTTGTCTACAAAACGAACTTTGAGCGCTGATTGGAAACTTTAGACCCACTTTTTTCATTCGTTGTCAGTCATCCTTTAGTCAGTCGCTAAACCTAAATTTTATTTTCAATTATTTTCGTGGCATTAGTAACTAAAATATGCACATTAGTTGCAAAATTAAATATATTATAGACAGTGAAAAATAAACAAAACAATTTTTACTTTTATCAACTGGATATAGACGTCACAAACAATATTTCACAAACCCTTAAGCATTGAAAATTATTTTCACTGTCTTCAATTGCCATACTTGTCAAAATAAATCACAGGTTTAATTTTAGTTCAGTGTGCAAATGTAATTTATATTTTTAGTTACTTATGGTAGGAAAATAATTGAAACTAACATCACAAGAACATTTTTTTTATGTGAGAAGGTGGCAAACGAGCAAGCGGATCACCTGATGTCAAGTGAGCGCCGCCCATGAACATCCGCAACAGACAAATGCGTTGCAGATGCGTTGCCGTTAACCCCCTCCCCATCATATCGTCTTCCCCTTCCCGTCCTATCCTTATGAGGAAAGGGTGGGAAGGGGAAGCGGACTGAAATTAGACCTCCGGCACCTCACTCTTCAGACGAAACGCAGAGTACTTCTACATCACGCCTGTTTCCTGTGAGGTCGTGGTATTTCACCGGTTGAGCCGGCCAATTCGTGCAACAGATGTTGTTGTTGCGGGCTCTACCACTGTTGAAACATTTTGTTTATTTACGTTTAGCAACAGCTTGTCAGCAAAAGAAAAGAAGTTACGAGTTTCGACCAATCAGCGTGGACGTTTCGTTTTGTCGAACGACATTTTTATCATATTAACAATATGCCTGCAATACTTCGCCCAATGACTTCGACCCATTACAAAGTGACTGGAAATGAAACGTCATATTGTAAATGATAAATTCAACTGAGAATGCGCCGACCGCTTACAATTTGGCTACCCCAATTATAAAGTGTCTGCTTTGATCGCTGTCTGTATGGAAGATATATGAGGAAAACTATTGTTGTGGGCCTTCATAAGCGCAATTAAACCCAAAACAATGATTATTATAATTTTTGTCTGTATGTCTGTGTGTTTGTGCATGCTAATTTCACAAAGCTTAACCGACTTGGGTGCGGTTTTCACTAATGTATTGTCGTAAGCTTCATTTAAAATTTAGTGTTTTTTTTAGTGTATATTATCTTTAAAATACTTTATAAATATATATTAAGATTTTTAAAATGATTATGATTGAAAGTTTATATAAAGTTCAAAACAGGACAGTTTCGGAGATTTTGCAACCTTCGACAATATACACTGTGCATTGAGATATTCATAGCACAAGCACGTCTTTCGGAGACGTACAGCGCTCCCTGGTAATTATGGTATTTACACGTATGTAGACGATTTTAGAAATTATTTATGTATTCTGTTGTAGTATGTTTTATTAGATTTAAGTAGGTAATATCATTTCGTTTAAGTAAAATTTTAGGGCGGGTGAAACCGCGGGGCATAGCTAGTAATTAATATGATTACATAGTAATTATATTATACTTTATAACATATAACAGTTAGAAATATCATTTGGAAATTCTTAATAGTTATTTGTTTCGATAGCGCAACTTACGAGGTCGTACACAGCCGTCTTTTTAGTTATTGTTAAATGCCTTTTTACCATTCTTTGAGTTTAAAATTGAATAATGATGGAATGTAGGTCTATACAGATAAACAAAATTAAATTGGTTGTAATATCAAGATATAATTTTGATACTCATGTTCTATGTTTGATTTTTAATAAAAACAATTAATGTAAAAAATACGATTCTAAGCGTCTATTCTGCGAAGTTATTACATTGTTTGATTTGATTTGATGCGGACGAAGTCACGAGTAACAGCTAGTATATGATAAAAGAAGCAACTGACTGACTCATACATAAACGCACAGCCCAACTCCTCCCTCTACTGGCCCTAGAGACTTTGCATCGACATTTTGCACCGATATTTGTTATAACGTAGCCAAGCAATATATAAATAATATCTCTACTGCTTCCGATTTAATGTACTTTATGATACTAATATATATCGAGTTTGAGATTATACCATTAAATTACTTTCATATGGATTATTTTCCAGTAGGAATTCCAATAAAAACCAAACGACTTAGCCTCATTGCGGGAACACTGAAGTAAAAAGTATGCGGCATCCACCAGAAGTTCGCCTGAGTTCAAAGTGAATGTATCGAAGTGGAATATTCTATATCGGGGGTAAAGGCAAGGTATTCATATTTAATTTTCCCTTTTACGAGAGTCCGCAACAAGCCTTTTATCTCGAAGTAATTTCTTATAACATTCTTTTAACCAACAATATCCGTAATAAGCTATTTTTTCGTGCTAATATGATTATACTTTGAAATTTGTGGTTGATAGAAAACTGAATGCAGAGTATATCATCTAATTATTTTTGTTACTTTACTTTGACAAACTTAAGACTTTGACATAACCTCTCTTCTACATAATTTCTATAATTTTTTTACGATATTGTAAGCAAGGGGTCGGGAACCTATATGTTTACTAACTATAACTCTGTGGGTTCAATTCTTGACTGGAAACAAAAAAATTCATGCTGGTAAATCTTGTTTTTATCCCCTGTGATTTTTTTTATAGGCTAAGGGGGCAAACGAGCCGCCCATGAACATCCGCAACACCAGGGCAACTGAGGATTTCTTTGCCGGCCTTTAAGAAAGGAGTACGCTCGCTTCTTAAAGAATCCTAATTGGTTTGGAAATACCGCTGGCGACAGAACATTCCACAACGCGGCTGTCCGAGGCAAGGTATTACGCGAAAACCGCACCGTAGTGGAATGCCCACCATCAAGATGGTGAGGATGGTAATTGAATTAGAGACTTAATAATTAAGGTACGGTAAAACGTATATGTTTTTCTTAATATTTTTTAGCTGCTTATGTGTGAAGAGAACACGAACGTTTATTAGTACTGTAGTAACACATAGTAACTATATGAAGTGAATAGTGAGTTTTTTATTATGTATATGTAACATTGAAGAGCTCGTCATTCTCATTACGATAAAGAAAATTGTAAATAAATAAATACTTTATCTGTTAAAGAATGTGGTAATTAAAGACATTCGTTCTTATGTATTCAAACGACTGTGCCGTTGACAGCTGTTTATTATTTTTTATCGAAATACCCTCAACATCTTCCCCTTTTACAATATAAATGTGAAACTATCCTGTTTAATCATTCATTCAATCAAATTTTTAATCAAAATCAATTTCATTACTTAGTATTTAGCCTACTTCTACTATGAGTAGTAGGCGGATTAATGTGAGGTAATGACGGTGATAACAAAGTACTTACTACAATTTAACCTGCGTCTCATTAATAATTGCGCGGAGTGTATTATTATAACTCAATAAATTGACATAAAATATGACGAAATTTTTCAGAAGCAAATACAATAGCTAACATTTCCTTTTCAATCTGAGTGTATTTCTGTTGTGTGTCGGTGAACGTGTGCGACGCGTACTCAACCAGGCGGCCGCGCTGCATCAACACCGCGCCGAGGTCAACGCTGCTAACGTCCCCACCGACAACAACACGTCACTGTCACCTACGTCATACAACCAGTGCTTCGCATTTCAGTTATTTTAATTTATCAAAGGCATTTTTATGTCCTATTTCACAACACCACTCGATATCTTTTTTCAATAATCTAGACAATGGAAATATTTGTTGCGAGTTAGGTATAAATTTTGATAAGTAATTAATTGCGCCCAAAAATCTTTCTAAACTTTTTCTATCTTCAGGTTCCGGTAACTTAATTACAACCCTGACTTTTTTCGTATCTACTTTCATTAAAAATATGACCCAAATATGTCACCTCATCAACACATACACGACATTTATATGTATTTGTTAAATTTTAAATTAATATTGCGCGCTCTTCGAAATAACGCTTTCAGTCTAATATCATGTTCTCATCTAGTGGACCCCAGACAATAATATCATCGATAAATTACTCGACGACGTCTAAGCCTTCTAACAATTGTTATATAAGTTTTTTTATTTATTTTTATTTTTCAACAGTGGTAGAGCCAGCAACAACATCTGTTGCACAAATGGGCCGGCTCGACCGGTGAAATATCAGGACCTCACAGAAGACAGGCGTGAAGTAGAGGTACTCTGCGTTTCGTCTGATGAGTGAGGTCCCGGAGGCCTAATTTCAGTCCTCTTCCCCTTCCCACCTTTCCTCACAAGGATAGGATGGGAAAAGGAAGAAGATTGGACGGGGAGGGGTTTAACGGAGAAATGGAAATATCCTTTTTCCTGTCTATGTCCTCCTCTGTCCATTAAAGGTAGGCAACGCATCTGCAACACATTTGCCTGGTGCGAATGTCTAAGAGCAGCGTTCACTTCATCAGGTGTAGCGGATCACCTCGGCTCGGCCCGTTTGCCACTTTTTCACATTAAAAAAAAGTGTTGAACACTTCCTGCGAGCATTTCAATCCGAACGGTAACCTTAGATATTGATATCGTCCAAACGTCGTAATAAATGTACATAAATCGGCACTCTCGTTATCTAACTTTACAGACCAAAATTCAGAATTGGCGTCCAATACCGAAAAGTACTTGGCCCCGTTCAATTTGGTAGCCATCTCATTTATGGTAGGTAGCTGAAAGTGAGCTCGTCGAATCGCTTTATTGACAGGCCTCGGATCTAGGAATTTGCGCTTTTTACCATTTTTACAGGCCGCTAGTACTAACGAATTGACCCAAGGTTTCGGAAGAGTCAGTTTCCTAATCACACCTAACTCAGTCATCCTATCGAGTTCTTTCTTCAAGTTATATCGAAGTCCTAACGGTATTTTCCGCGGAGCGCACATCACCGGCGTGACATCCTTATCTACCGTTATATGATATTATCCCGGTAAACAACCTAACCCGGTAAAACCCAAAACCCGGGTTAACTCGCAATAAGATAATGCGTGTATGGCGGGATTGGAAGGGCGTTGTTTTGTATGGGCTTTTACCGTCGGGCACAACCATCGATTCTGACTCTATTGACAAGCTTAAAGCATGAAGTCGAGAGAAAGCGGTCGTAAATGATCAATAGAAAGGGAGTGGTCTTTTATCACGACCGGGCTAGACCACACACATGTTTAGCCACTTTGCAAAAATTATCAGAGCTTGGCTGGGAGGTGTTAATGCATCCGCCATATATCCCTGCCTTACACGATTTTGTAGGCAGTCAGGTTAACGTCAAAAGACTGTTAAAACTATTTGTCGCCTTTTTTTTCTGAAAAGTCAGAAAATTACTACGTGATCGTGTTACCTTAAACTCATCTTAAACTTTCCTGACTTACTGGGCTCCTTCGATTCTGATGTAGTCGATGTCATTCTTTTATCTGAGACCTTTTTGAAACCATCACTGCCCTCAGTGCAGTACGCACTCCCTGGCTATAGGCTTATTCGGAATGACAGAATCGGTAAAGGATATGGCGGTGTCGGTCTGTATCTGCACGGCGACCTGCCGTTTACAATAGTGGACCAATCTCCTTCACAATATTCTGGTTTTGCCGAACATCTATTTATTGAAGTCCTTTGTCGTCACTCTAAGATATTGTTGGGTGTTTATTACAGCCCGTCACTCCGTATTGACTACTTTAGTTGTCTTGAATCCAAATTAGAACACCTGTGTCTCATGTATGATGCCATCATTATCCTTGGAGACTTCAATACTTGCTTGGTTAAGAACGACGTGCGCAGCGATAAGCTCCGTTCTCTTGTCAACTCTGTGAATATGTCTATTCTCCCTCTACAGCCTACTCACTATCCTCCACATTCCACCCCTTCCCTTCTAGATCTCATCCTTGTTTTGAATGCGGACAAAGTTATTCTCTGCCTCGTTTTCACATCACGACCTGATTTTTGTTTCTTACAAATTACGAAAACCCAAACCCAAAGCTAAATACATACTATTCTGTTGCTATCAGAACATTGATATAGAGTGCTTAAGAAATGATGCGGCTAATATTGACTGGGGTTCATTATTAAATTGCACGAACATTGACGAAAAGGTTAAAATATTAAATGAGTTAGTTATTGGTCTGTACGATAGACATGCGCTAATGAAGAAGATAAAAGTTAGACATCATCCTGGCTTACTGACCACATAAAAACACAAATGTCAGAAAGAGAAGGCAAAGAGAAGGTACAAAAGAACATCTACCGACTCTAATTGGTTATCTTACAAGGCTCTCAGAAACCGGTGCAATAGATTGTGCCGTGATGCCAAAAGACGCCATATACATAATTCCATCAAATGTCTTGATTCCCCTCAAGTCTGGAAATTTTTAAAATCACTAGGTATTGGAATGCGTAATGGCGATGTTAGTTTCAACAAACCTAACCTTGATGTGTTAAATGTCTCCTTCTCCAAACCTCCTATCTGCTTAAGCGAATCTACGAAACAAAATACTATTTCATTTTTATCTTCCAGAACAAATTCTTCTTACCCAGCCTTTTCTTTTGATCAAGTTACTGAAGCTTATGTTCGTAAATCTCTTTTCTATATCTACAAAGGCTCTTTGAACTGACGGCCTTCATTTACAAATGTTTAAATGACTACCAGACGAACTTGTTCCTATCATCACTCATATTATTAATTACTCGCTAGAATCAGGTTTGTTTCCTTCTAATTGGAAAAAGGCCAAAGTCATACCACTACCTAAAAACCCTACTCCTGTTTCTCCAACTGATTTCCGCCCAATTTCTATTTTACCAGTCTTATCCAAGGTGATTGAGAACACGGTGCAGACGCAGCTATCGTGCTTCCTATCGTCTAACGGCCTACTGAGCTCGTACCAGTCAGGTTTTCGCCAAAATCATAGCACAGTAACAGCTCTCATTCATGTCTCAGAAGATATTCGTCTAGCTATCGATAATAACCTTCTGACCGTACTTGTTCTATTAGACTTCAGCAGTGCTTTTAATTCCATAGATTTTGTCATTCTTCTTGGCATAATGGCTTCTCTCAATGTTTCTTCTCCTGTAATCGGTTGGTTTAGCTCGTATCTTCAAGGCCGCTCTCAGGCGGTACACTTTGAAGATGATTCCTCGGATTGGTGCAATCTTAACGCTGGTGTCCCTCAGGGTGGAGTATTGTCTCCTTTACTATTTTCTATTTTAATAAATGCTCTTTCAAATGTTATATTGTCTCGCTTCCACCTATACGCAGACGACTTGCAATTGTACCATCATTTCAGACCTGAAGGTAATATAGATGCTATTAATTATATCAATGCCGACTTAAAACGTATATCTGACTGGGCGAGTACCTTCGGTCTCTTAGTAAATCCTAGAAAGTCGCAAGTTATAATAATTGGCAGCACCTATAAAGTAAACAGTATTGATCAGGATTTGCTGCCACCTGTCTTATACGATGGCTGTATAACTACGCAAATAATGTCAAAAACCTAGGTGTTCACTTTGACCGCCACTTGTCCTGGAGTTGTCACGTTAATTCCATTAGTAAAAAGTTCTATTACTCTCTTCATTCCCTTAAGCGCCTTCAAAAGTTTCTCCCATTTCAAACTAAAATAATTTTAGCGCAAACCCTTCTACTTCCCATGCTTGATTATGCTGATGTTGTTTTTCTAGACGCAAATGAAGATCTCCTTGACAAATTAGAGAGACTACAAAATATGTGTATCCGATTTATTTATGGCCTGCGAAAGTATGATCATGTCTCGGAGCACCGCAAACAACTTAAGTGGCTACCTATACGGTTACGAAGAGACTGTCACATCCTTTTTACCTTATTTTCTCATTTATTTTGCCCCAACTCACCCAGTTATCTTTGTGATCGTTTTTCTTTCCTCGTGCCTGAAAACCGACCAGCTCGCTAAAATAAGTCTACTCTTTTAAAATTTCCCTCACACACTTCCGCTCGCTATGCCAACTCTTTTACTGTCCGTGCTGTTACGCTGTGGAACTCTCTTCCGTCCTCCATACGTCAATGTACATCGCTGCCATCCTTCAAAACGTGTGTAAAGGAAAATTTTTTGTCATTGTAAGTTTTATGTATATGTTTATTTATTGTGTATGTATATATGTATGTATTTATATTATTAAGATTATTCTTTAAGTAAGTAAGTAGTAGTAGTGTACATATAAATAATTGTTACCCAGTAAACCTCCTCTCTCTGTCGTGTGGTAAGCTGTAAGAGAACTCTTTCAGAGTTAAGCTCGCCGGTACTTCACCATTCTTTCAAATGTAATATATTTTGTAACTGAGTTCATGTACAAAGTGTCAATAAATAAACAATAAATAAATTAAAAATGGCAAAAACTCATCGAACAAAATGGAAATTATATGCTTTGATTAATTTTTAATAAACTGTGAAAAAAATGGGGTTTTCATATAAAACTTTCTTCAAAAGAAACTTTTCCCCCTACCTACTATTAGTAGATAATGGAAATAATTTACTACGATTTCTTTTAACCGTTTCAAAAAAGTTGAAGTTTGTCCCATTATGCGCAATTAGGTTATAGGACTATTGGTGCTTCATATTATGCTTATCATTTTTTAATCATTCACATTTTTTAACGTTTAACTATCATTAATACCTGGAACCCTCCTTGTTTTTACAGACGCTGATGGCGATATTTACCCATAATTTCCAGTTTATTAAGAAATATGTCCTTTTATCCTTTTTCAATAAAAGAAAACATTGTTGTATTTGAAATATGATTGCTCCAACAAGCTATAAAAATTATTTAAAATTATCGAAGGCTTGGAATACAAAATAAAACAACAAACTAAACTGTGAACAGTTATTTATTGCTTCAGTAACTGATCTATTGTAGGTCATTATTCCAAGCATCATTTGCTGAAAGAACAATGGTATGGATTGCTGTGTCATTGTGGATATTTTCCGATTCAACAACATTCAACACATTAATGTTAAATCGGTTCTTGGTTGGTATTGGACATTAAAGCAGCTGCCAAGGCGTACTTGACTCTACGAAGAAGTCCTTGTAGGTGCCAAGAGCCAGTCAAATATCCGACGACGACTTTCATTATTATAACTAGTAAAAGAATGCGGGCATTTCGTTGCTTTACAAAAAGCGCCAATAATGTTTTTTTCTTGCAGGCTGTGTTTGGTCTGCAAAATATAAGGAAGTAGATTTTTATCCTATATTTCAATTCTAAATTAAATAAAATTATTTATCCTACTTTTTAATTCAATATTATCATAAACCAATGTCTATTATTAAGCTTGGTTAGAGTTGTTACTATAATTTATATACAAAACTTACATCATAAAATTACTTATAGTTTACGTATTTATTTTCGTTGTCTACGTATAAAAAGGACAATGAATTGTAACAAGCTGTTTATAGTTACAGTTTTACGTGTAGCAAGTAGCGAGTAGCGAAGCAGACGACAGTAGCAAATGTAATTTAGCTGAAGCGGTGGGCTATAAGAACGAGTGGAATTATTTATCCAACTGCAGCGGCGACTTTGACGGAGGTGGCACGCTCGAACGCCCCGGACAAGGATTAATTGAGTTAGATATGTAACGAACACCAATAACACAATCTACGATCTTGTTGTTTATTTAAATTTAATTTATATTATTGAATTTGTGGCTAACGATACTTCGGCATCTTTAAGTATGGTAATTTGACCTTTGCTGTCTCAAAAGAAACAAAAACACTTACAACTTGTAGACGTCGGGGTGCCGTAGTTCGAGTAGTATCCTTCCTACTAGTTCCATTTTATAGAATTTTCTTGAACGCTTGTGCTTAGTTTATATTTAGAAAGATGTGATGATTCACACTTGTTATTTTGCATGTTGGACAATTATATACTAAGCCCATTAGAACATTTGGTTTTAAATACGTAGGGAATAAATTAGTTGATGGACATGCATCAACTAATGACATAAATATGGGATGCGGAGAGCCGTGAAATTAAACAACGCGTCCCGCAATAAATATATTAATTTGAACAATAACTTGTAGTGACAATGTGTACAATAGCCGGGTCGCCTGGACAACGTTAAATCTAGATTCGATTTAAATTAAACAACGCGTCCCGCAATAAATATATTAATTTGAACAATGACTTGTAGTGACAATGTGTACAATAGCCGGGTCGCCTGGACAACGTTAAATCTAGATTCGATTTAAATTAAACAACGCGTCCCGCAATAAATATATTAATTTGAACAATAACTTGTAGTGACAATGTGTACAATAGCCGGGTCGCCTGGACAACGTTAAATCTAGATTCGATTTAAATTAAACAACGCGTCCCGCAATAAATATATTAATTTGAACAATGACTTGTAGTGACAATGTGTACAATGGCCGGGTCGCCTGGACAACGTTAAATCTAGATTCGATTTAAATTAAACAACGCGTCTCGCAATAAATATATTAATTTGAACAATGACTTGTAGTGACAATGTGTACAATAGCCGGGTCGCCTGGACAACGTTAAATCTAGATTCGATTTAAATTAAACAACGCGTCCCGCAATAAATATATTAATTTGAACAATGACTTGTAGTGACAATGTGTACAATGGCCGGGTCGCCTGGACAACGTTAAATCTAGATTCGATTTAAATTAAACAACGCGTCCCGCAATAAATATATTAATTTGAACAATGACTTGTAGTGACAATGTGTACAATAGCCGGGTCGCCTGGACAACGTTAAATCTAGATTCGATTTAAATTAAACAACGCGTCCCGCAATAAATATATTAATTTGAACAATGACTTGTAGTGACAATGTGTACAATAGCCGGGTCGCCTGGACAACGTTAAATCTAGATTCGATTTAAATTAAACAACGCGTCCCGCAATAAATATATTAATTTGAACAATAACTTGTAGTGACAATGTGTACAATAGCCGGGTCGCCTGGACAACGTTAAATCTAGTTTCGATTTAAATTAAACAACGCGTCCCGCAATAAATATATTAATTTGAACAATGACTTGTAGTGACAATGTGTACAATAGCCGGGTCGCCTGGACAACGTTAAATCTAGATTCGATTTAAATTAAACAACGCGTCCCGCAATAAATATATTAATTTGAACAATAACTTGTAGTGACAGTGTGTACAATAGCCGGGTCGCCTGGACAACGTTAAATCTAGATTCGATTTAAATTAAACAACGCGTCCCGCAATAAATATATTAATTTGAACAATGACTTGTAGTGACAATGTGTACAATAGCCGGGTCGCCTGGACAACGTTAAATCTAGATTCGATTTAAATTAAACAACGCGTCCCGCAATAAATATATTAATTTGAACAATGACTTGTAGTGACAATGTGTACAATAGCCGGGTCGCCTGGACAACGTTAAATCTAGATTCGATTTAAATTAAACAACGCGTCCCGCAATAAATATATTAATTTGAACAATGACTTGTAGTGACAATGTGTACAATAGCCGGGTCGCCTGGACAACGTTAAATCTAGATTCGATTTAAATTAAACAACGCGTCCCGCAATAAATATATTAATTTGAACAATGACTTGTAGTGACAATGTGTACAATAGCCGGGTCGCCTGGACAAAGTTAAATCTAGATTCGATTTAAATTAAACAACGCGTCCCGCAATAAATATATTAATTTGAACAATGACTTGTAGTGACAATGTGTACAATAGCCGGGTCGCCTGGACAACGTTAAATCTAGATTCGATTTAAATTAAACAACGCGTCCCGCAATAAATATATTAATTTGAACAATGACTTGTAGTGACAATGTGTACAATGGCCGGGTCGCCTGGACAACGTTAAATCTAGATTCGATTTAAATTAAACAACGCGTCCCGCAATAAATATATTAATTTGAACAATGACTTGTAGTGACAATGTGTACAATAGCCGGGTCGCCTGGACAACGTTAAATCTAGATTCGATTTAAATTAAACAACGCGTCCCGCAATAAATATATTAATTTGAACAATGACTTGTAGTGACAATGTGTACAATGGCCGGGTCGCCTGGACAACGTTAAATCTAGATTCGATTTAAATTAAACAACGCGTCCCGCAATAAATATATTAATTTGAACAATAACTTGTAGTGACAATGTGTACAATAGCCGGGTCGCCTGGACAACGTTAAATCTAGATTCGATTTAAATTCTATGCAGCGTATTCCTACTTTTACAGTCAGTTGTTGACCAGGACGTTAAGAATACACAAAAGATATGAGGGTAAGGTTTAGGTATCCTAATTCTATGGTTACTAGTTGTACGGTGAAGATTGTTTATTTTACTTCTTCGAATGCTACGAACAAAGTCCCCTGCATTTCAATTTAAAATATATGAAAGGTACTCAAATATTTTTATATTATAAATTCTGCTTTAACTTAATTTTACGACCATATGCAAGAAATAAATATCTCGCAAATGTATTTCTTTACAATGTTATTAAAATTAATTAAATACGTGCTTATATCCTGTCTGGTATCGTTCCATCGGTTTTATTAGTTTTAGACGGATCGAATCATTTGTATAAGATGGTTGGGAATTAAACTTCGCACGTCAGATTGCTAGGCAAATTATTATAAAAAAATTAAAGAGCTGTTATTGACGTCTTAAAGTTACTAACGTGGTTTTTTCTTTAGTTGTAAGTACCACCTAAAGCGGTAATTACTGTTGAATTTCTTATTCAATTAGTATTCAGTTCCCTCATGTCAGTTAACTTTATCTATTATCAACTAATACAGGCAGTGCATAGATTGACCACGATATCAGTGAGTCCAATCAATATTCGGCGAATATTTGGTAATTGAACATGCACGCCGGTAATGAAATTGTCTCCTCGCGAAGAGCCTGCAGTGTAGTAACACGATACGATGACTACCATCAACAGTATCTGTCAGTATCTGTCAATGTCGCATATTTTGATGTTATAATATATAGTTAAGTGGATAAGTATAAGGAATAAGGATATTTCATTTTTCTATTCATCCCTTCTCTCGTCAAATCCTCTTCTAACTCCCGTCCCGTCTGCATAAGAAAGGGATAGGAGGGGGAAAATGACTAGAATTATCGGTCGAGTTGGCCAAATCGCACAAAACAAACATATGTTGGTGCGGGCTCTACCACCGTGAACACGTACGCATATACATATTAATCTTCCTTTGGAATTAATCTGTTTATTGTTGAAAATCGCATAAAAATCCGTTGCGTAGATTGAAAGACGCAAGGAAACAGACGGCGGAAGCAACTTTGTTTTATACTAAGTAATGATGTGGTCGCCGTGATTGGTGGATGATAATGACAGTTAACAAGTAAAGCGGCGCTAAGTCTATGGTAATGACACTTCGGTATTGTGATATAAATACGCAGTTAGATTTAGTTTTGAGATTGTTTTTGATGTTGTAAACTAAAAAAACCTTTGTTTTAATGAGATAAGCGTCTGTATTATTATAATATAAATATGAGTGCGAGTGCAGTGAAAACGTTACATACCTCCATTTACCTAGTTCGACTCCCAAAAGTGAACTTCATGAAATATCGCGTAATCACGTGGTCAAAATCTCCGTGTAATATAAGAAATGACGGTTTATGTAGTGAAATCGTTTAAAACCTACACCTCAAAGATGTGTCACACGAACATCACATATCACAAGTAAGTAATTAATTTTATGATGTGTAAATGAATATTTACAACTAAATATAATATTAAAAAAATACAATGCGACGCCTAACGTGCTCAGTGTTGTATAACAAATTTGTATTTACCCTAAAAATAACAAACATACAGGACTATACATTAAAAAAAATCTATTTCATTACATGTTTCAATAGTTTAATAGTTCCTTTGAAATTTTAGGTTATAAATATTATCAACTTTGTGATTTTTTTGTTATTTCTATAAGCAACGTGCTTATCTAGGTCATATTTATCTTTAAGTACCTATATATTGGTTAAAATTTAACGTTTATCATTAAAGGAACGATAATGATTTCGTTTTGTTTAAAGAAAATACAAAATCCTCTACTCAATAGAGCAAAAACCTTAATTTGTTATTGATGATGTACTTTCAGAATAATTATATTTTTGTCAAATCATGCGGTAAGAAAACCTTCTTGTCATGATGTTGTTTCTATTTTGAAGGGGTTGTTCTTCTCTGTCGCTGCGGATTAATATTGTTTTGTTTTCAAACTAGATAGGTTTCAAAAGTCATAATTAATAATGATGCCTTTGAGGTATCATTATTAATTATATGCAAATATATTAATTGTTGATAAGTTTTAAGTTTGTAATCAACAAGCAATCAATTTATAAATAGTTTGTCAATCATTTCTGACCAGTATGTGCCTACTAGTCGGTAATTGAACGTGCGACGCGTTAATGAAATTTTCTCCTCGCTCCCAGATTACAATATCATGGCGGACGCCGCTATGTCAGCATTACTGTTATATGACGGGATATCAAAAGTGCATGCTTTGAACATTTGATAATAACATGTAGTTCAAGTACCCTAAGTATACAGGATGTTGTTTCACTGTGTATGACGTATTATTTTTGAAGACTTATTATATTCAAACAAATTATCTAGGATTTAATCTCACGATGATACAAATCAAGTTAGATCGTAGTCTTATGCAAAATAATTGCAGTTTGCAATAATTATTACTTAATAATTTTAATAACAATATAATTATATATAATTTTAATAGTAACTTTTAAAAGAATCCTTACGCACGCCATGCATCTTTAGCTCATTAACGATGTAATTAAAATTAAATAAGGTTGTATGGGAGAAATTTTTAAATAATTACGCAATATAATTCTCAATTGGAATAGGCTTTATCCGTTATATAAAAAAATATTAAAAAGTAAATAAGGAATGAATCCAACAGTAACGTGGAAGTTGGATGTTTAGAAAGCTGAAAGCTAGTCACAATGACGCCGGGTCACACGTACTTACGGTTAATACTATAACATCGTGTCATAGCTGCACTAGAAAATCAGGTGGAGTACAAAATGTCTAGCTATATTAACATCGTTTACTGTAATACATTTTGTGGGATTGTCAAATATTTGCGAGGAGGGAAATATTAGGATAATTAACAGTAAACGTGTTTCAATATAACATCTTGAAAGATGTATCAAAAAGAGAAGCTTTTAAAACTAGTTCACAATGATTATTATAATTGCTGCGGCTATTCAATGTTTTAGGATGTTTTACTCGTACAACATGCCTATTTATCTAATCGGCTGCTTTACGCATAAAACGTTTAATTGTTTTATTTTATGGCGGATTATGTTCAGTTACGACATTCGATTATTTCGTTTAATACAAAGAGTGCGTAGCCCTGCTTGTACAAAATAAAAACTAAACTGTGGAGCACGTAAAGCACAATTTTTTTTAAATGAGTGATATTTTAAGGTTAATTTAAAAGAAATGCAAAAAACGAAGTTTCCAAGCAGTTGTTTAATATATCGTATTATTGAAATATTTTCCGTTGAACGTTTATAAACAAACATTTTTCTTAGAATATTTATCGTGTGTACATCACAAAGAAATTCCATTTGGGGAAAAAGCGCAAATAGTTCGATATTGGAATTTCCCTTGTGTAAATGTTATCGCAGTAACGTTGCGTCATCGTACCTGTGCTTGGCCTGTGCCAGGATTGCACGGAACAGATTCGCACTGTGTGAATTAAGTTTTTACTCAAAACTTTATCTCATGCACTGCCAGTCCGAGAAGAAATGTAATAGAAAATGACAAAAAGTCACATACTTATTTAAAATAATAAGTTTATATTTGCTTAAAATAAATGTCTGAACTCGGCATAATAAGAAACACACCCACCCCTTTGGCTTAAGGGCGTGATCGCATATTTATTTATTTATTTATACCAACAGCTGTTGCGAGTGAAAGAAACACATATCTATACGTACGATAAAAATGTAACTGATCGGTGTCTGTACATGGAAGACATTTGAGAAAAACTTTTGTTGGGGGCCTTTATAAACGCAATGACACCCAAAACAATGTTTACTAGAATTTTTGTCTGTTTGTCTATTTGTCTGTGCGTTTGTTACCGCTTATCTCATAAACGGCTTAACCAATCTGGGTGCGGTTTTCACTAATGTATTGTGGTAAGCTTCACTTAACATTTAGTGTTTGTTTTATCTCAATCGGCTTATAAACAAAAAAGTTATATCAATTTAAAGAACCATGTCTAACATTTGTTCGATAAAAATGATATAAAATAGCTGTTCAGTAGAATAGGTTGAACTTTTAATAATGTATTTTATTAATTATATTACGATCTTTAAAATGATGATGATTAAAAGTTAATCACGGGGTCCTATCCCATAGTAAAGAAAATTAGTTTATTCTCCAGATGGCGTTACGAGTAGCTGTGTAGAAATTAAGAAAGGAAAAGCGGCAATATACAATTAGAAAACCAAAAGATAATAAAAATAACAAAATTTAGTATTACTTTTAATATCAAATAACACATAACAATACATTGAATTCAAAATTTGATATTTTTCATTATTACGTTACGATAACCAATTCTCCGGTACTTAGAAAATAACAAAAAGACTTAAAAACAGGACAGTGTCGGAGCTTTTGCAAGCTTCAGCTAGATGCACTGTGCATTGAGATATTCATAGCACACGCAAGTGTTTCGAAGACGTACGGTGCTCCCTGGTAACGCAGTATTTACACGTAGACGATTTTAGAAATTTTTGTGTGTATTCTTTTGTGATATGTTTTGTAAGGTTAGTAGCTTATTATTCCCGAGGAAGGTTGGCGTTAGGCAGGCGGCCGGCCGTAAAAACTACACTACTGGACTATGGTCACAGTTTAAATGTGATTGTTAAGCTTTGCCACGGCCGTATCGATGTCCCCACATAAGCGGGAAAAGGACAGAGTGATGATGAGGTTAGGGTAGTATTTAAGTAGGTAATATCATTTCGTTTAAGTAAAATCGCAGGGCGGGTGAAACCGCGGGGCACAGCTATTATTAAATAAAAAAGAGGACAATTTACCAATTGTTATTCCGTGTGAATGTACGAATCAGTTTGTCAGTAAATTTTTTGGAAAGCGTGTCTGTCTACCGATAAGAATACGTTAGAGCATAAAAATAAAAGTTCACATCGAGAAGGAGCAGGAAAACGTCGCAGAATAATATTTGGGATTTCCGTTTTATTTGCCGGCGGACCCTTCGCGAGCGGAGACAGAGATTTCCCGAGATGGCCCTATCAAACATTTATAGGAGTATCTACATAAAAGGACAACACTTAAGAACAGTTTCAATGAGTGTTCTACATGATAGGAACGGGCCGTAATCCGAACAAAAAAGCTGATTCAATTTTCCATTTCATTGCACATCACAGTCCCTCTTAAGTTTTATAAAAGATAAGTAATATTTAAATCAACTCTTTTAATTAAACTTTGTTTTTTAATTTACAAAACAGGTCTGTGGAAAAACAATCAAACATGGTAAAGCTGTTAAAGTTAAAAATCTAGTTTGCAAAACGACCGAGTCGCTGCGGCCTAAGCAAACGCTAGTGAAATATAAAGTCGTTCAATGTTTCAATCTCGAATTGAAGCAGGATGCGTGGTCATTATTTACTTTCTATAATAAAATCTATGAACACCTCTTGCTTCGGAGCTTACGATACTACTAACACATCAATAATTGTCTTTAATGAGCAATTGTTGTTATTGTTAGAGTTGAACATTCTCTTGATAGAGTTTTGAAACGAGATGCAATATGTCCCGAATAAAGATTGTAACTCTTATAGAGTTTAAAGACAATTGAGCTCATTACTTGCAATCAGTTTAATATCACACTGGGACTGTTTCTCACACAATCCAGTCAATACAATTATACAATATATGAGGTTCGAAAAAAATATTGTATCACAGATGCAAGCTTGTAAAAAATGTTGAATGTTTGCGATACAATTGTCGTTGTTTGTATAGTCGTAACGAAAAACGCGTACGAATAAATGTTCACAACCCTTTTATGTAAGGCGGAGGATTGTGCAAACAAATAAAACGTTACGCCGAACGCCCTGATTTCATAGCATATTTATCAATAACTGTAACATTTTTTATTCTACTAGACGCCTGAGAAAGGAATGAATAATAAATATACTTTCTAACTGTAAGCCAACGTAGAGTGCATCCACATGTACATGTACGTATGTGTAGAAGATGTATTATTTCATTCTACTTAACAAACTTATTAATCAACTTCGAAGGAGGTATTTACTTCTTTTCTACGTGATATCGTAGCTTAAATTGACACTCGCCGATTCGGACTCTGTCGCTTTAATTTATTTTATAGAAAGAGAATTTAGACAATCATAATTTATTTGGTCCACCCAGTCTTTTTCCAAAATTGTCACATTGAAAACCTTAATGCTTAAATGTACCAGCCTTATCATCTATAAGAAATATACATATGGTAAAACATATAAAACAATAGGATGGCATTATACTAACGAGGCTTGGGTTGTGACAATTTTACAATTTATAAATCATCGTTACATTAACATTAAGTAGTAATCTTAAATGAACACTAAATAGTTTATCCTTTCCTCTGTCTATAAAGGTAGGCAACACATCTGCAATTCAGCATGTTGCAGATGCCTATGTGTAGCGTTCATTTAACATCCGGTTAACGGCTTAATCGCGTTTGCGTAACATAAAATCTAAAAATGCAATATAAAAGACCTTTAGTTTGTTATGATAAAAGCATATTCATACATATATATACTAGTATAAAATATGATATTTATGTAATGTATAATTTTTATTTAATAAAAAATCGACTCACATAAAGCAGTTAAGTTACGTGAGGCAGCAGAAAGGTTTATGTTCCGTTTATTCCGTGTACATTAAGTAGCTAATTCAGACAGCTGGATGTAGTGCACGTCCCTTACCGCTAAAAGATGGACGTCAAATATTATGTGAAAGGCGAATTTGTTGGTTTATTTCAATTTCAATCGAATATAACATATATTAACTTAATTCCCGTTAACTGTTCCAAAAAAGATATGTTTTTATTAAGACTTTTCTGCAATGGTCGGCAAGTAGTTTTAAGTGAGGTCCGGTTATAGTTTGAAAAATATTGAGGTACAGAAAAAATAAAATATGTCAGACGTATGAAAATAGGGTTAGTTATATGAAAAAATTATTAAAATTAATTTGGTGGTCCGAGTCGACCTTCGGCCTGTTGCCGGAACTCGCCAGAAACTATAGATGTTCTAGCAAAACCTCAAGCGCACGGTACATAGTCTGGTAATAGAGGAAATGTGATTTTAACTTGTTACCTAAAATTTGAAATCAAATTTCATTTTTAAGATATTTTGATACACACTTTGCAAGATATGGGTATTATTTTTGTAAGTATGTAAATGTATTATGGTTGTAAATCTGTAATGTACATAGTAATATAGTACTATAGAGTACATAGTAATAGCATAGCGTAAAAATAAATCCTTTCTTAAATTTTCAGTTCAATATGTCCGAAGGTTCTATTAATATTCAACTTAAACTTTTACTTCTTCATTATTTCCACTGCATAGTTTTCATATTTTTAAGGAAAAGTTGGCTAAGTGCTTAAATAGGTCGTACTCTCATTTTTATTTCTTTTCATTGTTAATGTCAATGTCCAGTGGTTGGAGCGAAGAGTTACTTTTTCTGGTTTCGATATGTATAAGAATATAATAAGGGTTTATTTTTGTTAGTTATATATTTATTTTTAAACTATTTTCGCGCCTTCATAAGTGTTTTGATTTTTCACTTCTGTCGGCACTCCTTATTACTGGCTGTGCTTTTTTTATAGAAGGTGGGAAGCGGTTTACGTGATATCAAGTGACCGCTACCAATAGGCATGTGCATTCTGCAACAAGGTAATGTAAAAAAGTTGCAGATGTGATGTCTAGCTTCAATGGACAGATAGGCATAAACCGAAAAGGATATTCTATCTTTCTCTCCCTTCCCTTCCTAGTCAAATCCTCTCTCAAAGGGAGGAGAAGAATTAGGCCTCCAACACCAGTCACTCATCAGACGAAACGCAGAACACTTCTACATCCCGGCTGTCTTCTGTGAGGTTATTGCCACATTTCACCGGCCGAGCCGGCCCATTTGTTGCTGGGTTTACTACTGTCAAGTAAAGTAAAGATCATTGAGGTTACTGGGACACTCACGTTAATTTAACAGTGGTAGAGCCCGCAATAACAACATCTTTTGCACGAATGGGCCGGCTCGAACGGTGAAATACCACGACGTCACAGAAGACAGGCGTGAAGTAGAAGTATTCTGCGTTTCGTCTGATGAGTGACGTGCCGGAGGCCTAATTGTAGTGCTCTTCCCCCTCCTACCCTTTTCTAATAAGGAAAGGATGGGAAGAGGAAGAGGATTTGACGGATGAGGAGGGGATGAACAGGGAATGGAATTATCCTTTTTTCTGTTTGTCCCCTCCTTCGTCCATGAAGGTAGGCAACGCATCTGCAACTCATTAGCTTGTTCCGGAGGCCTATGGGTAGCGGTACTTATTTCCAGGGGCCGCTTGCTCGTTTGCTACTTTGTAATATATAAAAAAAATCCGAAAAACAAACTATCGGCTATAAAATTGAAAAAAGTTAACCTTTAAATACTAATGTATTATTTATTTTGAATTTTATTCAAAGAATATGCAAGGTAATTAACGAACATTTTTATATTAAAACCATAACATCTAAGTAAGATGGCTTATCCGCAAGGTTTAATGAGCTTCCCTCGCTGGTCGGCGTAGGTTACACTCGCATTTCCCTTTTTTTAATAAGACAAAAAAGTAATTTCAATCATTAAATTTTTCTTCACGATGGATAAGATCATGCTCGGCTACGCAATCAAAGGTAATTATACATCTAAATATAAGAGTATTGCAAATTATGAGTGGTCCAGCGGTTTCTGCTGCTAAGGAGTAACGTGTAATTATTATAAATTTTTATCGGAGTTAAATAAGTGGAAAATTATCTGCCATAGAACTCGCCATAAAATGTATCACACTGTAAACACATAGCTTCAAGTGAGAAAATTTGTCGCTTTATCACTTAATTCGCTAAATAGCATTTTAATTTTCGTTCACCCTGAGCTAGCGATGACTACTGTCAAACGATATTATATTATGACGATTTCTTATAAATGATATATTTCCAACACAATATTTCTAATTAGTTAAATAAACATGTTATTTATTTAATGTCGAACAAGAGATATATTAAAAGCATTAGGGAAGAAAATCTTCATGTCATTACACGATGATCGCAGTACGTGCCTGGAATAAATTACTCCAGCGAGCTCTTTTTCTATTCTATGGCTCAATTTTAGAAACATCGGGAGCAATTTGTAAGGTTTTGTATTACAGTTCGGTGAATTATTTTGTTAAAAGTGTACAAAAAATATCCCTTGATATTAAATTATACACACTAAATGTACGCCTATAAATGTGCATAACATGCGTAAAATGATGTTCGGTTACGGAACTCACATGAACATGCGTTTAAACGTAGCAAACAAACAAATAATCTTACATTCGCGTTTAAATTAGGATGTAACATGTGGATTTGCCACATGCATTGCAATGTGCTGTAAGCGCAACTGAGACACAGCCACAATACCTGCAACAATAGACTTCCGGAGTCCGATATTCCCAAGAAATGAAACCAGGAACGTGTATTCAGAAAGGGCGTAATCATTTCCCATCTCTGTGTGTCAAAGGCTTATAATACCGAAACATTTCGGAGGTCTTATTTCGACGAATATCTTGCGATTTCTCTAAATCTATAAGAATTGCATGTCAAATAATGGACTTAAGAAGATAGTGTTTAACGTTGCCCAATAAAAACATTACGTATAGGTACAAGTTTACTTAGTTACTTTAGGAAACCGTTGCTGCTCTAGTGGAATTGATCGCGCTAACGATGAATACACACTAGTGTATACAATTTTCTCCAGAATTTCACTAAATATATTTAATATAGCGATCAGTCTATAGTATGTTATGTTATTTTTTTGACCTTTTTTGTGAATTGGAATAATGTGAGCATGCTTCCAAAGTGCTGGAAGGCATCTATTAAATATAATGCGCAGAGGCATAGAGAGAAACGCTGCGCATTTAACTATGAAAATAGCTGGTATTCGATCAGAACCAGGCCCTTTATTTACATCTAAGTTACGGAGGTGTTTGTATACAACAGCGATGGTGAACGTTACAGATCATGTCAGTAGCCAGATCGCGTTGCGTGAAAACACCAGGATATTTTGAAGCGGGCTCATTGAACATATTTCTAAAACAATCAGCAAACGCTGCACTGATATCTTGCCCATTTCGAAGATGTTTCTCACCATATACCATGTATTTAGGGTAACCTAAATTTCTCTGTCGTTTATTTTTTATATAAGACCATAAGGCCTTTGGATTTCTTTTTATATTCTGTTCACATCTTTTTATATATTCTTTATGTAAATCTTTAGTAAGTTTCTTTTCTCTATTGCGTAAAAGAGCAAAAGCATCGTAGTCTAATGGATTACGATAGTGTTTCCAAAATTTGTGTAATTAATTTTTTTCTTTAACTAATTTTAAAAGAGCATGATTATACCAAATGGGGTACTTTAGTTTGGGTTATTGATAAACGTACTGGACGAACTTATTGATAGAATCGTATATGATGCTATAGAAAGATGACACTGCTTCTTCTAATGTTACTTCACTAAGTAAAGTAGACCAGTCAGTCATCTGTAGATGGTTGCAGATTTTTTCATAGTCTGTTCTATTGAAATTAAATTTAAAATGACCCTTGCAGGACGTCTGTTGAATGACGTCGACTAGAAGAGTAGGGTGAAAAATATCTTCCTATACGAGGGGTTCTATGGATTTCGAAATTTCTACATTAAAATTAACAAATATGACATCTAGAGTATTATTACAAGTATTAACATGCCTATAATATTGTTTGAGATCAAGAATACTAGTCTAAGTTAGTAAGTTTTCTGCAGAGTCTTGTAACTCTGTCGTGCCTTTTTTGAGAAACAAAGGGCCCTCTAATGTCCACTGAATGCAAGGGAGGTTAAAATCACCACATATTAAGAACAGACCATCTGGACTTCCAAACATAAATAAAGATAGTAATCTTGTAAAACGTAGGCAGTCAGGTAATGAATCATCCGTGCCGAGATAAATGACGCATATGTGGGGATTTTGATGAACATTAAGGTCCTTGGAATCAATCGTTACCCAGAGACATTCCAGATTTTCGTGAGACCACTCATGTCGTTGTCTTACAGAAAGATGCTCTGCTATCAGAGCCATAACACCGCCGCCACGCTTATTCCCGCCATCGTGACCAAATAAGATAGTTCAAACTGTTCTATAACTAATTAATTAGAAATATCCAATAAAGGCACTCATAACCATTGTTTTTGAATTATTAAGAGGAATGAGTAAAGAACGCTGCACTGGTCAACACGGCGCGCTTGGTAGATTTGATTGTGTATTATGCGTTACTACCTGTAGCCACGACGTCTTGACTTTGGGCAGCATTTTTAATTTTTAGGCCAATTATTTTGCTTATTAAATTCATACATACGTTAAAAAAGCTGAGCCCTGGCGCGACGGCGCAGTGATCATTGTGTACGGCGCGGCAAGTTACTTGCGGTCATTTCAGTTTCACATATTGTAATGACTCCGTAAAACCTACTTTAATTCTTCAAAAATAACGTAATTACCATATAAATTTTTATACCTTATTCTTATTTTACCCCTTAAGAGTAAATTTTAACAAACTTTGATTGTCACATTTGCTTATATCTAAATTAAAAGCCTACAAAATAAGTTTCAAGCTTCAAAAAAGACGATGCTTCTATACAAACTTTTATCCCCTATCTTAAATTTTTTTCACATTAAAAACTAGCCTATGTCCTTTTTGGGCTCTTAACTGTCTCTGTTCAAAATTTCATTTAAATCGGTTAAGTTACAGACGGACAGACAGACAGAGTTACTTTCACATTTATAATATTAGTAGGGAAGTAGGGATTATCTATAATATTAAAACACATACATTTTTGAGAGATTTGCGAGGTATTTTGTTGCACACTCCTGGTGGAGGAGATTTCATTTGGTGTTGCTGCTGGCTATCTATATATGGATTCAATTAAAATTAAATTTTGGTGAACTGCGAATTAAATAATTTTCTACAGCTACAGGTTACTTGTTATTAATTTTGTCTATTCTTGTGTTGATTTAAAAAGCACGGCTAAACATAGATTGCTTTTTTAAATTCGCGTGGAGTCAAGTCTCAAAGTTTATTTATTGCTAAAAATGAAACAGAGTTTGACAGTTTAGGCCAAGGATTCAAATATATTCAGCTTTCCGAAAACTCATTCAGGTTCATTCCTCCATTTGTGACAAAATATTACGTTAGCATCCCATCTCTCGTAGCAGTCCATTTTCTCGTTTCCCAGGAGATTTCCTAAAAATGGAATAGATACAAACAAAAAATAGTTTTTTGACTTGTACCTATGTGACATGTTATTTTCATGACACGATTTTCGTTCAAGTCACCCCTGAGCGCGACAACATCATTTTATCATAATAATTACACTCAGTTTTTACAAAAGCCAGTAACAGAATACTAAATATAATTTATAGGTTTGCAAGTCGTATGGGTAGACTGCATTGTACCTGGAAACTTTTAATTAAAATTCACCTGGCAACAATGACTTTTCAAAGTTAAATGCTTTGAAATATGCACGTGACCTTAATGCACGTTTATTTCTAATTGTAAAATGTACTATATTTTTGCGACAAATAACTACTTGTACATTATTACAATATAAATTAATTTTGGGTTTTGAAGTATTTTTTACTCAGAACACATGTATCTCGAATATATATGATTATAGATTCTCAATGAATAAAGGGTTAAGAATTTTACGTTTTATTTCATTTTTACAATAGGTGCAGCTAGTGTTAAAAATCAAAAGGATCAATTTTTGTCATCATGTATCGTCATTTTAAATATTTATATGTAGTGATACGCTCTCCGTGATGAGCTCTACGACGCAAACTGAAGCCGAAGTACAAAAGATTTCCGGAGCCCGCTGTACACAAGGTATCAGACCCGACGTGTAATCAGAAAGGTCGCAATCATGCCCCAGCTCCCTGTCTCTCTGTGACGAAGCCGATGTTAAATTTGTATCTAAATATTATAAAAAAAAGATTTTCACCTATAAGCTAATAGGCTCTGTTAACAACACATATTTAACACGCTCAAATTGAGATATACTTTTGAATAATTTATCAACACGTTGTTTTGTTTCGAGACTTTGTTTTAGTTCATAATCATTGCAAAAGACGCTCGCAGACGTAGGTCGAAAGATCGCTACAACGTTGATGTCACTCTTTCGATCTTTATCTCTATTGAAGTGACAACTTCTCCATCCACGTTAGACGTAATTTGGTAGGAGAAAATCTTACAGGTTCGCATGAACAACATAACATGAGTCAACAACATACTTATTTAAATTTGTACAAGTTTCGACGAGCTATTTAGATTTATTTTCTTTGTTGAATACAATTTTGAATATATTTGTTAAGAAGATTACTAGGGGTTATTTTGTTAATTCATTTATTTTCGAACTCTTGTCGCGCCTTTCAACCTGTTTTTGAATTTTGACGTCTGCCGGCAGTCGTTATGAGACTGCATGTGTTTTAATATATTAAATAACATCAATATGTGATATCATTGTACAGGCAATTGCGGTTAGTATTTGTTGAAATAACAGAAAAAAATGATTTGTTATTTGTTTGTGTGCCCCGAGCCGAGGGATTATCGCGCTACGCCATGATTATGATTAAATGTCACACCACGAGCACGACGCAGTACACAGGAACGTATTGTGCGGATCTAAAATTTTGTTATTCTGTCGGTTCTCGGTTATGAGTTTACTTTTATATCGTAAGCTAAATATTGCTAATTCATCTCCATCAATGTAAATCCAATTAACAGTGACCATAAAGAAATAGACATCAAAAAAAAAACTCCGAGTCATAACTAAATCTAAATGATAAGAATTATTTCAATTTCATCTGTTTCCTAAATTACTCATTATTTTTTTAATTTGTCGGATTAAAAAAACTAATATACAATGGAATCGTTCTTTACATCTTACTCTTATCTGCAATTTTTTAAATTACTGCTGTATTTTCTCTGGCAGAGTATAATGCCGTGAGAAAAAAATGCATTAAATGTGCCCGATAAACTTTCATAAAAGTACACATTTAGCGTATCGTAGACAAAAGTTAAGCAGCAAAAGCTCGTAGCCATAGTTCTACGAACAAATGCTATTTTGATTCTAACGTCCGAACGTTTCTCAAAACAATTTTAATTTAACAAGTCAAATAAAAGCAGAAATATGTAATCTGACATTTACGAGTTAACAACAAAACGTTATATATTATTTACGTGATTTTTAATGAAACATAGCGCAAACATATTAATAGCTCATCTGGCTTTTGTATATCCGAACATCGTATACAATCGAACATTTGCTAATATTGAACATGGTCTACGATATCACGACAAAAAATGTTGGCGCACTAATGCACTGCTAAAGGTGCTACGCTACTATTTGTATATAAGCCGACACAAGCAGATCCACCGATAGCGTTTTTTGGCGTGTACGTTTAGCAGTTCCAACCAATTATAAATATAAAAGTTCTAAGAATTTTATGTTAAGTGATATTAAGTCCATCAAAATCTTATTTCCGGCATCTGGCCAAAGATATCCATTAGTCTTACTTAACGGAGTAACTTTTTAAATTTCGGTTGTACAAATGACGCGCAGATGTGGATCCTAACAATTACACAAAGTAGTATTGCCACGAGAAAAATAAAATAAATTATATCTTCATTGACAATAAAAAGATCATTTTTCAATATTCGCTTTTATAAATTATTCAGTAATTTCAATTGAAATGATCGTTGTTTTATGATCAAAGAAGTATCGCTATGGCAATATATAAGCAGAAATAAATGTATGGAATTTACGAATTTTAACGTAAGAACCTTTATTTCCAAAAATGACATCTTACTGTGAAACAAGGTATAAGGCCTAACTATGTACGTAAACAATTCTACTGAAATATGGCCAACTCCTGTGTAAACAAACAAGAGCTAAAAATGAGAATAACGTACCTACTTGATGAATTTTAAAATATTGGGATCACAAAAGAATAATTTGAACTTATAAGTATATGTTATTAATCATATCCGCAATTTTGTATCAAATTTGAAATAGTATCTGCGATACGCCGGATGACAAATTTTATTACACGGAATTTGATATTTTATTGAACACTGACTTATATTATCCATTAATTAATGTGCATTGCATAATACATTAGTATTGAAAAAAAAACTGCCAAACAGAACAATGCTTGTATTTTACATGGATCCACTCGATAATGTGTACGTCGTCTAGTAATACGTTAAAGAGAGAATATGAGAATATTAAATAATGTTGTAGTATATATACAATAAGTCGCGGAAGCAAAACGTTGCAGTAAAATCTCCTTGATAGTTCTGTTTGTATCTAGCAGGTTATAGCATTAAATATATGACAATTCAAACAGAAAAATAAACAGTGAACACGGTTTCCCATCATTAGTCGCCGCAAGTATTTTCGTATCAATAAGATAGTAATTGTCACATTAAGGTATAATATTTTACAAGAATGGCTTAGGTATAACTTACTTACAATTAATGTTTCCAAAACTTCTTATATGATTTTTGCAGCAAAAAATAAAAAAATACCAAATCATGCCCCCTTATTAATAAATAACAAAGCTATAAACAAATCTGACACTGAAAAGTATTTAGGACTTCATCTAGATAGTAAGCTTACATGGCAAACACATGTTAATTACATACGTACAAAAATTAGTACACTTATTGGAGTCCTGCGAAGAGTAATCAATTGTATCCCTGCACAAATTCGACACACTCTCTATAACTCCCATGTTAAACCACACCTAGAATATTTAATTGAGGTATGGGGTTCTTCTTCCAAGGCGACCCTAGGTACCCTACAAAGGACACAAAATAAACTAATAAAAGTATTATATCGGTTCCAATACCTTTCGCCAACTTCTGAAATTTTTACTAAAACTAATAAATTAAACATAAAGCAACTGTACACCTATAATACATGTGTTCTCGTTAGGAAAATTATAACAAATAAGACAAATTCCCAAATAATCCTTAAAAAAAGGACTCATAGATATCAAACCAGGAATAAAAATAAATTGAAATTACCAAGACCCAGAACAAACTATGGACAGTTATATAATACTTTACCTACATATATTCGAGACATCAATTCTATAGTATTGTTTAAAAAGCAACTTAAAAATTATGTTAATAATAAAATGTAAACTAAAATAATGATGTAGTACCACTGGCGTAAATTAATTGTTATGTATCTAAGATTTCTCTTAAGTGAATTTTGTAAATTCTATGAGAAAATAAAGCTCTTTAACCACAAGGTAAATAATGTCATTCCTGTAGATATTTTGTCATAGCAGATGTGTTTCAAATTATTTTGAATTTATTTATTTCGTAGACAGAACTTTACAGAAGAGATGAATGAATCAGATTTGACAATCCTGACGAGAAGGGATGCGCCCGACCAATAGCAGCCCTTGTGACATTTGACTATCTCAGCAACGGAATTTTTTGACAAAAAAAGACTGAAGTACAACCCGTTATTGCCACGGAAGGTTGGTCATACTGTGCCGATCCGACCACATGAGTGGGAAAAGGGCAAGGAGATGATGAATGTCATACATATAGACCTACGCTATAAAATTAAAGCTTCAGGTACTTAACCCTGTCCCCTTGTATATTTATTACAAGTTGATTGAAGTAGAGAGTGTATCTCACGGCCGGTCAGTTTATAAGGATTCCAATCAATTTGCCGTTACGTCGCACTGTAAATAAAACCACAACGAGTAATTCCGCCGACCGCTCCCGAGCTACCCTACGTTTGTATTGTCCCAGTTCCAACATTAAATACTTTTTATCCATTGTAAATGTTGCAAAGCCAATGTTGCAATAGTGTTTCTTTAAAAGGTATAAAGAATTCATATCTACATGGTTTTTTGGTTTAGGAACTTTATAAAACATGTTTCATAAGAGTTTTACAAATTTAAATGGATATTTTTATGTTTTCGAGTTAAGATATATTTTCCATAAGCATAAAATGTAAAAATAAAATGATAGTGCACAAGATTGTATAAAGGCATAAAAAGTGTATGGAATATCAGAGTTCAGATTTTTATGCCAACGTCGTAGTAATAAATTTCACCTGATTGTCGTCATTGTGCTGTACAATGAGCGCTGTAATAAGGACTTACTTCACATGGCCCGTCTTATAGCGGACGTGTTACGTTCGCCTTCACAGATTGTATTGGCCTTTAAGTTTGAAATTCACTCTAAAATTATATAAGGCGTCTTAAATAAAAGAATTGGTTATTTTTAATATAACATGAAACATATCAATGATATTTTAGTTACATAAAATACATTTAATCAGAATAATAAAATCGAAAGTACTTAAAACTTTTTTAAGTACTTTCGTTTTTTTTAACTTGAAAATGGATAAAATATTGTTTATTATTATGATTACGTGTACATTTATTCCTTAATTAATTATATGATTTATATAAGAACAAAATAGGTAAACTTGGAACTTATGATTTGTCGCCATAATTTGTAAAGTGATATAAACGTTATTCAGGTATTTTGTGCAGGTGCTCATAATAGCTGTATTAATTATCACGGTAAACGAAATCATTTAAATTAATTACCCAACTTAATTTACTATTATGTTTCGTACGCTTCATTCTTTATATAATTATTGTAACATACAGTAGTTGCATTGCACTGGTAACTTTAGAGTTTTAGAGAAAATAAAATGACACGTCAATTCCGTTTCCGCCATATTGGACTGTCAGTGTTTCTGGCCAAGGCCCTCATTGTTTGCTTGTGCGCGGTAACGTTAGCACGTTCCATGTTTAATATTCCTAACGACGTTATTTTATTTAAGTTGAGTCGCTTTAGTCATATAAAAATGCAAAAAGGTACTTCTAATGAAAAATAAGATATTACAAAATCAAAGGATTGAAGAAACGATAGTTAACTAAAAAACATAGACAGTTCGTGATTACCTCAGATTCCGAAGACAATAGCGGTAAATTATATTCGTTATCTAGTGTGTAAAGTGAAGTTCTATACCTATTGTTAATGCAGCTAGCGTCGTCGACGGCGTCTTCGTCGTTCTTTATTATGTCAATCTGTTCGATATAAGTCCTACTTGAATGTCCACTACCTACACTGCCACTAACTTTTGCTATACATAAATTTGTTTCGTTTAATATCCTCATTTATGCTCTCCACACATCCTGAACCACCACTTTCTCAATTCTAGTCACCACATCCACTTTTTATCCTATTATTCAACGTCACAACTAACACATGCTTTTCCTGCCAAACCCAGTTCTCATTTCCATACATTAAAGTGGGGACTAGTACTTATAAATTGCCCGGCGAGCCTTACTGTGCCTATTTTATTTCCATTCATCTTATTTCCCACATTCACTCGTCGTTCAAAAGCTTACCATCTCCAATAAATATACATCCTAAATAGACAAACTCTTTCACCTATTCCACTTCTTTGCCGCTAACATTTATATTATTATTATAGATTACTATCTTACTTTGTTCTTCAAACGCCGTTACTTTCGTTTTGTCTAGATTAATCTTCTACCTTCCAATGAAAATTTCATTAAGATCAGCATAAATTGTAAGCCCTCCACCGATGACGCAAACACGACATGGCCATCGTCATTAATGCACAATCTTCGTCTTTCAAAGCTTTCAAACGAACACCCATAAAAAGATTGAAAAACCTTTAATAATGCCAAACCAGTGTGATTAGGCCCCGCTACAAAACAAGCAGTGGAGTCTTTATAAAGAGATTTTAAAACTTTTGCTTGTATGAGATCAGTCTTCAATCCAAATGTAACCAAGGTTGACCAACCATTTAACTTTATAGTATGTCTTCAATCGCAATCTACGAAGGCGCGGAAAACTTTTTGGTTTACAGCCAAAAACTTTCCTGTAATCTTACGTAAAGAAAAGATCTGATCCATGCAACCCATTCATAAATGAAATAAACATTCCTAATTTAAATATTATTATTATAGAATTATAAGATTGGATTATAAATTGTACAAATCATAATGATTTCTTATATTTACATTAAAATCAATTCTACGGATTTTGTCACGTTTGTTTTAAGTTTTTTGTGTTTCGAGTACTTTACCTCGCTCATGGCCAAGAGGTGTCCGTAAATCCAAAAAAATAATTTTATTCCAATGGTAGAAATCAGTCTTTTTTAATTTAAGTTTGAACATCGAGCAAAGGAGTCTAAAATTGTGGTTACGAAGAAATTTATTCCAGGCACGATCTGTTCCCGTTTCCTATAGGGAGAAATGAGCTCGTTTATTTTTATGAGTTAATTGAAAGTACGTTTCCGGAAATCAGTGCGATAATAGATGCAGATTAGGTTTTAGAATTTCTACTTTGAATGTATTTAAAACGTTTAAAAAATTCTTTCGTGACGACAATATTAAAGTTTTATTTAATCTTCCCTTTAATGGACTTACTATACTAATCCTGCAGCATTGTGACTGTCTTCTGTGTGGTCGCGATACTTCCCGAGCTTATTCGTACTAAAATTCTTGATAAAGACGATTTGGGGAAAAATATTGAAGGAAATGGGTTACAGTGTTATAGGTCTAAGGATGTCACAATCGTGATAGACAGAACGGTAAACAGTAAATATTTCTACTTCATTACAAAATTAAACGCTATAGTTCTACTCTATTTGTTGGCATGGTCGCGAAACGCAAAATTTTTGTGAAAAAACTCCTGCTAAAATAAATATTGCCCACGTGACATCTGATTTGAGAATTTTACACAAACACAATTCATGATGCAAAAAATAATCAATTTTTTGGATTAGATAGATTAGATTTAATGGATAGAAGAGTTTTATTAACTTCAATGTTTTATTAACTTAAATGTTAATAGATTACCTATGTATGTGTGTGTTTCTATAAAAGTATTGTATGCAAAGAATGCCTCGTCCCGCCTGACCTAACCATCATGGCCGTAGGTAACGACCTGATCCTATAAAAAGGCACAAAAATATCGCGAACGCAATTTATCATGTCATTATTCAGGCAAAGGGCGAACTTTACGACTATAATAACGTGAGATGTTTGACTCGAAGTGGCTCGTGAATAGGGAACATCCATAATTGTGCTGTTTTATGCGAATGATTAACCTTTTAACGTTGGCCAAAAGGAAAACGATTCTTCATGAAACAATAGTTTTGTTGGTATTCAGATGGCATTCTTTTCATTTTTACTTATATTAGTTTCCATATTGTATTTTTCGTACTAAAATATCAAATTTGTAGAGATATTTTGGGAGAAACCATTACCTGATACATTATCAGCGGGAAGAAGATTTATACATATTTGTTTTGTCTACTTTGTCTGGTGAGTACGGTGGTCGCACGTCGCAACTCCACAATGCATGAGTATGTGGAAAGAAGTTATAGTCATTTAATATCAATTAAAGCATTTGTTCATACGCCTCATTCTAAAATCATCTCCCTCTCTTTTTCCTACTTTATGTGGAGTCGGCATAACATATTATTTATAATATAAGATCCATCAGTGGTCACTTCTTTCTAAATCATGTCACTCTTTACCCAACCATTTTTAAGGATATAAATATATCCCTATCACATTCATATCTAAACCTCTCCTCTGCTACACATCCGTCTTAACATATCTGTCACATGTGCGCACTATTTTTTCATCCTCTTTTAAACCCCTAGCTCTTAAATAAAGAAGAATATTTTGGATCGGATAAAAATTTTATCTCAAAATGACATTACATGTTTTACAGTATATTTCGGTATAATACGAATTAGTGGTTTAGATCATAGGATCCAGTCCACTTATTCGTAGTATTTATTGATTAAATCGTGACGTGATAAAGTTATATTGCGTAAAAAAATAAGTTTTCAAATGGCAAATGCGAGTCAATCAATTTATATTTTAATAAACTTAATGATCGCGAGCGAGATTCTAGTGACAAAGAGTTGCAATTTTAATTAATGCCGCGGGCCGAATACAATGTGTATCGCTCCTTTGACTTTGAAATGCCTTTATTTGCTTCTGAAAATTTAATATACTTTTTGTGTTAACGTTTTGTAAGTATTATTATTTGACTAAAATAGATTAGAATTACACCCGGTCAGGAGTCAGGATATTTGTTGAATCAGGAATTATTGTAGCCTACTATAAAATTTACTGCTAATTTAGTTTAGTTTACTGATTCGTTATGGAGTCTAATCTTTTGTCACTTATTTCTTATTAGAAGTTATTTGTATAAAGTGTATATAATAAAAACTGTTGTGTAAATAACCACCAATCATATTAAAAACATCGTTTTTTTCTGATATTTTACAGCGTAAAATGCTTTTTAAAATATATTGTATTTATCTAGAGGCACTTTTATAGTTCTTGTTACATGTAATCAACCAGACTAGGAGTCGTGGCAATGTTAACGCAAAAAATTGCAACCGCGATTAGTACGCTGGCTGCCTTTCCTTTAATTTAAAAGTTTATCTTCTAACTTTACTAAGAACAAAAGTATTGTTTGTAGAAACGTATATTTGTATACGCATATAATAATTGAAGTCTTGTCTATAATAAATTGTTTTACTATATTATTGCTTTGAGAATCGTACATTAAATGAAAAAAAACACCACTCTGTATTTATGAGCATTGGTGGCTCAGCGGTTTGCGTAATGTTATTTGCGGGTTCGAACCCAGGGTCGATCGCTTTACTTTGTGTAATTTATTTCATCACCACTTCCCCAAAAGCGGTGAAGGAAAACATCGTGAGAAAACTGGCATGTTCTTAGTACCATCAAATTCGAAGACATGTGACATCCACCAACCCGCACTGGAACAGCGTGGTGGATTACGGCTCATCATTCCCTCTCTCGGAGAGTAGGCCTTTGTCCCTGAAGTGGGGAATATTCTAAAAAGGTCTGATTTATTCTTATTATTTATCTGTAAATATATATTAAATTTAGGCAATCCAAAAGGGCACGCCTCACACGCGTGTTATATTAATAACAGAAAACCATATTTATAAAAAAAAAGTTTTGAATATTCCTCTGACAAATCATATACCACCTAATCCTATCACATATTTCCTATGGAGTATATTAAAGATAATAAAATGAAATTAGATTTATTACAAACATTAACGTGGAAGATAAAAAACATTGCAAATTCATATCTAAGATCTCTAGTTGTAAGATACCACCCGCTTATTATGACTTTCTTATTTAATTTAGGGTATAAGAAAAGTCATTTTGTAAAATGGTCACGACGCGGCATATCCAGAGTAGTACACATCCAGACGCTGTGAATTGTGAGGCGCGCAATGAAAATAAACAGATCACTGTGTTACTGAAAAATATATCATTGAAGTATGAACTAGCGCATTTACATATCTTTTTGAACCCCCATCAAAAACAATCTCAGTTTGTTTTTGAAACTAAGTTTGGTGCACGCGTTCTTAATGGGTGGCGGGATGTTGTTCCAACATTTGGTAGCCGCATATCGGAAGCCACCACGGAACGCAGCGGACTTATGCCGTTGTGTGCACAACTGTGGAAATCGTCGCCTTTTCGTTCAGGGCATCTGCTCTTTGTCCAAATTAGTTTATTGCAGAGGTATTTTGGGGCTTCTGATTTTATTACTTCAAAGAGGAGGCACGCCAGGTGAAGTTTCCTGCGGTAAACGATTCTTAAAATATTATGCTCATTCAAGAACGGCGTAACATGGCTTCGTGGTGGTATCGAGAAACAAAACCGTGCACATGCATTTTGTACCCGTTGAATTAACTTAAAAAGGACTGAATCCTAGCATATAAACGAGGCCCATACACAGTATCTGAATAGTTTAATTTGGACAATACTAGGGCCTCTACTACCTGGATACGAAGCCGTTCATTCAGGTATCGCCGAACTTTGTACAACACTTTTAATCTGTAGAAACAGCTTCGTGTGACTTCCGAAATATGCTTTTCGTAGCGCAGGTTTGGGTCTAGCACTAATCCTAAATTCCTGGCTTCATACACACGCTCAACGACTTCAGACCCCAATCTAACCTGACAGTCTGATGGAATGTTATTGATCTGATACTGTGATCCAAAGACCATATATTTTGTTTAAGAGGGATTGAGAACGAGACAGCTGCTTTCGGACCAGTGCAGTATTCTGTCAAGGTCATCGTTAAGGGATCGTAAGGCGGAGGCCCATTCGCTATTCCTAAATGAAATATATATTTGTAAATCGTCGGCGTATAGGTGATATTTACAATTGTGTATACACTTAACGATGTCCGCTGTATATAAGATAAAAAGAAGAGGAGAAAGGATAGTTCCCTGAGGAGTGCCTCTTTCAAAGGATGTGTATACCAAGCGTCGCGTCTGACCATTGTCCCGAGTTACTTCAACACATTGACCGCGGTTTGTGAGGAAGCTTTGAAACCACTGCACTGTATCTGACTTGAAACCGTAATATGACATCTTAGAAAGAAGCAGGGATATGTCTATACAATCAAAAGCCCATGAAAAATCCAGAAGCACCAGCAATGTGCACATGCCTTCGTCCTGAGCAGTGATAATGTTGTCAGTTACATCTAAAAGTGCCGTGGTGGTACTATGACCTTTCCTAAATCCAGATTGAAATTCGGGAAGCATGTTGTTAGTTTCCAGATAGTCAGTTAGCTGAAGCCAAACAACCTTATCGACGATTTTAGATGGACATGGGAGTACACTGATTGATTGGGCGAAGATCTTTCAGTTCCTGAGGGTTAGGGTGTTTTGGCAAAGGTCGAATTATGGCAGTCTTCCATATTTTTGGGTATGTGGATGTGGTTATTGAACAGTTTACGATAGAAGTTATTGCTTTGAGCGATTGTGGTAGCGTCATAAGCAACATTTTCAGTGAAATACCATCAATGCCCTCTGCATTCGATTTAAGATTAGTAACAATTTTGGAAATTAACAGCTCACTAACAGGCTGAAGGGAAAAGTAAGTATGAGTCGTATGTAGGTGTGTATTGAAATAACTCAGAGTAGACGAGTCAGCATGTGCGATTCCGGGTATATTTAAAAAGTGACTATGTCAGGGTCAGCCAAAACGGCAATACAGTGGACTTTAAATTGCGCCATAGAATTTTAGGTCTATTTAAATTATTATTTATGTTATGATCAAAATATGCCCTTTTTTCGTTGTGAATAGAATTAATAACTAAAGTTTTTAAAGTTTTGTAATACATTTTATGCGAATCTAATTTCGTTTTTAAGTACCGCTTGTGGGCTGCATTGCGAAGTTTCATCATCAATTTGATTGTGTCAGTTATCTGAAGTAGTCTGGCTAGCGTTTGCGTAAACTACATGATAATTTAAGAGAGTAAAATGCTACCTAAGGGCTTAAAATTATTACATCGGTACAATATTCGCTACATGGTGTTGGTGATCTATCCACAAGATAAACTGATCAGTTTTAATACGTATCGTTAAACTTAAAATATTTTTTTACATTTGATTTATACTTGGAGCAAATATGTCGTATAAACAGCTCTGCGTTTTCTTCTTTCATCGTCATAATATAATAATGATCCTTTATTCCAGGATATAAGCTCCATTTCTACTAAAATTGGAATTAAAACTTAAATCTATTACTAAGGAGTACTTGAACGTTAGGGATGTGTGTGTGTTTAGTTAAGGATCTCATTATGTGATTCTTCTTCTTCTTGGTCGCTTCACTCTTGACAGAGTGGTCGTGGTTATCACGCTCCAGTACATTGGGCAACAGACAGTACCCGCCGTACGACGTTCCGCCACCTCTGCCTGCTGGCCGTTAATCGGGCACATTCGTGTACGGGAGCACCCACCGCAGCCTTCACTTGATCCGTCCATCTCATCGGGGATCTCCCCCCGTGGTCTTGTACCTTCTACTTTCCCTTGTACGACAAGACGTTCTATGGAGTCGTTTCCACGTCGACTGACATGCCCAAAGAATTTAAGAATTCGACATCGCACTTGACTGGATAGGCGCTCTTTGATGCCAAGCTCATCAAGGATGGAGGCATTTGTTCGGAATTCGGTCCATGAGACCCCGAGCATTTTCCTCGAACATTATGTGATAGTCACGATTATTTCTTTGTATATATGTATAGGTGTACGTTTCACATACTTATTTTGGAAGGCGAATAGTAATTAATTTGTAAGATCGCGCTTAATTAATTCATAAAAACGACGAGTAAAGCTTTTGAGATCAGAGGACCAAAATATTCGTGCTTTGAATTAATTTATCAGCAAGTATTACTCAGAGGTTTGATTTAAGGGCTGTTTTAAGAATGTCTAAATTTGTAATTTTTGGGTTAAACTATGTAATATTATTTAAGTGTATAAAATGTACGAGGTGACGCAAAAGTTGTCACCCGATGTTCTGTGGCTGTAATTTTTTTAATAAATAAAAAAACTTCAGTTTTTGCTTTTGCATTATATTTATTTGCATTCTAATTAGGAATTTAAGTAGAATAATGATATCAGCCAAGTGGCCGCCGTTATAATTGATGACCATACGCGCTCGATTGCCATAATTTCCGGCGAAGAGTTCCCGCATTCCTGAGGGATACTTTTTTGTTGACAAAGACTCGTGACTTCATTAGCCCTGACAAAAATAAGTTGAACCGTTTCAAACTAATTTTTAATTTTGCGATCTTGTCGGCGATTGCTACGCGTTCTCGAGGAGTATAGCGATTCATGTCTTATAGCCGTGTATTTTGTATTTCTTTACTTCACAAATATCAAAGCAGAACTGATATTTACTGCCATCTACATCTTCTGATAGGATGATGACTTATGGGGCTATATAGTACTGAGTAAATTAAGTTATGTTGCTTAGGTAGAAGTAGTAGAGGAAATGTAAAATTAATGTTATAGAAAAGTTTGTCTGTAATCACAATTGATTATTATTAAAATTGATTGATACCTAGTCAATTAAATAGGTACTTATAAATTGAAGGAATGTAATCAGGTTTTCGGAGAGGTTATGGGACAACTACAGCCTTGGCGTAAAAGTAAGCGATGGTATCCTTTCAGCACGTGGTATGAGAGAAGTCACTCTTTAATGTAACTAGATTTCTCTAAAGCGTTCGCCAATATTAATATTCAGCTTTTTCTAGATAAATTACGCTTTTGCAGTGTATTTGACAAAGCTAGCAAATGGGTCATGTCCTTCCTAACCGGAAATCCAGATCCAGAAATCTAAATGTTAGATCGAAAGCTAAAGATATCAGTTGCGGCACACCTCAAGGTTTTTTTTTCGCCCTCTCGTTCCCTTAACGTGTTAATAGGTCAGGGACCTTGTCTACTGGGGTAAATATTTTTTTCAGTATTGTATTTATTTGCTTATTCTACTTAAAATTGACTATTAAATACAATACTGTGAGAACCCCCCATGCCCCATCAAAACTTGCACCAGCGCGGGATCAAGGTCTAGTTTCCGAAATGTGGAAGGGGCGCTCGTCACCTTGGGGAAGAAGAGCTTGGTCGCACACCTCAAAGTTCCATACTAAGCCCTTAGGTTAATCCTTAGGTTTTATACAAGTGATATCGATAGCAGTATGGTGACTCGCGGCGCGGTGTGCGCCGCCACAGCCAGAAGCGCGAAGACGACGCAAGACACGGGGTGCGCCGCCTACAACCGTCTCTTGGACCACGTAAAAGCGGTTACGCCAGCCTTACGTCTTTTAAAATAAAACTGACGTCATGGCTTATCAATTTCTTAATTTTTTAATTGAGAGAATTAGTCTTGTTTTTTAATTACTGTTTTTTGTTAGGAATCTTCATCATCTTATGATGTAATTAGCAATTTTTTTCCTTTTCTTCTTTTTTGCGCTTTCAAGAACACAAACAGTAAAATAAAATAAAGCACTCATACCCGTTTCCAGAAATATGCAGCCGAGAATGTCACAAAACCATTGTGGAGTCAATTGTACTTTCTCTTTTTAATTACTGGGACATCGTTTATGAACCTAGAATTACGGAAAAGACAAAAATAATATAAAATGCGTGCAGTACGCCTGTATGCGATAGTGTTATATTATTCCGAAATATTCGCCATACCTAAATACGCGTAAAATTTTAAACATGGCAGCGAGAAGGAAATCATAAAACGGCATGTTGTGCATATAAAATTATTAAATTTAAAAAGTCATCATACTTATACCTTAAAGTTAGACTGGTTATAGACGCACACAGTAGGGATACACCATGGTCTGAAACTTTCTGTAAAATTCCAATACGTTATATCAGACTGTCGGCTACAGGGGCAGTTTCAAATATGCTGCTACAAAGATATGGAACGAATTACCTCACCCCACCTTTACGCAGGCCCGTATCTGTCCAAGTTTAAAAAAAAAACAGTTAAACTGAAATAGAATTTTCTTGGCTATTTTTTTAATTGTAATATTTTCCTAGTATCGTTTTTTCAATTTTTAATTAGTGCGGGTTATCTTTAACGTCTTTTTAAGTATTGTTTATTTATTTATGTAAAAGGCTATTGTGAACAGGCGCAAGGCTACTAGTAGATTGGGCTGAAAGCCAGCACCACACGGTTATGTCATTCCGTACACGCTGAATCTTTAAGAGATATAACAATTAATGATATTTATGATTATTTGTTTATTATTGACTGTATGATATTGGCAGCAAGTCTCGCACGAAACGTTCGGACAGACTACGCCAATACCACGGCGGCAATTTACACATTCGTATTACATATGATTTTGGGAGTGTATACCTCAACTCTATTTTTATCTTCCCCAATTCCCCATGTTCTTGTAATCTTATTACTATTTATTGAATTTTAATCGATATATTGCCACCGTTTTACAAAGAAAAGATTAATCAATATTATTGACACGGTACGAGCAAGTAATTTGAATTCATCTCAACATTTATTAAGCCTTTTGTAACATATTTATATAACATTTGTCTGTGATATGACTATTGTTAATTGAGTCTGAACGTATTTATTTCGGAATAAAAAACTTTAGTTTGACCTTAATTTTAACAAGCACATTACGGGTGTTTACTGTCAAAGAAACGACTTTCATTCATTGCATTTAGCCCCGAGCATTAATTAAAATTTTAAAGCCCTTTGTGACGGAAACGTTGTTAGTACAGGACTAAGTGTTTTAATTGAAAGGAAATAAATAATATTCGTATAAATACATAATTATTACACGCGTTCGCATTTAATACGAAAATTAACCTGGTAGGAATGTGCATATTAACTTTATCTATTCTATTGTTATCAAGCGGAAAACATTTTCGTATAATCGTAACGGATTTTTGTTGAGGATGTTCATTTTTTATACATGCTATTTGTCCTTTCTACTGACAAAGCGTAGTAGTACTCAGGAGGCGGAAAAATATTCATAAAAAGGTAACGAGAAAAAATGACACACGTCGTGTACCTTTTATATTCCGCCTCAGCCGTGAGATTATCACGGTCAGGTGTGATTGTGATTAAACGTCAGTGCACAAAAGAAATTCACTGTTCTTTTGTTGTTTATGTCTTATTATGGTCTTAAAATACTATAGAAGAAGTCTTTCTTTTATAAGCACAATAAGTTGTTCTACGCTCTCTTCTGAAGGTTTGTTACCTCAGGGATAAGCCTTCCAACAAAGGTGTTGTTATAATGTTTGACGTGACCCTTCACTATCTATCAATGAATTTTGTTGTTTTTACAAGCTTTCATTTTGTTTCACCTGTCCGGTGTTTGTCATCAATTACGGGTTGACCTGAAATTTTGCATACATGTGTAAATGCAATGTATGATGAGACACGAGACACTGGACGTGCAGACGTTCAAATTTACCGACTGGTTGGTGCTGTCTTTGACAAAAATAAAGTGTACTGTCAGCTTGTCACTTAAAGTATCAAATAGCATAGTCAAAATGTTATAGTAAAATTAAAATTAATGAAAGCATAATGCTCATTATGTTTTTTTATGGAAGAAGGTGGCATACGAGCAACCGTTGTACCTGATATTAAGTGATCGCCATACTTAGGCATCCGCAACAAGTAAATAAGCTGCAGATGTGTTGAGATCTTTAAGTGACAAAGGATGGGAAAACAGGAAAACGGATATTGCCTTTTTATATCCAAGCCCTTCCCTTTCCAATCCTTAACTTATTAGAAATGGATGGACCGGGAAAGAGGACTGGAATTGAGGCTCAGGTAGACATTATAAAAAGTAAAGTGCTTGCATGTTTGTGATGGATAACATATATAATAACTCAACCGATATTAAATTACAAAATAATAATATTCTTAAGGACTAAAATATTGATCGATTAAACTAACCGAAGCTGTTTAGCAAAGTGAGAGTATGCCAATAAATTGTAATTTCTGTATTATTGTGGATTTATTTTCCTAACATAGGTCGGCGTCAAGCTTTTGTATATTATGATAAAAGATCTCGAACTTCGCAACGACCATCGGTATAAAATGTATTCCAGGCACGATCTACTTTGGGACTTTGATCAAGGGGTATTTTGTACGTTTATTTGATAGAATAATTGATCACAGATCAGTATTTTATTTTATTAGTTGTTGCATTATTAACAGGTGTTAATTTCAGCAATCTTTTAAGGTTCTCCATTTTTATCTTAATATATTAGAAGGTTGAAGTAAATACATACATATACATATACATTATTTCTTCTTAATCATAGTAATAAGATGGATAAAGACAAATATTAGAGACAACAAAAAACTACAAAATTTGTCTTAAGCTAATAACTATTTTATTTATTAACATGTAACAAGCAAAAGCTATGCTGTATATTACTTTTTTTTTAATTTAAATAACCCGGTGTATACTTTTTGATTTACTCTATTGTTTGATATATTTTATTAACGAAGGGGATTAGCATAACGTCTATTAGCGGAAAACATCTGAAAAGCTGCCCTTCGTGCTATTATACCAATATAGTTGTGATAGATTCAACCTGACAAATTCATCAACAGATTGTAAACTTTGTTTGTTATATTATTGTTTCGATTTATGGTAAAATAATTACAATGTAGACTAAGAGAGAGAGCTGTGCCAGAACCTTGCCAAATTGACAATCTTAATCTCTGCCGACGATTTAAATTATACTAGTATAACTTTGCGATAATGCTATTAATTATTACCATAATTATACGCCAACAGATGTCTATCCAACGTCCGCTGCTGTACGACGGGCTGACCTACGAATCGCTTTAAAAAAAGATGAAATTGCCGCCTTCATCCAGTGGACTCTCTATCTTGAGGGGGGTCTACGACATACATTGCGACATCCTTGTGACATGACGTGACCGACACTGCAGAATATTAGTATTTGCAGAAAATAATGTCGGCATTTATTAATTTTATTACAATTATAAAAATTGTTACTCGTTAGCGCACGTCATATGTTACTATTCTATTAGTATAAAATCTTGAACGGTAATGAATTCATAATTAAATAACTTTGTGGTACACACATGCGTGAAAATAACAAATTTTATACACTAAAACCTAAATGCCAATTAAAAAAAGATAGAAGTAGTCAATAAACTCTTAAAATATTTAATTGATTTTAATTAATTTTCCGCTCTTTTTGTGATACATTATCCTGAAGTAACATTCATTTCTATTATTAATGTACAACATTGAAATTGTGCAAAAAATGAAAAAAAACGATGTCACCAGAGGTGTTTTATTAGAACTTTACACAATCCATTATTTGTAGAAACGAAATCAATTTAAACTTCAAGGCGGTGTGCGTATTTTTAGGTGCGATTTTCGTAATGTTGCCAACAAACAAAGTTGCAGTTAACAATGTAGAAACTGTCGCATATTGTTTAAAAATTACGATAAAAAGTAATATTTTGGGATACTTATTTTTAGTTGTTCTCAAGGACCCCCAGAGAATTACAAGTTTTTTAAGAGATCATGCTTATAGCTTAGTACTTGGGCGGCCGACCTCCCTTGTTTCAGTTTCTTCTTCTTGTTCTTCAGTTGATTCTTTTGAAAAGTTAATTAGTATTCGCAGAATGTCGCGTTATCTAAGACAATGTTGGGGAACTGGTTTATCATTCAATGTCATAGTTAAAAAATTAACAATAATCATTCAGAACACTTTTACATAACTAATTGAGGATGTTAATGTAAAGTTTGTAAGAAACGGGATTCTTAATACGATTAGCCTTTTTGAGGTCACTTGAGTGATTCGGTAGTGCAAAAAATGTTATAAGTATCCGAATCGGTCCAACTTTTTTCTAAATCTTCGAGCACTATTATACTGTTCAACTTCTCACTGCACGCCAAGTCCTCACTTGGTGTTATTTTTTTGTTGTCGGCAAAACACACTCACTATGTCCATGACATTTATGCGAGTACGTTACTTACAAATTTTTTATTAGTCAGCACCACAAAAGTGTAAAGTTGTATATTGATGATGACCAAAAGATGGCTCTGCAAAGATTTTTAAAACATATTTATGTGTGATACCATGTTTTCGGCGGTGAAACCTATACAGATAAAATTAAAAAGTAAAACTTCATCTAAATACAACATTTTATCCATATCATTAGAGCCGTTCATTTATTAAGATCTGTTACATCTACAAAATAAAAATGTTTAAAAGTTCTATTTTTAAGCGTCTGATGTCACTAAGCCCCGTTGTAAAGAAAAATTGTATTTTAAGCTGTAAAGAAAGTTTTTAAATGCTTTTCATTTCATCACAATAATAAATAATAATATGTGTTGGATTAAAACAGCCGTGGAAAGTTTGAAAACAAACAGGTTTGTAGAGATAATGGAGACCGCGAGTTTCAATTTATAGGAAACGTGTGGTTGGCAAGCTCAAGTGAAAAAGTGCAAAAGTTTTATTGCGGTACACTCTCGGGCGTAAATAATTCCGAGCAAACAAACACAATAGTCATTTTATATTTTAACACATGATCTAAACGCACTACGTTATTATTGACTTTTTAAAATCATCAGTATACGAACGAGTATACGAACGGGTGCACACCAGCTTAAGAGTGTACATTGTTTTGGAGATATATATATGTTGCCGACCGATTGTCAGAGCAGACACTTTATAATGGGGCTAGGCAAATTCTAAGCGGTCGGCACATTCGCAGTTGAATTGAACGAATTATTGACAATATGACGTTTCATTTCCAGTCACTTTCTAATGAGGCGAAGTCATTGGGCGAAGTACGGTAGAAAAATTTTAGTCTTGCAACTATTGTCTATATTTCAGTTACTAATGTTTAGCGGACTAAAGGATTACTTGCTACGAATCAAAAAAGCGGGTCTTAAGTTTCTACCAATCTGCGCTCAAAGTTCGTTTTGTTGACAAAGACATTCATGTCTATTGGATAAATATGCGCCTATCGCCTCTTTGTAAAGTGTGTAAAACTGACAATGTGCCGACCGTTTAGAATTTGCCTAGCCCCATTATAAAGTGTCTGCTCTGACAATCGGTTGGTCGGTGGCATATAGAAGGAATTTGTATCGTTATCATTTAACCTGATTTCCATTAAAGTAACAATAAGTTAATTAAGTTATTAAATACTATATGTCTTATCGATGATTAGTTTCATAGAATTGTATCCGTGTTTTTTCCGAAGCCTGAACTCTTATGGACGGTATTTTGAATTCTCTATCTTATAATCGGTTATGAAAATAAAAAGATTAATCGGTCGCATAAGGCAGAGTAATAATAGGCGGTCACTATTTATGAGCCTCTTCGAGTCGGCTACCTCAAGTTATTGTAGTCGTAAAGTTTACTCACTGTTTGCATTATATTTTTACCTTAAGCTTTCGAGGTAACTATAATAATGAAAAACCTAAGCACGTCAGTTTGCCTGCGAATGCGTTAATTTAAGCCGCGATGACTCAATGTTCAGTCAAAGATCTTGCAATCTAATGATCGTGCTTGAAATTATAGTGTCGTATCAGCGAGATTCCGTTGTTCAATTTCTTATGTTTAAAGAATTAACTTATTTACATGTTGTATGAGAATAGAGAATATTTGGTTCGGTGCTACTTATTTCATTTAGGTATAAGAGTTGATATAACTTTTTTATTATGCAGCATCATGGTTCTTGCCCCTGTCTACCGCCATTGATATGAAATATGGGACTGTGTACTTTAAGTACCGTATCGATAAACGGTTAGTCTATTGAACAATTTACACATTGTATGTATATTAGAATTATTTATAGCTCAAAACTACGAATGTATTAATAAGCTATATAAAAAGAAATGCATAAAAATAAAATAGTAAGCTCAAAATGTTCACATGACGTACTCCTGCACCCGCAGTTAATATTGTGTCGGAAGAAGGAACTAACTCTCGACGACCCTTTCGTCATTACGCTCAGCACCACTTAGACAAGAAAGGACTTCTCTAATTACTGCTGTGATATTCCTTACGTACAATCGTGTTTGAATTGTGCGACATTAAATATGTACTCATTTAAGAACGCATTCCTTGAAACAGTGATGTTGACTTTTGCTCGATTATGTTCGTCAAATATGAATGATTTTTAAACGATAGATACAATGCCTGCAAAGTCGTTAACCGTCTATCTCTTAATTTAAAGCAGCGGGATTATATACCGTGCAAAAGTGCAAAAAAACGTATAGTTGTACGTCTGAACCCCCACATAATAAAATGGCCAGAAGATATTGACATTAAAGTAATACACTTTTTGGTAATGGTTTTCAATTCCCATATAATTACATGTTGTACATCACTACTGCATTGATCTATCTATCTATCTAAGGTATATATATACATAGTATAAGTATAAATACTTGCGACAGGGTAAAGGAAAAGTATTTAAATAAAATAACTTAGATAAAAATCTTTCAACTTCTTTACTGAACACCAACTCCGTACTAACTAATAAGTTGTAACACACTTGGATTACAATTTATTAGTTAGTACGTACATCTACTAAGTTGTTGCAAACATTTTTTATGATAGGTAGAATTTGTGCAATTTTTCATTTCGTCACCAGTAAGTTGCAAGGTCGACCGGGAATTTTTTTTTATATACTTTTATAGGGTTACTTGCTTAAAAGCCGCTTCATTGTCGTTTTTAAACTGTACGTGTAATTCCTTACACGAGTCGGTTCAGCGTTGTCTCCACAGAACGTCGCGCTGCAGTGTCGCATAACGAGCACCTGGCTACTCATCTACATAATGTGGACAACAACCATTTTTACCTTTTGCGTACGATATAGGTTAATGTACTATTTTAGATGTTCTTTTAATTTAAGATCAAAATATGTATTAAACTATATAATACATATAATTTATTTTAAATATACGCTCACGCCCGTAACCCAGAGAGGTAGGCAGAGATCATGGATTTCCATTTGGCGCGATCCTGGCACACCTCTCTCGCTTCTTCCACATTCATACATCTACGCATGCATGCTCGTCGGTTATGGGTGCTCCTTATATCGCCCTTTTTTAGTAAGTCATTAATCTGATCGACATAAGTTTCCTGGGGCGTCCCCTACCAACACTGCCACTCACTTTTGCAACATAAATTTGTTTGTTTTTGTTTTGTTATTTTAATATTAAATATTTGAAAGCCACGCAATGCTGTAACTAGGACGCATATATTATATAATAATCATAATTATATTGGTGTGTAAGAAATGAGTAATTAATTATTTTTGTGCAAATGAGTAGTATGACTTTTTCTTTATTCTTTCCTTTTCCATGACATTTTCAGTAGTAGTATGACATATTCCTGTCAATCCAATGGCAGGTAGCCTTAGTGGCGATGTGGTCAAAAGATGGCCTGCAATAATTCCAATGCTTAGGCTTACGCACAATAAACGAAGACTCAAGTCGCTTCGTTCAAACACGAGATGTGTATCACTAAACGTCGTAATTAGTCGTTAACGTGAAATTAAGATATAGGTTAAAATATTTTGATTATATTTAAAATATCAACGTTTGGTCCGATGGCACTACGAAGGTTGTATTCTGAATGCTCGGGTTCTATGAAATTTAAAACCAGCGTTAGGCCTGTGTGGCTGGAATTTAATTAAAATTAATATGAAAATAGCGTTCGAGCAATTTATCAATGACATTAAAAAGATTACGATAATCGTGTAAATATAGTCGCTGCAAAAATACTTCTTGATTGCCACGAACCCGCTGGATATTTATATCCCCGATATTCAGCTGTTCTGTGATCTTGCTCCAAAACTAAAAATTGTGTTCCCTTCAACCGAAGATTAGCTTTGGCTAAATTGTAGACGAACAGTATGAATCGGTATTTTTTCTTTTCTTTCCCTCCATTGAGTTCTATGTTACGTATGGCGTTGAGAGTTTACTGTAATATTTAAATAAATGTAACCTTAATAGGTATGTGTTGTCCCTGATTTTATGATATAAAATTGATAAAAATAAAAGTGGTAAAGATAAAAACGTTTCAGGAATACAGGATTTTATTTAGCTTATATTGATATAAAAGACGCTAGATTCGATAAAAAAAATATTTGTATAACCTATACATTGCATTTTATTCAAATGGTTGGCTACATGAGAGAAATGAAAAAAGAGTCTCATCCGTACACGAGCATTACATTTTGATTAGGAGCTTTGTTGACGAGACCGTGCTCGGCGGGTGACGAAAGGGATGGTGTGATCGCAGCCCTCCTGATTACGCACTCCCGTTCGTGCTTTGTGTCCCGCCTTGCCGAAATTCTTTGTAATTTAACGTTTGTTATTGTTGTTTACTATAGCATAAGTCGGAAAAGTCGTTTTTAAATCTCTCTGGAATTCTCTGAAAAAACTCTGACATTTTATTGTTCATACGAAAGTTTTTCCTTTCATCATTATAAAAAAGTCGAGTTGCACGAATGGGAATTTGTTTTGAATCTCTTCAATTGTCTCGTTTGGTTTGGAGACGTATACATACATGATTTTAAATTTATAAATTGTAAATAGGGTAAAACATTAACATTGTCATAATCAACATTCGTGAAACGTCGACAATTTTTGCGTGGGGAAAAGAAGAGAAGACTCTCGTCTTAGGGGACAGCAAGAGAATGGGGTCCGCGGAATGTCGTTCACTAGACAACGCGCTGAATTGTAAATATCACTCTCACTCTGAAAACAAAGTGGTTATCCTAGTAAAGCACCAGCTGGCTCTGGCCGTACCGCTGTCATGGTTGTTCATAGTTTCAGAACTCCATGATTTCTTAGAATTGTATTGACTTATATATGTTTATGTTAAATTAAAAAGTACAAAAATTTACTTCCAAGCAGGACCATTGTAAACATAACGGTTAAGTACTGAAGGGTTTAACGGAGTGCTTCTCATGAGATGTGTTTGCCTTACAGGTAAAAATGTGAACATAAAAATAAAAGTTCTCATCGAAGGAAGCGAGAAAATAACGTAGAATAATATACGAGATTTGCTTTTTATTCGACTACAGACCCTTTGCGAATGGAGACAGAGGTTTCCCGAGATAGTCCTATCAAACATTTATAGAGTACCTATAAAAGGGACACGTTTTGAACACTTGTTCAAGGTATTTCACTTATGACCATATTGTTTCAGAATTAAGAATATTATTTTTATTTTAAAAAATCCCCGTAAATATTTTTTTGTCTTGTGGAGAACAACTTATATTTAGGAGATATTTTAATATAGGAAAACATTTCCCTCTTTTTATGATGAACTGGCGTTGTAAAACTTACACGTTACGTACATTTTTATTATAAGTTTATATGTACAGTAATTTTCAGTTAGTAGTTTAAATTACAATTTGAGGTATAGTTGGCATACTTGATAACGTCAGCTGATCAGAGCACATTTTATATGGATATACTTAAATCAATTTTAATGTTTATAGGAACGTAAATATTAAACATAAGTTTTTACGAGCCGGACACATTGCGAGAAAAACAATCGATTAGCAAATGATTCAAGGGATCAAAAATGTCTAGGTCTCCTGCATGAGGGTAGCTAGAATCCGATCTTTATGGTGGTTTATGTAGGCCAGTTGTTGGCGGATAAAATAGGATTTACAAAATGGTTAATTTAATATGACCATAACAGAAAATACGGAAATTCTTTTGTAACGGTAATGAATAAATGAACGTTGGGTAATTTAGAGAAGTGAGTTTGCGCACAATGCGGTGCGAAGAGAGCCACATAACGGGCACCCGCGGCATTATCTACATAAAGCGCGAAGTCATTGGGCTCTACTCTTTCGGACAGTTTGCGGTTTGTCCTTAATTACAAACGATCAAGGGCTCTCGCCACTTCCAAAAAATTATTTAGTTAAATAATATTTTGTACTTTCTTTACCAGCCATCTATAGCTAGTAGCTATTATACGTATCAGTTAAATCTATATAAATAAAAATGTGTGCAATTTTTTTTGCTTATAAACTTTGCTAGCATTCTTAACGGAATATTAAATATTCAATTAAAAGACGACTGTATTAGGTTATGCTTCTGACGTCATGTTGTTTGCCAGGCTCGGTACCGAATACAGTAATGAGTAAACCATGAAATATATTTTTTTATTGTATAACTGTTGGTATATAACATGTCCTTAAGATCTCAATCACGACAGCAAGCTGTTAGGCGCTTCGAAGTTTTGCTAGTCATGTTTTTAAATCTAGTGACATCGACTGCTTGGTTTTTCATTCGAGTCGTTGCCTTCATCACTACCATCGTTGGCTTGTTCCCCACCTGTCATATCCAATAAGCTTTAGTCAATAATGGATCGACATTACTGATATTGTGATAGATCGTTTGCTCTCTCTATCAATCCTACATTAATTCGAATTCAAACAACATTAAAACATGTAATAATTTTATTTTCGTCAGTGCAAAATTTGTAGGACTTTAACGTGATATCTTTATTTTTCTTCATTCATACAAATATTACAACTTTCTCACTAAATTATTTGCTATGTTATGTTAAAAAATCGTACTTTTCTTTCATTTATTCTTTTCATACTATATCTTTTGTATGTGAAATAATATTTCTAATGTGATATTCATAAATGCAAAAACTGGAATCCGTTTATAAATAAACGTACAAATATTCTTATGTTATGAAGGTCAGTGTTACCGTAATAATTTATTTCTGAATGAACTTTTCATCATTTTATCGACTTCCAGAAGATCTTAACTCCGAATCAAATAGACGTTTCAAGACCATCCAATTTGCACTCTACAGTATTAATGTTAATTCAGATGTTCATCATCGACATAGTTCAGTATCGTTTTCAGGAATCCCGCAAAGAGCATCTGGCGCAGCTAGGAACAGTTTACCGGAAGCGCATGCGCACAGCTGATACACTTTATTCGCCCTGTTATATTTCTGAGGATTGATAGTGGTGTTTGCTATATTCAGGTTATCTATTACGACGTTTGGAGCGTCAATTCTTATCTGGAATATGAAACATAAATAAATCTAATGTCATATTGTTCACATCACATCATTCACATCATTGTTCACTTACAGCTCCAACTATGGAATCCAGATGAATGTCACTGTGCGAGGTGATGTCGATACCGCCAGCTCTGCTCTCCAGGTAGATGGACTGTGGCGCTCTTAAATCTAATCGTCTCGTTAATGATTCCAATCTGAAAATAATAAAAAATATTTTATCTAACTCTACCAGCAAATGTAGCATAAAGTTGTCGCTACGTGTGTATGGTCTTGATCTACCTTTCTTATCTACGAGTCAACTACTTCAACAACATTCCTACAATTACGCATACAATTTTTTTATAAGAGAAGGGGGGGGGGCAAACGAGCTGCCGGAACACTGAGGTGATCAACGACCCGCATGGACATCCGCAACACCGGAGGAGCTCGCTTCTTGAAGGAACCCAAGTCCTATAGCGGCGGATTTACACATCTAAAACTATCAAAAGAATGGTAGAGCCCGCAACAGCAACATCTGTTGCACGAATTGGGCCGGCTATACTGGTGAAATATCACGACCTCACAGAAGACAGGCGTGAAGTAGTATTCTGCATTTCGTCTGATGAGTGAGGTGCTGGAGGCCTAATTTCAGTCTTTTTCTCCTTCCCATTTATTCCTAATTAGGGTATGATGGGAGGATAAAAAGATTTGGACGGGGATGTGATGGATGGAGAAAAGAAATATCCTTTTTCCCGTCTATCCCGTCCTCTGTCCATTAAAGGTGGGCACTGCGTCTGCGACTAGTAGTATAGACTAGTAGACTAGCGCGCGGGTAGCGGTCTCTTAATATCAGAAGACCACCTTGGTCTTTTGCCACCTTTTTCCATAACAAAAAAAGAGCCAGATGCGCTGTCAACCTATTTATTAGTGGATGAGGACAGTTAAAACTATGCAGATATATGTTGGTACTATTGGGCGAAGCGAAAAGAAAAAGACTGGGTGTATCCGTCTTTGCGTGTAAACTACTTTAGTATAATATATCATGCGTAACGTACTATTTTTGGTTTATTGCATGATTTTATACGAGTAATTTATTTGTACTGAAACAATATAAATTTATTTGTACAACACTTTTGGGATTTGGATATCACTACGCTATTCTCGTTTAAATAATAGAATATAGTTGGAACATATATGAACGAGTCTCGGTATGAGCAATTTATAAAGCGCAACAAACTATTAAGCGTACGGGGCGTCGTACTAAACAGATGGGCCGTGGAGCACGTAGTATTAACATCTGTTTTATCTCAGCCAGCGCACAACTACGTGCAAACGAGGTGTCACTTTTGTCAGCATTCTCGCGAACTAATATGTTTTGTATCGGAGGTTTCATTACAGTTTATTGTTAACATTTGTACGACTTGAATAGAATGCTTACTGTTTTCTATTTTCAATGACAGTTTCGTTATTCGAAATTGTTTCCGTTTTCCAACAGACGTATGTTTAATGTACGGCTGAAAAATGTAAGCTCGAACAACAATATTGTTTAATAAAGGATTTTACTCCTCATAAACAAGGTTTATGAACGGATAAAAATGAATCATTTTATTCCCAATATTTCCAGTTGAAATAAAAGCAACAACTTTTAAATATAACTTACGACATGTGTTAATGTCGTCCTCAATCTTCGATATGATGGCTTCTCCGGAATATATTTTACATCATCAAGTAAGGATTTACTTCTATACTTAGGTTGTTTCAGGACTCCAGAATAGAGTGTATATATGTGCCTCATATTATTTAAGCGCTCCGACAACGATGAGCTTATTCCAGTAAATACACATTGAAACATTCAATTTATTATTGTTTAATACTTATATCGTATAAGATCTTCCTAGATAATGTAAATTGTATAGTTATTATACACCTATGATGATACGCCTATGATTTCTTGAAAAGTTTTTTCCAAGCGATGTAATGAAAGCGTGTAGGGAAGGTTTACTTTCGTTGTGTATATCAGGACTTACTGCAGTTTGGAGCTCGGCGGCGCACGAATAAGTGGTGCTTGGATTGCGCTATTTACAGTGAGGCCAGCCTCGCCATCGACAGCGAATGCGTCTGCGTATACACGCACTTCGTCGCGCGACGCGTGAAATACTTTCCCGCCTTTAGTGTCGTACACGTCGAATTTTCTCCCACTGTATTCTATGCTATCTCTTTCTGAAAATTCGATAAATATATAGTGTCAGAAACATAAATCTGAATATTTTAGTTAGTTTATTTGTTTATAAAGGTTTATGTTAATTGATTGTATTCTTTTTTGAAGAGATAAACTTGATTGTATAGATTACTGTGACACATGAACGCATTGCTTTTTATTGTATTATTTCATGTGAGTAAAACTATTACCACTCAAATAAAATTAAAAGAAAAAACATAAAAATTAAAATCGACCCCTACGGCAGATTTAAAAGAAGCTCTTCATATATTCTACATGTAATATATTTACTAACGTGAGTAATTTTACTAACTTATAAACATCTTAGCTAATTCAATGTGATTCGGATCCGAGACGAGGACGGTGAAATTTCGGAACGAGTGCAAAGTGATGGGCTGAGCGATTTGCGATGTTATTGTAGAGGCCACCAACTTATCGACTATCCATGCTTGACCCTCTAGGTGAATCCCATCCTTTATTATCTTTATAGGACCGACACCTTTCTGAAATAATATTAACAATCAATTGATCTTTTATTGTAAAGGTACATGCGCAATTAAGTTGATGATGGGTATCTTCTCTTATAGCGGAACTTATTTTTTTTTATTTAAATAAACCAGCTCGAATTCCATTTTATAAATAGTGCTGTTGCTCAGTCTACTGCCGTAGTTGCCTTGCGCCTACATGGAATCAGTTGCACAACAAAATTACAGTAAAACCAGTAATAGACCATCATGACTTTAGAATATTTTAAATACAAATGAAAATTTATATTAATATGTAACTCACCAAACTTAACCTTAGTGCACTAACTATCCATAGAGTTAAGGCTAGATTTAAAAATATAATTATCATCAATAAGACTAAGATTCCATATAGTGCTGTTCTTTTCCAGCCTTTAGTAATTGCTTCCGGCAGACATTGTGATTTCGGGGGATCGCTTGTAACGACTGATGCGGAAGGCGGATCTCCAGTAGGGGTGAAGCCCCAACCATGTATACCCCTAGTACATCCTTGTGCGTCCTCTCCGCTCATGGCGTGTGACTACTCCCTTATTAGCCAAGCTATTGAGATCCACTATGAACCTGTAACATAGACATCTATAGATGACGTCAATTATAGCTTAATGGAGTATTAGTGTAAGCCAGACAAACATTAGAATGTGTTGGCTTATTAATGAACCTTTTTAGAGCTTCGTGTTGTTAGGCACCTGAGTTGCGGTAACACTAGATTATTATAATTGCTCGAAGTTCGTCATATTTATTAATAATTAAATAGACCATTTTAACCACGTATTCAATTGAAAATTAATTATAATGCTAGTAATCGGTCCAAATTATTACTGCGTGATGGCTTTAAAGGATTTCAAGAAACGAAAACTTATTGGTTCATCCAGGGTGCAATTAGGATGTCCAGTTCACAAAGTCAAGTGTGTATGTAGCCACCGGAATAGTCTGGACAGCGTTAGATATAATGAGCGAAAAGTAGTATATTTTTAATAATTAAAACATTAAGTTCCAGTGTGTATATAATCCACTTCAGAAGTAGACCTTTACTCATTTTATAAAAGTATAATTAATTAAGTTGGTAGTATTTGATAAATTCCCAGAATAAAGTGTTTAAATATTCTACTTCATAATATTCCCTTACTTACTTTAAAAGTTAAAAAGAAATAAACAAAATGTTTAACAAAAACGTAAAAAAAACTATATTCAATAACAAATAATGCACTAAAAAGTATAAAATAATTTTACGCAAGTAAACATAAGAAACAATTTTTAATCGTATTTATTTCTGCAGTCGGCAGTGCAGTCTCGAATTAAAAAATAATTATCAAAATCGGTTCACCATGAGCGTAATTATGAAGTAACATACATATAAAATAACATACAGTCGAATTGATAACCTCTTCCTTTTTGAAGTCGGTTAAAAAAAGGACGAAATAAATTGGAGGGAGTAAAGAAGAATGCATGCGGAGCAAGCAATGGCCAGACCGCATGCGACATCTCGCTATTCGGCCCATGGGTGGTGTCTAGATATACTGTCCATTAAAAGTAGGCAATGCCTATGGGCGGGCACTTGTTGTCGGGTGAACCCTTGCTCGTTTGCCACCTTCTTATATAAAAAGTCAGACTTTTCTACATTATTCCTGTATATCGTAGTGCCATATCAAGTCGTTTAGATATTTTTGGATGACACGGTATGCAAACAGGCAAATTTTGAAAATACATTTCATTTTATTAATTGCCAGTGACTGGAGCAACGTACCGCACTTTGTTGCTATTTCCAATCTGCACCGCAGTCCTCGTCGACGTACACATGCCTCCCTCCCTCATAGGTAAATTTTAAACGGAAATTCGAAATAACTTTTAACGATTTTTAAACTCTGAGTTACGCAGATAGGTATTTCTGGGCCCAATTTATATTCATTTCATTACCAGTCGATCCACATTTTAAACGTGAATGTATAATTTAACTCATCTAAATATATCAGAAGTCATTTGGACGCCGTTGACATGGCTCCGAAAGGGACAATGTTCCCCAAGACCTGTCAACGTCACAGGTCTTTTGTCTGTAGGACCCTCCACGCCGATACAATGGGCAGCCTGCTGAAGCGTCAGCCGTACTAACTTTATATATATTTAAACGCTTTCGCACTAGTTTTCATTTTAAAAATGGATTTTAACAACGAATCCGAATTGAAGATACATTTTTTAACGCAAACGGCCTGAAAATATTCAGCTTTACTTTCGCCTTGACCTTAAAGTAATTGAAAAGTAAATAACATAAGAGTTTTAAACTGATTTTGAAACTGATAATTTAAAAAAAGTAAAATTTGTTAAATACATAAGAATAAATATTTCATTTTTATGGCTTTGATTGTTTTTCTAAATGAAATTATCATCAGAAGTTTTATAATGTCGAAGTAGTAGAAGATAGGACTTAGTGGTACATTCAAGTATATATTCATACGGATTACATCGCCGAAATAACATTAAAGGACCATATTAAGAGCTAGTCGACAAGCTCATATTAGGGAGCATGTATGGACTGAAGACGCACGAGACGATGAGCATTGATAGAGCCATTATAATGGATTTTATAACCTTAACAGTGGTAGAGCCCGCAACAAAAACATCTGTTGCACGAAATGGCCGGCTCGACCGGTGAAATACCACGACCTCACAGAAAACAGGCGTGAAGTAGAAGTAATCTGCGTTTCGTCCGATGAGTGAGGTGCCGGAGGCCTAATTTTAGTCCTCTTCCCCTTCCCACCCTTTCCTCATAAGGATAGGACGGGTAGGGGAAGAGGATAGGATGGGGAGGGGGTTAACGGGGGAAAGGAATTATCCTTTTTCCTGTCTATGTCCTTTGTCCTTTAATGGTAGGCAACGCATCTGCAACGCATTTGTCTGTTGCGGATGCTTGCTCGTTTGCCTCCTACTCACATAAAAAAAAACCGCTGTCTATCACTCTTTTTCCGACATGTTTTTTTTTATATACTCTCAATCTTCTTGGATCCTATAGGTTTCTGACGTATGTCGTAAATCCTGAGTAAAAGATTTTTTTTAAAATTTAGATGGCGATACACACAGGAACTTATAACACCGGAAAATGTGAAATTCTGAAATACTTTAGAAATAGGTTAATCGAGTTCGCTTAATAAACTAATTAATTATCGGCTTGACTGATGTGTAGTACGGTGTATGTAGAGTGCGAGACTGCCCGCGACCGCGAACTAATCCCAGTCCCACTTACCGTAAGGAAGGGCCTCCAACGGGAGCAAAACTTGTCGGTACATACATCAGACTACACGTGAGTTAGATCTTCCTTTAATTAGTTTGTTAAATATGTCTTACAAGAGTTTAAATAATTTTATTTTCATTTCGCTTAATTTAACGTCGCTTGGGGTAAAACCGAGGGGCACCACTAGTAAATTGCTAAATACAACGGTTAGAATTAGTCAGAAATACAAAACACTTACATACAACACACTTAAATAGAATCCTCGGTTCAACGTTCAATACCTTCCCAAAGCTGGACAGTGAATACTGAGAGACACATCCGAAAATAAAATCTAAACTAAAAGCTTTATATAAATTCTTCTTTAATTAAACGAAAGATACCAAATAAAGAACATATCTTATTTAAAAAGTAAAAGCATTACTTAAAAGAACGCGACCGCGGTACTTTTGTCGCGTATTTTAAACTAATGTCGTGTGTTGTGAAAGGCTTTGTTCCACATTGCAGGCGGCTGCACCGGGTGAATTCTTAGCCTGAAACTAGATAAATTCATAGGTGCTAGAAGCAACACTCGAAATATCTGGCGTGAAGCGAGGCAAGCGAGGTAAGGCGGGCGTGCTCCAGAATATAATATCAGGCGGTGGAGTGGCCGCGAGAGTCCCGTGGCGCCCTCGCGCCTCGGCCGGCCCTCGTAATAAACGATATAGTGCGAAAATAGAACCGGAGCGGAGAGCCAGCTAAATAAAACACAGACGCTCGCGATATTCCTGTGATTCGACAAGAACGTTTTTGTTTGATAGATATCGATGTTTTCTGTGCCATCGCCTGGAATTAATTCTTTTAGGTAATGCTTGAAAATAATTACTTTATAAAGTAATGTTTATAATTGATTGTTTACAAATGATACAAAATGATGTTTTTAAGAAAAATTAAAAAGTACTAACTCATGTATGCTTCCTACTTCGCTTCTGCTGCGTCGAAGCTCGAGCACTAATGCAATATAAATTAAACTTTCATTTTATGAAGTCACTACCGCCACAAGTTGTTGAATGCTCGCAGCACAATCGTCGTATATGAGACCTCTCCGCCCGAGCGCCACAACAACACTGAGCGTGGCGTGCGCGAGAGACGCCTCTGCCGATTTCATCTCGTAGTGAAGAGCTACATTTTTAATCAGGCGCCTGTCTCGCGCGGGACATAACTCGGATATGCTCTGGAAACAGCTGCTCCCTCTTTATTATGAATTCTAGTTAACGTTATCATTAACTGACGGCTTCATACAATTTTGTTAATATTTAATCTGGATGCGACCGTGTCAACACGCGGCGCTGCCGGGCGGCCGGCGCGGCGCGGTCTCTCGCTCACCCCATGCCGTTACGTTCCAGAGTACGTTTTATTATGTTTGAGCATTTCATTAATATACCTGCGATGGGATGCGATAGCGAGATATGTTAGTGTTTTATTTTGTTAATGATCAAATGAACTAAGTCTAGCTGAATGTTTTTCTAGTAAAATAAAATAAATAAGCACTAATAATTAAAGTAGAGTAATAATATAAATATAAATAAATAAAGTAAAGTAAAAAAGAATCTCAGGTGAAATTTTCTTGACCAGATGTTTATATATTTTGACACACGGTTAGTCAAGCCCTTTTCCATAAAGAAAAATGATTTCAAGTGAAATGTATAATATTTTCTTCTCCCTGTTAACAGGATATAGCAAGAATTTGTTACATGCCGATATAACCGCTGCTGTATTAAAAAAAATGATAAGTGCGTGTACAGACTTTGCGTACTAGTATCAAGAAAACATAATTATTTGGACACCAATTAGCATTCAAGATTACGTTGTGAATAAACAACATTGATCTGGTTCGTATTAACGGTAGCTGAGTAGCTGACCTGTTCTTTTTTATTTCTACTACTATTCATTTAAATATTTTGCATACACAGTGACTTGTATTCACGGGTTATCGTTTTACGGATTCCTAAATAAAAATAGTAAATTAAAAAGCGTGATGGCAATTTCATTACTTAAATCGTAGCTCCAAGTAATAATTGATGTTCCTAGTGTAGGAAAATTATAGTGCTCTTTTATAGCTTCGAAATTAGGAAAGTCTCAAATGTGATAGTTGTATGTAGTAATTTCAAATATCTGAAAACAAAGGTAGATATTTTTATTAAAAAAAATGCACAAACAATTAAACAAGATTTGGATTTGAACACAGCATTCGCGCTATAACATCTATGTTGTCTACTAAGCACGAAATCGTAATAAAATTAAGTTAAACAAACAATGCTGCATTAAAATGAAAAAAAAAAACGTACAAACAGAATTGACATACAGAGAGTGCACCTAGACTCTCAACATACAACTGTGTGTGGGTCACACAAATATTACAGGCGAGAGACTCTGACCTCTAGGTCACGCGGCCGATAAATTATGTAACCTTATAATATAAAGGTAACATACAAATCTGGAATGTATCTAACCGACAACTTGACTAATTAACTAACTTGTAAAATGTATGTGTCTTATGAAGTGAAAAAATAATTTAATCTATTTAATAACGTGACTACTATCAGTATTTTAATTTTAATTAAATTAATTTCCAGATGTAATTAGATACAAAGCGGAGGTGGTTTGTTCGACCATTCCTTTTAACATATGCAAATAGTATTAATTAAATCAAATACAGATAAATTGTAGAGTGAGTGTCAGTGTTGGTAGGGGACGCCCTAGGAGAACTTATATCGATCAGATTAATGACTTACTAAAAAAGGGCGATATAAGGAGCACCCTTAACCGACGAGCATGCATGCGTAGATGTATGAATGTGGAAGAAGCGAGAGAGGTGTGCCAGGATCGCGCCAAATGGAAATCCATGATCTCTGCCTACCCCTCTGGGTTACAGGCGTGAGCGCATATTTATTTTATTTATATTTTATAAATTGTAAACTTGAAAACGTTTTCATTGGCCTGACGTATCACAACCATATAAAATGTAGACTTCTCAACAATATGGACACGAACCTTCGTGCCTGTGATATTTACATTTTCGCAAAGTAATACCTTAATGAAATAACTTTCACAGAGTATGTCACCTTTATAACCTGAAAATATTTTGGCATCTGTGCATAAATGAGTGACAAGGGTAATTTACCCTCGCCGCCATCGAACAGATGGTGCATGTAAAAAATGAAATAGCTACCTTACTTACGGCAGCCATCGACTGCCAACAGTAAATTTATACTATATAAAAATATATAAAACTATAAAATCTGACAGGGTAAATAGAGAATGTGTAGTATTCTTTAAAGATATTTGAAACCGCTATTCACCAGAGGTTACACGCACGTGCAAAATGTTAACATAATGTTAACTCATCGATCGTTGAGACGTTAGGCGTTGTTAATACGCAACAACAAAAACAAACAAACTTAAATTTGCATTTATAACACTAGTTGTGTATTTTGATATATAGCGCCAATAGCCTAATCGACTGTTGTTGTGAACCATATCACCATATAAGGTTAGTTAGTTAAGTTAAGTTGAAATGAAATATTGTAACAATGTAAAAATATTTGTAATACGTCGTAAAATAAACTATAAAAGGGGAATTGTTCGCGTCATTTAGCTTCAAAAGATTTCTAAGATAGCTATGGCGTCATATTAGATGACATCAAATGTTTTCATCGAAGTTATATTGAGTAGATAAATGTGAGCCTTCGGGGACAATACGTCGGTTCTTTCTAGATAGTAAAAAGAAATGCTCGCTGTGATTTGGGCCAAATGATAAGTATTTCTTTTATAGCTTTTATATTGTTGTATTCTTTCAAATTAGAACTCAATCAAACTTTCTTTCAATACCGCAACGATGTATTAGAATTAATGATATGGTGCTACTGCTAAAATTCCTCGTGAATTATATAAGTTTCACCTTTTTACGACGTTATACGTGAAGGACAATAGCATTTATAACAACCTCTAACTACATACAGGACAACCTTTTATAGGGTAATTTTTCAGCACTGTATCAATTTCAATGTATTATTGTGAATAAACAAGATAATTAAGGTGTAGGTAGACCTGTATTAAGTAAATAAAGTATAATATTTTTATTTAAGGAAATTATTATAAATATTTTTTCGGTTTTATCAAACTTACTTTATTGTACAAGTATACACGGGTTTAGTTTGCTTGTTTTTCGGTATTTTTTATAGAATACAAACATACATTGTTTGTTGAATACACACATAAAATATTAATATTGTCATTCTGATCGTAAGTATATAGACGTGATTCGCGTTTAATAGAGACGGTGTCGTCTCTTGGTTCTGTTTTAGGAAACAATCCCCGCAATCCCGGCGTGAGGCTGCATAATTCCTCCGTCCGCCCTGAGTCTACCATTTAGCCTATCAATTAGGACCAATCTACTATGATCCCTGTTCTTTTAGTTTTTGTTTTTTTATTTTGAATCACAGGGTTTTAGGAGCAAATGGATCAATAAGTTTTTAAAAGTAATAAAGTAAAAGTATCTCAAGATAATTATTTTTATGTTACAAAGCTAATTGAAGTCCGCTACTCATTGAAACTTACTTATTTTAGAACTTAATATAACACGATCAAAAATCGGTCCTATTTTAAATTTAGAGCTTTATAATCGTCATGTAGGTTTAAAGAATTTAATCTTGTAAAGAACATGAGAATATCATTGTGAAGTAATAGTTTACTCTTTTTTAATTATAATAACTTTGATATGAATACATTAAATGAGTTGACACTTTTTATATAAGAAGGATCGGAACACGATGACACCCGTATTAAATTGTATTAAATGAGTGACATTTTCATATCCATTAATATGTAACTTTATTGTTTCGTGTCAAATGTCAAAAGATGCGTACTGAAGCTACTTGGGAGAGCACGATAAATACAACTTTTCCGAAAAATTACGAAGGAAAATCTTTTCTCACCATATCTGCAGTTTGTTGTAAAGTTGCGCTTCTTCAAATGAAATATTTCTTTTACCGTAGTTTGTTCGTTTTGGCATAACAAGTATTTTTTTTATAGTATAAGGGGGCAATTGAGCAACAGGTCGCCTAAAACTCATCTCATCTTGATCATTTATCACCGCCGCCCATGAACATCCGCAACGCCAGAGGAATTTTTTCTCAAATGAGAAAAACTATCATTGGGGGTAATAATATACGCAATAAAACCCAAAACAATGATTTTTAGAATTTTTGTCTGTTTGTGCGTTTGTTACCGCTAATCTCAGAAACGGCTTAACCGCTTTGGGTGCAGTTTTCACTTATGAATTTTGGTAAGCTTCACTTAACATATAGTGTTTGTTTTATCTCAATCGGTTTATAAACAAAAAACTTAATTTAAAGAACCATGTCAAACATTTGTTCGATATAAATGCTATAAAATAGCTGTTCAGTTGAATAGGTTGAACTTTTAGTCATATATGTTATTAATTATATTACGATCTTTAAAATGATGATGATTGAAAGTTCATCACGGGGTCCTATCCCATAGTAAAGAAAATTAGTTTATTCGTTGTATTAGTTTATTCGTCAAAACTAGATGGCGTTACGATAGCTGTGTACAAATTAAGAAACGAATTGCGGCAATATACAATTAGAAAACCAAAAGATAATAAAAGAAATTAAATTTAGTATTACATTTAAAATCAAATAACACATTAAAATCAAAATTTGATATTTTTAGCGGAACAAATGCGAACCAGTACGATAATAAATTCTCCATTACTTTGAAATTGTCAATCGTTGAAAATTAGAAGGCGCTTATAAATCAATAACAATTTTAGCCTAATAAAAAGTGTAGGCTTTTATAAATATTATATTTTAAAATTTCTGAACATAAAGTTTAGAAGAAAATCTATACATATAATAAAAATTTAAGTGATCGCTGCCCGTACATGGAAGATATTAAAAAATAACTATTAACCTTTATCAATGCAATAAAACCCAAAACAATGTTTTTTTATTATATATTATTATCCTTAAAATGATGATGATTGAAAGTTTACATAAAGTTCAAAACAGGTCAGTGTCGGACATTTTGCAAGCTTCAGCTAGACACACTGTGCATTGAGATATTCATAGCACACACACGTCTTTCGGAGACGCACGACGCTCCCTGGTAATTATAGTTTTTACACGTATGTAGACGATCTTAGGAATGATGTGTGCATTATTTTTAATAGGTTTTGTTAGGTTAGGCTTATTATTCCCGGGGAAGGTTGCTGTTATGCAGGCGGCCGGCCGTAAATACTGTACCCAGAATCTACATAGTATGGACTATGGTCACAGTTTAAGCAATCATGTGATTGTTAAGCTTTGCTACGGTCATGTCGATGATGAGGTTAGGGTGGTATTTAAGTAGGTAATAAGTATATTCATTTCGTTTAAGTAAAATTGCAGGGAAATTCTTAATACATTTTTTTTGGGCCGCAGCTTACGAGGTCGTAAACAGCCGTATTTTTTTGTTATTGTTAATTGCCTTGAACACGTGCGTTATTGCTTTACATTTTTTTTTACTTTAAAATTGATTAGCAACAACACCGGGTGAAATGTAGCTGTATACACTCTATATTAGATAAACAAAATAAAATTGTCGGTTATATTAAAAGTACGATTATAAAGTCTTATTCTGCGAAGTGATTAATATGTTTTATTTGATTCTACGCGGACGAAGTCGCGGGCAACAGCTAGTTATTAATATTTTATTTATTTATTTATTTCAACTATACAAAATTATACCAATAATAGGTTAAGCGTTGGTGCCTGTCATAGTATCAACTGTGTGACTTATTATTTGATATGTCTTCAATACACAAGTAAACATAATTTATTATATTGATAACATTTTTCGTTTTCTCCTATGTATGAAAATACTTTACAAATAATATGAGATAGGCTGTCTAGGTTTTCAATGTGGTACAATATTGTTATTTGCATGAAAGCGAAGAAAGCGGCGGTGCTGGTGCGTCCGAAGCCAAAGTTCTCCATCATACCTGCGTCACTTGAAAATTGAAAAACTTTTGCAATGCCTTTCTTATGGAAATAGTTCGCGTTTACGTTTGACTGAATTGTCATTGTCGGGCTTCAGCGCCGCAGACTCATTGAAATATTAGTTTCAGTGTCTTATACACAGCCGCTCCCAACTTAGTGCAGTGTTCCGAGAAAGACGGCCATAGAAAGCGAGGAACGTTGGGACTTATTATTGCATTTCTTAAGCAACGAGTTAAAATTGTGTTTTAATAAAAAATATTGTTTTTATGCATGCTGTGGTATTGTCCGACTGATCCAGATAAAAGGAAAATTTTCTCGCTTATGTGTGTATCTATGTAGTAATATCTATGTATGTATGCACGTCTGTTCCATTGTGATCAAAAGCAGCCTTAACTTTTTGACACGTTTTGAAGAGTAGAGTGATCATAGCGCATATGAAGTCAGCATAAAACCCATACCCATAGTGAAAGTAAATCATTAAAATATTTATAATGTTACAGTCAATTATCTTGTTTTGTAAACTTGTAATCTCAACTTTGCTACGATCAAAAAGGGTTGCGGTGAGTTCGAACTCACAATATGGTGCAGTCGTGAGTGCTTATTATCAAATAGCGGCTAATTGAAACCGAAAAATATGCAAACTTTAGGAAAGTAAAATTAAGTTTTTGAATTTTAAACTGGGTGGAGTTATTTTTTTTAATTTCGAATGAAATATTTTTTCCTGATAACTCTGCTCTTTGAAAGCCAATATTTTAAAAACCAAAGAAGTGTGAAAAAGATTACATTTCCAATGAATATATCTAGCACTTATAAATCCTCTATTTGAATTAATAAGCCCCTTCTTAATTAGACAGCTGTTTGGTAAACAGGAAATAGTTTCAAAATACAAACGTTATTTTTAAAGTTTTAGATCAAAGCCAAAACGTTTTCTTTAATTGTATCGTGAACGAAGAATTTTTTGGATAGCAAAATACAAAGTGCTATAGGTTGTGTAAATCCGCATGAAATATTGATACAGTTTCGTGTAAACGTGTAACAAATGCGGTAATTTAAGCCACCTGCCGGAGCCGGCGGCCGCGAGTCGCGGCGCGCTCTCTGTTATGCAGCGCTTTTGAATTGCCCTGCTCTGCCCACCTTGTGCTGCTGTTTTTAAATATAAATTGATTTTATGACGTGTTAATGGATTTTTAATTGTGATCGAAAGTTTTTTTGTTGTTTGAAAGTCGAAGATACGTAATAACACTATTTTCTTCTTAGATAGGTCCTTAAATTAATTTTAGTAGCGAGATATAAAGTAATAACTTTTAAGGCTTTCTATTCAAAGATATTGTACGAAAGAACTTGTACTAATAGCCCTTACTGAATTGGATGGCTTGGTCGGTATTACGACCTCACCGAAGACAAGAGTGAAATCTGAAAGACGTCCGATGTTAGGTGCAAAGGCTGCGCCACAAAGAGGTTGACAAAGCCCCTTCAACTGATTGCTCCCAATGTTGATAGTTGGCCTTGAACCGCTTGTCGTTTAAGTAGTCGTCCTTCGTCCCGAAAATTATAACGGAGGCCTATGCATGGTCTTTAATCAAAATTAGTATAAACTTAACACTTACAATTAATGTGTTCTTTGGTGGAGGAGGCTCATTCAGGCCCGGCACTGATTTTATAATAATAATAATAAAAATTATTATAAAATCAGTAATTTGTCGGTAATTTATTTTCAATGGTTATGTATTATTTGTATATTTAAATGTTTTAAAATATGTACAAAAAATAAATATTTGTGTATAAAAGGGAACACCTAATATGCTCAGTACATTGTAAACAATACAATTTGAGAGCGCTGAAACTTTAAAGTAGTTCAGCAGTTTTAACACAAAGTAAAATAAAGCAGATTAAATAATTTTGTAATAATACTCTGATGTTTTCCCAGGCATAACTTGAGCAAAACTGAGTGCTATTTCATGACTTCGATCGTCGTAGAACCGGCTTGAAAGCCCCAAAGAATACATCCACATGTGCAATGTATATTTTTAATAATAAATATTAGTATTCTCTTCCGACTGAGCTTAAGATTGTGCATGGTTCACTGCAATAGTCGTATGTTGGAATTGAACGCGACCTTACGTTTTGTAGTCCGTACATTGAACCATTGGTCTATTGGCGCTTCAAAATACCGTAACATATTAGAATACAGATAGTTGAGTAATTCTTATAAATTTATTCTGAAATGCAAAGGAATCAGTAGTAAAAAATGTAAGCATTTTCATGTTATATATCAAATAATTATATCATTTGCCCTCATCTAACGTTTACGTGCGAATCGTTATTGACATAGGACCGTTGCTTCGTACGTGAGCCGAGCCTCTTTTTTTACACTTTTGTTATTTTTACTAGCTTAATTATGTTTCCGGTTATCGAGTAAAATAAAATAAGATCTCTATTGAAGATGTTATCTCCTATATCAACACTGTGTTTTTATGATATGATATTTTCATGTGGTATTTTATAAAATATACCATTAAACTTCTGCTGTTGTGGCTGTGATATCTGATCGGACTGAGAAAAAGATGAATTTTGTATCAAAATGAGTATTGTATTGCACCTAGGCTAATTCAAAATAATATTACGTTAAATTAAAAAAATATGTATTAAAAAATCCCAAATTATAAAATATTTAACAATTGGTCGATTTAAACTTAAAAACTACAAAATAATAAGGCGAATGAAGAATTGTATCGGCGGGTGCGGCCCCGACAAAGTCCGCTAGTAATGGCGCAATCATCTAATGAATGCTTCCGGCCAGATAAGCTTCGATTAAATGGTCTCTTTATTACTGAAGGAAAGGCGCGTCCCCTTTATGTGTACTTTAAGATATCTCGTCCGGCTTAGCGTCGTGCTGGTACTAATAATCCTAAAAGGATTATTATCAAACCCCCAGAAAAGGCACAAAATGTTGCGAAAAGAAGAGGCACGATATAAATCGTCAGATCAATTACACTTTAATAAATTATTTCCGCTATAAAGACGTCCGCCGCTAGCCGCGGTTAGATTTCGAGATAAGTATAATACGTACGTGTAGGTAACGCTGTACAATTTATCGCTTGCATATCCTTTCAGCGGGTAGATAATGACCGCAGTAAAACGTTTAAGCACGGAATAACTGGTGCTGGGAGCCGTTATTACAATATTATGAATGGTTCTCCCCGCGCCCGCCGCCGAGCTTTGTAGCTTATTCAGCGATGTGTTGCTCACCGAACCTACAAATTACTGAACCCTTATATTTTTCTTTCCCTGCTTATGAATCTATTGCAAATGTTTTTCATTAAACCATTCCGCTGCGTTTGCTTTGCGCTTTTACTAAACAAAGATCATTTAAAATCTCATCTTAGCGTCCTAGATACGTTTGTATTGATTTTTAATACTGGAAACGTTTTGTTCCAGATAAATGAGCTATTTTACTGCTTCCAGAAGATTGTTCCGGTTATATAAAATATTTAGATCATAGTAATGTTTAAAAAAATGTAACAGTGGAGATATTACAACCGCGCATTAAAGCGCGTAAAAATTTCCACTCGCAGGAGAGGATATCTCAAATAATTATATATATTTTTAAAAGTGACATGAATCCGTTCAAAATAGCTTAAAATGAGTCATGAGGCATGAGTCAGCGTACGGTTGAAAATGCAATTACAAGATACAGAGATACTATAAGGAAGCAATTTAAATTTTCTGCTTCAGAGCAACCGTCTACCCATATCGAATATCTATATTATATAACAGATCCAGTCAACTTTGCACCTGAAAGCATCTTCATTTAATTTTATTATCGACCTGTGATCCGCCCCGGCTTCGCCCGAGTAGCCGTTTCGTAATCTATAGGGAATATACATACACATGTCGCCTTTTATATACGTACATATGCACTGTAAAAAAATGTATCCCACTGGAACCGTACATTTTTAGGAGATAAAACGTAGCCTATGTGCTATTCCAGACTATAATCTATCTCTGAGACAAATTTCATACATATCCGTTAAGCCGTTTTTGCGTGAAAAAGTAGCAAACATCCATAGGTACAAACTTTCGCGTTCATAATATTAGTATGTATAGATAAAAATGTATTTGCATTTTCATTTTTAAGGTTCATTTGTGAATATTCCTGACCCTATTCCTAAATAATATATTTTTAATTACACTTTTTAACTTTTCTGTTGCCTAATTGATTAAATTTTTATTCGAGAATAAGTAAACGAGAAAAGGGCTAGCCTGTTATTAGGTTACTTCTGCCGTGAAAAACAACCAAAAGAACGTTTCATAGTACTCTTAAGGGACTGGTTGGAAAGAATTGGCTTGAACAGTGGTAGAGTCCACAAGTACAAGTGGTAGAGAACAACAACATCTGTTGCACGAATGGGTTGGTTCGACCGGTGAAATACTACGACCTCACAGAAACCAGGCGTGAAGTGGAACTACTTTGCGTTTCGTCTGATTAGTGAGGTGCCGGAGGCCTAATTTCAGTCCTCTTCCCTTCCCACTCGTTCCTCATAAGGATAGGATGGGTAACTGAAGATGATTGGTCGGGGAGTGGGTTAAGGGGGAAAATGAAATACCCTTTTTCCTGTCTATGTCCTCTGTCCATTAAAGGCAGGCAACGCATCTGCACCACATTTCTTGTGTATGTCTATGGGTAGCGCTTACTTTACATCAGGTGATCCGCTTGCTCGTTTGCCACGTTCTTACATTAAAAAGTAAAAAATTCATATCTTGCGGACTCGTTTAACTTCAAACCTTAAGCGAGACCTATGACTGTCCTTGCTCCTCCATTTTTCAATTTCAATTGTGAAAAAACCTACGCGGCGCCGGCAACATGCGTTAGCGACAGCGCCAGCAACATGCTTATAGAACTGAAAACATATTTAACTGCGTTAGACGATTTTAGGTACAGTTGGTGGTAATCTATAAATAAAATTAAATTGTTTGTTGTAATGTAAAATATAATTTTGATACTGACGTTTTACCTTTAATTGTACAAAAATCAATTATATACTTTTATCCTGCGAAATGATTAATATGTTTTAATTTAATTCCACGCGGACGAAGGCGCAGGAAACAGCTAGTTTGAAATTTCGAAGTTTCAGTTCGAATTCGTATACTTATGCGTCATATATCAATTAAAATTAAATTCAATTTAGAGGTTTTCAAACTTTAAATAAATGGGTATTTATTATCCAGTTTAAAAAATTAAAGGGACGTTAATAAGTAATCAACGTTAATTGCATCGCGACCGCGCTTAACAAATGATCAGGCGTTACCTTTTGTTACGCAAACGAACGCTACCTAGTGATGAAGGTTGAAGTGGCAGTAGGCTGGTGGCATTTGTCGAGCTCGTGACGTTAAATGGAGAAGGAAAATCTTGGAATGGAGGACACGGATGGGGACCAGGGACGTGAGGGGCCCTCCTTCCGGATGGACAGAACCTCGTGAGGACGGAAGTCGCTGGATGTGGAGGACCGGATTTTCAATGGAAAATGAACACTGCGACTTATCTACAATACAGTTGCCGAAAGAGGTGACTTTAAGTAAATATAATCAGTTTTTTATGCTTTTTTATAGTTTTTTATGTTTCATTTTATTACTTTTTGAATTAACATCTTTATAGTATTTTTTACCTCTGTGGGGCAATACATTTGTCCAGCCGTGGAATGATCTAGGCTGATGATGTTGATACTGTCACTATACTTCGGTGCCCATTTCAGCCCGCTTATAATCATTTTATTTATCATTAAACTAGATCTACAACAATACAATTTGTCACACACATCGCTGGGCTGATTTTAAAATTAGCCTTAACACCAAAACTATTTTTCACTTTCCTAGTAGTTTTATTTGGAGTGAATTCAAATCACATGCTTAAATTTTTGATTCAAAATGAAAGAAATTGATTATGATATTACGTCATGGTCTAGCATAGCATTGCTAAATTATTCTAAGCCGGTGGTGGTGACCGCGTTCTCGTGGCTGTGAATTAGAAGAAATGTGACTGTAAGGTCACTGTTTGCCTAGAGGAGGCATTTACAGCTTCACCGGGCTCGAGGCGGCAGGCGCAGAGGGCGCCTAGCCTAAGCCTCCTTCGTGACTGTGGAGCTCAGCTGCCGTGACCTAGTCAACGATGATGCTTGGTTCATAGAGGTATCATCAAGACCCCGTAGAGTGGGACTGGCCCCAGATAATAGTTCCAGATTCAAATACTCGATTGAGGCTATATCAAGGGCGCTGGCAGGCTATGCATTAGATATTAGTGATAACATTTGTCCACGCAGACTGATAACTGAATTAAAAAAAGGAACATACTCTGGACTCGACTAGTATTCATAGCGGTCTATTTTTGTAGCGACAATTTTGTAGTCTATATCCCGACTCCTGGCAAGCATATGAAAAAGATTAAAGCTTAATTAGTAAATAGTAAACTTATTTTTCGTCTCCTAGATATTCGTCGGGAAAAAACGTAAGTAATCATACGTCATAAATATATGCGTTTACTTCTGAGTAGAGCCTCCCGGCCTCCCTGCCTCCCTGCTCAGCAGGATGCGAGCGCTGGCTGTGCTCGGGGCGGCGCCAGTAATTAGCAACGCTTTCCTTCCGCCCCCAGTTCCAGCGCTGAGCCTCACGCGTTTTCAACGTCTTAAATTTTTGCGTATGTGATTTTTTTAATTATCTTGAATTAAAAAACGAGATGTATTATTTAAGCTCTTGTTATAAAATGTGTGCTGCCTACTAACTTTGGAACATTTTTATAATAATAAGTATATGGTTGCAATAGTTTGCCAAACCATTAAAACTGTTACAAAATTTGTTAGATTCGTGCAAATAAGCAAAGAGATAAAAAAAGAAAGAATATCTTGCACAAAAATAAATAAACACATGTTTACATCATTTGTTTACACAAAGAAAAGTAATAATCTGTCGCTACACGGCACAAGCATGTAATTTATTCCGTATTATATAAATCAACATGACAAAGAAATGGTATTCAACCTTTTTCGACATTGAAGAAAAAGATTTTCAAGATAAAAGTGTTCGTTTAATTCAAAAATACTCTCAGTGTTCATATTCAAATCGTCATCGCCCTTAAAGTCCTCATAATCCGTCCAATTCTGAATCGTGGAATGGCGCACGGTCGCAGTAATCAAGACGGCTTCAGTTGGATTTCATTCCCTACACTAGCAGGGAGTGCGAGTGTATTTGTTGAAGATAAAAGGGAATTACGTTAAACTTTTATCATTCTCATTGAGAACTCGAACAGAATAAGACATTGAATGCAAAAACGCATGTTTGCGAATGGAACTAGTATTTGAATAGCACTTACTCTACGTTAAATCCCGTGGAATTGGTCGCGGCGTGTGAGTGTGTAGCGCATTTATAAAAAACTCATTACAGGCAGCGAGTGCGGCGAGTGCGGCGCGGACGAGTGGCGTCTTTGAAGGCCCGCACCGCTACTGCGGTATTATTCCAGATTATACCGACTGCCATACAAATGAAATCTCGCTTAAACCACTGCAATTTCGGAACGAGGAAATAAGACTCAAAAGTTGTTTTACTGCACTCGCACTTTCCGGGAATTCTTTTAATAGAGAGCTGTCGGCCGGCTTAGGTTCGCTGCTTTTGAACGAAGGTTAAATTATGTTTAATGAAATTTAAAGGATTTACGTTTTTAATCAAACGTTAATTTACATAGACGAACTCGCTGTTGATACTGAGGGCGAATATCTTACAAACATGCAAATGCCGTACTCCACCAAATTTAAGAAAGACATCTTGGCGTATTTTAGGTATCAAGAAATAGAGGCTACATAATTTAGAACACGAAGGCAACTGTGTCATATTCAATTATCTATTTTTATATATTTTTTAATGTATTGTCATTTCATAAATTTGTATTTTTCTTCACGGTCAACGCGACTTAAATCAACACTTGCAATTGCTATTACCAGTTGCGTTGCAGCAGATTCAATAAAATGTGTTCTATGAATATCATTATTTTTATTAAAATTGAATACACTAGCGTATATTTTGTTTTTGATTTTTAGAATGCGTGACCACCACGTGATGAACACAAATAAAGAACGTAAACAAATAACGTAATCTGTGCTCATAACTTCACGCGGTTTACGTGAATCTGCCTCCTAAGTGTATCGGGCCAGATCCGAATAACCTGTAACTGTAAAAAAATGTATCCCACTGGAACCGTACATTTTTAGGAGATAAAACGTAGCCTATGTGCTATTCCAGACTATAATCTATCTCTGAGACAAATTTCATACATATCCGTTAAGCCGTTTTTGCGTGAAAAAGTAGCAAACATCCATAGGTACAAACTTTCGCGTTCATAATATTAGTATGTATAGATAAAAATGTATTTGCATTTTCATTTTTAAGGTTCATTTGTGAATATTCCTGACCCTATTCCTAAATAATATATTTTTAATTACACTTTTTAACTTTTCTGTTGCCTAATTGATTAAATTTTTATTCGAGAATAAGTAAACGAGAAAAGGGCTAGCCTGTTATTAGGTTACTTCTGCCGTGAAAAACAACCAAAAGAACGTTTCATAGTACTCTTAAGGGACTGGTTGGAAAGAATTGGCTTGAACAGTGGTAGAGTCCACAAGTACAAGTGGTAGAGAACAACAACATCTGTTGCACGAATGGGTTGGTTCGACCGGTGAAATACTACGACCTCACAGAAACCAGGCGTGAAGTGGAACTACTTTGCGTTTCGTCTGATTAGTGAGGTGCCGGAGGCCTAATTTCAGTCCTCTTCCCTTCCCACTCGTTCCTCATAAGGATAGGATGGGTAACTGAAGATGATTGGTCGGGGAGTGGGTTAAGGGGGAAAATGAAATACCCTTTTTCCTGTCTATGTCCTCTGTCCATTAAAGGCAGGCAACGCATCTGCACCACATTTCTTGTGTATGTCTATGGGTAGCGCTTACTTTACATCAGGTGATCCGCTTGCTCGTTTGCCACGTTCTTACATTAAAAAGTAAAAAATTCATATCTTGCGGACTCGTTTAACTTCAAACCTTAAGCGAGACCTATGACTGTCCTTGCTCCTCCATTTTTCAATTTCAATTGTGAAAAAACCTACGCGGCGCCGGCAACATGCGTTAGCGACAGCGCCAGCAACATGCTTATAGAACTGAAAACATATTTAACTGCGTTAGACGATTTTAGGTACAGTTGGTGGTAATCTATAAATAAAATTAAATTGTTTGTTGTAATGTAAAATATAATTTTGATACTGACGTTTTACCTTTAATTGTACAAAAATCAATTATATACTTTTATCCTGCGAAATGATTAATATGTTTTAATTTAATTCCACGCGGACGAAGGCGCAGGAAACAGCTAGTTTGAAATTTCGAAGTTTCAGTTCGAATTCGTATACTTATGCGTCATATATCAATTAAAATTAAATTCAATTTAGAGGTTTTCAAACTTTAAATAAATGGGTATTTATTATCCAGTTTAAAAAATTAAAGGGACGTTAATAAGTAATCAACGTTAATTGCATCGCGACCGCGCTTAACAAATGATCAGGCGTTACCTTTTGTTACGCAAACGAACGCTACCTAGTGATGAAGGTTGAAGTGGCAGTAGGCTGGTGGCATTTGTCGAGCTCGTGACGTTAAATGGAGAAGGAAAATCTTGGAATGGAGGACACGGATGGGGACCAGGGACGTGAGGGGCCCTCCTTCCGGATGGACAGAACCTCGTGAGGACGGAAGTCGCTGGATGTGGAGGACCGGATTTTCAATGGAAAATGAACACTGCGACTTATCTACAATACAGTTGCCGAAAGAGGTGACTTTAAGTAAATATAATCAGTTTTTTATGCTTTTTTATAGTTTTTTATGTTTCATTTTATTACTTTTTGAATTAACATCTTTATAGTATTTTTTACCTCTGTGGGGCAATACATTTGTCCAGCCGTGGAATGATCTAGGCTGATGATGTTGATACTGTCACTATACTTCGGTGCCCATTTCAGCCCGCTTATAATCATTTTATTTATCATTAAACTAGATCTACAACAATACAATTTGTCACACACATCGCTGGGCTGATTTTAAAATTAGCCTTAACACCAAAACTATTTTTCACTTTCCTAGTAGTTTTATTTGGAGTGAATTCAAATCACATGCTTAAATTTTTGATTCAAAATGAAAGAAATTGATTATGATATTACGTCATGGTCTAGCATAGCATTGCTAAATTATTCTAAGCCGGTGGTGGTGACCGCGTTCTCGTGGCTGTGAATTAGAAGAAATGTGACTGTAAGGTCACTGTTTGCCTAGAGGAGGCATTTACAGCTTCACCGGGCTCGAGGCGGCAGGCGCAGAGGGCGCCTAGCCTAAGCCTCCTTCGTGACTGTGGAGCTCAGCTGCCGTGACCTAGTCAACGATGATGCTTGGTTCATAGAGGTATCATCAAGACCCCGTAGAGTGGGACTGGCCCCAGATAATAGTTCCAGATTCAAATACTCGATTGAGGCTATATCAAGGGCGCTGGCAGGCTATGCATTAGATATTAGTGATAACATTTGTCCACGCAGACTGATAACTGAATTAAAAAAAGGAACATACTCTGGACTCGACTAGTATTCATAGCGGTCTATTTTTGTAGCGACAATTTTGTAGTCTATATCCCGACTCCTGGCAAGCATATGAAAAAGATTAAAGCTTAATTAGTAAATAGTAAACTTATTTTTCGTCTCCTAGATATTCGTCGGGAAAAAACGTAAGTAATCATACGTCATAAATATATGCGTTTACTTCTGAGTAGAGCCTCCCGGCCTCCCTGCCTCCCTGCTCAGCAGGATGCGAGCGCTGGCTGTGCTCGGGGCGGCGCCAGTAATTAGCAACGCTTTCCTTCCGCCCCCAGTTCCAGCGCTGAGCCTCACGCGTTTTCAACGTCTTAAATTTTTGCGTATGTGATTTTTTTAATTATCTTGAATTAAAAAACGAGATGTATTATTTAAGCTCTTGTTATAAAATGTGTGCTGCCTACTAACTTTGGAACATTTTTATAATAATAAGTATATGGTTGCAATAGTTTGCCAAACCATTAAAACTGTTACAAAATTTGTTAGATTCGTGCAAATAAGCAAAGAGATAAAAAAAGAAAGAATATCTTGCACAAAAATAAATAAACACATGTTTACATCATTTGTTTACACAAAGAAAAGTAATAATCTGTCGCTACACGGCACAAGCATGTAATTTATTCCGTATTATATAAATCAACATGACAAAGAAATGGTATTCAACCTTTTTCGACATTGAAGAAAAAGATTTTCAAGATAAAAGTGTTCGTTTAATTCAAAAATACTCTCAGTGTTCATATTCAAATCGTCATCGCCCTTAAAGTCCTCATAATCCGTCCAATTCTGAATCGTGGAATGGCGCACGGTCGCAGTAATCAAGACGGCTTCAGTTGGATTTCATTCCCTACACTAGCAGGGAGTGCGAGTGTATTTGTTGAAGATAAAAGGGAATTACGTTAAACTTTTATCATTCTCATTGAGAACTCGAACAGAATAAGACATTGAATGCAAAAACGCATGTTTGCGAATGGAACTAGTATTTGAATAGCACTTACTCTACGTTAAATCCCGTGGAATTGGTCGCGGCGTGTGAGTGTGTAGCGCATTTATAAAAAACTCATTACAGGCAGCGAGTGCGGCGAGTGCGGCGCGGACGAGTGGCGTCTTTGAAGGCCCGCACCGCTACTGCGGTATTATTCCAGATTATACCGACTGCCATACAAATGAAATCTCGCTTAAACCACTGCAATTTCGGAACGAGGAAATAAGACTCAAAAGTTGTTTTACTGCACTCGCACTTTCCGGGAATTCTTTTAATAGAGAGCTGTCGGCCGGCTTAGGTTCGCTGCTTTTGAACGAAGGTTAAATTATGTTTAATGAAATTTAAAGGATTTACGTTTTTAATCAAACGTTAATTTACATAGACGAACTCGCTGTTGATACTGAGGGCGAATATCTTACAAACATGCAAATGCCGTACTCCACCAAATTTAAGAAAGACATCTTGGCGTATTTTAGGTATCAAGAAATAGAGGCTACATAATTTAGAACACGAAGGCAACTGTGTCATATTCAATTATCTATTTTTATATATTTTTTAATGTATTGTCATTTCATAAATTTGTATTTTTCTTCACGGTCAACGCGACTTAAATCAACACTTGCAATTGCTATTACCAGTTGCGTTGCAGCAGATTCAATAAAATGTGTTCTATGAATATCATTATTTTTATTAAAATTGAATACACTAGCGTATATTTTGTTTTTGATTTTTAGAATGCGTGACCACCACGTGATGAACACAAATAAAGAACGTAAACAAATAACGTAATCTGTGCTCATAACTTCACGCGGTTTACGTGAATCTGCCTCCTAAGTGTATCGGGCCAGATCCGAATAACCTGTAACTGTAAAAAAATGTATCCCACTGGAACCGTACATTTTTAGGAGATAAAACGTAGCCTATGTGCTATTCCAGACTATAATCTATCTCTGAGACAAATTTCATACATATCCGTTAAGCCGTTTTTGCGTGAAAAAGTAGCAAACATCCATAGGTACAAACTTTCGCGTTCATAATATTAGTATGTATAGATAAAAATGTATTTGCATTTTCATTTTTAAGGTTCATTTGTGAATATTCCTGACCCTATTCCTAAATAATATATTTTTAATTACACTTTTTAACTTTTCTGTTGCCTAATTGATTAAATTTTTATTCGAGAATAAGTAAACGAGAAAAGGGCTAGCCTGTTATTAGGTTACTTCTGCCGTGAAAAACAACCAAAAGAACGTTTCATAGTACTCTTAAGGGACTGGTTGGAAAGAATTGGCTTGAACAGTGGTAGAGTCCACAAGTACAAGTGGTAGAGAACAACAACATCTGTTGCACGAATGGGTTGGTTCGACCGGTGAAATACTACGACCTCACAGAAACCAGGCGTGAAGTGGAACTACTTTGCGTTTCGTCTGATTAGTGAGGTGCCGGAGGCCTAATTTCAGTCCTCTTCCCTTCCCACTCGTTCCTCATAAGGATAGGATGGGTAACTGAAGATGATTGGTCGGGGAGTGGGTTAAGGGGGAAAATGAAATACCCTTTTTCCTGTCTATGTCCTCTGTCCATTAAAGGCAGGCAACGCATCTGCACCACATTTCTTGTGTATGTCTATGGGTAGCGCTTACTTTACATCAGGTGATCCGCTTGCTCGTTTGCCACGTTCTTACATTAAAAAGTAAAAAATTCATATCTTGCGGACTCGTTTAACTTCAAACCTTAAGCGAGACCTATGACTGTCCTTGCTCCTCCATTTTTCAATTTCAATTGTGAAAAAACCTACGCGGCGCCGGCAACATGCGTTAGCGACAGCGCCAGCAACATGCTTATAGAACTGAAAACATATTTAACTGCGTTAGACGATTTTAGGTACAGTTGGTGGTAATCTATAAATAAAATTAAATTGTTTGTTGTAATGTAAAATATAATTTTGATACTGACGTTTTACCTTTAATTGTACAAAAATCAATTATATACTTTTATCCTGCGAAATGATTAATATGTTTTAATTTAATTCCACGCGGACGAAGGCGCAGGAAACAGCTAGTTTGAAATTTCGAAGTTTCAGTTCGAATTCGTATACTTATGCGTCATATATCAATTAAAATTAAATTCAATTTAGAGGTTTTCAAACTTTAAATAAATGGGTATTTATTATCCAGTTTAAAAAATTAAAGGGACGTTAATAAGTAATCAACGTTAATTGCATCGCGACCGCGCTTAACAAATGATCAGGCGTTACCTTTTGTTACGCAAACGAACGCTACCTAGTGATGAAGGTTGAAGTGGCAGTAGGCTGGTGGCATTTGTCGAGCTCGTGACGTTAAATGGAGAAGGAAAATCTTGGAATGGAGGACACGGATGGGGACCAGGGACGTGAGGGGCCCTCCTTCCGGATGGACAGAACCTCGTGAGGACGGAAGTCGCTGGATGTGGAGGACCGGATTTTCAATGGAAAATGAACACTGCGACTTATCTACAATACAGTTGCCGAAAGAGGTGACTTTAAGTAAATATAATCAGTTTTTTATGCTTTTTTATAGTTTTTTATGTTTCATTTTATTACTTTTTGAATTAACATCTTTATAGTATTTTTTACCTCTGTGGGGCAATACATTTGTCCAGCCGTGGAATGATCTAGGCTGATGATGTTGATACTGTCACTATACTTCGGTGCCCATTTCAGCCCGCTTATAATCATTTTATTTATCATTAAACTAGATCTACAACAATACAATTTGTCACACACATCGCTGGGCTGATTTTAAAATTAGCCTTAACACCAAAACTATTTTTCACTTTCCTAGTAGTTTTATTTGGAGTGAATTCAAATCACATGCTTAAATTTTTGATTCAAAATGAAAGAAATTGATTATGATATTACGTCATGGTCTAGCATAGCATTGCTAAATTATTCTAAGCCGGTGGTGGTGACCGCGTTCTCGTGGCTGTGAATTAGAAGAAATGTGACTGTAAGGTCACTGTTTGCCTAGAGGAGGCATTTACAGCTTCACCGGGCTCGAGGCGGCAGGCGCAGAGGGCGCCTAGCCTAAGCCTCCTTCGTGACTGTGGAGCTCAGCTGCCGTGACCTAGTCAACGATGATGCTTGGTTCATAGAGGTATCATCAAGACCCCGTAGAGTGGGACTGGCCCCAGATAATAGTTCCAGATTCAAATACTCGATTGAGGCTATATCAAGGGCGCTGGCAGGCTATGCATTAGATATTAGTGATAACATTTGTCCACGCAGACTGATAACTGAATTAAAAAAAGGAACATACTCTGGACTCGACTAGTATTCATAGCGGTCTATTTTTGTAGCGACAATTTTGTAGTCTATATCCCGACTCCTGGCAAGCATATGAAAAAGATTAAAGCTTAATTAGTAAATAGTAAACTTATTTTTCGTCTCCTAGATATTCGTCGGGAAAAAACGTAAGTAATCATACGTCATAAATATATGCGTTTACTTCTGAGTAGAGCCTCCCGGCCTCCCTGCCTCCCTGCTCAGCAGGATGCGAGCGCTGGCTGTGCTCGGGGCGGCGCCAGTAATTAGCAACGCTTTCCTTCCGCCCCCAGTTCCAGCGCTGAGCCTCACGCGTTTTCAACGTCTTAAATTTTTGCGTATGTGATTTTTTTAATTATCTTGAATTAAAAAACGAGATGTATTATTTAAGCTCTTGTTATAAAATGTGTGCTGCCTACTAACTTTGGAACATTTTTATAATAATAAGTATATGGTTGCAATAGTTTGCCAAACCATTAAAACTGTTACAAAATTTGTTAGATTCGTGCAAATAAGCAAAGAGATAAAAAAAGAAAGAATATCTTGCACAAAAATAAATAAACACATGTTTACATCATTTGTTTACACAAAGAAAAGTAATAATCTGTCGCTACACGGCACAAGCATGTAATTTATTCCGTATTATATAAATCAACATGACAAAGAAATGGTATTCAACCTTTTTCGACATTGAAGAAAAAGATTTTCAAGATAAAAGTGTTCGTTTAATTCAAAAATACTCTCAGTGTTCATATTCAAATCGTCATCGCCCTTAAAGTCCTCATAATCCGTCCAATTCTGAATCGTGGAATGGCGCACGGTCGCAGTAATCAAGACGGCTTCAGTTGGATTTCATTCCCTACACTAGCAGGGAGTGCGAGTGTATTTGTTGAAGATAAAAGGGAATTACGTTAAACTTTTATCATTCTCATTGAGAACTCGAACAGAATAAGACATTGAATGCAAAAACGCATGTTTGCGAATGGAACTAGTATTTGAATAGCACTTACTCTACGTTAAATCCCGTGGAATTGGTCGCGGCGTGTGAGTGTGTAGCGCATTTATAAAAAACTCATTACAGGCAGCGAGTGCGGCGAGTGCGGCGCGGACGAGTGGCGTCTTTGAAGGCCCGCACCGCTACTGCGGTATTATTCCAGATTATACCGACTGCCATACAAATGAAATCTCGCTTAAACCACTGCAATTTCGGAACGAGGAAATAAGACTCAAAAGTTGTTTTACTGCACTCGCACTTTCCGGGAATTCTTTTAATAGAGAGCTGTCGGCCGGCTTAGGTTCGCTGCTTTTGAACGAAGGTTAAATTATGTTTAATGAAATTTAAAGGATTTACGTTTTTAATCAAACGTTAATTTACATAGACGAACTCGCTGTTGATACTGAGGGCGAATATCTTACAAACATGCAAATGCCGTACTCCACCAAATTTAAGAAAGACATCTTGGCGTATTTTAGGTATCAAGAAATAGAGGCTACATAATTTAGAACACGAAGGCAACTGTGTCATATTCAATTATCTATTTTTATATATTTTTTAATGTATTGTCATTTCATAAATTTGTATTTTTCTTCACGGTCAACGCGACTTAAATCAACACTTGCAATTGCTATTACCAGTTGCGTTGCAGCAGATTCAATAAAATGTGTTCTATGAATATCATTATTTTTATTAAAATTGAATACACTAGCGTATATTTTGTTTTTGATTTTTAGAATGCGTGACCACCACGTGATGAACACAAATAAAGAACGTAAACAAATAACGTAATCTGTGCTCATAACTTCACGCGGTTTACGTGAATCTGCCTCCTAAGTGTATCGGGCCAGATCCGAATAACCTGTAACTGTAAAAAAATGTATCCCACTGGAACCGTACATTTTTAGGAGATAAAACGTAGCCTATGTGCTATTCCAGACTATAATCTATCTCTGAGACAAATTTCATACATATCCGTTAAGCCGTTTTTGCGTGAAAAAGTAGCAAACATCCATAGGTACAAACTTTCGCGTTCATAATATTAGTATGTATAGATAAAAATGTATTTGCATTTTCATTTTTAAGGTTCATTTGTGAATATTCCTGACCCTATTCCTAAATAATATATTTTTAATTACACTTTTTAACTTTTCTGTTGCCTAATTGATTAAATTTTTATTCGAGAATAAGTAAACGAGAAAAGGGCTAGCCTGTTATTAGGTTACTTCTGCCGTGAAAAACAACCAAAAGAACGTTTCATAGTACTCTTAAGGGACTGGTTGGAAAGAATTGGCTTGAACAGTGGTAGAGTCCACAAGTACAAGTGGTAGAGAACAACAACATCTGTTGCACGAATGGGTTGGTTCGACCGGTGAAATACTACGACCTCACAGAAACCAGGCGTGAAGTGGAACTACTTTGCGTTTCGTCTGATTAGTGAGGTGCCGGAGGCCTAATTTCAGTCCTCTTCCCTTCCCACTCGTTCCTCATAAGGATAGGATGGGTAACTGAAGATGATTGGTCGGGGAGTGGGTTAAGGGGGAAAATGAAATACCCTTTTTCCTGTCTATGTCCTCTGTCCATTAAAGGCAGGCAACGCATCTGCACCACATTTCTTGTGTATGTCTATGGGTAGCGCTTACTTTACATCAGGTGATCCGCTTGCTCGTTTGCCACGTTCTTACATTAAAAAGTAAAAAATTCATATCTTGCGGACTCGTTTAACTTCAAACCTTAAGCGAGACCTATGACTGTCCTTGCTCCTCCATTTTTCAATTTCAATTGTGAAAAAACCTACGCGGCGCCGGCAACATGCGTTAGCGACAGCGCCAGCAACATGCTTATAGAACTGAAAACATATTTAACTGCGTTAGACGATTTTAGGTACAGTTGGTGGTAATCTATAAATAAAATTAAATTGTTTGTTGTAATGTAAAATATAATTTTGATACTGACGTTTTACCTTTAATTGTACAAAAATCAATTATATACTTTTATCCTGCGAAATGATTAATATGTTTTAATTTAATTCCACGCGGACGAAGGCGCAGGAAACAGCTAGTTTGAAATTTCGAAGTTTCAGTTCGAATTCGTATACTTATGCGTCATATATCAATTAAAATTAAATTCAATTTAGAGGTTTTCAAACTTTAAATAAATGGGTATTTATTATCCAGTTTAAAAAATTAAAGGGACGTTAATAAGTAATCAACGTTAATTGCATCGCGACCGCGCTTAACAAATGATCAGGCGTTACCTTTTGTTACGCAAACGAACGCTACCTAGTGATGAAGGTTGAAGTGGCAGTAGGCTGGTGGCATTTGTCGAGCTCGTGACGTTAAATGGAGAAGGAAAATCTTGGAATGGAGGACACGGATGGGGACCAGGGACGTGAGGGGCCCTCCTTCCGGATGGACAGAACCTCGTGAGGACGGAAGTCGCTGGATGTGGAGGACCGGATTTTCAATGGAAAATGAACACTGCGACTTATCTACAATACAGTTGCCGAAAGAGGTGACTTTAAGTAAATATAATCAGTTTTTTATGCTTTTTTATAGTTTTTTATGTTTCATTTTATTACTTTTTGAATTAACATCTTTATAGTATTTTTTACCTCTGTGGGGCAATACATTTGTCCAGCCGTGGAATGATCTAGGCTGATGATGTTGATACTGTCACTATACTTCGGTGCCCATTTCAGCCCGCTTATAATCATTTTATTTATCATTAAACTAGATCTACAACAATACAATTTGTCACACACATCGCTGGGCTGATTTTAAAATTAGCCTTAACACCAAAACTATTTTTCACTTTCCTAGTAGTTTTATTTGGAGTGAATTCAAATCACATGCTTAAATTTTTGATTCAAAATGAAAGAAATTGATTATGATATTACGTCATGGTCTAGCATAGCATTGCTAAATTATTCTAAGCCGGTGGTGGTGACCGCGTTCTCGTGGCTGTGAATTAGAAGAAATGTGACTGTAAGGTCACTGTTTGCCTAGAGGAGGCATTTACAGCTTCACCGGGCTCGAGGCGGCAGGCGCAGAGGGCGCCTAGCCTAAGCCTCCTTCGTGACTGTGGAGCTCAGCTGCCGTGACCTAGTCAACGATGATGCTTGGTTCATAGAGGTATCATCAAGACCCCGTAGAGTGGGACTGGCCCCAGATAATAGTTCCAGATTCAAATACTCGATTGAGGCTATATCAAGGGCGCTGGCAGGCTATGCATTAGATATTAGTGATAACATTTGTCCACGCAGACTGATAACTGAATTAAAAAAAGGAACATACTCTGGACTCGACTAGTATTCATAGCGGTCTATTTTTGTAGCGACAATTTTGTAGTCTATATCCCGACTCCTGGCAAGCATATGAAAAAGATTAAAGCTTAATTAGTAAATAGTAAACTTATTTTTCGTCTCCTAGATATTCGTCGGGAAAAAACGTAAGTAATCATACGTCATAAATATATGCGTTTACTTCTGAGTAGAGCCTCCCGGCCTCCCTGCCTCCCTGCTCAGCAGGATGCGAGCGCTGGCTGTGCTCGGGGCGGCGCCAGTAATTAGCAACGCTTTCCTTCCGCCCCCAGTTCCAGCGCTGAGCCTCACGCGTTTTCAACGTCTTAAATTTTTGCGTATGTGATTTTTTTAATTATCTTGAATTAAAAAACGAGATGTATTATTTAAGCTCTTGTTATAAAATGTGTGCTGCCTACTAACTTTGGAACATTTTTATAATAATAAGTATATGGTTGCAATAGTTTGCCAAACCATTAAAACTGTTACAAAATTTGTTAGATTCGTGCAAATAAGCAAAGAGATAAAAAAAGAAAGAATATCTTGCACAAAAATAAATAAACACATGTTTACATCATTTGTTTACACAAAGAAAAGTAATAATCTGTCGCTACACGGCACAAGCATGTAATTTATTCCGTATTATATAAATCAACATGACAAAGAAATGGTATTCAACCTTTTTCGACATTGAAGAAAAAGATTTTCAAGATAAAAGTGTTCGTTTAATTCAAAAATACTCTCAGTGTTCATATTCAAATCGTCATCGCCCTTAAAGTCCTCATAATCCGTCCAATTCTGAATCGTGGAATGGCGCACGGTCGCAGTAATCAAGACGGCTTCAGTTGGATTTCATTCCCTACACTAGCAGGGAGTGCGAGTGTATTTGTTGAAGATAAAAGGGAATTACGTTAAACTTTTATCATTCTCATTGAGAACTCGAACAGAATAAGACATTGAATGCAAAAACGCATGTTTGCGAATGGAACTAGTATTTGAATAGCACTTACTCTACGTTAAATCCCGTGGAATTGGTCGCGGCGTGTGAGTGTGTAGCGCATTTATAAAAAACTCATTACAGGCAGCGAGTGCGGCGAGTGCGGCGCGGACGAGTGGCGTCTTTGAAGGCCCGCACCGCTACTGCGGTATTATTCCAGATTATACCGACTGCCATACAAATGAAATCTCGCTTAAACCACTGCAATTTCGGAACGAGGAAATAAGACTCAAAAGTTGTTTTACTGCACTCGCACTTTCCGGGAATTCTTTTAATAGAGAGCTGTCGGCCGGCTTAGGTTCGCTGCTTTTGAACGAAGGTTAAATTATGTTTAATGAAATTTAAAGGATTTACGTTTTTAATCAAACGTTAATTTACATAGACGAACTCGCTGTTGATACTGAGGGCGAATATCTTACAAACATGCAAATGCCGTACTCCACCAAATTTAAGAAAGACATCTTGGCGTATTTTAGGTATCAAGAAATAGAGGCTACATAATTTAGAACACGAAGGCAACTGTGTCATATTCAATTATCTATTTTTATATATTTTTTAATGTATTGTCATTTCATAAATTTGTATTTTTCTTCACGGTCAACGCGACTTAAATCAACACTTGCAATTGCTATTACCAGTTGCGTTGCAGCAGATTCAATAAAATGTGTTCTATGAATATCATTATTTTTATTAAAATTGAATACACTAGCGTATATTTTGTTTTTGATTTTTAGAATGCGTGACCACCACGTGATGAACACAAATAAAGAACGTAAACAAATAACGTAATCTGTGCTCATAACTTCACGCGGTTTACGTGAATCTGCCTCCTAAGTGTATCGGGCCAGATCCGAATAACCATTACATATTTAGTTGGTGTGTCTCTGGAGACTGCATTTGTGGTTCTTCCCATTAGCACGATTGAGCACACGGTCAGTAGTAGCACGGGCCTTTTATAACACGTTCGATTTGAGCACAAAATTTACATGTATACACTACATTCTCAAATGTGTACCACAAATACTTTAATCTCCTTCGAAATTCACAGATCGGTGTTTTAAAGTGAATACAAAAGCGCTATTTATTTTATAGAATTCCGAACGCGGGTAGGGGGTAAAATATCGATGCGTTGTCGGCTGCGGTGGCTCCGACTCGTATAGATGCAGATGAGCTAACTATTTGTCTTGCCTGATCGCTGGGGCTTGATTAAACCGTGAAACAGTTAGCGATGTTCACCTGCTAGTCTTATAATGAAACTATACACCGACTGCGCTTATAAAGTTAAACAGGGTGTAGATAAATGTTTCATTGCTTAATGTTGGTGCAATTTAAGTAGTTGGGTAATGGTTATTTTTAAGCAAAAGAGGGTGAACGCCCGCATAGTGATTAGGACAGATAAATGACGGACATTACTTGTAATGAATGTTTAGGTGGTCGTAATCGCATCGCGTAAAGTGTCGGCGCCATTACTCCACAGCTGCTGTTGCCGAGATATTGCCTCGGGCAACATTTACCGTTTCGGCGTGGATTTATCCGTTCACGGGACAATTTTACACGTGCTTTAAAAATGGACAATAAATTTTGATTTTAACAACGCTGTAAGCGGTGCCCGATATAAGAGTAGGTTTTTAAAAGAAGTATATTCTAGTTAACATTTCACCTAAAAAGGGAGGTCGGCGGCAAAAATAATTTGACTTGTATTAACACATTTATATCACAACTTATTGAGGTCAACTTAAAAGTCTATCTTATTTAAAAATTAAGGTATCCAGAAAAAAAAATTACGAATATGGTAAGTCCGGAAACTAATATAAAAGTATCGAGTGGCATTTAAATTGCTGGTTCTTGAAAGAATTATTTACTTTTTGTACTTTTCCTCACGATCCCGATAATTTATGTAATTTTCATGCTATATATTATATATTCATATCTAATATATCATATATAATAATAAATGAACTTAAGGCAGTGCCTGCTGATTGTTTATCATGATTTTAAAGTTCAATTCAAAATGAAAGTTCCAGGTATTAATAAGTAAATTTTAAAAGTTCATTTTAATCTGTAGCTGTAATTGATTGAAAGTGAAGCGGAGTAGAGTAGGTAGAATATTGAGAGCTGAAAGCATTTGGTATTCGGTAGGTGTGTCGATGGAGGAGTCACAATTTCCTGCACTTAACAACATAGGAAGTAATTTTGACGACTCATCAAACGACGGACACCGATTGACGTCTACGCTCGTTAGACGTGTGCCTATCATTACGCGACGCTCGAATAAAACTTTAATGGAAGCTTCAACTCCTCGTACAAAGTAAAAAATGTCATACAAATTACTGGTACTTCTTTGTTACCCCTTTCAGCTTGTGCTCTTTCAATTTTAAAAATAGAATACAAATCAGGAAATAACCGACGCTTACAATAGTTTAATAGATCAACGATTCTCGTAAATAATTTCTAAAACAAGTTTTTGAGTTGCGTACTTAGGTATGGTAAAGTTCACTTTGTAGTATTACTCGTCCTAATTCGTTATAAAAAAAAACTGGAAATCGAAAGATTAGATGTCCAATAATTTTGGTGAAATACAGCTATGATTGGCTCAGAGACGTGGGACTCATTTAATTGTTCTGTTGTTTTGATTTTTTTTTGACAAAGTATAAGTGTTTCGGCTCTAAACGTAAGTAGGAAGCGAAAGTATAAATCTTCGGTTGTTACTCTTTGGTGAGACGACGTTCGTCATCAAAGTTTCGGAATTGTGGCCATCTGCCGCGCGCCGCGACGCTCCCAGATTACCATGGAGAGCTTAGTTTAATCGTTTTATTAATACGCCACAAATCGTTTTATTGCCTGGTTTCATGCACTCTTCGTTTTTGTATTATTTAAAGAAATTTAATTTTATCTTGAATATCGACTACAAACTTATTGTATTCTTGCATTATAATATTGATCAACTCCCTCGTTATTTTAGTTTTATAAACCGAAATAATAAATTGATTTTTATAAAATACCATAACACGTATTTTAAAATAATCACACAAAAGCCTGTAAATCGCGATTTCAGTATTGACTTTGAAGTACGTCAGTAAGATAAGACCGGACTCATTAGTCTATGAAATTAATCAGCCTTTGGCGCCTTTCAGACATGCATGTGGTAATGTTAGCGAGTATCTTGTAATGATCTCCCGGCGACTACCACCATCGATTTATATTTACGGTATACAAGTTTAATTTAAAAAAAAAGATATACGTTTGAACTAGATATTTCTTAGTAGATTTATGAGGTCAAAGTAATACGTGGGCGCTGTTGAATAAAGTGAGGCGAGAAGGCTTCTACTTACTATTATTTACGGTCCCTAATAACTGGCCGGCAGAGTGCAGGTAGAGAGGCATGCGGAGGAGCTCCGCCTTCGCGCTGCCGGCGCACTGCCACCTGCTTTGGACTCGTCTGGAATACTTAAACCTTGTTTTCCAATAGCTTTGCATAAATTGCACACTTACTCATACATTACAAATAATTTTGATTTATTTGTCTATGAATTTTAGACAAACATGTGTGTATCTTTACGTAATATAGGTTATTTAAGAATCGAGAGAGGTGCGCCAGGATCGCGCTAAATGGAAATGCAGTAAAAGGTTACGGGTCTCACACCGTCTATATTTATTTATTTACGTAATATAAAACAAATGCGACGCTTCTATCTATTTGTAGGCAATAAACTAAAAAATAGATTTTCATACTATTTCAATAGATGAGTCATGAGAGAGTTTCAGGTATACTTACGATTGATCACCTTTTATGGAACCTTAAGGCAGTTGAACACATTAATTTGATTATTCCAAATTTCTTTTTACTAGAGTAATTCAGAATATTCATGCAAGAGCTTTGCTTTTTTTCGTTTCAAAATCTTTTGTAATTATTTAGTTGCTTCAATCAAATTCTTTTTCTACTCGATAATGTATTTAAAAAAAACGAGTTATAAAGATTAGCAAATACAGTATCCGTATTTTAAAACTTCGTGAAGAAAAAATGTATTATTCAAGAATGCAAAGCATGAAGATTTATAAGGTGTAACGTAATTACGTACTGGTAAAATTGTAGCCATAACTTTTCGTTGCAGCAGCGATTTATCATTGGTGTTAAGTAGGTCTTAAGCATAATAAACGTTTTATTAAGCAGATCGAAATTAAATTTTCTGAAATAGAACCCTTCACTTTGATATTATTATAATCCTATTCACAATCTTCTACCGTAATAAAAATTTTACAATTCTAGCACAGCATATACGCTGCGACAAAGATTTAAATACATTTTTGAATACCTCAGAAATATATGTAATGGTTTTAAGGCGCGGTTAGCGGTACGATGTGTGAAATTGTTAGTCGCGTTCGCGATTGCCTTTGATTGGATTAAGTTGCTGGAGTTGTCGATGCGATGGTGTCGAGAGCTTAAACGTAAAATTTTACGTGACCACTTCCGGTAAGTCGACTCTTTCGAGGCGATAGTGCAGTCGAGTCGAGCTACTAGAGGGCGCTGATAGCTACACATGCGCAACGGTATTATGTAAATTTTGTTATGCTCTGAACTTGAAATTAATCGCTATTTGAATAACCATTTCAGTTGTAAGAAATATAAATGCAAATATTAACCTTGTTCTTCAGCGCTGGGTTAGTTATGATATTTTCAAATGATGGGAAGCATAATCAACTATAGTTTTTAACCGACTTTAAAAAGGAGGAGGTTATCAATTCGTTTGTACGTTTTATCTTTGTTACCTCAGAACTCCGCTGTTGGTGAACCGATTTCGATGATTCTTTTTGTTCGAGAGATAGCTAGCTTATCGATTGGTCTCATTTTTTTAAAAGACAAAGATTGGACGGAGAAGTATATACAAAATTATAGTATGTGAAGGTTGTGTGTTAAAAGTCAGAGGATAGGGCTTATTTGAACCACCAATGTGAGGGATATGAACATTCATGTCTTTGAGTTTGAAAGACAAAGGGAATATTAAACGAAGACTAAGTTGCGGGAAAAAGCTTGTATTATTTATAATGGACAGTATAGTGTTAGTTCGGCGTATCAATTATGGTCTGATGCATGTCCTGTTTGTATTGTCATTTATTAATACGAGAAAAAAGGTAAAATTGTTAGTTGTAGTTAGTCATATTTTTAAATTTATGTAGGCCTAAATACGAACCGTTTTTTTGTGGATGCAGATGATGATGAAGAGATGCACGCATAAGTCGAAAAGTCGTAGTCCAATAATGATGGGGACTTTGTTATCGTCTAAAAACTAGGAATCGGTTCAAACTCTACTAATTATTCCACCGAAATTCGACGGCGTCCGATTATGAACTAAAATCTCATGAAAAATTTTATGCCTACACAGCGCTGATTTTTTCCAGTTTATTTTAAAGATTAGATTTACATTCCTACCTACCTATCCTTTTTTGTGTTACAGTGTGGAAAATGCGACCTTATGCACGCCCCCTGTTCGGGGCAACAGTTCTGTGGGGCTCTCCCACTAAAAACCACACGCGTTCCCTCATGACCGTTGTGTGGGCGACACGGCGGCATGACTAGCACGTGACACCGCGACGCCCACTGGCCGCCCCGGGATGGGGCCCCACTCTGCGTCCTTAAAAGGGCGCCGCGTCCCAAGATGGTCTGGGGCGCTCCCAGGAGACGGCGCCGTGAAATGCAGGTTCGGAAGTGCCCGCCCTCCGCCACTGGCGCCGCCTTCAGTTTTTTATAGAGTTTCTCCTCGTAGCCTCCGTCTTGAAAAAGACAGAGGCCCGCGGTCCCAGCGTCGCCACCGGGGTTACGCGAAATGCAGCTGCAAGGCTGCCCTTTCCCTCGCAGCCCCAACGCCGCCGCATCAGCGGTGCAACCCCGCTGAGTCGCGGAGGGCAGGGCGAGTGGCACACCGCATTACCAACACTCCTTTCCCTCCGCGACTCACCCTCACTGCGGGGACGAGCCCCCCAGTAGCTCTCCAGCGCGCTCGAAGGTGGGCTCCAATGAGCCCACCCCGAGTGGCCCTTTCTGGCCGGCCTGCCTCACGGACCGGCCTTGGGTTCTTCTTAACTTCACCGTGGGCCCCCACCCACGCTTACTGAGCCCCACCGCTACGACAAAGCGGAAACCCGGTCAGGGGGCTACCTAGTAGTAATAGTATATTTTATTTAAAATATTATTATTATATTCAGATTATTTTGGTTTTAATGTAACGGTAAATATAAATTTAAAAAATGTTGCAGATTAGCAGAAGGGCCTTTATTAGAAATTACCATTACCTATTTAATTTAATGAAAAATGCTATAAGAAATATTGACAGTGAAATCATTCATTCTAGGATTTAGGACGTAAGTTGAACAATGTTGCAGTTGATAGATTTAAAATAGCGGACTATTAGGACCACTTCGATCCTCTTATCTTAATAACCTCACTGTTCATATGTTTTGTAAGAACATAACTGGAAAACTGGCATCTCTTGCTCTTATAATCATGATTAAATTGTCGTGATATAAATAACTGTAATTATATTTATAGTTAATTATGAATTGATATTTATATCAATTAAAATTGATATTAAAACTAACGGGCGGTGTAAACGTTAAAAATTCGAATCATCCGCTTCGTTAAATGTTCTATAAAAGTTACTAGACATTTTAACATTTGCTACGTGACACTTACATTTTTGTGATTTATTCTCAAAGTATAAATTTATGCACCATTTGCCACAGCGTTCCTCTTGCCGTTTGAATTTAGTACTAACTTTGAAGTTTCATTCTAATATCTTTGCTTCTCATATCGCATTTAATAGAAATCACCTTATATAGCGCGAAACGTTACTGAAAATTGATAGGATCAAAACAGAAAAACTTAATGTTTAAAAATGAAATAAAACTTTTATATACAATTTAAACTTCACAGAATGCTACTGAGAAATTAAAATTGAATCGACGGAATGTAAACATAGAACTTATAAAAAAATCTGCGACGTCTCGTAGAAATTAGACAAATCCAAATCTGTATGTAACTCTACTACTTTATTTTTTTAATTGTTTTCCTTCTAATTCATTAACAATAAATATATCAGTAAAAAGATAATAAAAAATAACTTAATTTTTTTATGTATATTTTGCAGACCTTTCTGGAGTAGCGCGTAAATATTTTGAAAGTGCAAAGATTTAGTGCGGGAGCTCACCGCTTGTGACGTTTCGGTATTAAAGAAGCCCTAGTTAAAACTGTACTTATATAGGTAAAATTCAATATTATGTAAGACTCCCGTGAGAGTTACCTTTAACATTCAGGCGTAGCATAATTTAGAAGGAAATATTTACTTCTATAGCTAGCTAGCTAGAAAGAACACGCTTTAGGTAGCTTCAACGCAACTGCTTCTCAACTTATTAAAACTTTCGTACGCATCCTCATAGAGACAATTAATAGTGTCAGGTCTTGAATGAATTCATCGCGTGCAATCTTATAAGAATGTTGTAATATCCACGTCTCATTACACGTAACTTCGAAGAATTATGACTTGGCTTGACTCCTTTATTGGAAATACCTTCACGGTCCTGAAATATTGCTATGTCGTGAAGAGCTACATTTTCTAATTAGAAATTCTTTAGCGGAAGTTTATTAAGTTTTTACTACAGTAATGAATCTAATGAAAATGCCTTGTCAGTCGCCGCCTTTGCCGGCCCGCCGGTTCTGACAGGCTCAGTTTGATGCGCCCGAGTAATAATAAACAATACGGATGAACAAAAGAGGTGAAACACCAGCAATAGCTGTATGCACATTCGTTCGCCTTCAATAAAATTTCAGAGGACAGGCTGTGTATAAAGGCATTACTGGAGAACACAGGGGACCGCCGACTAAATTCACTATGACGTCGAAGTACTTACTATTTATTTGTATGTAGGCACTAGACTTGTTTGTCGCCGCGTGTTTGCTCTTGGAGCCGCTGTTTGGTTCGCTCGTTCATTTTTATGAGTTATGGATAAGGTGGACCTTCTGTTATGTTTGTTCTTTTTATTCGATTGCTTGTTTTTGTTGATGTGTAGGTATGCCTGTGAGAGATCGAATGCTCATAATTGGCCAGTTCCTCTCTCTAAATTACCTTTTTAAGCTTTATGACAGTTGAGTTTATTGCCATGAGCCATTTTAAATTCAAATTTCAATTTATCTTAAATACGTTATAAATATTTGAATTATATATTTGTATATAATATATATCCTTTATAGACGTCCCTCATAGATAGACGTTTCAAAATAATAGTTATTAGTCATTACTTTGGTTTTGTAAATAAGAACCTTCCCTGCTGCTTCCTTCCCTTCTGTTTCGTACCTTAATAACTTGTATAGTTTTGATCTGTATTCCTACTTACTTTCTTTACTACTTCTTTGTTTTTAACCATAATTGTTCTCAGTGAGACAATCATTAGGAAACATTAGAACTTATTATTATCAGTTACGTCCCCCTATCTATATTTTTTTATCTTTTGTTTCTGTATGTCTCCTTAAATAAATAAATAAATAAATACTACCCTTGCAAACCCTTTAGATAACACAGTTTACTTTTAATTCATATTTTTAGGTTTATAACCAAATATAAGCCTTAAAAAAGCACATCAAGTACAAAATAAGCGTGAGCGATAAATATTTGCATATTTGGAAGGTTATTTTGAAAACAAAGTCGATCAATGAATTCCCGTCGGCAGATACGATACGTACGTATTGTATATTTATCTAAATATTGGGTGGCATTTTGCAAAGCGATAGGTCTGTCGTTACAAGTGCATTAGACGTAGCAGCAAACAATTACATTACCCCTGCATGCATAGTTTGGCACAAGACCAACGCTGAATACCACTCGTTGAACACGCCCGACTATTTTCAACGGTTATTCCTATGGTAAATTTAAGTTTATGGCTCGCCTTAGACAGTATTCTATCGGGCTAATACTTTTGCTGTCGCCCGAGAATTTTGAGGTCCTCAAAAGGTTTTATTTTCACAGCAAAAAAATCTTCTATGTAAAGTTATCAAAGCCCACTCATATGTGCAACGTTGAAATTTTCGTACACCATTGTCTATATGTACTAAATAATGAAAAATGGCGACATAATTGCTATTTTCGAGCTCGTAATACGATTACACGTATAGGCTATCCATCAAGTCAAATGTCAATAAAATTGCCGTCCACTAAATAAAGTTAAAAAGAATCAATCATGTATAATTTAGTTTTGTGGGTCGAATGTTCGCCGCTATAGTTTTGGAATTTTTTGGTAAAATAAATTTATGTATTAAACGGTTTATAGAGCACTTACTGCCTAGTATTTTCTTACCTTCTAAAATATTTAAGTGAGATAGTAAATTGACGGCGGAGGCAAGTTGATCTCGACCTTTCCACCATATAACAATACTGTATGTATTGTAAGATAGAAGAAACGTCAACGAGAGTTAAAATGTAGAATTCTGCCTCTAATATAACCAGTTATTTTCGCTTCAGCCGCCTATGAAATCATTTGATTGATTCATGACAGTTTGGCAACAGAATGATGGCAAAAGCAAACAATACCAGTAAACCATTTGGAAACGTATCTTTTCACAAGGTGAAGTTAAAATAGGGATGTTCAAGTTTGATTTATAAAAGAAAAGTAGAGAAATATCGTTTGACGAAATAAGAGTGATAAAATAAGCTCGTGAAGAAAATCTCAATTGTCACACCCATTGACAAAATAAAGTAATTTGATACTGAACCTAATCGTATACAAGAACTCATTTCATCACTCGTAAAAAGCAATATTAAAGAAAACAACGACGAATAATGCGGCGAGATCTGCATCCAAAACAAAAGAGACCTTGAACAAATGAAGGAAACAATTTAGTTCTTTGTGTTCGCAATATCCAAAAAGGTAGCAGCGAGAAGCGAGCGACGGCGCGCGACGGCGGGCGACGGCCGTCGGGTACGATGATATTAATCGAGGCAAAGCTGATTATACAGTTGTTTCTAAGGCTCTCTTATAAGAGTTTCAATTTCAGTTCTTAGTTCTTATTTCAATTTAATGCCATTCATTGTAATAAGATTTGGCCGTCTGATTGTGGCTCAGTTTGTTCCCGGGAAATATTAAATTGTTTTTCTCGTCTCAGACATCTGTTGTTTGTCTTCCGAATATAGCGTTAGTAATGGCTTATTATTTTGCGTTTAACATCGATATGATGTCTTATTGATTCTTAATTCTTTGATACGCTTCTTTATTTGATACATGTATGGTTTTTTTTACGACTTTGATTAAAATATGGAAAAATAATTTCCATTTTAATTTTTACCATGTTTAATTTAATGTAAATGTGATAACAAAAAGGCTGTGTAAGATAGTTGAAAACCAATAAGCTGAAAATAGCACGCCGTGGAAAAATTATCTGCCATTCAAAGATGAAACCTACTACTAGTATGATACGGCGTACCATCACCATCATTTCTTGCTTCAGAAAAGTAACAAACAGTGCATCATCTTTTCATTGATTGCATGTCACACACAAATATCTCCATAATAAAAATTAATCAAGTGGAAATTATCATTATAATCATTCGTCAAAGTAATTTTTTTCCATTGAATAAAAGTTTTAAATTAAAATTATGCTTTCAGATGAACTACCTCAAAGTAGGCATAGGTGTTTTAAAGTAAACTAACTAAGCAAACCAACGTTTTTGATAGACTTTTTTGGCGCGAAACATGTTGGTAAATCCACAGGGAATTATATACATGCTCGGAGATAGAGTGGGCCCCATATTTGCTTGGAAGTGAAAATGGACGCGAAGTGGGAAATGGGACAAAAAAGTGTCCATTTTAGTTCACACAGTTTTTCTTTTCATTTCTAGTTTGTAAGTACACGTTTTGAAATTGTATTTTATTTGAAAACAAATTTTTTATTGAGACATGGAAATCTTTTGTTGTTTATTTTTAAATAAAACGTGAGAAAAATTTGTAACCTAATGTACATTGAAATAAATAAAATAATTGCCTGTGCTTGAAGGTAATTGACAATAATTGTCTAACTGAAGTTGTGAGTCGACAATCTTATGTTTCACAGATTATACTTTACATTGTTAGTTTATTGGATTCATGTTCATAAAGGTTATAAAAGAATGAGTAATTACTAGCCCATATAGCAGATTTTTTTATTTTCATTTATAGCTTTTATTAGTAAGAAATCAAAGAAACTGGAAGCTTTTCAATTAATCATTTAGGAATATACAACTTTTGGATTAAAATCTATAGCAGTCATATGACCGAGGTTGCACCTCCTGGATATTTTGTCATTCTAAAACATTGTCACTTAGCTATAAAATCTGTATCAATGCTAAGACAGTAAAATATGGTAACAGCTGAGCCCCACGGTTTCACTTGCCGTGAAATTTTATTGACACGAAATACCTCCTTGTTATTAAAAGTATAAATTAGTATTAATAATTAGTGGAATTCACAATTAACAATATTATACGCCTTTTTAAGTAATTGATGATTTTTATTTAGTTAACTACATAGTGAACAGGCATACGAAGCTTTTTAAAATTAGTAATTTAGTTCGTGTATAAATACGCTCGCTGCCCAGAAGTGAAAGATATGTATAATAAACAGTTGTCGATTTGTTTATAAAATGAAAAGTAAATGACGTCAAAAATAATTCCAGATAACATATAATTTCTTGAACTTGTATGTGTGTGTGTAGTGCAGGGTTGCAGCGGCCGGCGCACATAACAGGCGGCTTAAGGACCGCCGGAGTGCGGACGGTCTTCGAGCGGCCGATTTGCAAGATCCGCTCTATCGCAACCGAACACGCCCAGACAATTCACACTGTTTTACCCAAAATATACCGTTTAACAAGATCCCACTCCTGAGTATATGTCCCTTCGTTCAAGAGAATTTTGATATTTGCACTTAACATTTAAGTTATGACAAATGATATTCAAACCATTTAGATATCATTATAAAGACTGATAAATTTTAAATTGTACGTTTCTTTTGTTGGTATTACGTTACCTAACCAAAGACTATGCAGATTTATAGATGATTTTGTCATCGTGTGGTCATGTACATGTGGGTATCATTAACTATTATGCAAGCGTGGTTGCAATCGAATGTAGGAAATTTCAGCTTATTGGCTTATTTTAGGAATTCGTTTTTTGAAACAAGACTTCTATTTAAACTGATTTGTTAATCTGGTCAGAACTCGAACTCCATCCGTCAAATAAAACGAATAGTTGTCTACCGGTATTTGTACAACTTAAATATTTTTATTTAAAATGATTAAAAGTAAAAATTGCTATAGCGTCGTCTTCATACACACAACCCACACACCCATAGATAATGGCATTGCTTCGGAAATGGAAATTGTCGAATTGTGATCCGTGTGTCGGCATTTATTGCATAGCACGTCTGTAATTTGCATACGTTTGAATACTAAGTATCGGGGACGTCACGGTTTGAAGCCACTTTAATTGAATAGTTCGCTTTAAGCATATTACTTCAACTTTATATTTCGTTGTTCATCGAAACGACAAATTGACTTTGGTCGTTCGGTAAGGACCGGGGACGTAATTAAAAATAAAATTCGTACCTTTTAAATTTCAACATGAAATATATAAAAGTGTTTTGCTTACGTTTATATGCAGCGTTGAAGCAGACCGACGATACGAGTTAACAGGCGCCACGCAAAACCATGCACAGGTAATACGTTATTTATATGGAATTATGGAGGCAGCGCCCACCAAACGTAGTGCAGTCGCATTTCTTTCATGAATATTATGCTATATTGGAATATAATCCTATATCTGAATGGAATATGATCTTCAATCTTGTAAAATTTCATTTACTTATTTTATTTAGGCCACTAATTGTCATTTAAAATCACACACACAGACACTAAAGGATAGTAAAGAGTTCCGTCTTGTAGCCCTAAGAATTCCGGGTTCCGTTCCGCGGTCATTTGGGACCCCAATAATTCTGTCCGGCGATCAATTCATCTCCTCACCCCCACTACATAAAAAGTATTCCCATCTACCACTTTACATATGTACAATTCCTTAAAAACATTCACACTGCATAAAATCGGGAGTAAATCAGGACGAACTAACCTTACTTAACTTTTTTAATTTTTGATGTGGAACATCTATCGACGCGTCTTGACAAAATTAACCAGTGTGCTGTTACGGGAAACAGGATGACGCTCTAGTAGGTTACCTTTCTACTTCATCGACTCCCTTGTGTATGTGAGTGCGCGACTGAAGTCGAGTGAAGGACGACTTCTTTTGTTATTATTTTTTATGTATAACAGCAGGTCTACTTCTCTTTATTCAATTAGTTATTTTTCCTAATTCTTTACAGAAAAGTTACCTATGTTTTAATAAAATATCAATTACATTATTTAATGTAAAGTAAACAACCAAAGTATTTTTCATAAAATATGTTGTGTATATGACGGGGAGGAGTAAAGCAAAATTGAAACCGGTTTTTACTTAGTATGCATTGGGCGGCCCGCGACGTAGCGCCGCTGCGATCGCCCGCCGCGCTATCGAGGCGCCAGTCACGTTTCTCCAATTGTTTTCTGAGGACACGTATCATTCTTTTAAATCAGCCCTTATGATTTACAGGCGTCGTATGGAGTAAATCGCGTACGCGGTAATGAGTTCCTTTAGTCGCATGACATATCACAGCCGTGAGCGTTACGGATGCGACGTACGACTCGATTTCGCAAACGGCACGATCCACAAAATGGCATCTTTAGTATTCATGAGAACGGTTGAGAACACCGTACGACATTTGCAATTTTTGTTTCATTAAGAATTCAGATATAAAGGATCGTGCGAAATGAATGCTTCGCGCGGTGCCGCTGTGAGAGAAATGCTGCATTATAACGGCCATCCATCACACACCGACGGCGGACGAGCGCGGCCCGAAAACACGTATTTATCCAATTTGTCTGAATACGTTTTTGACTTTTACTAGATGTGTACGCTTCGAACTTTGTACAGATAAAATATCTACGGAGTTCCTTTTTCACAAAAGCTGATGTAAGTTATAGAAATAAAGAAATTTATTTATACTCGTAAATCATAAAGTAGATAACTTTATGAAGAAATATAGATTGCTAGTGATAGCCTCAATAATAGTGATTTGTACTACGATGCATGTGTGTTTACATCCAGGCGTGTTCGCGTGGCATAGTGTTCAACTTATATCCTACATTGAAAATATGTTTATAATGACGTGTGGCTGATGAATGTTTTATAATTTTGGTCTTGTGACTTTCATGTCATTGTATCACATATATTGAAATATAAAAGATCAAAGTGTATAATAGCAACAATAAATAAACGACATCAAATTAGCTAAAGTAAGGAAAAAGGAGTTTACGCGAGCGTCGGTGCACAAAGACGCTGTGTTGATGGATTTTATGCAATTTTCAGTATCTATCACATCCAGCGCTGCGCCGGTCTCACCCGTGGGATTAGCTTCGATCGTCTCCCAATACTTACAAGGTAAACAGCTCGAGCGCCGCCGGAGGAACTCTAACGGAGATAACAAGCCGTCACAATCATACACATATTTAAAGGAATGCTTCGCGCGGCTTTCGGACACCTCATACCTTTTTTAATACCTTTTAAATAACGATACATTTGATCCAACGTTGCAATTCCAATTTAGAATTAAAATTAATCTAATTTTTAAAAGAAACATTACTTAAAACTTTGCTTTTACCTGTACATCGCAGAGAAGTGGGCTGAGATCATGGCTTTCATCACCATCATCATCTCCCTGCCTTCTCCATAAAAGGTTTTCGACTTTCACATCGATCTATCATCCGTCATTTCAGACCTCACTCCCTTCTTAATCATGTCACCTTTCATGCAATTCATCCATCTTTTCTTAGGCCTCCCCTACCGACACATCCTTCTAAACTCATATCTAAAAACTCTCTTTGTCACATGCTTTTTGAATTTTAATTTCTTTTTAACACTTGTCTATAATTACTAGGGGTACTATGTACTGATTAATAATATATTTAAATGTTAGTGTACTATAATTGAAAAATTAAAAAATAATAAATATAATGTAGACATAGCAACGAACAATATGTGTCAAAAGTAAATAAAAATTGTTATTTAATTTACTAAAATTAATCAGAGAAATTTTGCTGTTACATATAATAAAAAAGGGAAGCGTACTGTTTATTTTTTGCTCGTCGTTGCTTGAGAGATATTGTTGCGCCAGGCATGGAGAGATCTGATGCATGATTCTCGTTTCCATCCAAACGTAATTTTTCTCGAATCTGTACCAGTAATGTTATAAAAATTTTTAGATGGCGTACGAAACAAGAATATCTTCATGTAGTGACGATACACCAAAAACGTGGACGGAATAAATTTTTGGTCATAGAAACGATTTTCAATTTCACGGCTCAATCTTTGTGTGCTCGGGGTGAATATATAAAAGGGCATTCGTTGATGTCAACAAAGTGTAATGGTTTCGTGCTAGCTCGCGTTTGATCTATGCGTTCCGATCGAGACCGATTTCAATTTAAAAAAACTACCTTTGAGTATTGGTTTGTTACAGCATTTTTGAAGTGAAAACTTCTTTTGCCGCGTTAGACGATATTTGGTTAAGGAATCTTATAGGATCGCGTGGACAACATGCTCAACATGCTTCAGCAATACGCGTCATCGACATGCTTATTTGAATTTGGAACAGTCTTGGAATATTTATTTTTCTTCTATTCTTCTTTGAACGTTACTGTTAAGAACAAGGGTTTATTTTTGATTATTTATTTCTGAACTATTGCTCGCCTTCCCACCTGTTTATAGTTCCATCTCCTGTCGGAAGTCCTTATAAAGCCATAAAAAGTGTAGCCAAAACCTATACAGTATGGACTACAATTGTATATATTTGTATTGTGCCGGTCCCTTATAACGTGGGTAAAGGGCCGGGAGGTGGTGGTGAAGTTTGACACGAATAGGTGTAAAGACGTTGCATTTATGTTGTCGTCGTCGGTTCAGTCCGATATTCGTCCACTGTCGGACGTAGGCCCCCCCTTTATCGCCACAAAAATTGTTTCCTTGATCATCGGTCCATCGTGTGCGAGGCCTAACTACGCTGCATCGACCTGTACGTGGCCGCCACTCTTGGGTCTTTCGGCCCCATCGGCCATCCGTTCTACGAGCAATGTGTCCGGATTTCCTTTATATTGTACGAGTGTAGAAAACTGTAAGTGATCGCTGTCTGTACATGGAAGATATTTGAGAAAAACTATCATTGGGGGAATTCATATCCGCAATGAAGTCCAAAACAATTATTATAAGATTTTTTGTCTGTTTGTCTGTGCGTTTGCTATTGCTAATCTCAGAAACGCCTAAATCTATTTGGGTGCGGTTTTCACTAATGTATTGTGGTAAGCTTCACTTAACATTTAGTATTTGTCTTATCTCAAACGGCTTATAAACAATAAAAGTTATATCAATTTAAAGAATCATGTCAAACATTTGTTCGATAAAAATGATATAAAGTATATGTTGAGATGAATAGGTTGAACTTTCTTGAAATTGAAATCTTTAAAATGATGGCGATTAAAAGTTTACCACGGGGTCCTATCCCATAGTAAAGAAAATTATTTTATTCGTTGTATTAGTTTATTCTTCAAGACTAGGTGGCGTTACTAGTAGCTGTGCACAAATTAAGAAACGAAATGCGGCTATATACAATTAGAAAACCTAAATAAATTAACTAAATTTAGTATTACTTTTAATATCAAATAACACACAACACATTAAAATCAAAATTTGATATTTTTTGCGGAAAAAATGCGAACCAGTACGATAATCAATTCTCCGTTACTTTGAAATTGTCAAAGGTTGGAAATAGATAGCTAGTGTAAAATAAACGTTTTAAAGGAAACATTTTTTGTTCTTCAAAACAAATTTAAGATGTAAGTTATCAATTGGCAGTTTAAAATAAACGATACTATTACTTGAAAAATCGTCTCTAACCGGTTTCAAGAAAAATGGGATAAGTACAAAGTGCTATGTACTAAAATGCTATTTGGGCGACTTTTGACAAATTACTTAAGAACGTGTGCTAGGGGACGCGGCCATTATATGCATGATTGATCGTGTTGATAGACCGACAAACATCTCTTTTTTAATATGTCAAATTGTATTTTGTAAAAAAATTATTTTTTGTTATTGTACATAACGAATTTTAATAATCAACATTTTTAGTGTTGGTAAATAATAGTTATATAATTTCGTGTTTTGGTGTATATAATATGTAAATATATGTAGATAAATAAAATAGGATTATATTAAATAGCTATAGCTGAGTGGTTTATATTACTTTATCGCATTTTCATAAAGTAATTGCACTTGCTTATATTTGTATGTTATGTCAGTTCTATTTAGAACCTTAAAAACTCAGCTAAAAATACATAAACAAAATGGCTATATGGTTTAAAAAGACACGGTTTTTTGTTTAAAGTGACCTAAATAGACATCGGCGGCACTCGAATACAAACAATATATTATTTATTTTGTATGGGGGATATCCATCACGTTTTTATCGTGACAGGCTCGTAAACGATGTTATGGATATTAGGTAAAATTAACAGCACTTTCAAACTTTTGACATGAAACAAATATTTACCTGAAATGTTCACAACAAAATTGAAGGTGATATCAATTTCGATTTTATACTCATTTAGAAAAGACTTTTGGATTGAAAAAAATCTAGTAAAATAAAGTAACTCTCGTAAAATAAATTCCGTTCTATAAGTTTACTTCTAAAGCTTAAAAAGTTCTAAGCTACTAAAGTTACTCTAAGGCTTGCGTTTAAGTTGCATATTCGTTAGTGGCTGACATTTAGACGCCGGTTGGAATCCCGAATAGTCAATGTGAACGTAGATCAAGTACTGTTGGCTTTGTTAGTAGAGCAGAAGGCTGTGATATAATCATCATATCAAGTCAGCGAAATTTTTAGTTTCGGGCAGCTAAATATAAGTCATTTAACTAACATTTATTAGTTCTGTAGGACAGAATTAATAAATGTTCTTATTTTCGTCTTTAAACGTCAATAAAATGGCTTTCGGTCCGAACTGCGAAACATCAGGTTGTGGGTTCGAATCCGCCATTCGATTATAGCAGTAAACCATATCTTAAACTTAGTTGAAATGGTGAAAACAAATTATTTACAAAATTTGCTAGTATTATAATATAATATAATATAATATTTATAATATAATATAATATATATTAATAAAACACTATGTCAGACCATATTACAATTATTTAAATTTATGAGATTCTCTATGTATTTTATATTCTTCTTTATAACTCAGTTCAATTCGATCATAATTAATTAAGTTGATTATTTTTATCTTTCAGGAAAGTATTAAATTGTATATATTTTTTAATTGCAAATTTTAACTTTCCTGGTTTCAAATCTCGTAAATGTGTAAGTGTGCGCCTGATATTCTTTGAAATTTTTGTTTCACGTATTAATAATAAATATATAGTATTATTACAGATGTATAACATTGAGTAGTATGAAATTGGTTCATAGCAGGCGGCATCGGTAAGTAGGTGTGCGAGTATGTGAATGGCGAGGTGTCGTGCGAGACCCCGGGGGGCGCTGCATAGTCAGTAATTAGCGGAGAGGGTGCATAAGAGCAGCTGACGACCCCTTCTTACTACATCCGCACCTCTTGTACGCGCGGAAAATCATAATTATAGTCTTTAAGAAATACTGAGCACTTTTGTTATTATAACAATATCAATGGGATACATTGAATTATTTCGTTTATTTTGGAACTTATTAGTTTATAGCAAGACATTTATTTATAACTTAGTTATGTATTATTTCCAAACACCTACTACACGATAAGAGAGGCAGATAATGAAAAGGGGGCGACCTACGTCAAGCAGTGGTCGATGTCGATACATTTCTAAACGTCTTATTTTCTTTTTTTATTAAAATATAGAAAATATTAAAACTAAATAGTAACTTAACTAATAAACTTACTTGAATATAACATTATTTTAATTTTGATATAAACCCACTTTAGAGGAAGGAGATACAGAGTCCTGGATTTGGCATACGGGTCAAAATCTGTTGTTAAAGAAAATCAATATATATTGTGATAGAAATGTTATTTTAAATAAAAACACAATAGCGAATTGAAACATAATTATTGCTTACCCGGCCATTCGGTATTTCATGTTAGCCCGTCTGATCGGGAAAACTTTCTACTCCCGGGGGAAATCAACACCACAATTACATCTCAAATACTACAAGGAATAACTCTGACGGACTTTTAAGAACTGCAATAGTTACATTTTGAATGGAGCTTAATATTAAGAACTATGTAATTTTATTCTTTTCTGTATTACTAATCATAAAAATGTATAAATATTTGTGTGACATTGAATAATTAAATTAATTAAAAACGGCTAAACTCACGCTGGGGTAGTTCGCTGTAGGTGTGAGGCAACTTTGAGACGGTGACTCACGCTCGTCTGATAAACACATGAGACTTATTTTTTCCTCTCCGCGATCTCCAGTGGAACGCCCTGGTGCAGCACCTTACCCATCCGGGTCTCCTGATGTGTAAAGTGCTGAACCGTATTTAGAAGTGTGGAAGACGATGTAGAAGTACCTAAGTCTACACTGATATAATAAAAATCAAACTTAATGGCGGCTTGGCACATCGCACGAGTCGCGGCACAATACAACATTTTACGTATCAACGGGACGTAAATGGGTGCGGCGGCAGGGCATACTCCTGCGCGAGTTATCTTTCACTCGGGTTCTTCCTACACGCCACGAGTTAGAAGTGCTAGACTCTGTGTGTGAGTTCCATCTTCTTCTTCTTTCAGTGCCTTTCCACTGCTGGAGTTCCATCTGTACACTGCAATACGCGCACTGTTCTGTCAAATTAACTATTCTTGCGTGACAGAAAGATCGTAGCTAACCTCCGAGCCACCATGAAGTTTGAATTACACTATATGTTCAGACATAGTAGTACACTACCTAACGAATGTGTTTTGTAGCTTCTTGATGCTCGGTTGACACATTCATATAACACCATGCCGTTCATTTAAGCCCATTTAAAGTTTATGACAATATACTACATAGACCTTTGTGGTCAGTTATTAAAGTTTCAAGAAATATTTACACCAAGAAGAGACTTTCTTAAGTAATTAAATTTTGTATCAAAAATTCACTTCTAATATTTTTTCTCTGATTTAAATAATATTTTTTTTTGAAAATGTAACTAGGGTCATTATTATGAATTAATGTGGACATTCAAGACCAAGAGTCGGTTTGTGATAATGCAATGAATATTCAGAACCCTCGGTCGTCCCCGAGGATGGAGCCCTTCCGAGCATAAGAGATGAATCGCGGCTGGTGAGTTTGGAAACAATATGATATTATCGCGGCATTTAGATGTACCTAATAAGATTTACTTCAATATAAATGCGCATCATGGCGTCCATTATTTAGAGGTATTATCTTATTTCAGACGGTAGCTATTAATATTTCGCATTCAAAGTCAGTTGAGTGAAACTGTTTGAGTTTATAAGCCCTGACAGTATATCTATAATTTTAAGTTGTGTATAAATCAGAATATTACTTAAGTTATAAAACAAGCTCCTACTCCTTAAATGTATAACAAAATCTTATATAACTTAATATAAACAGCATTTCATGATAGTGATGCATGAGGTTATAATGTTTCCATTATACATAAGAGCTTATCTTTACAGTAAGAAAAAATAACCTACACTCGAATATAAAAATGACAGTAGAAGTTCGGTGTTACCAAGAAATTCGGGCGGATAACCTTTGGATCTATAGAAACAAATGATTAATTATTTTTCAACCCTCTTCAAAACACCGACTTATTCTTCTAAGCACATCCGTTATTTTCCAGCTCGATGGCCGCAAAAGAATATTTTCAAGTTAAATGTGATACTGAGCAATGGATTAAAGGAAAGTAATTTTCAAAAAAATTTAGTATGCAGATGGTAAAATTAAAAGAGTATGAGAGAATTTTTACTTTACAAAGGAAAGTTATTGAAATGGTTAACTGTTACTAATGACCTTTTTAGGTTAATATCTTTTCCTACCTGATGCCCCGCTTTGCTTTTGTAAAGTAGTATGACTCACGCGATTCTTTGGATATTTACGTTCTACCAACAATCCTATTTCCAAGGATGACAAATCAATCGTGGTTAAAATGAGTTTAATTTGAAAAATGTTTGTTCACGAGTGGACTTAGTTAAAGCCTGTTGGATGAAATAAGTGTTTTAATATTAACGATCATGTAGCTTTAGTATTATTTGGTAGCTTTAATATTTTTTTAATATTAACTGGTATGGAATATACCATATATTATATTTATATATAATATATAAAAATACAGTTACATTTCATTCATTATGACTGGAATAAAATAGATATAGAATGTTTTTGATCAACTTAAGTCCAATATGAATAAGTGATGTATGTTTTGTATGACAAACGAGGTATGAGGGATTTGAATGTAGTGCATGTCACGTGCATTGAGCGTTCCGAAGCGAGCCACTAAAAGCGGTCCGCAGTAAACAAGAGTTAACGCCGAACCTGCACACCGACCGCGCCACTCTCCTTTATAGTCACATGATAAAAGCTTCTCCTTTTAAGACTTCAATAGTAAAATGAAATGTATACAATACTTTGGATTATCTAGTGCTAAAATATATTTGGTAGTACCCACCTATCTTATATAGACCACTTAAAACAATATACATTTTTTAAAAAGTATTTATAAGAGCCTGCAGTTATCAAATATTACATGCAAGCTGTATTATTATTATAAAAAAATCTAAGGATAAAATTATATAACTACGTGTAATTATTAAGGTAAAATATATATTTAATTTGTGTTATAATGTAAAATAAATTTAAAAATAAAGGATAACTTCCTTTATTTGTTCATCATCATCATAAAATAGGAAATGATCCTTCTATCGCAAATTCTAAAAGCACAATATTTACAAAATAAAAACACTCAAAGCATAAAATATTCATTTAAAAATGCAGTCCTTGGTCGTGATTGCGTGTAAACTGAAATTGAAGTGTCTGACTCGAAATGCAAGCGGCAAAAGGCGTCAAAGGCTTTATTCACATTCATCGACACGTAACGCCATCACCAACCGTGGCCGCTGTAAAATTTAAAAAGACTGCGTATACACGGCGTGTATATACATTCTGAGCATATACGTGTTTTCTATTTACCTCTGGCCATGACTGGAAAAAAGTTAAAGTCAAAATTCTGTTTGACGTTAAGTGAAAAGTAATTACACAGTATTGAGCCAAGTTTGATAATTAACATCGAGATTTCTTCGATGTTCTATTAAATTTATTGCTCGAAGTTGAGAGACCACGGATCGCAACCGGTCTGAGTGAAAGCTTAAAGTTTCATTGAGGCAGTTACGTTCCCCTTCTGGACGATCGACGTAAATTATTCCCTTGGAAGAAATCTCTAAGGGCCGCATGACGGATAAAGGACGAGCGATTTTATTACCTACACCAGGTTAGTCTCAACCGCAAAAAAACGACCCGGAATGTTAATTGAGGGATAATGTATTCAATATCGAATAGCATATAATTTGATTATCCTAGAAGAAGGAATTATCATTATAATTTTTAAGCTTCAGTTTTAATTATGTACAAAAAATATAGAAGGATAGCTTATACAACTTTTTATTACAAAAATATGTCCAATAAAATCGGAAGTAATATCTTTATTAAACGATATTCTTAAATAATCCCAACTCGCTTTTAAATGTTTTAGGGTAATTTTCTTCTTCCGAAACGGCATTGTGAGTGATAATCAAAACCCCGTTTGTACAGATGTTACCCTGGAAAATTCTAAATTTAATACCTTTCCACGATAATAACGCCATAAAATAGCAGTAAAATGTTAAGATTGTAACGCAAGGGCCTTTATTACGATAAGTAATTGAATGCTTACGTACATTTTGCATAGACAACTTTGTTCGTAGACTCCGTAGCAGAGTTCGTAGCGCTGTTCCTTTTTGTAGCACGCCTTCAACCAGCTGTTATTTCCTGTCGAATGCCTTTCCTTTTCACGCGACGTTGATTTGCAAAAATGTTTACCATAAAGTAATAATTTCGGGGTACGTATAATCCGCTTAGTTAGACGAATTTAAAACTCGTTTCCTTGACATAATCGACACGAATTTTTCACGTATATTTCTTTCACTCACAAATCCAATTTAATTAAGGCGAAGAACTCGCGGTTAAAATCCTATTTAAGCCGTTTTTATTACCACCCGCCGGGCAAAGACGGTTCGCCACCGCGCTCGAAGAATTTGAACGCTTGCGAGGATTTCTCTGGCTTTTATTTTAGTTGTCGGAGTATGATGGCATGCGATCTGGATGCAAATTTATTTTAGCGGTCAATTTTCGTTATACATCTCCTTTTTGGTCTCGTGAGGTAAAAATTATAAATAAGAATTTTCTCGGTTTTGTCTAATTGTAATGAGCTTTAGTTGTTTGTATTTTATATTGCTTGTACATTCATCGCTTTATGTATGGTATAGTAATATAATGTTAATTTTAGTGAATAAGTGTAACACCTATGTCCAAGCGTTGTAAATTCATAATATATTTCTTGTGGCTGAGATGGGCTTTCGATAATTCAAGTGTATTAGTATTTATTAACTTTATTTCGGGATTATTCATTCGTTTATTTCTCATATGGATATCCGTCGTTTAGTTAAAGAAATGATCATGACTTTTGCTATATATTAAAGATTGATATATTATTTAAAGCAAATGTTTTGTTTTTTTAACTAAAAATATTTAGAGTAGGGTGAAATCTTAAAATACTTTCTAAATTTTTTGTCCTAAATTTATTCTTGATTTTCAACCAAAGTCGTACTACCCAACTAATTTGTCGTCACTTTTGATATGATTAGCTTTCTTCGCGTTCAACTTGCTAAAACTTTAAAGTAAAAATTATTCGTTCACACACCTTTACCTCTATTTACTCTGGGGATCAGATGTCCCGTATGTTTACCCACAATTCGGAAAAAATCTAGCTAATCCGACCACTCCCCTTGGAGTTCCCTTTAATGCGTTCCCATTTTCCTGTTCACTAACGTTATTTTGATAGAAATGTTTTTTTAAAGGACTTCAATTGTTTTGCGAGTAGGAGCTCTTGTGGCGAGACAATTTGCGACAATTAAAAACAAGTTTATTTATAAAAAAAAACATTGAAATGTAATTTGTTGGTCATAAACAATAACTCTTTTTCCCCTGTTTTCGGTGACCGCCGGAACAGAGGTTTTGACTCTTAGTACGCCAAGCATAGAATTAATAAAAGAGCAATTAGGAAATATGTTGAGCGGATAGTAATTAAGCTAGCATTTATTTTGCATTTCACAGGGCACCCGTAAGATTTTGAACGGGGGCCAAACAGGCAAAGGAGCTGCGGTAATGGTCCGAGAGGGCATGCATAATTTACCCGCAAAGAGCTTGTTTTGTAATGTTATTAGTTCGTAATCTCGCCGGAAACAGCAAACATCATTTCCGCAACAAGCTTAAATATTAAAATAATTTATTTTCAACGCCGACGTACCAGCGCACGATTTCTATTTAATATTGCGATATAAAAACAAGTTTCTATTTTTTTTTTGAATTTAGCTGAAAGACCCGATCCGCTTTTATACGCGAACTCCCACACACTTTTGAACACTTGATTTTTATTTTATGCCTATAAAAGTGCTTTTGATTCTCTACTAAATACTCATAACAATAACAAAAAGGATTATAGACTTACTATAATTTTTTTTTATGTATACATATCATGAAAATGTAACTGATCGCCGTCTGTAGATAGAAGATATTTGAGAAAAACTATTATTGGGGACCTTTATAAACATAATAAAACCCAAAACAATGATTATTCGATTTTTTCTGTTCATCTATTATCTATCTATTATTATCTATATCATATCTGTTTGTCTGTAAGTTTGTGCGCGCTAGTCTCAGAAACGGCTTAACCTATTTGGGTGCGGTTTTCACTCATTTATTGTGGCTTCACTTACAATTTAGTTCTGTTTTATGTAAATCGGTTAATAAATAAAAAAATATATCAATTTAAAGAACCATCTACACCAATATCTGTTCACTTGAATAGGTGGAAATATTAGTTAACTATACATATATTATGATCTTTAAAATGATGATGATTGAAGGTTCAAAAAAGGACAGTTTCGGAGAGTTTTTCAAGTATCAACTAATTGATACTTGATGAATATTTCCATGCACAGTGCACATTACACACACGTATTTTGCAGATGCACAGCTCTCCCTCGTAATGATAACAGGTAACATTTACAGTTTAACCAATCATTTATGTGATTGTTAAACAGAGGTGATGCTGAGGTTAAGACAGTATTAGGTATCGGTAATATCATTTAGTTTAAGCAAAATTGCAGGCAGGTGAAACCGTGGGGTACAGCTAGTTTATAATATGTCATAAATATTTTTTTCACCTTAAAAGGTGTGAAATAAAATAACGATCGCATAAGTGTTGCAAATAATAAACTACAATAAACTAGCCTAGCCATGTCACAAGTGACTCCATTAATTGTTAAATTCCGTAGACCCGGGAAACAAGACCAATTGGATGTTGTAATATAAATATTTCTAAGTCCCAATTGTATCAGAGGGTTAGATTGTCAAGACCACTTGTTTGTCCTGTTTACTCCGCCGTTATCATCGACACAATTTTGGATGAATAATTATGTCGATACAAAAATGTTACACAAAAATTATTTATTATAAAACTTGTGTTCGTTTCGTGCTTGCAATGATAATTAAATACTACGTACTACTTATGAAACAAGCAGACTTGTTACGTGGCACTTCAGTATCTTCGGATAGAAATAAAATTTGTCTTATTATGGCTTCTGTAACATTAATGTACACAAGTTCATCAACTTGTGAGCAGGAACATCTTCCTAAAAGGTATAAACTTCTATTATTTTCAAGTAAAAGTTTTTATGAAAATTATGACAATCTGAAAATATAGCAATCAGATTAAATGATGTCAGCTTTATTACACTGTGGTAAGGTGATGAGGCAAGTCGTAATGCATTTACATTGTAGTTAGCTTGGGTTAATATCATTCAATACGTAATTAGAATTTTAGTGGTAGAGTAAGAAAGGGAATACTTAATCCCAGCAACCCTCTAGAATAATCACGTAAACAGTAGTAACACTAGTTTGTAACAACAAGCACAGATGCTAGTGTTGTATTCAGTGCCATGCATCGCAACTGTGGTCTGTTTGCCTTCTCTAAACACACACGCTCACCCAGCCCACTCATTACTGGGTTTCGTTAAAACGAATTTTAAACAACCTTCTTTATGCAGCCACCTTAATTAGTGACCATTCTAAATAGCCTAATCCGTTTAAAAACCTGCTCCCTGCGTCTATATTTTCACGTTTAATTGTAGTTTAGGTTAAAACAATGATACCGATTTACCTAAAGATTTACCGAAACCTAAAAGTGATGCTATAAATGCATAAATCCCATTCATCCGTTTGTCGCCACACGAATGCAAAATCTCCGTGTTCATAACTTAGGTAACATAAAAGGTTTGTGAAATCGTGTAAAAACTATACCTGTAAGGTCGAAAGATAAGTGTGGTAATTCATATTTTACACGTAATAAATAGTTTTTTTATATGAAATGATTAATTATACACAATAAAATGTTAACAATAATAATACGATTTCATTACACGTTCTGAGTGACAATACAATGACATGACCGACGATACATTAAAAAGTTCAATATATTTTATAATTTAATTTAATTTTGAATAACATTTGTATTTCAGTAGATCTTTTAAAGGCTGCAGCTAGTTGTTTGAAATTTCTAATATGGACTATTATTTGCTTTTTGATTTTTTTTGGTCGTCGATATGCTGGTAAAATGAGCTTCACTTTTAAATGTTTAGTTTGTATGGTAAGCCGTACCTCGAGGTTAATAAATAAATACTTTAATCTTCATACCTATATAAGCTGTTTTCCCAAATGCGTTGCCGAGAAGACAAATCCAAACTTCGGTATCCATTTGGCTGGCACGCTCCTAATACCACACTCTGCCGATCACGAAACGGTACTAAAATATACTATTTCATCTGAAATTGACTTCATTGAAATCGGTTTAATTATTCAAGGAATATTTTGACCTTTGTGTCACAGAGTTGATCTTATTTCAAGCTACGAGTAATCGGAAAAATGACCTATTAACGTCAGGAATCCTTTGTTTTATTTGATTCATGAATATTAGGCATGTGAAATACTATTATAACCTAAATTTGAACGTACGTTTTCGCTGTAGCGTCACTGTTGGTAGGTTTTTGAAAGGAAGTTCGGCTAACGGAGCCTCTTGTGTCGCGTGCAGGTGATAAATCGTACACGCCATCACTTTTTACTAACGAGACAAGATGTCTGTCTGTAAATATATTCATGAAGCGATTGTTAGCGTCATGTTGACGTCGCGTTTCCCTCGGGTCGGTGGCGCGGTGCGATGTAGCGGCGGGCCCTTTTTTGTTAAAAGCCGACGGTTTGGTCGGAAGGGCATCGGAATGTTTTCGTCCGATTTACGGAATGGAGATTTTTGAGCGCGGTTCAGTAGGCGCCGTGTCGTACAACTGCACCGATGACAATAAATATCGTGCGCGCCGAGCCGTGAAATCGAATAGGCTCCGTCTGTGAGCGCTTTACAATCAGCAGCCGCCTGTCGCACGGCTGCCCCCGCCCCGCGTCCCGCTATAACTTACTGATTTTTTCATGCAAAAAACTTATAGAGCGCCTATTACCAATTCCATGATTCAGTTACCTAATTAGAACAAATGCTTAACTTTACTTAATGTAGTGCTGCTATACTTACAGTATAATAGTGTCTAATTGAACAGATGATTTCTTTTGATTTCTAACCTTAAATTAATATGGAGTAAAAATATTTAATTTGTCTTATAGTTCAAAATGTTAATAAATTTTCATAATAACACGCTGTTCATAGCGCTGATATCTTAAAATGACACCACTATAATAATGTTTTTTTTTGTAAATGTCTTATTTTGGATATTTATTTTGGATGTTTTATGAATTTATTTTGGAAATGATATCACAGTTATGTTTTATTCAAAGTCGTAATGAAAAAAAAATAAAACGTATTGTATGCGTACTACGGCTTGGCCTTAGGGCATAAATGTTTATTTTATAAGTTTTAGGTAAGTATAAATAGTAACGATTTCTGATTGGAACTCAACCTGCAAATAAATTATTAAGGAGCATTAAATATTCGCTTAATGTGCAGTTAGAACGTATCTCAATAATACATTTTAAACATTCGCACGCAGAGTGCCAGCGTAATTTGCGGTTGTGACGCTCTCCCCTTCCCTGCAACCCCCCGCGTGTCCCCTGACGCGTGTTCGATTAGAGCACAAGTAATTCCGGAAAGGAAATTGAAATCTTAGCAATGCCCTACGGACTTTAAATTTCTACCGTCAGTTTTCAAAATGAAAAACAAACAAGCTACTTTCTATTCACGGCACCTTCTCAATGTATAGATACTCTTACTCTTTCTAGAAGACATTCCCTTACAATAGCTGTAATGTAGTCAAGTTGATAAAGACTTAATTGCTTAAGGGTTTAAATTAAAACAACTCTCAATAATAATTCCGGTTTTCTTCAATTAAAATCTCAGCCAAAAGCGTATCGATTACGCGTACTTACCTTTTTCAATGAAAGTCTGGGGTTCGATTAATAAAATGATCCTATTGCGTTTGGGACTATTTAAATCCGGGGAATAGCGGATACAGACTATACAAGCTATTTTCTTATAAATGGTCCCAACATTGCAAAATAAAAGTTAGCCGTCACCTGACGCAATTGCAAAGAAAATGGAAAACAATACAGTGAATATTGGAAGAAATAATAAATAAAGACAAAAAATACGGAGTCAAATAATTAAACCGAATAGAGTTTCATTATTAAAACCAATATATTTTACTTATAATAAATAATAATTACATTTATAAAAAGAAATTCGAATACAAGGGAGTCTGTGAAGTGAAGGGTGTCACACCGTTTACCGTCTTGATGTACTGGTCGATTGTACTGCCAAGGTAGCGTGTCTTATATACGAAACACATCAAACATATTTCGATAAAGGTAAGTAACTATGAATGAAGGAAGTCAGTATTGTGAGCAAAATAACGATTTATCCCTGATTTTCCAAAACATCGACTATCAATTATCTACCAAAGCTCGTTATGTATTGAAAATAATTAAGTTCTAACTAAATTTGAATATAACCAACTTACATAATAATATCCGTCTGGGATACAAGCGTGAGTTTATTGAAATTAAATCTCGTGTGCACGTGCGGAAGGAAGTGAAAAGTGTGATTCGTTTCAAACGAAAAAATTAAGGTTTAAAGTAAACGTTTGTAAAACGAATAAGTGTAACGACTGTTTTATACTGAATCGAAAAATAAGTTTATTCAGCTGAGACGTACAGCCGAAACTGGACCTGATCCAGTAAATATCTCCGTTTGTGTCCTTTGGGAGTTTTGTTTTCAAATATTTTTTAGATCTTGTTCGTCGTCATCCAGACATGTTATCTTAGGTTTGACTGATTCTCCATCAAACGCTCAGGAACTCTGCAATCATCCATCCTCGTGACATGTCCTGCCCATCGTACTCGTTCAATTTTTATGTCCTTTATTACGAACAATGTGTGTCTTTACTAAAATATTACTTAAGTGCAATATTTTATTTCTCTCGCTTTTTTCTCTATTTATCTTTATCTTTATATATCCTTCTCCCTCTCTTTCACATTGAATCGAAGAATTTCTATATTTACTAAAATATTACTTTACGTGCTTCAATTTATCTCTTCCCGCTCTCTTTCTCTTTTTCTTTCTTTCCTACAATTAATAAAAAATGGTCGGTTAATCGCTCTTTCTCTCTCCTTCTATTTACTACTTCCTTAGTGTTCATCTTATTCTTTTACAAATTTAGCAGAATAGAAAGTTTCACTTCTGCCGCGTAACTCACACTCGATATTTCTTATTTATATATACATTCTTAATTATATTTATAGGTAACACAAAAGAAATATTAAGATAAACTTCCCGTATTAAATTACGAACACAGTCTGGTATCTAATTCAAGCGACAACGTTCCGCAAGGGTCTCGATGGTAATATTTTAGCGTTGCATTCGCAAATAGCAGTGGAATAATCGGGTGTGGAGTAATGAACACAAGCCCGGGGCCCAGGAGTTTAATTTTCCTTTTCCGCGCGGCTGTCCCGCTAGCCCTGGCTCATTAATGGAGCGACAATACCTCGCGCCGCGTCATCTCGCCGACTGCGTCGAACACGGAACAATAGTCGCTCAGCCCGAGCTTAGTTACGACTAACAAATGCCTATAGAAATACAATCAACACAATATTATTCTTACGTCATTATGCATTGTAGTAAATAGAATTATTAAAATTTATTATTTGTGTAATAAACATGTTATTTATTGTTACAAAATTTGAGTATGAAATTGTCAATGTTGTTCTAATACCACGACCTAACAGAAGACAGGAGTGAAGTAAGGTTTTCTACGCTTATTCTAATACCTGAGGATAGAATGGAAAGGGGAAGTGGACTTGACGGTGGAGAAGCAAAAAGTAATCACGGAGAAAAAAAATACTTAAGTTGGAAATCGGGAAAACCGATGCTTTGATTTAGTTACTGCATTTATCAAAAATCTGTGAATGCACAATTATTCGGCTTTTACCACAGGATTTAGGTTTATATCATTTTGGATTGCCAATGATAATATTTTTTTTCATTAAAAAAAACATTAATTTTTAGGAAAAACATAATCCCCCTTCTTATAACATATATTTTTCCTCATCAGCGGATGGCGATGTTGCAGTTACTTGAATACAAAACCAACAATGTAGACTATAGTAAGTAAACAAAGCATTTAATTCGACAATTTTCCGACTTAAACTGCAACATCGGTCTCATGAATGAATCATAGCGATCGCGTCCCTAGACCTCGGCGGTCGTATTCGATTAGCACGAATAATTCCGAAAGGGAAATTGAAAAGCTAAAGCGATGCCCTGAGGACTTGGTCTTTCTGTTATTTGCGGCTTGCGGCCTACGCTGCTCCCTGAATACTCAAATAGCATCATTGTGTCTACACTACATTAACCTCGGATATTCACATACCCTAATTGAACGATAATTTAATGTATTTATTAAATTTCTTAATAAGTTAATTTAAAAAGAATCAAATTTATAATAACATTTAATTGATATTTAGAATTTGATTTAATACAGTGTTTTTGGCAATATTCATACTAACGGTGTGTAAGAAAAATACTTTACTACAAATATGCATACTTATTTGTATAAGTATGTGTATTTGTAGTAGTAGACTAGACTGAGGTAATAATAAAATAGGTAGATAGCTACGCAGTTATGTATACGGGTCTATTATATGCAAGTTATTATTCTGCCAAAATTTAAATGTAAATAGTAACGTATATTTAGCGCATACTACAAAGTGGAATAAATATAATTTTGCAGGTCCTTCCGTGGCCATGAGCGCTGTAAAGTACTCGAAACGGCGGGAAAAATAAACGCGAAAAAACAGAAAATTAATTTATTCTAATACCTATTAAATAAATTCTAACCACCTGCCATGACAAAGAGAATTCTTCTAATTCTAGTAAACGAAAAGCATTGGTTAGAATCGCACATTATTTGCTCTGTCTTCGGATCCAGTCGTGAACAGTAAATAGCCGTGCGGTGGCCGGTCCCGTGCGGTAATCCGGTGTTAATTAGCAGTTGGTTTAGCGTGCACCACTGGGACACACGATCGCCACAAACTTATACAACGCTTTCAAATATTTTTAGTTACACGGTTTATAACAAAAAGTGAAAGATAATGTTTGAAGTGAATTTTTGAAGCGGCCTAAATAAGAGCCATTAAATTCAATATTAAGCCACTTTTTAAAATGTAACATGTGACAAAAAGAACTTGCGGTGACAAAAAGAAGTAAATAATAATGAAGTTTCGGACTGCGAAACATGAGATCGTGGGTTCGAATCCACCATTCGACACAATCGTTACAAGGTTGAGCTAAATTGGAATGGTTAAAAGAAATATAAGTAAATATCTCCACTATCTACCAATATATGTAAAGCAATATCGGATATGTCTTAAAGCTTTGTCTTGATAGATGTGTTACTTTGGATTTATGGAAATGTTGTGTTCATTTAACGAAATCAAAAAGCAAATTTTCAATATGTTGTTTCGTACGGACTGTAAAAAATATAGCTTACGCAGAAAAATATTAATTAATGTCACATGTTTGGAGAAATAATTTTCCGTCGAATTTAGTATTTGGTATTAATTACAAAGACGCACTCGTTGGCCGTCTTTACGGTCGTATGTCCGTGTAAGGATCCCATTGTAATGTAAAGAAGTATCGCGTAGCGCATACGACCGGCTTTAATAAAATTGCTGCCGTGAATGTTGTGGGAATTCATAATTATCTGTTCAACCGGATAGTTTAAAACTAAAAAATACACTGACTCACATAATCCTATTCTGTATTATGTATAATAATGAATACAGTTACTTTTAATCCAACACTGCTTATTTATGTTATGTTTTATGTTATAATTTTATATTTTATGCTGTTTTATTTATTAAGTTAACGTTCATCACGGTCAAATGCAAGGTTTTCCTCCTGTAAACCTTTTCTAAAAGTTAAAAAGTGAAGAAATCCCTATTTTGGTGATTAATTGTACTACATTATAATTTGACGTATACAGTAATAGTACGTTATTAGTTTATATTAATCGTGGTTCATAAAGCTAAAGCAAAAAACAATATAATGAGTAGATGACCGAAATAATTTAAAATTAACGAGCTATCTCAAGAGTGCACGTTACACAAAGCCGTACCGGCGCTAATCCAAACCTAATTGCTAGTCCGAAGACTATTGGACTTGAATGACAAATCCAATGTGATTACTGACACAGAGATCTGCTCTTGGGTATAAATGTTAACTAACGTTTATTTTGTAAATGTAAAAAGATAAAAAGAAAACATTTTGTATAGAATGCCTCGATATTGAAAATCAAAGTTTGAATAACATTTCTCGGCACCATATAATCCAAAGTAAAGTCATCTTCGACATGAAAGAAACACATCGAAATTCTTAAGGGGAAAATATTACTTTGCAATCGGGAAATTCTTCGTTGAAACAACTCGCGGAGAGGTAACGTTCATTTCGACAAAAGACGAGCAATATTCCGTGCACAAAGGAAAGCACCCGATATATTCAATGCAGTGACACAAGAAATGGCGGCACAAAGCGGTAACAAAGCTCATATTGGAAGTTACATCGCGGCAGAGCGCCGTCGCGGCCCGTTCAGCGTTCTTACAAATACAAATTTCCCCACTTCATCTCATTTGTTTACGAATTATACGCTGACACATTGAAATGTATGCAAATGGAACATTATCAATCTTTCTTAATATACAATTAAAAGTTACGAAGGTGGTGTGTCACAAATTATCGGTATAATATTATTAGTAGGTAAACGTGAATTACCCCACAGCCTAAGGGTTGTTACGCCGCAGGTTCGAGTTTAGTGCTGCCGATACCGCTGAAAAATATTTGTATTGTGTAAAAATATCATGGTTGGTTGGTATGGCGGTACACAGTCAGGTAGCAGTGGCGAGTATCTGTACTTCGAATTCTTAACTAGAAACAAATGAGTAACAAAATATTCGTCCCATTTCGCGCCGTCTGAAAAATGTCACAAAAACTGAAGAAGTATTGCCATGGAACCTTCAGGCTTCCAGACCATCACCCATGTCTCGTCACGACTCGTCTCAGCCAATAGTTGTCCACTTCTGGACGTGAATAGGGGAGCAATTGGTCGTCACAAAGATAAGTGCCCTCCTCATTCAGTGGACTGCCTGAACCTCAGATTCATCGATCCACCTTGTGGGAAGCCGACCTCCGCTGCGTCGATCTTTTTTTTTACCTTTAAAAGACAAAGGAGGGCATAGAAATGAAAAACGATAATTCCTTTCCCCCGTTAACCCCCTCCCCATCCTATCCTCTTCCCCTTCCCGTCCTATCCTTATGAGGAAATGGTGGGAAGGGGAAGAGGACTAAAATTAGACCTCCGGCACCTCACTCATCAGACGAAACGCAGAGTACTTCTACTTGACGCCTGTTTTCTGTGAGGTCGTGGTATTTCACCGGTCGAGCCGGCCAATTCATGCAACAGATGTTGTTGTTGCGGGCTCTACCACTGTAAACCTGTACGTGTCTGTAACTCTAGGACCTTTTTCCTCATCGGCCGTCTGATTTGTACTCGGTGATGTTAAATAATAATTATATAACGCGCAATCGTTTTATTTAAGTTTGACAATATAATTATATAAAGGCTATTGGGCCGTTTGTCAATATATGACAAGTCTGTTAATTATTTTAAATATCGATACAAACATAGTGGGGATTTGCCGCAAAACTATTTTTGTAAAGTAGGTGTATATGTTATATATTATAAACTTGGTGTATATATTACTGCCTTTTGGTTATTCGTCTATGTTTGAGGACCGTTTAAGCAGCGCTGCGCGGGGTGTTGTAGTCATCTTGATTACCTCCGTACTGATGTGCGTAGGAGCATGCCATCGAGTGTATACCGAAAAATATTTTTTAAAATTATTTAGTTATTGTTTTGTTGGAACAAACTATGATTGCAAAGACATTTTTACTAGGACAAACTATTTTTTTAAATAGATAGAAATAGCGAGTTTTGAGAAATAAATATACACCAAGAGATTTATCAAGCAAGCAATTAAGTAATACACGTCAAATTCACCTAAGTATTATCTACAAGTATTGTAATAACACACCATGATCACCTTTAGACGGGTCAATTAAAGCGCAATGGAGAGGACAAGGCTCGGAGCCTCTCTGCGTGATCGCATCAGAAATGATGTGATCCGTAGTAGAACCAAGGTAACTGAAATTGACCGAAGAATCGTAAACCTTAATTGGCAATGTGCCGGTCACATCGCTTGCAGAACGGATGGCCGATGGGACAGAGTTGAAGAGTGGCAGCAACCTACTAGTCGACGCAGCGTAGGAAGGCCTCTCACACGATGGACCGATGATCAGAGGACCGATCTTTGTGGCGATCAATGGGGTAGGCCCACGTTCTGCACTGGAACAATATCAGCTAAAACAACAACCACGAATGCCGTAAGTATAATAATTCAAACATTAGGCCAAAATAAAAAAAAAAACAATGAATAAATTTTTGGAATCAACAATTTGCTCTACAATATAAAATAGTGTGTCGGCGATAGTCACTATTTCAACATTCTGTTAATTTTGTAAGTCACTCAGAAGTTGTGGAAAAAATCTGTACGCTAATCTGTTCAGTATCGTAGAAGTTGAGAGTTTGAGAAATAATTTAAGAGGCAGACGCATGCGCGTATTTTACGCGCCACCCCTTGAGCATTACGACCGCCTCCCTCCGGCAAACATACCTGAAAATTGAACCTTCTGTTCTGTAACACAAAGTTTTTCAGAGGGCAGTTTTATCAGCTGAAGAAAGTTGCGAACTCGACATGATCTTCAAGTTCTAAAGCCGTCATTATTCTCGCGTAGGAAGAATTAGATTTTAGTAACGTCTCTGCACATTGGCGCTTACGGTCTTCGGCGGCCATCTAGCCAACTATTTATTCAAATTTATACCTTAAATGAGATTTTTTAAGGTACAGCTTCGTTTGAATGTGCTATCCAGTGTAGGATGACTGTAGAGCAGAAGGGTACGGAGCTCAGTCGGGTGCGAGCGTCGGCAGCGAGAGCTTCGCATTGTTCCCGCGGTCGGGTCGCTTCCGTAACTTATTACGCCGCAGTACAAGTCGTCCAATGAGACATTATTCCAGTGATTTTTTTAAACAACAAGCTAACAAATAGCTCTTGTTTTTAATTAAATTTTTAAATAAAAAATATTTTTAACAATGTTTTGATCGTTGTTACAGTGTATCATGGGATTTTGCGTTGTAAGTATTATAATGTAAATTTCTAAATTGGTCACATGATAAATATTCGTCATAATTTATGATTTGTTTGATTTATGATTGTTTAATTTTTTTTATTTTAAAGTTATGAAAAAATAGAATAAAATAATCGTTTTTAATTGGATACTGAATGTGCACGAGTAATTCTAAATGGAATAAATGAGGGAGAATGTAAATCGTAGCGTGTCCGGGGCGCTGCGCGGGATCGCGGGCGATCTTGGAATATTTGCCGTTTCGCCGACATTCCACAGTTAATTAAAGCTCATTTATACACTGTCTAGTATTATAACACTTATGAAATAAGACAACATTTCTGCATAAATTCTAAATATTCCTAAAATGTTCAAATAGAAAATCGTGGAATCGTTGTTGAATGTATTTACATATTAAGTAACTTTTTCTTTTAAATATTTTCTTTTATCGTTGTCCAAAAGCACAGTTCTTACGTAAGTTTAGTAATCTCTTCTATAAATTTTTGCTTACTTAAGGTAGAGCCTCAGATAAATAACGGCCTACTCTCCACCTCCTTGTCGATTTCAATAAGCCCGCCTCATTCATAGCTCCGCCTACTCCTAGATAGTACATGATATATATATGTATAACATATATACACACTTCACATATATACTTTTCATATTTATATAAAGATATAATATTAATCAACAAACACCACGCCGCTCGGTTTTATCATAGTTGTGACACAAGTATTTTAGCAGTAGTTCTTTTGATCGATTGAATTGTTTTATTCATACGTTTAATATCTTATTTCAGTACCCAATATATAATATTTTTACTATGAGTAAGAATTTTGTCGGATAAAGAAATGTGGGTAAATATAAATAAACAATTTTCTTCGTCGACATTATACCAGTAGTTTTAATGTAATTCCTTTCGAAAGTGTATGACATTGTTATTTTGTATATAACAACCAAGCAACAAGCAACATTCAAAAACATAATTAACGAAGCGGTGAACTTTCGCAGCTAAGAAGTCGAAACATTGTATACGATGTTGAGAGAACATCGACCTCAAACAAGCCGGTCGTTCAAAGTTGTTGAACGCAGCCAGTCCCCTAACTGTTAGAGAATAATTTCACAGAGACGGCCAGCAACTGAACAAACAGTTTTAAAGTGTTTACTGCCAAGGACGGTCCTGTAGAAACTAATGTGCACAGAATTGTGACCGCAGGCAAAGCTCATGCGTAGCTTCGTAGAGCGAACAGCGCTCTTGCAATGGACCCCCACTCTTTAAACCGTTCCCGACAAACGACAGCTGCGAGAAACCACATCGTCTACACGGACCACAAGGGCAGAAAGTAAGTACCATAAGCTATAATACTAAAAATGCATCAATTAATTTCCAAATCATTTTGATTGTTACATTCTGAGCGGGGAATTTAAACGTTTAAACCTAACAAATGACAGCTATTATTTCTCTCAATTTAGTCTAACAAGCAACTTGGAAAGGTTCGCCGAAACGCGGAACTCAATGGCCGTGAATTTTGTAATCTTCATTAATTTTGGCCGAGGTTCATTTGTTCCCCTCTAATATTGTTTGTCTCTTGCTTAATACCCCAGCTGCATGAGTAAATTGAATTACATGCGAACTTCAGTTCAAAGGTCGAGGCAAACTGGTTATTTTACACAACTATTGAAAGCTGTTCTATATTCAATCGTATATATAGCTATATATAAATATAAATATGTTCTGGAAAAGTTTAACTTAATAAAATATGGGGACAGTTATGTAATTTATTATTATATATAAATAATATGTAATATAAATTTTATTATTATTATTATGTAATTTAAAGAACCAACAACTATCAAGTTAGTTATTATGATTTCAAATAATGATAGTGCTGGAATAAATAACCCAAATCTCGTAAAAAAAGTAGTGGGATCTAACATCTAGCTAATATAAAGTGTAGTGTCATATAAAGAAACACCAATAATATTAGGGGCAGCCACGACTTTATTGATGATTACAAATTTCAGCATATGGCTTGTTGTATAAAGATCTAGATCCCTCCTTCTTGTCCTGCTTCATCTTGTTTCATAATAATGGTTGAAAACTCAGTTTCAGTATTTTAGGTTGCATTCTGATCGGCATCACCATGTTCATCCCTTTCACGTTTATTTCGAAGTTCTCTTCCAGATGTCTGTACCTGTGTATGGTGTAAATACCTCGATAATAGTATAACTTGTAACTATAGAGTTATATTTTCCTTAAAAGTTTGAATAAGCAAAATTAAAAAAAAAATTAAATGCTGTTAAATTAAATGAATAATCGAAAAATAAATAACACAGCCTCATTGTATACAGCTCTTACCCGTTGTCCTAGGTGAGCGACGGACGCAACATTATGCGACCGGCTGATTATGGCAGCAATATAGCACACAGATACAACGACTATCTGACATTCACGTGTCTTCGTGATGAAATTTTAAATTTTCTTAAAAGTTTTATTGAGATTTAATATGTTATCTTATTTTAAACAAACAATTAAATTCCTTTATAACAATACAATATTCTGTCTAAAATATACCTTACATATATTATTTCATTGCATAGTGCTCGGTACTTTGTTCTTCTTCACGAGCTGATAGGCAATGCTCGGGGTCTCTCTACGTGATCGCATCAGAAATGATGTGATTCGCAGTAGATAAATGGCAATGGGCCGGCCACATTGCTCGTAGAACGGATGGCCGATGGGGCCGAAAGGTCCTAGAGTGGCGGCCACGTACAGGTCGACGCAGCGTAGGTAGGCCTCCCCCACGATGGACCGATGAACTGATCAAAGTTGCGGGAGCCCACTGGATGAGTGTGTCAGGGGACCGATGTTTGTGGCGATCGATGAGGGAGGACTACGTTCAGCAGTGGACAGATACCGGCTGAAACGAACCATATTATTTCATTAATTTCAACTAAGGCATCAAACAGTCGTGCCGTGACCCTTCGTAACGTAAAAGAAGAAAACTTTTCCTGGATCTGTCACATCTAACAAAATCCCAGGTAATATTAATCTAACGTCACATTTAGTTGTAATGTGTCATGGTGAACACTGGTCGTTTCTATACCAAGTTATTTATTTGTCATTACGTACATAATTAATCTTTACAACTCAGTTGGGATTCGAACAAGCAACTCCTTGCCTAGCTTTAGTTATTTTTTTACCTTGCAATACACAAATACTTTGCAGAGACGTTTAGACGGCAAAAATTCAAATATTTTGGCTAACGAAACTACAAACTGAAGCTATTTTAATCTAAAGTTACTACTCGGGAAGAACTTTTTACTTTTGAGTTGTACACGACAGTTACTAACTTATGTATAAGTTATTACAATGCAAGGCGAGAAAGAATTATAGTAAGAAAATTTGAATAGAAAGTGTTGAACGGTCCAGTTGAATGTGGGGAAGCGCGGGCGCGGGGGACGCGGGTGGTGCGGGGCATGTGTCCCGCGGAAGGACAGCAGAGTTACTTGTACAGTTTCCGTTAGTCACATTTTCGCAACAAGGTATTCACATTTCGAGGACTGGAAAGTTGGCGTTATCGCGTTTAAAATAGAAATACGAGCACATCTAGCTTTGTGATGCAAAACGCACATGTCGGAACAACTTTGGTGTTTCGAATTTAAACACTTACAGTAACACTTACTAGTTAAACAATATCATTAGACAGCTCACAAAATAAATGTATCCCGAAAAATTATCAAATCATCGTTTGTGTAAGAAGATGGATAGTGTTCTAAGTTATATCCAAAGTCGTAGCTTTCGACTTTATATAATTTTAGTATTGTATTTAATCTGATGTTTTATTTATAGAGCAAAAACGATATATATATTTATAGATAATTGTCTAAATACTACGAATACGATTTTTTTACAAAAGTCAGACCAGCGAACATTTTACTTTTAAAATCCACAAAATGGAATGTATCTTACCGCTCTTCCATAAGTTAGGGTTCAAGAGTTACAACGTACTAACACCGACCTCTTAAAGCATGCTCGTTCCCTCGGCACGACGGTTCCTACGTATTTTATATTGGAATTTGCCTTACACAGTAACAAGTTGTTAAGTTAAACAAAACATAATATAAACACAGATCCTTAGGCGCAATTTACACAAAATGGAATAGTCGATTTCATCTTACTTATCCCTACTAATAATATTATAAATATGAAGTGAAGTTTGGACGGATGTTTGTTACGCTTTCACGCCGAAACGACTAAACGGATCTGGATGAAATTTGGCACAGAGATAGATTATAGTCTGGAATAGCACATAGGCTACTTTATATCCTGGAAAAATGTACGGTTCCCATGGGATATATTTGATTTTGTTTTACACAGCAGATGTATTTATCTGTAAATGTCGATAAATATTTAATTTAATATAAAAACCAAATTAAAATTCTTGGAGCAACTATGTTGTTTTACATATAACAAAAAAATATATAAAGAGGAATAATTAAAAAAATCCTCGACTTAAAGTAGACGAGAAGCGTAAGGTTAGCATTGTACGAGCACGTTATAAAAAGGAAAAAATGGGACAACAAGTAGACTTTAAGTCCTGAGTACGAAGGGGTATGTCGGTAGGCGAAGAGATGGACGGATTGAGTGACATGATTAAGAAGGGAGTGACATAACTAAGAAGGGAGTGACATGATTAAGAAGGGAGTGACGATTGAAATTACGGATGATAGATCGACTTGGCGTATAGAAAAGAATAGAACTTTTACTGGTACAAAAGAACCAAGGTTCAATAGAATCAAGTAAATAATCCAGGGAATTGTGAATAAAAGCATACGACGCGTAAATGATATTGCACATGGTTGAAGCAACTAAATAAATTTGCCTTTTTTATGTGAGAAGGTAGCAAACGAGCTAGCGGATTACCTGATGAAGTGAACGCTGCCCATAGACATCCGCAACAGACAAATTTGTTGCACATGCGTTGCCCACCTTTAATGGACAGAGGAGGCCTGCCTGCTTTTAAAAAATTAAAACATAATAAAGCGATATTAAGTAGTTCTTATGAATAAATATTCAAAATAATTATTTTATATCTTATTTTACAAACACGGTTGCAAGAATAAATAAAGAGAGAATAACGATACAAATGTTGTATGTTGCAAAAGTGAGTGGCAGTGTTAGTAGAGGACGCTCTAGGAGAACTTATGTACATCGAGCAGATTAGTGGCTTACTAAAAAAGGGCGATATAAGAATCACCCATAACCGACGAAGATGTATGTATGTATTTAAGCATGTAGAATAAGCGATAGAGGTGTGCCGGGATCACTAATAACAAACAATGGTAGGGCCCGCAACAACAAAATCTGTTGCACGACTGGACCGTCTCAACTCTCAGAAGAGAGGCGTGCAGTAGAAATATTTTGCATTTCGTCTGATGAGTGAGATGCCAGAGGCCTAAGCCTAGTTTTTTCTCATATGGAAAGTATAGGATGGGAAAAGGATTTGACGGGATGGATAGGTAGGTAGGAAGGAAGAGAAAATATTTTTATTTATCTTCTGTCCATTAAAAGTATGTGGGTAACGCATCTCCAACTCATTTGATATTTGCAGATGCCTATTGACAGCGGTCAGTCACTATCGGGTGGACCGCTTCCTCGTTTGCCACCTTTTGCAAATAATTGTACTTTAACCGCTTAGCGATAGCCTGGTTAGAATAAAAAACCATCACAGCTTATCAGTAGGATAGTGTTAAATAAAAACTAAATAAAAAGCACTCCAACGAAACACAAACTTTTGCGAATGGATTAAGACTTTCAGCTAGTGTGTGACGGTGAATTTTTTTTTACATTTTCATTCAAAGTCGTTCTCACGTCCCGAAGTCTGCTTGCTGCGAGTGTATAAGTAAGCGTAAGTGAACAAATTGATTTATTGAAGTTAAGCGGGTTTCCGAGTTGCGCCTGAGTATTCTCAGGCTTTTGCATTACTCAGATAAAGAGAAAATAAAAAAGAAAGTTCGCAAACAAAAGTCCCCTTGTCGCGAGATTTACGAGCCGACGCACGTACGGGGCCCGAGTTGTATTTAAATTATAGTACGTTGTTTTGCTTCATGTTTACGTGTACACGGCGCTATTAACCACCACTAAAGTTTTCCACAGTCATCTCGTGATTGTTGTTGTAGGTCTTGGCTCAATCTTTGACATAAATAAGTTTTACGTCTTCTTAACCGGAATGTAAGGACGGTTAGCCAAATGCCACACACAAATCCTATTCTTGTTAATGAGACCTGGCATTCAAGCGATTTCAGCAAAATATTGTAAAACAAGTTGCCAGTCAGTTTTCTTCTCGATTCATTCACATTCATAAATAATTATAAGAATGGTAGTATGTAGTGTACTAGATTTGTCTTTTTAACATTAAGCAACCTTGATAATTGTTAATAATACTTAGTGCATTACTTCAAAATTTTCCTTGAATTTCAAAACTCCACATAGAACTTTTTTCTTACGTAAAAAAGTATAAAAAATAAATTGATTTGTTCATAATAATAAAATAAATAAAATAAGCCTTTATTGCCGCTTTCAGTTAGTGAGTTATTAATTTTAAATGTACATTTCAATTCTAATCCTAAAAGAAGTTAAATAACAATTCCACATTTTTTTCTTAATCCAACCACGCTTCGCTCCATTCCATTTTGACAAACTGTTAATTTATTTCGTAACTGGTGTGTTAGTGCCCATGTTTGGCAGCCGTATTTTAGGCATGGAAATATACATATATTAAATATTTTCCTTTTCTCCGCAATAGGCATGTCTTTATTTTTCATTATTTCGCTTAGCAACTAGAATTTTTTCCAAGTATTAGCAACCCTTCTATCTATTACTTTCTGCATTAAGTGTTCAGTGGAAATCAGCTGACCTAAATACACATATTCTTTTAAGTTTTCTATTTCTTCATCATTGACTTTGACAATAAACCTATCCGCAGCGTTGCTCATGGCGTTAGTTTTTGATGTGTTCATTGAAAGACCTGCTTTTGCGCTTTCTTCTGATAGTTCATAATAATATTTAAATATAATTGTTATATTCCATTAGTAATAAAATCGATAATACAGCTTTTTAATGTAATATGTAGGTTAACGATCGAGAAGTCGAACGAACTACATTAGCGATCAATTTCCGACTAATACTATTGAATGAAAGTTTTACTCAAACTGACAATTTCGTTTATAAAGTCCAAAACTAACTAATATCACGACGTAGGCTTTCCTTTATAATTATGAGCAGTCACGCAATAATGATTCGGGCGTCTCGAACCAGTCTGCGTACATCGCATGCTTGATTAAAAAACCGATTGCATGTCTATGCAAAGGAACATTTTAATAACGTTATAAATAAGACTTGGTGTCCTCGGCCCAATCAGTACAAGTACTCTCGGAGCTCGTGTAGTTTTGCTGGGCAGAAATCAATGTATAACCTAAACACAGGACTGTAGGGGTTGTTAATAATATTTATTGATAATATTGTTATATTAAATATATTTTTTGGTTTGTTAAGTTATAGTGATATCCAGCAGTAGATGTCACGTAGTTTTATCATTTTTTTAATGTTTATCATTGATTATAAATTAACAAAAATAGTTAATTTAAAGTAATAATAATAATTAAATTAATAAGTCAACTTTTCTAAGTAAACGTTGAAATCGTTTCGTTATTATTTTTATGTTGTAACTGGTATGTAATATTTTAACATTATAAATTCACATTCAAATAGTATTCTTGTCGCAATGTGCGCGTTGTTATTGACATTTTGTTCTTTAACCCGTCATAATTTGAAAGAATGTAAGAATTTCATCGTTGAAAAATCAACTGTCTGTTATTTCGGTACGCTATTTAAAAAAGGGAAAGAATATTCGATTCGGAGTATAAATAGCATGCTTCGACAATGCTCGACAGCGAACTAAAGGTAGTCTTTTGTTATTCTGATGTGATATTTACTCATTGAATTAACATCCAGCAAATGCAAGCACAATTTGGGCGCTATTTTCCAGTCCAAATTTCTGTTTGTCAATTAAAATATTGGGAATCGCTAAAATAATTGCCATTTCAGTTAATTCGATAATTCAGAAAAGTCGATGGGAACTGGTTAATTAGAATTTAAAATGTATTTAATTGACAAGTTGCTTTCATGTAATGAATGCGCAAAGTATACTCGTTTAAAGGATGATATTTATTTTTTTCTTCTTAGTTCTTGATAGTGTAAATATAGTAAGAATAATTGTCCATTTGGTTGGCACGGCCAGTTGATTCGAGGCGCACGGCCGCCGTCGTCTATTGGTATTGCACGTCACGTACAGGCCGCTTCGGCTTGTTTGCGGACCGACAATACCAATGTACTGCAAGGTTATTGTCACCCTCTCACTTCTTCAATTTAGCTCAACTAAAACTTGTGGAACGAAATTCATTCTGCACTATTTAATCTGCTATAGAATGTCATATTATTTCTTTTTCGTTACAAGGTTGATGATGTGGTACAAGTGAATAATAAAAATGTCATTAATTTTATATCGCGCTTGTTTTTTTTTGTTAATGGAAGAAGGTGGCACTCATAGACATATACAACTAGCCAATAAGTTGCAGATCCGTTGCCTGCCTATGATGGACTGAAGAAGGGACAAACAAAAAATAAGGACATACTTCCTTTTCCTATCGATCCCCTCTATAAAAATCCTTGGATTTATTCTGCCAAAACCAGCTCTCACTTCCATACATAAAAGTGGGTACTAACACTATTGTATTGAAAGATGTGCCTTCATAGATACATTCAAGGTCCTTACAAGCTCATTAGCCACTTTAATTTTTCTATGAATATCTTTTACTTGTCACACTGCTTAACATTATATCCCAAATATACATAAAACCTTATTCACCTATGTGGTTTTTCTCCTTAAAATACTATTATATTCGTTTAAATGAATTAAGTGTGTAATAACAAAAGATTTAAATTAAGAACAAAAAACATCTTGAGAAATATTTCATGAGAAAAAAACCCCAAGTGATAGATAAAATATTTCAGGCGAGGGTATGCCATGTCGATTTACTGCGACAATCACGAATATAGTGCTAATAATCCATTCAATCCCCTGAGAGTAAGCTTCCGACAGACTGAATAATTCACACGATATATATCTTGTTCATTGCTATTGACAATGCCTTCAGTATATTTACATGTTCTTTCATAGTACCGTAAGTAGACGTGGTACGCTACGTGTACGTGCCTCTGTATTACAATAAAGTATATATATTCTTAGTAAAATGTTAAATAGATACAGATGGGTCATATTGCATAACATTTCTTTTAATCAAAGTTAGAGAGCGACGTGAAAACACGCCCTGTGTGTATAAATACCAGTTAGTCACCAATGCGTAGACTGTAGACTTATAGATTTAGATATGATTATAATAAGACCTTTAATTTACCTTATTTGTTTTGTATCTATTATAGTATATATCACTATTTAAATAGTATTTGCTGAAAATGTGGTTTTTGTGTTTTAGTTTGCATGCAACTAGACAGTCATAAACATGCGCGAGAAATAAACCAATGTGAAATATTGTTCTTATTTTATTTAAATATTATTAGGGGCTAATGATAAGATAGTTGCTCATTATAAATAACAAGAAGGGCTTTGAAATATCTATGACGATTGTGGCTTAATACTCAGTTTTTGCAGCGTAAATATTTGTATTTTTGCACCAAAAACCCTTTTTTTATAACTATAATATAACAATTTAAATTAGATGTACTTAGTTTCGCTCTGAGCTTTCTAATTGCATTGGAGTTATTCGATTGTTTGCATTTGCAACTACGAGTGGATTGAGGCGAGCAAAAGTGACTAAGTTGCCGTCCTCGACTTTATAAGAGGGACAAGCTAGAAACAACTTTTGATTCAACTAAGTTGGAGTGCCGTAAGTAAAGCGTCCGCGGCAAACTCGCCGTCGCGTATTACTTCTAAGCGATTTAACAAACTGACAACGGTCACTTTAACTTCCATATCTTTGCTTTACATAATTGTATGCTTAATGACTCGACATACGAGTATAACTACGACAACTTGCTAGAATCGAGTAGCTATGCCAATTATAACTTTCTGACAGTTAAATTAATTTACTAAAATAAGGACTTTATACAGTACTAATGATGGTCTTAGAGACTAAAGATTTTTAAATAGAATTATAAAATAAAAATTCTAATTTTAAGGAAAAAATTTGGGTCAAACAACATTCTAGTGATATTTTCTAGACATGTACGAGTAGATGAATATGGTTCTGTTTAGTTTAGTGAGTTAAACCTGTTTTATTATTTTTTGGAGGTTATAAAAAATTATACTGTTTACTTTTTACACACATATTTAACCTAACCTATAGAGAACCTAATCCATCTACTCGTAAGATAGAAACGCTATTGATTTAATTTTTCGATACGAAATATACGTATGTATAATAACTGTACGTCTGTAAACATATGTACAGGTTATATCCTAATCGTAGCCGCGAATACTTCTGTTTTCCAATTCCAACTCACACTTCTCAAAGTTGTGCGATATAATTGTCTAGAGGAGCCTTCGTCGACGTAACTACGTGATAAGATTGTTGATTTTCACCAAAAATTCTCACGTTAAATCACCTACATGTCTCGTGTATTACAAACAGTTGCCACAGTGAAATTTATATAAAAATATGTGTAGGTGCTCGTTTGCGATTTTAGATATTCAGTAATAATTTTTAAAAAAACATGTTTTTTTCTTCTTATATATTGAAGATCTTAAATCAGTTTAAGACAACAAACATTACAGTTAGTTCAATGTAGTTCTTATAAGTGCCAAATTTGATAAGTGGAGGATCAAAATTAGGTAACGTAAAGAACGTTGCAATATTGATTTCAATTAATTGCTATAGACGTGCGGTCTTCAAAAAGCAAGTAAAGCATAGCTCTGTACGAAATAAATAGTCATTGGATTAAGTTAGCTGTGTATTGAACCTTAGTGCTCGCATATTTTGAATTAGAATAAAGATCGTCCGAAGTCGGCCGTCGAAGAAATTGAAAACGAATCCAGACTTCATGTCAATTATCTTACAACACACACATTTAAATAGAAGTTTTTCGATCGCTAAATCTCTAGAGAGTATGGCTATGCATACGGAAAATGGGCTTAGGTAGCTTTACAACATCGGGCGGGTTTAACGCTTCAGCGGTATTATAGAGGCCATTGACCGGTTAATAAAACTACCAATATTTATTTTTTGCGAAAGAACTTTAAAATTGTATTTTTTATATTTTATATCATGGAGAATTTAACGTCACTCGCCATCACGTTCTCGTCTCGTCACTTAGTATCATAATAAAATATAAGCAACTAATTGGAGTGGCGCGGAGACCTTTGTCTCTGACAGTACAAGTCTCCACATTCCCAGATTCCGCGCCTTCTCCCGTCAGTCCTGAACCTGAAGCTCACACAATGTCTTCTCAACTTCATCTTTTCAACAATATTTATAATCCATTTAATATTGCTATATTGCTATAAGGGATAAATGAACATACTTTATTAACTACGTTTAAAGTCGTAACTTAAAATCAATGAAAATTAATTCAAGTTTACTACGGAGGACGTAGAAGTCGAACTGAAGCGACACGCCCGAGAACATGATCTGTGTCCTCCGGCTAAGTGGGTAAATCGAACAGGATTTATGCGATTTCTAAATTATTTTGCGTTATCTCAACGCCGCATGATCTTCTTTTATTTTTTAAAGTATCGTACTAAATATGTAACCACCACGTTATACTTACATAAGAAGATAAAAAAATTAGCTTCCATATACCACTGCTACGTACTGGGGCTTTGTTGTTATCCACATTTTTCCGAGAAAGGTTGTCGTCAAGCGAACGGTAACAGGCGGCCGGACGTTAACACTGTAGTCAAAACGTATACGCTTGAGCCCGCATAACGTAACTTCTGATGGTTGCCCTTTCCATTTTTTTATACTTTTATGTCTCTATCCCCAATTTCCTAAATAATAACTGATCAGCAACTTCAGTAGTTGTCGATAACTAGAGGTAAGGTATGGGGAATTGGTTTTGGAGATCGCTCGTCATAGTCCATCATTTTCTTTTATACGTTATTCCAGAAACTTTATCCACACAAAAGTCTGGTGATGATTCAATTCTTTTGTAAAAAAAATACGAAATTCAAAAAACGTACACGACAGATATTATCTAGAGTAACGCCACTTTAAACAATTCGCAGTTAAAATTTATCAGGCGCTAATTAATGGAATGCCGAGAGAAGTTTAAAACACGTCTCATTAATTCGTAACGCTATTACGTATTGGCCTTTTACAAATTTCAGTGGGAGTTTAATGAAATTCGCATTTCATTATTTCGCTCTTTATTTTATGACGTTTTTTGAAGTGAATTTATCTGGATTTACAATTTTTGACGCAATTTTATTTTTGAGATGCATGTTCCATCAGTTAAGGTTGTCTGTAGCATAAGCTTTTAACTTACACAATCAATAGGAATTTATATAAAAATTAGAACTGTAAGAATATTAAAATTTAACGGCGACTGAGTTAGGTAAATTAAACGAAAGTGTTCAATGACATTTTATACTATAGAGACGCATATAAAATTGCAGGTCAAAGGTGTTCCAAGCATACTGACGGCAACAGTCCCGTATGTTGAATTGTGTAAAAAGGTTAGCGGTAATAAAATAAGAAGAAAAAAGAGGACAACTAGTGTTTGTCACTTGAGCGTAAATATAAACACATGACGCAAACTTAATAAATACGTCCTAATTGAGATGTTTTAGAGTTTTGAGCTTTTCGTTCGCTAATGACATCTGCTACATTTTAATGTATGATAATTAATGTATATGTAATAATGATACGATAGATCATTGAAACTGATAGATATTGAAATTTTAGAAGAACAAATGACGCTATTTATACCAGAAGCGCGTAAAATCGGGAGCAAGCCAGGAATGATAAAATATTTACAATGTAATTGTAAATTAATTTCATAGACTTCAGTATTGTTAAGTTGCTGTTGCCGATTGGTGCGATATGTTTGACATACGTGCATTATAAATATTCAAAAGCAAATTCCACTCAAAAATTATTAGCAAATTCTACAATATTACGCTAGTACCTATATCGTGTGTAGCAAAGGTTCTATTTATCCAATGTGCTGTGCAGGATTGATGAGAGTATTTCGGAAGTAATAAAACGCAATTAACATGAAAATTGGCAGCGACTGGTGAAATTTTGATTCATATTCACACGGCCGGCGACCGGTGCAAGCACTGCGTGGGCCATAAATATTAAAATAGCCATTTATTTTTGGAAGAAACTTTGTTACGAGCTTTTAACACTTTTTAAAAAGATTAACTTTTGTAATGACAATCCGGGTGACTTGCATTCTTATGTCTATACTTTCTAGTTATTCATTATCAATGACGTCTGAGGTATAAATGGAAGAGCAATACAAGAAATTTCGGATGAAAGATTCCAAATATAAATACACACACAGATTTGTAAACCTGCTTAGTTTGAATTCGTTACTCAAGTTTGAATTTGGGTAATTTGTTATAATAAATGTGTTTTCCTAAAAAGTTTTTTTAATGAAACTTGGAAGCCTTAAGATCATTTTGGCCTCTCACAATGAAAGCTCACCTTGCGAAAGCGATGCTTTTATTACTCGTCCATAGACGGACGCTGCTACATAGCATTTTCTCTTGATATTATCATAAACATATACAAGAATATTGTACTGCCTGAAGGTAAATTTTGGCGGCACAACGATTCGACTATTTCCGAAGGGTACATTTCTTAAGCCGCATTAGACTATATTTGGTAGAGGAAAATCTTATAGATTCGTGTGATTTTTTCATTTATTTTTTGCATTCAATTTTAAATCTCATTGCTAGGACACAAGTTAATTTTGCTGTTTATTTGTCTGTTTTGAACTATTGTCGCGCCTTACCACCTTTTTGAGTTTTCACTTATGACTGCCTGTGTTTTTTTTAATAAATAAGTTTTGTTAATATATATAAATATTAATAAATGTTTTTGATAATCAAATAATTATTGCAACGAATTGAAAGATCTGTAAGGAGGAACAAGCATCGTCATATCCCCTAAGAGACGTAAGCGTTGTTTTATGGTCGCGGCGCCGCCAGCAAACTTCGGCAACTGCTTTATGATCCTAATTTATAAGTGAGAGGCGTCGAGAGTATTTACGACTCTTTCTAGCCACCCTCGGTTCCCGCGAGTGCGTTCAGGTTTGTTACGTTACAAGCACTTGTAATGATCGCATCGATTGTTCGAATGAGGGTTACATACTTAAGGGTTAATTTACGGCGTATCTATTGAAATGATTAAACTTCAACCAGAAAAGGTATTCAGATGTAGACTTTAACAACAATATACGAACTATCCTCTCTATTAGTCTGCTTGAAACTAAACATGACTATATAATTAATATACATATATGAAACATGAACACTGAGTTGGATAAATATATATCACATAATTCACTAATGTTTTGTTAGCATTATTATTAATTGAAACATTTATTATTGACGACTTATTAAACTTAATAAAAACACAAACATGTTAACAAAGAAAAAATATATTAAACATATTTGTTTTTTTTTTCCTTTTTTTATAGAGTTCCTAATAGTTATCTAATACTTAAAAAGATATGATGACTTCTTTCTTTACTTCTTCAAAATGGCACTTATAGCATTCCGAATGAACACATTGGTGTAAAAATCTCCAGATTAAATTTCAAGCAAGTCTAGATCTACTGGCCACAGCGTAAAGTAAATCACGTTGCAGGAGATTATTTGATTTACATAAAAAATACGAAGATACATAAGTGAAACATTTAATTAATACAACGACCGTTTAGTTATTATATTAGTTAATATACAAATTCTGATACTAGATAAAGCAGCAGAATTTGTGTCTGACTAATGGCTTGTTGGCCTCACCTCCGACACAAAGTTTCGTGTGACTGATTTACAATCTCAGAGAGCTTTATATGAAATTTTGCAAGCATAAATTAATTTTCAATTTGCCTTTGACGTTATGCTGAGCCGGCCGACATGTCTCTCAGGCAAGGTATTAACCCGAACATGACACCCTGCGCCTATTCGTAGCACTAACGTCTATATACATGTATATCTGTCGAATACAAAAGTTATGCATTTTGAATTGCATTGCAACAAGTTAACGAGAACTATTTGTTATATTATATTATATATATAACAAATAAATATGTAAATATTACAGTGTTTTTCGTGATTTGAATTCTACGTCATTATGAGTGTGGTTTTAAAAAAATCATCTTGTTATCAATGTCAACATTTTTCCGGGGCAAAACAACAGATTATGTGATGTACAATTGATATCTGAGTGTACGCGCATTTTTAAATAAGCTTACAATTTGCACCATTGCTATACGCTATTCCTGTATTATTGTGAACCAGTACAAGTACACGTTTATTCTGTAAGCATTCTATGAAGTTTGCATTTCATACTCTTAGTTAATAATAACAATGCACAACGGAAGAGCTTAGCTATGTTATTGTTCATAAGACATTTGTTGGCGCTTTGTTCGTACAACGTATGGACTTGTTCAGTACATGGTAAAATTTAACAAATAAGTTACGGTTTTGATTACGTGCTTCTAAATATATATATTTAATTTTAACAAATGTCAATGTAAGAATGTAAAAGAAAATAAGGTGAAATTCGTAATCTCTTCCTACACCTCTGGGTAACCTGTATGCCTTACATTTTTTTATAGAAGAAGGTGGCAAATAAGTTGATCGAAACTGTTCCATATGCATGTTTCTAACGCATATTGTTCAAGCGAACCTATAAGATTTTCCCCTACCAAATATTGTCTAATGCGGCTAAAAAGTTTCCACTTCCACAAAGTAAAGTATTTGATACTTCGCTGTGATATTTTCTTGTCATTTAAATTTTATCAAGCGTTAGACTTAAACATCTGTTATTCGCCGATAATGGCTCGCCGACACGAAAGAGGAAGATTTCAATGCACTTGATTTATGGGCCACATAATGGAGCGCTGCGTTGCATTCGCTGCATGCAATCAGAACCGGCGCCGTCGTAGGCGTTTTGATATTTACACATTTTTATCCTTTCTTGGCGTGTGGATAGACTACTTATAATTTTTCAACATAGTACTATTTCTTTTAGGAAGTACCTTATGGTGAAATTTATATGCAACCATTTAAAGCGACAGTTGTATATAGCAGTTTTGTCAAGTTAAAAATTACAAATTGCACATTTATTAACCATTAAGGCTGTTAAAATTTAGCTGAAAAAAAATAAGTCGAAATAAATAATAAAATGGATCATTTAATAAACACTGAACAATAAAATAACTAAAAGGGCAGTTACGGGTGGGCAGTTGACATCACGGAATTAGTCGGTAAAAAATTTCGAATGGTGCGCTAACTATAATGTGTAACACATTGTAATTATATATATAAATCAAAACGAAATTGTGGATAAAAATGAATACACTCCCCCTCGGGAAGGTGTACTACTGAGTGGAAAAATTAGGAGAAAAAAAACTAACCTAACAATACGACCTTAGCACACCCTTGTTCGGGGCAACAGGAGGTCTGTGGGGCTAACTCACCGAGGTAAGGGCGTACCCACTAAAAACCACACGCGTGACCCTCATGACCATTGTGTGGACGTCGCAGGAGCATGACAAGCACATGCCACCGCGACGTCACCGGCTGCCCCGTGATGGGGCCCCGCTCTGCCCCTTAAAAGGGCGTCGCACCCCACGATGGTCTGGGGCGCTCCAAGCAGACGGCACCGTGCAATACAGGTTTGGGAGTCCCCGCTCTCCCTCGATGGCGCCACCGCCGCATGAGTTTTCTATAGAGGTTCACTTCTCGTGGCCTTCGTCCTGAAAAAGAACTCTGGGCCTCTGCCCGTAGAAATCCCGCTGCAAGGAGAAGGGTACCCTTCCTCTCGCAGCCCCACCGCCGCCGCATCAGCGGTGCGACCCCGTTGTGTCGCGGAGGGCGAGTGGCACACCGCATTACCAACACTCCTCTACCTCTGCGACTCAGCCTCACTGCGGGTACAAATCCCCGCAGCCCTCCACCTCGCTCGAAGGTGGACTCCAATGAATCCACCCCGAGCGGCCCTCGGGTTCCCCTTAGCTTCACCGTGGGTGCCTCTACCCAGGGTTACTGGCCATGTATTTATAAATCTGCTACGTATTTTTAGTACTGACATTGTAAGACGAAATGACCGGCCGATTGTTGTTTTATTACTGTCTATTTTTAAATGTCGCACAAATTTAACAACCGCCAAAAAATAACTGCCCATTATTTTTTCAACTGATCATAATAACCTCTTGAATGTATAATTATATATTCAAGAGGTTATTATAACTGTTTAAAAAATTAGTTTCCTATTGGAAAATTGTAACGTTGGAATATTGTAACGTTGTTATATTGGAATGTTGAAAGGTTGGAAGATTGGAGTATTGGACTGTTGGAATATTATAACGATGGTATATTGGAATATTGGAAGGTTGGAATATTGGAATGTTGGAATATTAGAATGTTGGAGGGTTGGAATATTGGAATGTTTGTTGGTTGGAATGTGGGAACCTTTGGTATATTGAAATGTTGGAACGTTGGTATATAGGAATGTTCGAAGGTTGGAGTATTGGACTGTTGTAATATTGGAATGTTAGTATATTGGAATATTGGAACGTTGGTATATTGGAATTCTGGTTGGTCGGAAGGTTGAAGTATTGGAATGATGGAATATTGGAATATTGGGACGTTGGTATATTGGAGGGTTAGAAGGTTGGAGTATTGTAATGTTGGAATATAGGAGTGCTGGAATGTATGAACGATGGTATATTGGAATGTTGGAAGGTTGGTGTATTGGAATGTTGGAATATTATAACGTTGGTATATTGGAATATTGGAACGTTGGTATATGGGAATGTTGGAAGGTTGTAGTATTGGACTGTTGGAATATTGGAACGTTGGTATATTGGAATGTTGTAAGGTTGGAGTATTGGACTGTTGAAAAGTTGGTATATTGGAATGTTAGATTGTCGGATTGTTAGAGTATAGGAATGTTGGAAGGTTGGAATGTTGGTATATTATTAAAGTATTGGAATGTTAGATTGTCGGATTGTTAGAGTATTGTAATGTGGGAAGGTTGGAATGTTGGTGTGTAGGTGTGGTGTATAAGTCCTGAGGCGAGAAATGAGACAACGTATCGGTAGCACAGTTTATTCCGGACTGAATCAATATGTACAAATTAGTCACGGTAGTCTTAACATATTTAGATGTATCTAAATACATTACATCTTTCCTCACTTAAATTGCCTATCCTTATTACTACACTTACCTAACCCCTAGCCTAATCTATCCATCGAACTACACTTAAGCCTACATTTTCGAATCGGACGTGACCGAGGCGGCACAGCTGCAGCAGGCGGCGTGCTAACGTCCTCGCTCTGTTCTGTCACCTCCGCGCCCGCTGGAGTCACCACACCGAGCTGCCGCACCACCGGCGACGGCGCCGGCGAGCCCGTCGCCACCGACGGCCCCGACAGTATCCTCCGAATCCACCTCACCGGGCTGGATCTCCCTAGAAGTAGTGGGAACCACAAGCGTCCCCATTGACCTCCGCTTTAACTGATCAATGTGTCTATATATTTCCTGGCCCTCGCGATCCCTCACCGTAAAGTCCCGTGCCCCAACCGCCTCTACGATAGTACCTGGAGCCCACTTTTCCGCTTTTAAATGTTGGCGGTACCACACATCTTCCTCAACTCGCACACTCCTGCTCTCTCCCCTTGCGTACTCTACCTGACGCTGCTGCGCTCGACGCACCTTACGCTCATGTCAGGCTTAATTGCATCGAAAGGAGTTCGCAAACGCCTATTCATAAGAAGCATAGCCGGACTTTCGTTGGTAGACGAGTGTTCAACGTTACGTTAATATTGGATTGTTGGGCGATTGGAGTATGGGTATGCAATTTTCCTTAAGTTTTTAATATCCCTAATAAGATAATAAACTAACATGTTCACAATTTTAGGATGATATAAACCTAGATTTACATATGAAGTGGTTAAACTATGAAGTACGCAGGAGAATCGTTAAAAATAAAAATGAAATATTTACATTTAACTCTCGAATCACTACAAATGCGGTAAGCCTTTGTAATATTTAAAACATATATGTATGTACGATAAGCGGGGTTTGTACAAATCAGGAATCATGTGTCACTACAGTGTATGTGTATTCGAAGCGCCAAGTGCTACGTTATTCAACTTAATGGCTATTAGTTTGGTTCGTTAGTGGAATATTGCTGACGAATGTGCAGCGGCCGCGCGTGCCGGCGGCGGGAGGCGGTGAAACGCCCAATTAGCACACATACTGCTCAACTCTACCACCGCGCTTTTCACATAAAATGCCACTGAATTTACGCAATGCATCTAATAAAAGAATTCGAATGAATTTTAAAGGGTAAGAGTTTATGAGACGCAAAGTTGAATAGTGAATTGAGTTCTGATTCTCATTGTTTTATTAAATATCGTTATAATGCGGTAGAATTTATGACTTAATTAGTAAAAGAGCCAATGAACATTCTTTAATAGAAAAGTTTTTTTTTCTG